>OZ005740.1:271994311-272615857 GCA_963930735.1 Dioctria linearis | reverse complement strand
CATCGCAACCTTCCATGCGTGTTGATCAGTTTTATTGAGTCCGGCGATCTGGAGTTTATATGTGTGGCTCTCAAGCTTGCACGCAAAAACATATATATATGGCTACAGTTCACATCACTCCATGCTCATCGGCTGAGATATTTGATTTGCTGGCTCCATGTATTGATAGGCTTACTGAAATTCTGCTGCCTGCCGACGAATTATTGCTTTTTGGTGGCTTTAACTTGCCTAGTGTTAACTGGGAATACTTTCTGGACGATGACGGCTAGTTTTGTTTTTTGATCCTGTAACTTCATTATTTAATGCTTCTAGTAACCACTGTTATAGCTTAAAAAACCTAATTTTGATAAAATGAATTAATGGTTATGCTCTTGTGTTTGGACCAGTGTACTGGGTGAACGTGACATTGATAAAGCTGTTACTAATCTACTCTGTCTAACTTGCTGGAGTTTACTATCTTCTGCATTTCTTCTATTGAAAACGGTAAGCAAGTCGATCGCATTTTTACGGATTTCAGTAAAGCTTTTGACCGAATTAATCATAAACTTCATAAGTTGACTGTTCATAAGTTGACTGTTATTAGTTTTCCTACTGTCTTTGTCAATTGGCTTCGTTCTTATTTATGTGATCATACGCAGCGAGTTATATTCCGCGCAGCTCTTTCTAATAAAATATATAATATTTCCGGCGTTCCTAAAGGCAGCCATCTTGGACCACTCCTTTTTATAATTTACATCAACGATGTATCTCTGGTTTAGTCTAATTCAAGAATAACTTGCTATGCTGACGATTCCAAAATCTTCCGCATTGTTTCTGATGAAAATGAGTGTGGAGTTTTAAATTCGGACTTGGTTGCCAGGGCTAATGCTACTCTGCTCTAGGGTTTGTAAAGAGATGGTCAAAAGAGTTTAATGATCCATTCATAACGAAGATTCTTTACTGCACATTCGTTAGACCCATTTTGGAGTATGCCAGTCCTGTCTGGTCTCCCTTCTATGCTGTATACATAAATCGCCTCGAGGCTGTGCAGCCGAGATTCGTCCGATTTGCCCTACGTGAATTTCATTGCATATGTTGACAGGCTTAAACTCTTTCCATTAGATTCTCTTGAGAATAGACGAAAAACTTCCAGAGTTGTTTTTGCATTTCAGTATTTACAAGGAGTGATTAATTCCCCTGAACTCTTATATATTTTCAATATATCTGTTCCTGTGCGCTCCTTGAGGAACTGTAACTTCTTCGTTGTTGAATGCACGAGCCGGTTTCATCAAAGTCTCGTCTCTTTAACCGCCAGTTTGAATTCATTGACTTTCAGCTTAGTTAAAGTTACTTTATGTACTTATGTATACTTTTGTCGTTTTATGGTCATATTTCACTTTTGTAAACTCAGTAATCAGATCTTTGATGAAGTTCTAAATAAATAATAGACTCCGCAGCTATTCCGACAACGAGGAAAACATTCTACATAGTGTGCATCGAAGAACTGCTGCATGCATACAGCTTAATGTATCTTGCTCTTATTGTAGCTTGGTTAACGTTTTTTTTTATTGCTTATTTTATTGAAAAAAATTTTTTTTAGATAATTAGTTCTAACAGTTGAATTCAACTAATTTCTCTATTAGCTTCTACTGAATTTTTGTTTGACAAATATAATATCAATGCCAAATCAGTGAATCAAAGGAAAGAAAACTTCCTGAGGAGGTGCTCCAGAACACATCAAATGATCTCTCAGAATAGATAAGGCAATCTCACGCATGAGTGCGAAGTCAAGAAATTTTGTTGCGTATTTATCAATAGATATATAGTTACTTAATCTCTGAGTAGATTTGGATGAGCCAGAATCCAGTAGTACCCATAAACATTTTGATGTATAAATAGGCGTTAGAATTATCGTCACTAGAAGCGTTGTTTATTTTATATTAATTTTCTGTTTTCTGTTTTTCCACAATGCGCAATGCTAAAAGCTTTCAAACGACACGTTTCTCATACATATACAAGTAAAGAAAAGTCTAAGCGCCACAGACTGTATTAAAGACGGCAATGGTCTACGACATATACATATACTTTTTCTTTTATTTTCAATTTTTTGTTTTATATATAATGTGTTTATTTTAATTCAAATATGCGTTTTTAATTGGATTCATTATAAGTCAGATTATGTAACAAATACTAAAAAAGAAATTATGTAATCAACTTAGCGTTTTTCATCCAAGCTTTTCTCAACAATATCCATATCTGCCCCTGGCATCTTGTGAAGGTCATTTATCAATGATATAATCATACTATTAACCCATGCGGTATGTTTACTCCGGAGTCCGCAATAGTATCAAAGGAGTAAGCGAAATTAAGAGTACTGTCATCACCGAAACTATGAATGAAATTGAAAATAAGGGGAAGCACATAATTAATGAAAATTAACACGAGAGTCGGAGAGATAACATATCTCCAAGATACCCCAGTATTTATAGGGTGAGGTTCAGATTTAATGCCATCTGAAACAACCCGTATTAGGTGACTATCCATAACAGAAGAGGAGGGGGTTACTAGGACTTCTAAGTTTGGTTAAAAGGGCTGAATACCGCATACTCTATCGAAGGCCCTTGAAATATCTAGGGCGATGATTTTGGAGTCACCAAAATAGTGGAGACTATAAAAATAATTGCTCAAATTAATCAAAAACGAAGTTCAAATTAAGCACAGACAGTAATGATTTTCTATCCACTATGATGCGTAATTGCGCTAAGCAAAGATCGTGCTCAGTTTAAGAATTTTTAGGCTTTCTTGAAATGAGCACGAACGTTGTCATATTAACTATGCCCTGAACTTGAAATTACAATTATAAATACTTAAAATTAGCATGAGTGAACTTGAAACAAGTACGTAGCGTGGTTAAAATTAATGTAGATTAATACTAAGATCAAGCACATCATGGAGAAAAACAAAGAATATTGTATGCTTGAAATTAGTATTATGCATTTTTAGAATATGAATGTGCCATGGTTGAAATTAATATATATTACCGCCATATAAATATATCGAACTTAGCGAATTCAATTGATAGTGAAATTTGTTGCGAATTACAAAATTGTTTAATTTCGGAGGAGGTCATTCAAGTTGGACAAGGCTCTTTCAGTCAAGGGTTGTGCGAATAGTAATACATACAGGGTGCTCCAGACATATATGACTATATTTTTCCAATGATTCTTCTCGTCCAGATAAGCAAAAAATGTTATGGTAAGGGGAGGGCAAAATGTCACCCTACCCATAGGGTGATTAGTAAAATGTGCTCTTTTTTCATTAAACACCCTATATCTTGAAAAGTGATGAATATATGGTCTATTTTAAGATATCATTGTGTGCAGAGCTTTGGGGTATTTCCTATGAATGTTAAACCATCCCCGTACCCCTCTACACTCCAGAGTTATGATGCTTATAATTTAAATTTTTACTATTTTTTATTTTTCTGTTATTTTTTTAAAAATACCTCCACTAACATACACTTTTGTTAGAAAATTTCGAAAGTCCAAATTCTACTTTAACCGATTATACTTATGTCCTATGTGGACGTTTAAGGAGTTATTAGCTTTTAACCTAATCAGGTCACAGATAATTCGTTGCCTTAGTACTGAAACAATCTTAAAACTAGTAAGAAAGCTAGAATTTGTCTAAGACTAATTCTTATGATATCCTAGATCAGCAGTGGCGGACCTTTTTTATGTGCGCGTGCCAGAAAATTATAAATATTACTTATCGCGTTGCTGGCGTACCGGGCAGTTTTTAATTAAGAAAAATTGATAAAAATATAGGTGTTTCAGAATTTTATTTAGACAACTTCAAAAATTAATATACAAAAACTAAACTAAACATATTGTTGCTTGCAATAGAAAAAGACAACTGGTGACATCTACTGGCAATGGAGAGTAAACAACTTCAGGTTCGGAAAATCGATGATGAAATCTTCGGGAAGGTTCAGGAATAGAACGAATACAATAGTCGAGAAGATTCTGGAATAGAGCACTCCAGAATAATCTGGAGAGTTTCTAGGGTATAAATATAACAGTTGTCACCGCCCATAAAAGACTCTTGTCTTAGACGTTGCAGTGTTAACAAGCGAAAGTAATAAACGGCTGAAAGTGTTTTAATTGGATTGCGATAATTGAAAGTACAGTATTAGCGATAGCTAAAGTTGAGTTGATTAATTGAAAGTTTATGAATTTTATATGATTAGAGTGAAATAAAGAACTTGTATATTAAATATCTAATATTGTGTTTTAAATAACGAACCAAAGGCCATGCTCGCAACAATATATTATGCTTTTATACATAATCATTTTACCTTACATATAACTACATAGTAACAATCCGTGGATGTACAAGTAAATTTAAAATAAAAAAACCAACGCTACAAAATACGTAATTAAAAATATTTTTAAATTTCCAAATCGTACAAGAACAAAGGGACTACGCAAAAATAGGAATAAATTACCAAATTGACAGAACAAACATCATGCAGAAAATTAAAAATTTTAAATTGAAACAAGGACAATCAAATGAAATCGAATATTAAAAAATAAAGGATTGACATTAAAAAATACTTAAAAAAACAATACTAATTAATGAATTCATTGGTAAATTATAACAATCAATTGGATTTTTGTTGTTGTTTATTGGTAGACAAATATTTTATGTCAGGATCATATTTTGATACTTTTAATAAAACATATGCGGAACTGAATTCTAAGGTCATTCTTTTTCTAAATATTTTTTTTTATTTTTTTTTCTGGCAAACATACAACTGTGAAATTGTTACCACACTCTAAAAAATTTTCAGCCCGAAATTTTCGCTCATTGTTGAGTGCACGGTTTCTTAGTCGCTCATCTTCATAAAAACCATTTTGCGGTAGCCACGATTGCGGGCTTTCTGCTTATCCAAAAAAAAATCAAACAGCATTTTAATCTGTGCAGTATGAACTAGTTTCCCAACTAGGATTATTAAAAAATATTGAAAGCTAAATTTTTAGTATATTGTTGAAATATTTTTCGTCAATTTTGGTGTTTTTTCACTACTTCTTCAACATTTAAAAACAACGGCTTGATGAAACCGAATTATCCTAGTTTGTAAAGTGTCTAAATGAGTACTGAATAAGTCAATAAAATTTCACAGATTCGTTCGAGAGATTTCGAGATATCGTGGTTACCAGTTTGAAAAATATTGTTTTGAAAAAAAAATCCATTAAAAAATAATTATCACCAATAAAACTCGAACACTTTGGGTACTCAATCAACACTAAACTAGCCGTTATATTCGAAACAGGAAATGAGTTTAGAAATATAACGGCTTCTTTATTGTGCATTTATACCTGCGTTTGCATTAAAATTGCTCAGGTAAGAAACCTAAGTGAAAGAGAAAGGGTCCGATGATGAAGCGCACGCTCAAAATACCTGGCCTGTTCAACGCTGTAACTTGCGAACGACTCCGAATATCGAAAAATCACTTTACCCACATATTCTTCACTATATTTGGATGTAATTTATGAAAAAAAAACGTTTTTTTGAATCAGTCACACGGGATGACCCCTTTAAATCGACAAACTCCCATATGGAACTGGATTAAAAATCAGTCAATTGCACTCAACATCCACTAAATTCAGTCACTTAAAAATCTTTAAATTAAGTTTATTTGTCGATATTGTGTCTGGGAAAATAATGAACTTTTATGTTCCTGCAAATGTTTTGAATTCTTTAAATCTTAAAGTAAATTCGTTCATTACAGACCGAATAATTTCCCAAAACATCTTTTGTTAATTCAGTTTTGTCATTTTTTTTCATGGCAATCTAATTTTGCAAAGAATTTACTTGTGTTTGGAAAATATTTATATACCTATGTTCGAAATAATGTCCCGAGTAAAAATTTCTAATTGAAGTTCGAAAGCTTAAATTATATCAAACATTATATTATTTGTCGTATTACCACCTTGCAGTTTCACATTTAATACATTTAAATGCGAACACAAGTCGGTAAAAAATATGAGTTTTGAAATCCAGTCAGTGTCCATTAATTGGTTATATTTTTCAATTAATTTCTCGTTATTTAAAAAAAAAGCCTAATTTTATCTAAACAATCAACGAATCTTTGGAGTACTCTTCCACGAGTTAATCATCGGACGTTGTTGTACATCAGTAACCCATCGTAAACTGAATTTGCCTCAGTGAATAGTTGAGAAAATTTTCTTTTATTTAAAGGGCGTGCAAATATAAAATTGACCAATTGTATAACAAGAAGAATAATATCGTCCAGTGACTTTAAACCGGCCTTTGCAGACAAAGCCTGCTGATGTATGAAACCCAGAATTGAATATACTTAGGCCGCTTACACATCGAAAAACGAAAACGAACGAATAAACGGTTCCACACCGAAAATTCGTTTATGCTTACATATCAAAAACGAACGAATAAAAAAGTTGGGTTGGGTTTGTATCAAATGTAAATAAACGGAATAGAGGTTATGTAGGACCGAAAAGAATATTCGTTCGTGTGTGTGGAACGTACTATGGAACGAAAATTTACTTGACAGTTCGGAACGAAAATTTGTTTCTCGTACGAATAAACATAAGAATGTGTTTTAATTGAAATAAAGCTTTAAATAAGGATATTTTTTTATCGAAACTATAATTAGAATAAATATTCAATATTTTATTGAATGTATTCCGGAAAATTTCTGTTAGATTAAGATAAAATTTGAGTTTTTCGGTTTAATGTTTTCGTTTTCGTTTTTCGATTTGCAAACGGCCTTACAACGAGCTGAGCAAACAAACTCACAAGCCCATTTAACTCTCCAGTCATATTGCGAGCACCATCAGCCGTTACAGAAACATTTTTGAAAGGATCTATGTTTTTTTTCAGCAAGTGCATTTACAACTACATTGTAAATATCTTATTCCTTTTGTTGCTGTTGCTAATGATGTAAAAATTACCATTTCTTCTTTGATATTATATCCAACAGCTTAACGAATAAAAATTGCTAAACGCGCTGATCCAGTTGTGTCAGTTTTCTCATCAAGACAGAAAGGAAATAAACCAGAACTATTTATGCCCCTTTTTTGCTGGAGACTTATATTTGTAGCCATTTCCAAGATCCTGTTTGCACAGTGTTTCTAGCCAAAGGCATATTACTTTATTCTTTGGATGACTTTTTCGTTATTTTCAAAATCTCCAAAAAAAATTTCTGCACATTTTACCCATGCTTCTTTCATATATTGGCCAATGGTTTTCTCAATGCTTCGCAATTACATTTGAGGTCAGGACGAACGATTATCCATAAATTTCAATTCAATTTCTTGGGATTTTAACATTCTGCTTCTTCGTTTATTGCTATAATTTTCCAATATATGCAAGACTTTACGTCTCAATGCCATTTTTTAAATAAACTTGCATGCTGATAAGACAACATCAACCGAACTGCCTTCTGCTGTCAAGTTTAAAATCGCGTTGGAAGGAAGGGTTGCATGCAAGCTGTACTACCTCGTATAACCCCCGGGTTAGTACGTTGTTCAATGCAAAATTTATCTTTATCTCAAAGGGTTAATGGTAGTGTGACCCAATGTATATTATTATGAATAGTTTGAAAGGATTTTGAAGGTATGCACGGGTTCAATTTACAAAAGCACACGCTACTTCATCCAAAACATGGTGTAATTTAAAATTAATGTATACTAAATCTAATTTAATATATAAATTGTTCACGTGCCACCAATATTTTCGTACGTGCCATCTCTGGCACGCGTGCCATAAGCTCGCCACCACCGCCCTAGATGAATAATCCTATGAAATTTCATATGGTCACCCATCTGTGCAAGTTTGATTTTTCTCGGACAGAAAAAATGATTATAACAAATTTCATAGGATTTCATATTCTGTAGAAGTTTTTGTCTAAGACTGATCGTTTTCACAGTATACGTAAAAAACCTAAATTTTGATATGGCAACACCAAGAACGAGTTGCCCGATTTAGCCCATTTATAAAATTTTATTTGCTATTACTATGAAAACACAATGTACCAAATTTCAGCTCTCCATGTCGACGCGTTCTCAGGCAGTGTCCAAATATATAGTGGAAAACGAATTTTTTGTATGGCCACCCCACGAAGGTGTTGCCCGATTTGTCTAATTTTCGAACTTAACTTAACTTTTAATTTTAAAGTCCGTGTACAAAATTTCAGCTCTCTAAGCATACGTATTCTCGAGTTATCATGCCCACAGACAGACAGAGGGATGGACGGACGAATAACTTTTAATATTATGCGTGGGTGTCCAATCCATTTTGCTCTACCATCGTTATTTCTGTGCGTTACAAACAGAATGACAAACTTAGTATACCCTATGATGATTTCATCGGGGATATAAAAATATCATCTAATTTCGGTATGTATTTGCGTCAAAGTTTACAAATTTCAAGTCAATAATTTTCAACGTCTTTTAGTGCAATTGTAAATCTTAAATAGCAGTATTAGCTTTATTCAGTGGATAAGGCTTAGAATTTCTAACCTAGGGTACCAGGGTTCGAGTTTAGATAGTGGGATAGTTTCAGGTAATTTTCAGGATATAATCAAAATAAATATTACAGTATACTATAAATTAAATGATATATGGCTATACATAGTTTATATGAATGGCATAACGAACTATTTCCAAGTCACCTCTTTTCTTGACTAAGTAAAGTAAATGTATAATTCTAGATCTCACGGTAGTTGAGATTAATCACTTATAATTTCATAACCGAATGTAATGTTCTCATTCCTATCCCTACTCCAATACAATGTAGAAATCACTGAAATGTACTAGTATCATTCATTCGAAATCTCAGTCGGTGGCTGGCTCCCGACAAGATGGGAGCTCACGTTATGTATTTCTGGGGATTTCTTTCTTGTAGGACACTAGTCCATTTGCTTTAGCCAACTCCTCTCCTATCCTCCGTACATCCTCGAAATGTATTTCTGTAGGTACTACTTTCTATCTCGTACACACGTGAGGTGTTTTCGGTTCCGTAAACTCTCGTGATGTATTTTTGAGAGTGTTTCCTTTCTTGTCACTCTCGTGATGTATTTCTATGAGAGACTTGTTTCCATTCCGCATACTCTCGTGATGTATTTCTGTAAGTGTTTCTATTCCCGTCGCTAAACTATTCCCTCGACACACCCTCGTAATATGTTTCTGTCCCGTTCTTTCCTGTAAGGTAATATAGTACTGGTCAGGAAATGGTCTTGCATTAAAATTATCATTGTAATAAAATAACGGTAATAATGTAAAATGGCGATCTTAAACAAGCCTATGGAGGCCATTTTAATGAGTACCTTTCCGTGTTGAATCTTCTCAAAGGCCTTACAAAGAAGTCTGTATAAATGAGTCACTTACTTGCCCTCATTCAATCCAACAAACGCTACGATATCTGTGAGGTAGTCAGGTTTGCGGTTGTAAATTGTCCCGGAAAGAGACCGTGTTGATTTTGGTTAATAAAGTTTTTAAATGGAGGAAATAATTGATTATATAAAAAATTGTCAAACATTAACGCTGAACTATTTGAAATTGATATTGGTCTTTAGTTAGAGATTAATTTAGGATGTCCTGATTTCACACCAATAACGAAACTGCCTTTCAGAATCGTAGGATATATCCTTTGATTAATAGATATAGGTATTAAGTAATTCATTAATAAGATTCGCGATTGTCGAAACACATTTTTTATAAAACATATTGGGTATCCCATCAGGACCAGGGTTTTTATTAATATCAAGTTGGTTGATTAGACTTACTACACTCTCAGGCGTAACATGATATAATTGAATGGAGTTAACGTTAGTGTATATTGATGAATTGTATAACTTATTAGTAACATTAGCTTTGAGACAATATACGGATTAGTTATATACAAACACATTTATTCTAACGATACACTGTACAGTTACAAATTTGAGTTCTTAAGGCACTTTCACATCAAACAAAAGAATCGAAAAATTATAAACCGAAAAACTCAATTTATTCCACTTTAAAACAAGATTTTTGCTCCAATGGTTAATAAAATCATGGGAAATAGGATAAACTAATAATTTTACTAATAAAATAATATATATTTATCTTAGAATTTTAAAGAAAACACAACTTTTATAATTTATCGGACGAATTTTTCCGCCGAAAAAGTTTTTCGGCCGATAAAACATATGTAAAAGTTGTGTTTTTCTTCAAAATCTGAAATAAATTTAACTATTTTCTCAGTAAAATTCTTAGTTTATCCTATTTCTCTGGATTTTATTAATCATTGGAACAAAAATCTTGTTTTAAAGTGGAATAAATTGAGTTATTCGGTTTACATTTTTCTGTTCTTGTTTTTGATGTGAAAGTGCCTTTACAGAGATTATTTCGATCTGTATTAAGAGGAGTCAGTACCAAGATTTGCAAGTTTGATACATATTTCAATGCAAACTATTTGTATCTTAAATTAAAGATATTGAAGAGGTCTAGTAAATAACGAAAAATGAAAAAAAAAATATATTGGAATGTAGATATTATCTCGGAAACTTGTAAAAAATGGTAAAAAATGAAGTTTTTCAAATCAAATTCCCGTTAGTAGGAGTTCTCATTTCTTTAGATTGTGACTATTTTGGAAAGATAAAGCCTAGATCTAGCAAATAACGTCGAGTTTTATCATTTTTAGTGGCACTTTTTTCAATAATAGTACTTGTTTTTTCTCCCGATATTTCACCGACAAGAAATTGTAATATTTCATTGAAAGTTGCTTAAATACAAAACAAAATAGTATATTTAACAATTATGTGCAAAAAAATTTAGGAGAGTTAATTCTCGTTAAACATTTTCAATTCCTTTGAACTGCAAGTTTTCATTTTTCGTGTTAAATTGTCGCTTGCTGGGTTTTTGTCTTTTACGCTAGATGTCTCTGATGTGATTTGTGGTCTTGGTCTAGGCTAATTTTATATGAATTTTCTTATTTTCAGGACACAAACCTACGTATAGTAAATTTTATTGCATGCAGGTTCGCTGGTATCTAAATTGAAACGTTAGCTGAGTACTGACTCCTCTTAAGCCAACTCTCAAATTTGATTTGACAGCATTCTTTGAACTCGGGTAATTTGTATTCACCTAATTTTAAATATTTTTATATATATAATATAAGCTGTCCGATTATGGCTCGGATATAGGGGCATAACTGGACAAATACTTATTTTTGAATTTTGATTATTATTTCGAAATTGCTGAAGTTGAACATAAAAATATAACATTGTCCTTGTTTATATTTCATTTTTCAAATAATATAAATAATATTACACATTTCCCAAATTTTCTTAGGTGGCCGATATTGCCCCATCCTCTCCTACATATGAACATAAAACCTGTTATAATAAAAAATACGATGAAGGAGAGAAATATGAACGTCCTCAAAATTAATATAGAGATATCTTGTGTATTAATAAGTATATATACAGGGAAAAGCAACGATTCGTAGTACTTTTGCCAAACTGTGTTTATAATGTTTTATAAAATGTACTGCAGATTATTCGGCTAGAGGCAAGCATTTTATGTCCAGAATGTAGAACTGAAATAAAAAGTTCTAATTTGTTCACATATTTTGATAATCACATTCCATTTGCTTCATTTATAAAAATTGTGTTATTTAAAAATTTAAAAACCATTGGCCGTTACTGCTTGTTTCTTAAGCGCAATAAAGTCATATCATAATGAGAAATAATGTCTTATACCCTACTAGACACACAGCATAATCTAATGTATCATTCGCACTAACTATTCATTAAAATATCGTGTGTCACATAGTATACGTCATTATAGCTCGAAAATCAGATGATAATGAAGTACACTAATGAAGTGTTTTCCTCCTTCATTATAGCTATAATGAGAAAAAATGTGCTAGATTTGGCACCTAATGTAAATTTGGAGCTCCGCTGTGCATCTGCCGATTTGCAAAAGAAGAAACGCAAAGAAATGCAAATCACAAATTATATTATCAATATTGTTTTTAATATAACGTTTTTCTCATTTGTAAAGTGTTAAATTGAAAATAAAATAAATGACAACAAAGTTTATCGCGTTAATTCGACCCATATCGCTTCTTTAATGTCATAAGTATATCAAAACCAGCATGACAGTACAACTTAATTACAGAAATGGCTGTGTGTCTGCAGTTTATAATGAATCATTATAGATTAATGAGTCGTTAGTTATTTCTTCATTAAGAACGCTGTTTGTCTAGCGCATTATGTCTTTATTCCCTAATTGCTAAGAAAAATAATTTATATGACCTTATTTTCTATATCACTCTTGCACGGCACCATGTTTTACCTCCTACTTCTACTAATTCTTGAACTTCTAGCCTCATATTATGTAGGTTGTAATAAAAATTACACCTGAGTTAGCAAATGTATGGGCATTTTGCAATATAATTACCACACCAATTGTTTTCTGAATCATATCAGAAGTAGCCCGAAATAATAGCAGTAGCCAAGCAACATTATTAGATGTAAAAAAGTTTAGCGCATGTTTTGGCTTTGCCGCTGGACTATTGAAATAACGAAATGATCATAAATTTGTTAACTAGGTTTATGTTTTATTTCATTTTGGGAAAGAAGATATTCTGAACAATATTTATTTGTAGAAATCGTTTGGAATAAACTAAATTTTCTTTCTGAAAGTATAAGTACAAAATGATTGGAAATTGCGACTGATTACTAATTAGATATGTATGTCTGTACATTCAAGGCCAAGGCCAAGTTCACGGCTCAAAATTTAACATGTCAAAGCTTCATTCTATTTCATCGCAATTTAATTAGAAGTTAAAATATTATGTAAAATGAATAATTAGATGATTTTTTATAGATGCGATTAATTTTGCTTTCGCGCACTTATATGCTAAGAAGCTTGGATTTGTATTACATTATACTATTTTAGTTTAAAAATCATGCGATGTTTAATTCATGTAGGAATTTTACAGAAAATTTAGACTGAATAATTTGGATACGTAATAGTAAATAAAAACTAAATCTTTAGCGCTGTACAGGCACCACCATTACCTTTTAGTGTATTTGTTATGAAATGTGTAAAATACTTACAAAATATCCCCTATGACCTAGGGAATTTATTATTACTCACGATCCCAGCAATTATTCTGTGAAAGATTAAACCTCCATTATATGTATATTTAAAATCTAAATAATTCATTGGATTTAAAAATCATATTAAAACTAACATTCCAGTCGGATTTTGAATCGCAGGTATTAAGGAATTTATGACAGTCATGTCCGGGAATCTGAATGGTGTGAAAATTAAACTGCAATTTGTAAACTATAATTTATTTCACCAAGGATTTTTTACCATAGCTTGATTTTTTGTCTATTATCAACTGTGAAAGAAATTGTGAAATCTGAAAAGAATATAATATACGGTGTGTACTGCTTTTAGTGGCAAAAGACAGTCCGAACTTCAAGACATTCAAAATGAATTTAAAATGAAACTGCAAACAATTTTAAAACATCTTACGTTACGCTGGCTGTCTATTTAGAGTGTAATTAACCGCATTGTGGAACAATAGTAGCTATTTCACTATTTCAAATTATTTTCCTTTGAAAATACGAAAAATTTAGTAGCAATTCTTACATTTTTTAGTAAAATACTTGATTAACATTAAAAAAAATTTCAGTCTGAAAAAACAACAATTCATTTAATGCAAAAATCAATTCGAAAAATTTAAAAATTTTAATTTATTAGCAAATAATTGTTTTTGTGTTGTAGAAGATGGAAATGGATGGAAGTCCGTTTTTATTATCTACAACTTTCCTTCATTTTGACGTTCTTGGTTTACAGTCTTCCAGCTCGGAATACTTATCGAATTTTCTTGCAAGTGACAAAAACAAAGATAACTTTATACAAATGCTTCCCGTTATTTTGCAAAAGTCGAAATCAAAGTTGAACGGCAACTGAAGAAGCATCGATTTATGACTCTGTTGAAATCGCCGGCGAGGACATCGATCTTTTAGTTTTAATCAACGCCTTCGCCGCAGTCAGAGTTCAATGGAATGCAACTTTGAGATCGAGCGTTGCCAGGGCAACCCATCATGAAGCAGAGACGTAGCGGTTCACGGCGGCTATAAAAAGGCGACAAGCCACAGCAGAATCACCCATTCTCGTTTCAGAATTTACTCGGAACGTATCCTCCACCAGAATTTAATCGGTTTCCTATCCTTTGCAAAAAATCTTTTTGGTTCAATATATATAGAAATTTACTCCTACTGCAGAAATTTACTTCTGCCTTAATTCCATCCTCCATCTAAGCGGAATTTACTCCTGCTTCATTCTATCCTTCACTGAGCAGGAACTTATTTCTGCTGCAGAAATTTACTTCTGCCTTATTATTTAATTCTACTACTGCTACCATGTTTACACGTGCAGCACAGACAAAACTTCCATTTTGTTATGCCATCACGGCAGACTACATTTCTATTCTGTTTTGAATTAATTCATGAATTTAATTGCGGAATCTCTTCTTTTTGTTACAGAAATAAAGGGAACAGGATCAAAGGGGCATCGCTTATGTTGAAGTTTAATGGAATTTTCTTATTTGAATTATTGAATTGTAGTTGTTGAATTAGTTTGTAGTATGTTAGGATATTTTTAAGAACTGAATCTATAAGGAATTGAATTTTTGTGATACTAGTTTTAAGCAGCATATATTGAAATAAAAATTTTATATTTGAATTAAAAAGTTGAGTTGTCCTTTTACAACCGGTATCCTCCTTCACTTGAGCACAGATATTGTCAATTCATTTAACACTACGCGAGAAAATCAATGAAATCTCGGTTGTTACAGTTCGAATAAAAAATATGCATTTAAGACTAAATTATTATGTTCGGCCCATGCATTTATTCGAACTAGGTCGTCGTTTTGTCGGGCCACGCAATCCTCAAGAAGACCGATGCTAATATACAGCTGAACATCGTCCACGTACATATGAATCCTAACATCTTATAGAGAGTTAAGTAGATCATTTATATAGGCACTGACGAGCAGTGGGGCGAGGATTGATCCTTGGGGTACTCCATTTGTTGATGGTAGAGATGATGAAATAGAGTAACTTATTTTTACACACTGGCTGCGCTGAAGAGCGAAAACCAGATTGCCAACATGACAAGAGATTATTATTCTCGATGTATTTAAGCATCTCATCATACATAAGAACAACAGACTAATTGGACGAAAATCCGATGGTTGTGTTGGAGAATGCTTTTTTGGAATGGCAAATACCGTGGCGATTTTCCAACTGCTGGAGAAGCACGTCGATGTTAGGTCTGAATTAATTATATGTAGGATGTATTTGCTGATTATTGGTAATAATAGCTTAATGAAATGGGGTGATTGATTGTCCGGTACTGTAGTATCGGATTATATGGAATATATGTTTCGAATAAGGTCATCGAAGCAAACCCCGCAGAAAGAAAAGGGATCAGATATATTTGGACGTAAAGCACTGCTGCTTTATCTTAATGATAATGATTCCTTGTTATGAGCATAAGAGGTGTTACAGCATATGGAAGTAATGTATTCATTAAATTCATCATTAAAGCTGCAGCCAATTTGGTCCTTGCCACATACTCCAGCGTTTTTATGATTTTGCCAAAGAAATTTTCGGCGAACATTAGTGTTGAGTTTCGTCGTATCTGCGTTTTACATTGGTTATAGCAACATTGGCGCGATTTCGAGCAACCTTATACAGGGGCGAGCATGTTCGGTTCTTAGAGCTCTATAACACTTGTATAAATTTCCCTTTTTTTGCAATAAGAGATCGCACTGTGGGAGAGAACCATGGCCAATCAATAATGGGTACCTACTATTTTTGTCCTTAACGGGACATATTTGTCGAACAGGTATGAGGTCAGAGAAGCAAGAATAGCAATTTGATCATTCACCTCAATGCAGTGAAAAATATCATCCCATGGCAAAAGAGTGCACTCACTTAAAATGGATTTTACATCAATATTCCCACAATCTCTGTACGAGACATGTTTATAACGAGGTATCGCATCCAGGCTGAAATTAAGGATAGGAATGTCATGGTCCGAAACAATTATAAGATCAAGGGTCAAGGGGTTTGATGTATTAAAAAAAGTTGGCGAAGTATTGAGATGCATAGATTGAATAAGATGAGTATATTGGTTCGTTAATGTTCCGCGGTAAAGTAGATTAATGTTGAAGTCACCACCAATTACTGCATTTTCATAATATTGGATAACATGTGATAACATATTCTCTAACTCGCGGACTGCATCATCACTAAACTAGTTAAGTGGAAAATATACTGAGGTTAAGATACATTTATCATTACTGGAATTAACTTCAATGCACACAAATTCATAAGGCAGAGTTTCAGAACCAGATTTAAGTTAAGGTAATCCCGACCAACACGATCCCTCCGATCCTTGCGAAACACATTGAAACCAGGAATGGAGACTTGAGATGATGAGATTGCAGCATTCAACCATGTCTCACTTACAAAAATTGCATGTACACAGACTATGATGAAAAATTAATCAAAAATCGTCGATCCACTCGCGTTCACAGTACATATATTTAAACCCGAAAATTGATTTCCTCATATTTTCAATAAACTTCTTACTTGGTCCGTATCCGAGGAATTACCCATACTCCAGATATGCAAAAGACCGCCGGAGCACTCAGACATATAAATTCGCGACACTAGAACCACAAGAGAACCCATATATAATCTCGCTGATTTTAGATTAAAATTGTTAAAATTGCCATACATAAATAAGGGTCCTTGCGCGGATAGTTATCTTTCCTTTCAATTCAGTTTCCGAAACAGTGGAAGTTCTCAAAGGTCATACCTGCTACGAAATATTCATCTAATACCGATTTCAGACCTAGTAGTATCTTACCATTTTTATCTAAAGTAATTGAAAAAATTAAATCTGTCAAGATAAATAGATACATTGCATATCATAATTTACTAAATGAAGAACAATCAGGCTTTAGAGCTAAGAATAGCTGGATTCCTGCTCTTCTTAAAATAACCAATGATATATATATGATATATATCTCCATGTTAGTGCTCTTGGATTTCTCTAAGGCATTTGATTCGGTGAATCATAGCAAGCTATGTAGAAAACTGATAATGCAGTTTAATTTCTCCACCCAGGCTGCAAGCCTTATCGGCAGTTACTTGGGGGATCGGTATCAATTTGTGTATTCTAAAAATGAATATTCCTCTTTTCAATTGGTATCTTCAGCAGTACCCCAAGGATCTATCTTGGGTCCTTTGCTGTTCTCTCTTTTCATCAATGATGTATTTTATTGTGTTAAGTACAGCAAACCGCACCTTTATGCTGATTATGCTCAATTTTACATCTCAAGATCAATTGGGTTAGCTGAAGATGGTGTTTCTTGTATAAATGATGATCTTCATTCTATTTATTTGTGGACCATTGACAACATGCTACACTTGAACCCTGCCAAAATTAAAAGCTTAATTATATACAAAACAATTTTAGTACTTCTTATTTCTCCCTGTCGTAATCAATGAAACTCAAATTCCAATTGTTGATTTCGTTTCTAACTTTCGAAATTATCTTCAATAGAACTCTTTTCTTTCCAGCGTAAATCCGTTTAAAGCTAGTTAGGACGCTTCTCGTCCTTCTTTTTACGTATGGGTGCGAAATATTTGTTTGGCTTGACTATGAGCATATTCGAAAGCTAAATACTGTATTTAATGGTACTATAAGATATGTTTTTGGTCTCCGTCGTTTTGACCATGTCTCTCCTTACGCCAACTCCATCCTTGGTTGCAGCCTTATGATCTATTTCAAATATCGTACTGTTATTTTATTGGCTGGGACTCTTAAGTTTCGGAAGCCCAGCTACTTGTATAATATACTTCAGAATGCGAGATCAAGTGGAGTTACTGCTTTAATAGTGCCTAGACATAATTGTCTAACATCTAAGCGTCAGTTCTTCATCCAGTCCATTATTATTTGGAATTCTCTTCCAATAAATTTGAGATTGTTGTTTGGTAATTTTAAATGCAAAGTTCTCGAGCACTTGAAATACGTCTAGTTTTTAGTTTTGCATTGTAAATAAGTATAAGCTTCATTTTTTTCTCCTTTATATCTTAGCTCTAATTAATTAACTAATTTCTTATTAATCTAATTTTTTATAATATTAGTCATTGCATAATGTATCTATTAATCTTGTACTAAAATACGATTTTATACCTTTTTGTACAATGCCACCAATAAAAGAATAAATGAATAAATGAAAATGAAATTTGGTAAAACCTAAGAAAACAAGTCGTTTGAACATTATTACTATAAATACTTATATGATGTTAGCTAAACAGTATGGTAAAAAATTATAACAAATTAGAACTTTGCAATAAGCTTATAAATTATGCTAATATTTTATTTTTCATGCAGCTTGCTTCACCAATATAAATTCAACTATATAAGTTGAAAATAAAACTATAAAAATTAGTTCTTATTTTATTACAATACATGTTGTTAAATGTGAATAATAAATATTTTATTTTATAAATTTTAAATACATATTTATTTATCTTACATTTACATATGTAGGTACCTACTTTAAATTCACAAAAATATTAACTAAGTATTGCCTTACGAGTCAGCATAACCCAAAACTGAAACAAATACCATCATTGGTTTTCAGGAATACAAGCTAAGCAAAAGACGGAAGAAAATGCAGAATAGAATGGGTTAAATGGGTGAATATCCGCAAACACCAAAGAATGCATCCAAAAGAGCGGTGAGTCTCCTTAATCTATTTTGTTAAGAAGTCATCTCGAATATACGTGCACTATCTGCTGTACCTGTAGACGCGTCTACCTGTGGACATCCTAAATATTTCATAGACTATTCATTGTAAAATTCAATATTGAGCGCGCAAGTTAAGTATTTTGTGCTTATAGCAACACTGGCTAGCCGCCAATTTTTTAATTGTTAAATTGAGGTCAAAGTGAAAAATGTTGGACAAAAAACTAATAATTTTCTATAATTTTAATATAATTTTTTCGTATTATGGTACTTAATTTTAGTGTCAATTTCACTTATGTTCAAAGATGCATTAATGAATAACTTGTTTCTAATAGGTACTTGTAACTATTTCATTCAAAAAATAAAAGAGTTATGTCGCGTTGGTGCACTTCCGTCCGGCATAAAACTCTTGTTCTGTTATGCGGTTTTTGCACATATGCGGTGCCCGCATAAATGCACCAAAGAATATTCATATCCGGTCACCCACCGCCTAAGGGCACATAAAAGTGTACGTATCCGATGTTTTGACTTATACTCTACAATGAAAATCTTTTCCAATTGCATGAATATTTTTATTTATAGGTACAAATAAATATTCGAATGTAAATAAAGCAAAACAAATAGACAATTCTCGAGTTGTTTTTCTAACAATTAAATGTTGTCAAAGAGCAAGTCCTTACTTTCGAGGTAAATTCGCAGTACGTTTAAAGGTAGAAGAGCGTCCGAACGACTTGGCGCATTGGCATTTGTAATATGGAGGGTTTCATCTTCGGTATCAACTACCTCACTATCGTTCTCAATAGAAATTTCTTCTAAAATTTCCCCCTCACTTAGTTCCCTATAACATTGTATAAAAGCATCACAGACAACATATTCCTCAAACTTTGCCTCTGCAATTGGTAGGCTCAAAAGTTCTTCAACATCATCTTTAATAACTTAAGGAAAACCAGCTTTTCTAAAACAGTTTTTGATGGTGCTTGGTCTTACAAGCCACCAAGAACGCTTAGCAATCTTTAAAGCCTCCAAGATATTCAGAGACTTAGAGAACTCCTTCAAAGAAGAACCTATTTTTAATGCCAACAATTATATTCGTACTATGAACGAATGAATCCTTGATCTAATGGCTGAATAATTAATTTGTATTTGGAGGCAAAAATTTAAGGATAACATTTTCCAGTTTAACAGATTTGTCCAATTTATAGCATTCTGCATTATCAACCAGCTGAAGAACTTTTCTTTTTTGTTTCAACATTTTATTGTCAAAATCCCCTAATATACTCAACCAAATTTTATTAGTCATCCAGGACTTATTTTGGGAGTAATAAGTGATAGGAATCTGCTTGCCACGAAAACAATGAGGATTCTTTGATTTTCCTATAGCAATTATATATTTTTCCGTGCCATCAATATTACACATAAATAAAAGACTCAGACGATCCTTCTGAGTTTTGCCCCCTAGAACTTTTTCCCCTTTTTTAGCAAATGTTCCAGTTGGTAATGCCTTATAGAAGAGACACCTCTCGTCGGCATTGAAAATATTGGCTGGCTCGTAGTTCCTCACCAATTCAGGCAATTGGCTTTTTATCCATTTCAAAGCAGATGCTTGGTCAGCAGAATTTTTTCGTCATAGATTTTGTGGAAAGATACGTTCTCCTTCTTTTTCCACCGATGTAACCAGCCATTACTAGGCTCAAAGTCATTCACTTTAAGCATCTGAATGAACTTTTTAGCTTGTTCTAGGACCATCGGACCACTCACTAGAGCATTCTTATCACGCATCTGGGAAAACCAAGTCGCTATCGCTCGATCAATTTTTTCATGGAGTCCTTTTCTGAAGCGCTTTCGATTTACGTTTCCATTTTCTAAAACTATTTTCCTATATTTTTGCTCCTTTACCTAATGCGTCTAAAATTTCTATTTTTTGGTTGACAGATAATCCGGTAACTTTCTTTTTAATGGTTGGTTCCATTTTATCTACATAAGAAATCACCAATCACAACTACGCAAAAATATACCTTAAAATAATTAAACCTCAAAAATAAATACACATCAAAATGTTAATAATTTCTCAAAAAATCTTCGCTCTTAAACCGAGTAATTTCCAACGACTCTAATGACACTTGAATTGAAAATGCACCGGCAAAAAGCTAAAGGCGAAATTACAATATGATGTGAAGG
Source organism: Dioctria linearis (assembly GCA_963930735.1). NCBI lineage: Eukaryota > Metazoa > Arthropoda > Insecta > Diptera > Asilidae > Dioctria > Dioctria linearis. Next base: position 272,594,819 of record OZ005740.1, on the reverse strand, counting down.
GTAATGCCAAGCAATTTTTAAGAAATGCTGAGCGGAATAGCTTTTTGAATTTTAAACAGAGTTGCAGCTATACATTTATGTACATACTTATATGTAGCACTTAGAACGCAAAGTTAACTTAAGGACAAGTTAGGAATCAAGAAGAGATTTCCGACTGTTTTCCATTTAGTTAACAGCTAGAAAAGGAAAGAAAGAAGAAAAAATTTCTGCAAAACATACCAACACATTTCATAATGAAAATTGATCAGAAAGATGTATTTAGATGTTTGAAATTTCAATGCAGCTGAAGCAACCACTACGTAAGATGCCCTATGTCAATTATCATGTTATGAACTTTTAAGGGAGAAGCGCTTGCGGATGGGAACTCATTCTAATAAGCAAGTCTGTGAAATTGGCAAAACGTGTTGGCGGCTTTGATTTTCCGGCATAAAATTTCCTTAATCAGTAGTATTTCTCTCAAAATTTAAAAAAATGTATGTAAATTCTCCAAAAACCTCATCTTAGTTGCTATGGATGACATGAATATGCATTTCTGTGCAAAGTAAAATGCAAAATTATCCAAATTACATAGCGATTAGCGATCCTATCCTTAGTGTACGCGATTTTATGAGGCTAAGCAAGTCACATGATGTACGTGTACGGCATATGTGCCGCAGAAAAACTGAACAACTGAACTGTTGGTGTTGATGCGATCATTTTTTATACAGATTTTATAAAGTGAATTATAGATTTATTGTTGTGCACGAAAACGAATAAAAATAAATGAAAAACCCAGGCAACGGACAAACTTAGTGGGCGCAAGTAAACGGTTTATGATTATTATTATATGATTACTTAGAAGATCAGCATATTTGCATATGGGTTTAGGTACTATACAAGTTCGGGAGCTTGCCTATAAATTTGCTTCATCCAAAGAAAAAAAGTTCCAAAAATGTTGGAAGAATGTCATGTAGCAGGCTTAGGGTGGTTAAAGGGATTTTGTCACCGGCATTTTCATTATTCTCTAGGCAGATGGACAAAAACAATAATCATTCATTCGTAATTGATTTTTTTTTTCAAAAATCAAGTTATCCAAGGTTTTGCTAATTAAAACGAAAGTCCTGTCAATTTTTATATGTAATTGACAGCACATTTTTAATAATTAAAATTAAAATTCAAGGGTAAAGCGAGTTTTTAAAAATTCAATTACGAACGATTGACCATTGATCTTGCCCGTCTCTGTTTAATACAACGAATGTTTCGAAGTATTTTGATAATCTGTTTCTAAGTTTCGAAAAGAGATATAGATTCTGATGATGAAAACTCTTTTGTTTGCCAAAGATACCCTGGTAGACATATCATGATGAGCTCATCAATGAGCTCCTCATGAGCAATCAGATGAACGTACTGATGAAATTTATTCGCTTTTGAATCAAAGCTGGGAAAAATTTCATTTATTTACTTATTCACAGATAGTTTACATGAGATATTGCATCTCTTTCACTTATTTAGAAATCTATACTTTGCTTCTCTTTTGTACATTTTACAATATTAGATGAGCACTTCGATGAGTACATAATGAGCGTCACGATGAGCTTATTAATGAGTATGTCAATGAGGGTCACGATGAGCTTATTAATGAGCATCTCAATGAGTGTCACGATAAGTTTATTAATGAGCATGTCAATGAGTGTCATGATGAATTCATAAATGATAATCTGCATTTACGATTGATTTCATATATTTTTCCAATTTCAAACTCCGGTTGCAAATCAAACTCTAAGACAGACGCTGAGGCGTAAGGATTTGGGCATAACGTCTTGTTCAGCATATAGGCGACAGTCTTTCCGCGGAAAACAAATCAAAAAATTAATTTAAAATAAATACTTTAAAAACTTAAATAAATAAATCACAAAAATCAATTCAAATTTTCCGAGTAGAAATGTCATCTGACAAGCTGATGACAATAATAAATATTTATTTATTGGAGAAATAAGAATTTTAAGAACTTTTATTTTTAATGATTCTAAATCAAATTTATAAATACAAGTAGAAAAAACAACCGCCTCGTCCGGGATTTGAAACCGGGACCTTCCGCTTGCCGGGCGACTGCTCTTACCACTGAGCTAACGAGACAGATGATTTTCCTTCTTGCATTTATCAAATTTGTAACTAGCCTACTACTTTGCTTTCAGCTGGCATTAACCAGTAACGATGAAAGCGCACAAATAAATTGTAAATTCAATTTTATTTATTTTTCCCGCGGACGGGAATCGAACCTACACTTGTTAGAATCGGCAATGATGGAGAAATAAGAATTTTAAGAACTCTTATTTTTAATGATTCTAAATCAAATTTATAAATACAAGAAGAAAAAACAACCGCCTCGTCCGGGATTTGAAACCGGGACCTTCCGCTTGCCGGGCGACTGCTCTTACCACTGAGCTAACGAGACAGATGATTTTCCTTCTTGCATTTATCAAATTTGTAACTAGCCTACTAAGCCACGTTTTGCTTTCAGCTGGCATTAACCAGTAACGATGAAAGCGCACAAATAAATTGTAAATTCAATTTTATTTATTTTTCCCACGGATGGGAATCGAACCTACACTTGTTAGAATCGGTCAATGATGGAGAAATAAGAATATTAAGAACTTTTATTTTTAATGATTCTAAATCAAATTTATAAATACAAGAAGAAAAAACAACCGCCTCGTCCGGGATTTCTCCAACATTGACCGATTCTAACAAGTGTAGGTTCGATTCCCGTCCGCGGGAAAAATAAATAAAATTGAATTTACAATTTATTTGTGCGCTTTCATCGTTACTGGTTAATGCCAGCTGAAAGCAAAACGTGGCTTAGTAGGCTAGTTACAAATTTGATAAATGCAAGAAGGAAAATCATCTGTCTCGTTAGCTCAGTGGTAAGAGCAGTCGCCCGGCAAGCGGAAGGTCCCGGTTTCAAATCCCGGACGAGGCGGTTGTTTTTTCTTCTTGTATTTGTAAATTTGATTTAGAATCATTAAAAATAAAAGTTCTTAAAATTCTTATTTCTCCATCATTGACCGATTCTAACAAGTGTAGGTTCGATTCCCGTCCGCGGGAAAAATAAATTTATTTATTGCTGGTTTAGTAATAGGGAGCAATTTCATGCTAACTAATTAGCCCTTCGATGAGATTTAATGAATGCTCATCATAAGGCTCATCGGGACATAATTTTCTAAATGTTTCTTTATGAATTTCAAACTCCTTGATACTTTTCAGTTAGTATTGGTTTACATAATAACTGCCCTTTGCGAGGCAGGAGGAAAGGTAAAACTGTGAGCAATTTCTACTAGGGTACTTCATTATAGCCAGTAATTCTAATTTATCGCATTTTTGCTATTGTTTTGTTTTTTTTTTATCCTGGAATTTTTAGGAATTTTTATTTTTATTTTTTTAGTTGCCAATTTTGACTTTCTGACGTGATGTGTCTACCAACTTAAGTATTATCTGAATTACATTCGTCTTCTTTTGTTTTGCTAATGTTGTTTCTCTAATAATTAAGTAACTATTGTCGATATATGTACCGACCGTTTATGGACGTGGCCTAGGCTAGACTCTTTTAATAAAGCTTTTTGTATTTGGCTATTATTATGTAGATAATTTGAGATATCTGCGGTGCTCTATTTGTTTCTAAGGGTATGTTTTAGTATGGTGTCCACAGGTACAAAGCTGTCCTTACGTACATTGATGTTGTCCTTAGGTACATTACACGGTTGTACCTATGAACAAAATAGAGGTTTTTATAAAAAATGTTACAAAATGATATTTATTTAGCTTAGGTTAGTCTCGAATGTTTGTTATACAACCTAGTCTTGTCCAAAGGACATGTAAAATCTAAGTAATCAAAATTAACATAAAAATATTTTTTTTATAAATTGTTTTATTCAGCAATCTGGTAACTGCCCATAGGTACAACACTTGCCCCTATGTATATACAACAGATCGAATCCGTACAGAGAAAATTTACAAAATGGGGGCGATAATATCTAAATTACTTTTCACGACTCGACAAATTTGGCATTTCTTCCTTCAAAATACACCGCATTTTTCTTGATTACATTTCCTTATTTAAAATAATATATAACCTTATTCATTGCCCTGAATTATAAAGCTGCATTAATTTCGCTAATCCGACCAAAGTTACTCATTCCCCATTAACTTTCCAGATCCCTACTGCCAGAACTAATCTACGAATGATGCCACTTGCTACAATTGTAGCAAAAATGATACCTTTTTCATGTCATCGTAATATGTATTAGATGTGGCTGTTCATATTAAAAATGCTTCCTGTGTTAAAAATCTCCAACCTTATGCCCAAGAATGAGAAAACTGCGGCATTTTCTTGGAACTGGTTTTGATAATAAATCGTGGAGCGAGTTAATGAGCAATAGAATTTTCCTTGAATTTTGAAAGGATTGTAAAAACTTCTTTCTGCCCCCATCTTTGATGTAAAGTGATTGTCTCTCTTACATTACTTTCACAGTTCAAAAAAGAATATAAATTTTATTTTTTGTAACAATAACATGATTGTCCTTGATGACAGAGAGCAAACTACACAGAGGAAATGTATTGTTCGTGTGCGGATTCAGGTAATTTGAAAATTTGGAACATAAAAATCCGAAAACTGCTGCCCAATTTGTTGTTCAAAGATTTCAAAACACTCTTAAGTAATAGAATCAAAGAATCCAAAAATTTCAAAACTATCATATCAACAGCCTCAAAACTCCTTTTTATCATCTTTCGGCATTTCAGTAGTCAATTGCCTGAATAACAATAGATTTATAATCTCTCAACAGAAATCACTTGCTCGAAGTGTGTCAGATAAGCTTGGAACTGAATATATCAATAAATAAGATAAACGTGACTGCACTGATAGCAATTATTATGATATCTAGTTTTGAAAAATAAGATAAAGTCATCCAGTTGTCCAGCTGTATATTTACTATATATAGACAATATTGGCATGAAAATCCTATAAATCTATTCCTTTTGCTGTCTATGACAAAAATGTGATCATCAACAATTTCACAAACTCCAACTGAAGATATTTATTTACTTCTTATGCGTGCTTACTATAACGAGACATAACAGTTGTGTAGTAACTATATACACTCTGCAATACTCACAATAACATTTAATCATCACTCTCTCTCTCTCTCTCTCTGTAAAGTACCGAGTATAATACTAGCAGGTATATACAAATTAACTCTGTAATTAATCGGGGAAATACTACCTATACTTAATTATGTGAGCCAGTGTTGCTGAAAGTTTATGAAATGCTGCCGGACGTAGACTGTGGACACGAACGAGGTTTCTACAGATCTTACAGTGCTGGCGTTGAGTGCGGCGAGTTTTCTAAACAGTAATAATCGCGTGAAGTGATCGTTAATTAAAACGGACTAACAACGTCTTCGATAGTTATTAGTGCATTAGTTAAGATTCTTGGTAATCTAAAGTGTACTAGATTAGTGATTATCAATTACAAATTGAGTGATTTTAACAAAATGAAAACGAAGAATATTTTGAAAATTTCCATACCAGGCAGCACTAATCCTCCTCCTGAAAAGATGGAGAAAAGTTTCTCCGAGCCATGTAATGAAAATGTTGGTAAACCCAGTGAGTATTAATAACATTATAATTAATTGAAAAATAAACCTATTAGATATTAGATTGATAAATCGAATAGCAATTCGAAAATTTCTTTTTATGGTTTTATGGTTATTAGATCATTCAAATGCGTAATTCTTTGTTTACTCCTTTTCCAAAAGATAAAACCAAAACCGACATAAATATCCAAGTTTGAGATTTTTTTTTTTACGTATTTAGAATATTTAAAAAATAAGACCACTCTTAATATGCACAAAAGCCGGTTAAATAAGGCCAACATTTTTTCATATGTAGCCACTTACTTGGTATGGTTGAGCTTAAAAGTCTTTAGATAAAAATATCGTTGACAAGGTGAAGGAATAACAAATTCAACTGTACAAACTAAATTGCTGATAAAAGTAAATAGCATACTAATTACAAATCAACTTAATTTGCATAGTTTGGATGGATAAAATAGTTTTGTTAAAAATAAGCGGAAATATAAATTGAATTTGATTGTTTTTGTGTGTTTTTTTTTTTGCTTACTCAATGAATTTATTTATAATGTTAAGATTTTTTTCTTCAATCCCTCACATGTTTTCGCAGGTAGGAGAATTCCATTTATACAAAGCACAACAACGTCTTACTGTGTTCTGACAGTTCTGGGATATTCGTTTATAAACAAATCGCTTTTGTTTTTTACTCGGAACTATTTTATACAAAAATTGTAGATAAACTGCGTTGCAAAATGTGCAAGACCAGCAAACTTTTTCTTTAGGCGATTGCCATATGTACAAATTTCAGAAAAGAGACCGAGTAAAAACTTTATTTTTTATATTTTTACATGGGAATATTCTTTTACTATGATTTATTTAGTAACATAAATAACATAATTTGCTGGGATCTAATTTTGTAAGAAATGATTTATCTTGACGATAATTATAATGTAGAAAATATATGTAATTCGGGGTTCTATAATATATCTAATAAAACTACTCCCCTTTCAAACAGCACTCATTCGATATAAAAAGCATTATCCACTTAGGGCCGTATTCGCCAAGCCATTTAATTGAAATTTAATTTGTGTTTTAGTACTCCCGTTAGAGAGGATTGTGGCCCACTTAAAATTAAATTAAAATTTAATTTGTGTTTATTATGTTGTAATAACTCATTGATAACTTTAATTGTAATTTAAGTGGGCCACAAAGCTCTCTAACGGGAGTACTAAAACCGAAATTAAATTAATTCTGTTTTTATACTCCTGTAAAAGAGGGTTAGAGCACAGTTAAAATTAAATTAATTGTGTTACTTTATGTTGTAATAACTCATAGATAACTTTAATTTTAACTTAAGTAGGCCACAACCCTCTCTAACGGGAGTACAAAAACAGAAATTAAATTAAATTGCAATTAAATGCTTTGGCAAGTACGGCCCTTATATTATAATAAATCATAGATAACTTTAATTTTAATTTAAGTGGGTCACAACCCTCTCTAACGGGTGTACAAAAACAGAAATTAACATTTAGGGCCGTACTCACCAAGCCATTTAATGATTTATGTTTTAGTACTCCTGTAAGAGAGTTTAGGGCGCACTTAAAATTAAATTAAAACTTAATTTGTGTTATTTTATGTTGTAATAAGTCATAGATAATTTTAATTTTAATTTAAGTGGGTTACAATCCTCTCTAACGGGAGTACTAAAACAGAAATTAAATTAAATTGCAATTAAATGGCTTGGTGAATACGGCCCTTAAGCCTGAAACACATTCACTTCAGTAACCTTGACTTCAACTTTGTATTCATTGACTTCACCTGGTATCTTATTTGATTGAACTTGAAGCTTGAACTTCGACTTTAAGCAATTTTAAAGTTGCTGCAAATTTTATAGTACTGACAACCTACATATTATATGCATTGTAGAAAAAATAAGTCAATAATTTTTTAGTTTTCTTTAACTCTGGCTTAGTTTATTACTTGGAAGAGTTTGTTTAAAAATAATGGAAGAAAACTTAATAAACATAATGCGTGATCATCCGACTTTGTACGTTAAATCGGATAGTCAAAATGAAGGTGCTACAGTTAATGTTACACACATGTGCAGTGAAGTCGACTTTACTGCAACGGATACTGCAAAGTTGAAATTACTGTAGTGATGTGTTTCATGTTTTACTACGTAATGCGATGTTAACTTGATTTTTTAAATTTGTAAACTTCGTTGATAGAGAATCTCGTATAAACGTTCCATTTTTCGTTAGGAATAAAAATCAACCTTTTTGGGCAGAATTAATTTTATAATGAACATGATGAAATTGGTCCTGCTGCTGATAGTGATCCTCTGCACTAACAGAATCTTTAATATCACCGAGTAAAGGATTTTTATAATTTAAATTTAATTTTAAATTTAATAATTTTAAAAGCTTATTTGGTTGGAATTCTTTCATCGAATAGTTTAATTTTATTTATGTTAATTGGGAGATATTTAAATATTGCAGCAAATATAAAAATTCATTTAAAATGGACAAGTATTCATTTAACTTGGAGTAGGATTCATTTCATTTGGACCCAGGGTTCATTAAGATTAAACTAGATTTTATTTAACTTGGGCAAGTTAAATTAAAACTAGAAAGGTTCACTTGGATCAGGTTTTCCTTAAATTGAAAATGGTATATTATTTTTTTCTATTTGCTTTTTGAATGGAAGCGACTTACATATTTTGTTTTCATAGTTAATATTAAATGCATGTACAATGTTCCTCTGTTGATAATTTTAGTTTCCTTACCTTATTGAACACTGTTTATATATTTAAGATTTATTCTTATAATTTTTTTGTGATAAATAATAATACAAATTAATCGAAAACATATATACCCATATATTAAAAAAAAAACATGTCAAGCTGTGTTCTTTTAGTTCGGTGCAATGCACTGCAGAGCACAGGAGATTGCAAATTGATTTGACTTGTAGAGTGCATTGAGGTAGAGATTTTGTCGAAAACATAGAGAATATAATCAAATTGTCATGAATTTGCCCCGAAGTATATCAAGCTCTATTTTGACATTTTGCAAGGATTCAAGCCATAGCAATTTGATTATTTTCTCTATATTTTTAAAACATTTTCTACTTCTATGCACTCTACAAACAAATTCAATTCGCAATCTCCTGGGCTCTGCAGAGTACTGCACTGAACCAAAAGAACATAGAAAAATAAGAACAATTTAATATACTCCTTTTTCGCTCCAATTTTTTCCTAATTTACTCCAATTTTGTATAGTTCGACTTTTATGACAAATGTACTACACTTTTAATTTTTCAAGTATCATCCCTGATTCTATTACACAAAACTACAAATATGTAGTTGTAATACATACAACCCATTTTCTACATGTATAGAAAAATTCTGTATAAAAAAAATGAACAATTTCCGACTATGAAGATCGGCTTTAACAAGTGGGAACTGCTAAATTCCCTTGTTTCCATTATACGAAACCACAAATCGTCACCTAAATCCTTTTTAGCACTGTTTATGTGCTAATTTTTCAAGCATTTGGGTAAACGATTTTTAACTTTAATATTTAAATGAGTGCGGTTTATTAAAATCCTTTGAACACCAATTTTTTTCTTTAAAAATTTGTAATCTGAAATCAAATGTGAAATATTAATATTAAATTCTATAAGAAAAAAGGTTAATTTGGACATTCAGTATTGATAATTGAAAAAAGTTGTAAAAATGGAGTGGATATTGCGCAAAATTCTGGAATTTAAACAAGATAGAACATTTTGAAAATTAATTTCAAGGACGAATTTCTTTTGGTTATAGAATTAATTGGCTAAATTAACTAAGAAATAATTTTTTTTATATATATTTAGAATATTAATTATTTGAATGAAATGTTCTTTCTATTAGAAACTTAAACTAATACAGTAACGCCGATAACAACAAAAAAATCTCCAAATTCCACTCGTATATTGGTATATGTTATATGATATGGGTAGTACCCTCTAGTTTGCATCGTATCTCTCGACTCGTCATTTCACAGTTGCGATTAATGGATTTTCATCAATTGTATATACACGAACCTCGGGTGTACCCCAAGGCTCGATTCTTGGCATACTGCTTTTCTTAATTAACATACATAAATATTACTGATTTACTGAAAAAATTATACTCTTCGTTCTTAATCTATGCCAATGACACCAAAATTTATCGAGTTATAAATGATCCATTGTCAACACCTGTACAATAATATTCAGAAGTTGCTATTCTGATGTAATAAAAATCAGATCTACTGCGAAGAAAGCAAGCTAAATTATACTGCAATTATAATTTGGACACTGTCTCTATCATCCGTGTTTCAGAAATCAATGACTTGGGAGTACATTTTAGTAGCAAGCTTCTGTTTGACCCAAACATTAATCATATTACTAACAAAGCCTTTAAAGAGTTTGTCCTAAAAGGCCCGAGCCCCCCTAATTAGATCTATACTAGAGTAGGCTTCCCCAATCTCGAATCGTTACTATACAACATATAATCGAGCGTATTCGAGGTACTTGCTTCTCAAATGCAGATTATGATGACAGATTAACTAGATACGCCATGATATCCTTAGAATAACGTCATTCCTATCTTGACGAAATATCCTGTTACCCAATTTTGCACAGTTCTTTTGATTCATATCACTTATTATCTAAATTAACAAGAGCAAAAGTAATAATTGGCCTAAGACCAATCATATTACACTCTGAAAATGAAAGTTAAATAAAGTGAAAGTTCAAAGTTTTGTATGGCAACACCAGAAGGGGTTGCCCGATTTAGTCCATTTTTGAAACTTTATTTACTATTGCTATGCAAATACCACGTACCATTTCAACTTTCCACGTCGACGCGTTGTCAGGCAGCGCCCAAATATTTAGTGTCGGATTGGTCCCTTTTCGAACTTCACTTTTTTTTTTTTTAAAGCCCATATTTAAAATGTCAGCATTATAAGTGAGCGCGATTCCGAGTTATCATGAGGACGGACAGGCGGATGGATAGACGGACTGACAGACGGATGGACAGACAGACAGAATCGAAAGAACTTTTAATATTATGGTTGGGTGTCCAACCCATTTTGCTCTACCAGCATTATTTCTGTGCTTTACAAACAGAATGACAAACTTAGGATACCCTATGATTTCATAAGGGTATAAAACCCAACTTCTCTAATAGCGTCACATGCTCCTCGCACAAACTTACGACTGGTTATGAATCAAAACGCAACCTCTTGACTAAACTAAATACCCTAAATAATTTGTATACCCTAGATGATGAAATCATAGGGAATATGAAGCTAGTCATTTCGTTTGTAACGAATTAGAATACTTATATTAGAGCAAAATGGATCAGAAACCAACGCATAATATTAAAGTTATTTTCATTATTGAATGTCCGTCCTTCGCCCGTCCGTCCGCCCGTCCATCCGCCCGTCCCTCTGTCCATCTATCTATCCGTGAGTATGGCTGCATAATAAATTCTGAGCACGTGTACTTAGAGAGCTGACATTTAGCATATGAGTTCTAAAAAGAAACGCAAATGTTAGTTCGAAAACAGGAGGAATCGGGTAACTTCTCTTTTTAATTTCCAATTTCATTTTTATTATATACATGTATAGCATTCGCAGATATATTTAAACCAAGAGCAAATAAGTATAACCCAAGATCAAATAAATTTAAACGCAGCACAAATAAGTTTAACTAACCCAAGGACAAATAAGTTTAACCCAAGTACAAATAAGTTTAACCCAAGCACAAATATGTTTAACCCAAGATTAAATAAGTTAAACCTAAATACAAATAAGTTTAACCCAAGCACAAATAAGTTTAACCCAAGCACAAATAAGTTTTCAATTTCAATTGAAATCAACATTTTATTATTTCATTTTGTAGTTAAAAACAACTTCTTCAAACATGACGTTAATATGAAAGATATTATAAAAGATGATACAGATAAAATTTCTGAACAAATGGTCAGTGCAAAGGCTGCCCTTCCATTGCCTTACGGATGAGTAAAACCAAGTCCATTACGTAATTGGCGCAGTCAGTCGATATGACTTGTTGCAGGCTGCTTTAATAACTGTAACAATGTTATGCTCTCTACTTAAATCACCTAAAACTGGTCATGAGTACGCCGTCATTTTAGAAAAGGATTGTTCTATTGGGTTGAGCATAGGAGAATAAGGAGGCAAGAATTTTAGAGCAAAATTAGTCGAAGATAAAGCATCGCAAACCTACTGCGTTCGATCCTAGAGTAATTTTAACTTTCTTCTTAGTTTTCTTTGAATTTCTATCGATTACGATTTACACCTCTTCCTTACCTCCAAACTCCGCTACTATTGCTTGGCAACTCCACATCTTGGGCAGCTTGGTTTCCCATTCATCAGAACTGCCTGCGCTGAAATATCAGTCACTGCCTATGTTAATGAATTAAAGAAAATTTTATAGAAGACCACTTTAAATCTACAATCGATACTGTTGCTTCAAATAAACTGAGCACTGTGATGGGTGATGGAATCTGCACAAACTAATTGAAAAATACGTCACTCAATTTCTTAGCGATAACGTTTTGTTATTATTTATTCTGACAATTTTTGTGTTCGCGATGCTTTATTTTCGACGAATTTAGCTCTAAATTTTTGCTAATATTTGAAGCCTGATATTGTTTTTAATGACAAAATGAAGTAATAAAATGTTGATTTGAATGGAAATTGAAAGCTTTTGTATTAAAATATCTTATTGAGAATTTAGGGTAAATTTGTTTGCTCTTGAGTTAAACCTGTTAGATGTTCTTGGGTTAAACTTTTTTGCTCTTAGTTTAAATAAATTTGCAAATGCTATAGGTACATATTTGGACACTGCTTGAGAATGCATTAACGTAGGGAGCTGAAATTTTGTATGCGGCGTTTTTATAAAAATGGCTAAATCGGGCAACCTCTTTTTTGATTTTACCAGATAAAAAATTCAAGTTTTTTACGTATACTGTAAAACCACTGATATTATAACAATGGACTGAGCGTATTGTCATTTTTCTATAGGAAGGAAGGGCACAAATTTTATAGTGTTCTCTTTCGCGCTTTGGCAGAGTTGGAGCTACCAAAACAAAATATCGCTTACTGAACGGTTTCTTATGCCATTTGATATTTTTACAGATGCAATTACCGGAGGCAGAATAAAGTAAAAGTCTCTCTTGCCCATACGCAGGTAAAAATAACCTTTTGAAAATTAAAGTCGAAATGAATTTAATTTCTTTGCTTGTAAGTGATTAAAATATAACTTGAACACAACAAAGATATTTTTTTAATTTAATTCGATTTCCGGGTGTAAAATTTCATCTGTTTGGTTTCGTTTTACATAATTTTACGTAGTAAACATTTTAAAGGGTGCTCAAACCCTGATATACAGAAAGACAATATTTTTTGTGTCACATGAAATAGCAAATCGCGCAGTCCATTGTTATAAGTCAGTGTGTAAAACCGATCAGTCCTAGATGCTTTTATTGTACTGAAAAGTTCGTCAAAATAAGAAATCCTATGAATTTGGTTATAATCATTTTTACTGTCCAATGAACCGTTCTAAATATATATGCGAAAAACCGCTTCAACAATCAAGTTTGCACAGAGAGGTAACCATACGAAATTACACATACATATATCTAGCCTATACTCTAGAGCAAGGGTCTCCAAACTACGGCCCGCGGGCCATCACCGGCCCGCAAACACCAAGAATACGGCCCGCGGGAGCGTCCCGTGCATGCCTGATACCCGGCCTGCCGTAGTTTATTTTAATAAATTTTACAATGAAAGTAAATCATACAAAATAAAAATCAGATTTTTTTTATTTAACGACCAACTAAGAACATATTAACTGTCATATATATAATGAGCGCAGACACTTTCAATTGTAATTAATGATATCAGATTTATTCTAATAACTTACAATAAGTTACATACATAGTAGGTAATTCACATAATGCAATTAGACATTATAGTTATGATTAATGAGATTTATGTAGCTGTAACTTTTCACTGACAATTGTTTGCAGTTGTGGATCAAGTTTACTAGCTGAAATTATCAGCAGCGACTTCAAATGTTCATCACTCAATTTGGATCTGTAAATATTTTTTTATATTTTATTTTGGAGAATGTTTTTTTCTAGTGCCAAAAGCGGAAAAAAAGCCACGAGCAAATTTGTGCAACTGATCAAACTGTGTGAGTGTCAGACTCTTATAAAATTCCAGCAATGATGACTTTGAATATTTTTCTTTAAAAATATCGCTACACTGCAAATCAATCATTTCCATTTGAATTCCTGGGGCAAGTGCTTCTATATCGACGTTAAAAGGATTTTGAAAAATCTTGATATCGTTTGCAATTGCATCAAAATCCGAAAAACGAGACCCGAAATTTATTTTCAAAGCAACCAAAGCTTCAATTGCGAAATCTACCGGAAATGGAGTCTCAGTTTCCTGACTAAATGTTTGGCATGTATTAAAATGCGTGAAACATTTTTTGTTCAATTGAGATTGAAACAATACAATTTTTTGTCCTAAGGACTTAATATGGGTATATAAATCAGGCAGAAGCTGGTTTTCTCCTTGTAATTTTAAATTAAGGTCATTCATATGTTTAGTTAAGTCTCTGTATAAAATGATAACTTCCATAACCACTCATTGTTTTGTAACTCAGCCATAGGACGATTCTTTTCATTCAAGAAAATTTCAATTATTGTTCGAAGCTCAAAAAATCTCGTTAGAACTTTTCCACAGCTAAGCCAGTGTACTGAAGTATAATATGGCAAGTCATTTTCTCCAATCTCTTCAATAAACTCTCGGAATTGACGATGATTGAGCGCATGTGATCTGATATAATTAACAGCTGACATGACTGGCTTTAAAACTTCTGACATATCCATGCATTTTCCGCACAAAGACTGTTGATGAATGATGCAATGTACGATTAATGGTTTTGATACACCGTCATTTTCTACGGCCTTTGATACGAAACCACCGACACCTTTATTTTTCCCACACATGTTTTTGCCACCATCAGTAGTGATACACTTCAAGTTTTTCCATTGAAGATTGGTTTTTTGAACAGCATTTTCGACTCCTTTAAAAATATCTTCTCCAGTAGTCGTGCCGTGAATGCCATAAATGTCAAGAAGCTCTTCATACACTTTATAATTTTTATCTATCCCTCGAATAAAAAGTAACACCTGAGCAGTATCTGAAATATCTGTTGATTCATCCAGGGCCAAGAAGGGCGAAGGAGAACCACTCTAAGTATTGATTTTTGTCAGACAATTGACTTAATATATTTTCTGCAATATCATCTACTCTTCGAACCACAGTGTTTGCTGACAAACTAATATTTTGAAACAAATTAGCTTTTTCTGGACATATTTCTTCTGCTGCTGCAATCATGCAATCCTTGATTAATTCGCCGTCAGTAAATGGTTTTCCATGTTTCGCCAATGAATGAGCTACGCGGAAACTAGCACGAGTTGCTGCTTCTTGTTCAGCATTTATTTTCTTAAACATAATTTGCTGAGATTTCAACCCGCGTTTCAAAGATTCATATTTTTCTAACCGTCGGCTTCCTGTCAATTTTGAGTAATTCTGAGAATGTTTAGTCTTCTTTATTCTTTGAGAACTGATATTGTATTGTACTGGTATTGTATTTTATATCTCCTTTCAGTACCCTGGCTAAAGCGAAATTTATCTTATGAGAGTACAACATGAAACCCCCCCCCCCCCGCGAAATTTATCTTATGAGAGTACAACATGAAACCCCCCCCCCCTTCTAATTTATTAACGCAAATGAATTATTTGTTATTCTGTTTCGTTGAATGCAATCTGCACTTTCATAATTCAAAGTTTATTTATTACAAACCCCGGCATATGCGCCACACTGACAATTGTTGGATACAGCGAGTAGATATTAGGTAGTTAGACTAAATATTTTTATCTTTATTCATAAAAGTTTCAAAGAGAGTTTTAATTTTTTTCTTCTTTCTTTCCTTTTCTATCCGTACATTTTAAATGTAAAACATACCATGTTTACATGCAGAGTTGAGAGATTGAGTCGAGATCGAGTTGAGTTTTCGACTCGTGTTTCTGAGCACGCGGGGTTGAGAGATTGAGTTGAGAACGACTCTAAATATATGTAGTTGAAGTGAAAAATCTAGTGGACATATCTTGTTAATGTTTGTATACCGTGACTCGAATCTTCCTAACAAGCAATCACGCAGCGCAAGACTTTTCCATAACATGCTGTAGCTCTGGCGTTGTATACTCGCCAGTCGCCGGCAAGTCCCAAAACGAAAATTTCCGTGTAATTAAAAACTACAATATATTGGTATGATAAGCTTGCTTGGTCTTGGCCCCTGGAACTTAGTGGAGAAATCAGTGTGGCCCTCAGGCTAGAAAGTTTGGAGACCCCTGCTCTAGAGTATCATAAGAATTAGTCTTAGACCGATTCTAACTTTTTTCCTTGTTACATTCTAAATCGATTATAATTTGATGTGTTTAATTGGTGCTTTTTTGCTCCTTCCTTACCTGCTACTTCTACATCGTTTTGCTTTCAATTTTATTTTTTGATGTTATACATTTTAAGTTATGTTTATCTTTATTAGTGTTTGATTTTGTTTGGAGTTTTAGTAATTAATAGACGTCCTTCTTATTGCTTTTTTTATTTCTGCTATTAGACCATTTGCTTTTTGTATTATATACCATTCTTTTGCTTTCATTTATTATGATTTTGCTTTGATATTATTACTTTGTATTTCTGCATGCTTCCTGATTTTTAGTTGCTTATGTATATTATTTCCTACACTTCTAAGACCTTTCCGATATTTCCCAATAAAACTGTGCACTGCATCGAGCTCCTAAGTTTGAATATGTCCCGGTTCAGTGTATTTTTGTGTAAAACCTCCAACTTTCGGATTTTCCTCCAAAAATTCAAGAAGAGCTAAAAAAGTCATCCTGATATTATTTTGGGGAATACATGTCTGACCACATAATTATAAACTTAATATTTGGAAGATAGTTGTTTCGGCAGCTAATGCCAAGACTCCAATTTATTTCGAATTCTACTTTTTACTAATGACTTTGTATTTGGAAATTAATAAAATCATAGTAGACATGAATAGACAGTTTTACTTTGCTTATGAAATCTGGCAAAATCATAAAATTTGTTTAAAAAAAGTACTATAAAAAGGCTATGCAAATTTGAAAATGAGTTCAGTCTCTCGTCTGGATTACAAGAGTCAACACAAGGGAGCAATACAACAGGAGCCACCAGCCGCAAGAGTCAAATGGCTGAATTACACTAACAAGGTCGACGCAGGCATGGTCGTCTTCGTCGTCATCTTCAAACGCCGAACAAAACGCCGGGCAAGGTACATTAACACTGGACAGTAGCGCCATACATTTAACACATTCGCAATTCACAATTTTACAGTTACGTTATTTGCTTGTAAACTCTGCAGGTTTGTAATAAAATTTTAAATAATAATAACTACTAACACTGTTTCAATACTAGTCGCTACACAAACAACGTCACATTTTTTATCTTTGCAAACATACTGCACACTGGCGTAACTAACACCCCCGCAGACCCCGCCACGCGGGGGGGCCCAGAGTTTCTATGGGGCCCACGAAAGCCTATAAATTTATTATTTTCATATTTTCATATGAAGTGATCAAATTTGAAACCACATAAAATAACAACGCTGAATTAATCAGCAGTTAGTTAGATTTAGTCAATTAAAACTCGGTTTCTGGTTTCTCGAGGGAATTTTGGTCGGAACGATCTCCCAATACTGCAAAATTGTTATTTCTTTCTTAATTCTTACTTTCGTCTTTTGCGTAAATGGGCGAAAAGAACTTGGCTATGTATTATTGTAGTGCAACTGAGACAACGTGTTGATTGTTGAAAACAAAAATCGAGTGAACACAAAAGCGTGGGAACATTTTATGAGAGTAAAATCTGAAAACTCCCACCCTTTCTCATTTATTTACGAAAATCATTCATCTCACATCATGTGTAACTTACGAGAATTGGAAGAAAAATAAATCAATTCTGAAAGGCTTTTTTAATGAAGAAAACAAAAAAATAAAAGCTATACTTTCACGGTTTCTAAATCTGATGCTAACACTAGCGAGATGTAATATACCTTTTCGTGGTCATGATGAAAAATCTTTTTCTCATAACCGAGGGAATTTTATAAGTATTATTGAGCTAGTTGCAGTTTTTACTATCCTCTACTTAAAGCTCATTTTGACAATGACAAAAGCAAAATGAAATACTTGAGTCCTAAGATACAAAATGAATTCATATCTCTTCTTTCGAATTCGGTCAGAAGGTCTATTATCCAAAATATTAAGGAATTTCCATTTTTTTCTATTTTGGTGGATACAACTCAGGACATAAGCAAAGTCGATCAGTTAAGTATTCGATATGTTAGCACAGACGCGGGACAATAAAGAATCTTTTATTGGGTTCTACGAACTAGGAGATCAAAGTGGAACAGCTTTTGAAAGCGAAATTATAAAGATACTCGAAGGTAATTAGCTGGATCTGAAAAAGTGTCGTGGCGAGGGTTATGATGGTGCGGCTAATATGAGTGGCAAGTGCAATGGTCTACAAGCTCGTATCAAAGATAGAGTGCCAACCGCCGTTTATGTACATTGCGCGGCACACAATTTGAATTTGGTACTGAATGACTCCGTTAGTGGCATTGCAGAAATCAGAAGTTTTTACGCGACTGTGCAGACCATTTATATGTTTTTTAGTGAAAGTTTACGACGGTGGCAGAAATTGAATAGTGCTTTGGATAATTCTACAATCAAACGAATGTTAAAAAAAACTTTGTCCGACCCAGGTGGTCTTCACGTTTTGACAGTTTGTTTGCTTTGGAAAACGGATTTGTACAAGTGATGATTTGTCTTGAAAATATCACCCTAGTTTCAAATAAATCTATAGAGAAGACGAGGGCCATTGCAATAAAAAACCAATGAATTCATTTGAATTTATAATTACCCTTATGTTCTTCCAAAGCAAAATACTCCGCGCAATCAATATTATTTCGAAATATATACAAGATCCAGCCATAGATATATATTATATTCACAGCCACCTCAATGCTGCAGCAAACTCAAAAAAACATGATGGAGCTCAGGCAGGATTTCCAGACAATTTTAAAAGATGCTAAAGAAATCGCCAGATCTTGGAAAGTAAATCCGACTTCAAAAAAAAAACACGCCAGCGCCATGTGAGGAAGTTTTTTGATGAGTTGGCTATAGATATGAAGGTATACAGAATCTGGGAGAAAAATTCCGAATATTTGTTTTTAACCGTTGTCTGGATATCATAATTCAACAATTGACAGTGCACTATGAAAGTATGAATAGCTTGACGAAAAGAAATTCGCTATTTCAACCTCAAGTTCTTAGTGGCTTAACAGATAATGAAATTGTCGAAAAAGCAAATCGCCTCTGCGAGTATTATTCAGAAGATTTATCACAAGTTTTAAATTTTCGATCCGTGATGCTGGAAAGAATTCGAGAAATTTCAACTATTAGAGAACTAGCTGCACTCTTAATTGTAAATAGCTCTGCTATAACAACCAGTGTCCCGGATCTGTGTACAGCTCTACAACTCTATCTCACATTACCAGTCAGTACAGCAACACCCGAACTTTCATTGAGTAAGCTAAAACTTATAAAGACTTACCTTCGTAGTACCAAGTCACAGATGCGGCTGAATTCTCTGGCGATACTGAGCATCGAAAATGAAGAAGGTCGGAATATTAATATTGACAGTGTCATGGGCAAATTCTTGTCATCAAAAGATCGGCGTTTCGGAAAGTTGTGAAGAAGGTAAGTTTTACTCATTGGTCGTAATCGTAAATCAATGTAGAAAAAAAAATGAAAAAAATGAGCCGGGGGCCTAATAGCACTTATCTGCGGGAGGGCCCAAACATCCTTAGTTACGCCACTGATACTGCATCAAAAAATATAAATATACTAAAATAAAAAGAAAGAAAACCAATGAACTAAAAGTCGTTAAATAACTGGTTATGTCATTATTTCATAACTCCAACATTAGATTTTATTATTTTTAGGCAAGAGATACAATCTGAATCGATGCAATATTATTATCAAATCGTGCAACCGTGTCAAAAGCTACAGTATGTAGTTTTGTTGTTTTAGCAGTTATTGGTAGCGCAAAAACGTGCTGTGTAATATTATGGCAGTATCTTGACTTGTGTTCTTTCTACTAATGTCCCGTACTTTTTTTATAGTACCTTTTCACTAGGCCTCAAATTACGTAATTTCGAGCAGAAATTTCGATATAACGAGACCCTGTTTTCACTATGTTTTTTCGTAATTTCGTTGAGAGTTCACTGCTATTTTCCTTGTTCTTCAACCAAAACACGAGCAGTCATCATAGCTACGAACCACGGTCGGTTAATTTAAAAGAATAAATACCAATATTCCAGAAATTAGGGATGCGTTCGTCAAAAAGTGTGTAATTTCGATGGTAATTCTGTAGAAATTACGTTGATATTAACTGAAAAAAATTGTATGGTAAATTGCGTAATTTTGGGCTGATTACGACGATTTCATCGAAATTACGTAATTTCGGCCTAGTGTGAATGCCAATATAAGGCACTTAGTGGTTACAATAACTAACATAACTCCATTTCTTTTTCTGTTGAATTTTCGTGGATATTATATTTCACACATTTGTCACATAAATCTTCCTTTAGTTTGTTGAAAGATTGAAAAAAACCTTTCTATAAATTTTAACTTGTTTACGTGCCTTCTCAGCATACATATTGCTTTCGAGAATTAGCCTGGAAATAATATGACAGGAGAGCTTCTAATGTGCTCCAATTTCAACATCGGGGTTAAATTTTCTCCTCAGTTTCTTTATTTTTGTAACTGAGAAATTCCTATTTCCCCGTTATGTTGATGTTTGAAATAATAATAAATTATTTTCTTAGACATGTCCAACGTTGACAAAAAATGTTGTCTACACTGGCCATAAGTTATAGCCTAGACCGTGTAGCCATGGCAATAATTCATGGTGGGCCATCCATATATGGCAGACCATATTGCGTACCATATATGTACAAGAAAATTGCCTACCATAAATTTGACGTTTATAATCAAAATGACTGAAATGAAGCTCATGCGTTCGGAACTAATTAAATTTATTCATTTTTACGGACTTAATGAGTGTTTGTGGAACGATAAAGGTGCAAATTCTTTTTCTTAATTTTTTCATCTCTTCTAACTCGGTGAGCTCCAAATTCTTTGATGCAATCAATCTTCTGATCGCAGTCTTTTTCGGTATTTATAATGCAATCGGCCAACCAAAAATGATATGTCATTACGTAATTTGCCAACACCAAATTTTTTTTTTTTTTGCAAGATGGGCTTTACCATAAAATATGGTAAGCAATTTTTCATGGCCAGTGTAGACAGGGGGTAACTTAAAAAAATACACAAATACATTCAAAATGATGCGTCTAAAAGTAAAGTTCTTTCTGGATAGTGACCAAAACAGCACGTTATTTGAAATTTTGATATATAAAATAAGAGTGGCTAAAAACATTGATATTGAACAGGAAAGCACAATGCTCTTTTTTTTTAGAAATTGCAAGCAGTTATGTTCAAGTTTATTAAAAAATTACACTACAGTATGGAATTGACTTCAAACGGCACTGGAAATTTACGCAATTTTGACGTATAAAACAAAGATGACATATCTTAACTCTAAAACGCTAAAAGACAAATTAAAGCAGTTAACAGCAATCAAAAGAGTATCTTCAAATTATGGGCGTAATTCAATTTAACCAAAAATGAACATAGAAATAGTTCAGGTGACTTATGGCCAGTTTCACAGTCCAGTTTAAACCATGCTCCAAGTTTAAACGTAGTTTAAACCTAATCGGGTTTGACAGTGAATTCTTTTAGTAACGTTGGTAGTACTCATTAAATTGTGAAAAAGTAAACCGACCAGAGAGCAAAAAATAGAAAATATGAAGTTATATTGACTAATTTTAAATATGCCACTATCTGGGCTGCAAATTTTAGTAGAAGTGAAGTTGAGCTATTGCTTTCCCTAGTGCGCAAAAAACGGCATATAGTAACGTACAAGAAAACGGGCAAGTATAGATTTGAAGACAAAGTGACAAAGTTCTTTATTTAAAAGGAACCTAGCATAAAAATCAACGTCGTCCCACTCATTAAAATGATTTGGCGGATTTTTAATTACTCTCGGTCGTCGCCAGAGTTGTAAATTTAACTCAAAAAAGATTTCTTCATCGCTAGAAATTTATAAATCTAAATCCATGATAAAATTATTTTATTGATACAAACAAACAATGCAACTCACAAAATAAAATCTCACATTTTTCAAATACTTTTATCTTTAGTTTAAACAGAGGGATGGCACGGTTTAAACTCTAGTTTAAACCAGGGCTTAAATCAAACTGCGAAACTCATTCGTCCAGTTTAAACTAAATAATTGGTTTAAACTCAGACTGTGAAACTGTCCATTACAGCCGGTTTCACAGTACCAGTTTAATCTTAAGATGTGATTTAAACTCAGTTTATCTCTTCAACACAGTTTCACACTGGCAAGTTAAACCTCGTTTAAACTTAGCTTAAACCATTAAAATTGAGCGTTTAAACTGAATTTATCTTTAAATGCGAATAAAGTGACATTTCGATTTGACACTTGCTCAAGTAGTTGGTTTTTAGACAGCAATTTGTGTAATGAATTCAGACGATGAAGAAATTTCAAACATATTAACTATAACATCCAGATGACAAAGAACAATGAGAAATCAAATAAAATCATTTTGATGAGTGGGACGGGAAGGATTTCATAACAAGATTTAGTCTCAGTAAGGCTTCAGCATATTCCATTCTAGAGTTAATAGCACCAAATATTACACATAAAACTGATTGGTAAGCTTTGATGGATATAAACATCAAATACGAAAAATATGTCATATTTTATTACAGGAATAGTGCGGTATTGCATGAAGAAATGCTTCTCCTGAGCTGTATGCTACGCAGTGTATGCTCATTACAGCGGGCGATTTTTGTGGTGTTTCAAAATCAACAGCTTGTAGAGTTGTTAAAATAGTGTCGCATTTCATTGCTTTATTAAAAGAGCACCTCATAAAATTCTCGAATGATCATGACGAACTGCAAAGCATAAAATCAAGGTTTTTTATGTCGCGAAATTTCCAAAAGTGATTGGGGCACTTGGTTGCACTCATATAAGGATATTGTCACCAGCTAAAGAGTTTTATTTACTTCTGATTTAATTTAATCGCATCTAATCTGTAGGAAGTCAAAATGTTGAACTCTTCGGGAATAGAAAATAATTTTTTCAATAATTGTTCAAACCATATGCGACTCTGATCTTACAATTTTGGATATTGTTGCAAGGTGGCATGGATCAACTCATTATTTCACTATTTCTAACAACTCCAGGATACATTAAAAAGCGGAGAATTTAATGACAACTTCATTGTTGCTGATAACGGATATCAAAATAAAAACTTCGTGATGACCCCGTTGTTGAGTGTTAGAATACCGGAAGAGAATTTACATAACGAATCTCTTATTCGGACAAGAAACTGCGTAGAAAAAATCTATGGTGTATGGAAAAGATGGTTTCCGATTTTGTCCGTATGCGTTTGCGTCTTCGCAAAGTACAAAGCATTATTGTGTAGCTACAGAAGTGTTGCATAACTTTATTTGTGCGCGCGGAGAGACAGAATTCCTGTTTCTATCACAAGAATTAGATGACGCAGTTAACTTTGTATTTGGTATTCCCCGTAATCGTGAGAACGCCAATTCCAATAATATCACGAGATGTGATTATTTTAAATACTTGATATAATTTCAAGGAAATAATTGTAAAAATTGCATTATAAAATTGTATATAAAATCAACTTATGTGGATGTATTAGAAATATTGAGATTAATAATTAAACAGCATTACATAAATATTATTTAGCTAAATGATGCGCGCACTCTGTCAGTCCTTTTACACTCGATAATACTTTTATATTTTTCAACAAATTTCATTCAAGATCGTCGTACGTTTTAAAGAGTCTTTGCAATTTTAACCCAATTAAGCGCTGCGTTTTAAAATTAAGATTCTAAAAGCTACATATTGCACTTTGGATATTCTGTGAGAAGTACGTATTCCTGTCCAAGAAAAGTTTTTTTTAAGAAAATACCTACTGAAATATTTGATAATGTAATCAAATACGAGATCCAGACAAGTATGCTGGACATCTTTGTCCCAATACTGCTTTGTTGCCTGATGATTTAAATAATTAACCCGCTGATATCTCTGAAAAGAGACCTATTATACTACCAACTATATCGAAAGTCCTTCAGATACTGTTATCGGACCAATTTTCTACTTACGTAGACGCTAACAAGCTACTATCAGACCGACAATCTGGCCTCAGGAGATATCATTCAACCAGTACCACCCTACTGGAGGTTGCCACAGACATCCGTGATCTCTGCAACAAAAGTAACTATATGATTCATGTGTTGCTAGACTTTCGACTCAGTTTCCCACACACTGCTGATTGACAAGGTCCGTACGCGTTTTGCGTTCTCAACATCTGCTTGTGCATTCATCGAGTATTATCTCAGGAAAAGACAGTTCATGGTAAAATACAATGACTGCTACTCTCGATGAGGGTATCCGATGGAGTGCCACAGGGCGCGGTGTTGGCCCCACTCTTGTTCATGATATTCATAAACTACAGTTCTACAGTCCTGATCAGTATGTGTTTCCGCATATATGCAGATGATCTCCAAATATACTCCGGTGCTCCTGGGGACAATATCAGTGAGGTTGCGGAAACAATTAATATGACTCTTGCCGGGATTGCGGAATGGTCTGCTAACAACGGTCTGTCCCTCAATCCCCCCAAGACTCAGGCCATCGTATATTCAATTCATCTCTGAAACATCACTAACCTATCCTTTGATCTTCCCAATAATCATCTTTTGGGCCACGCTATTACATTCTGAACTAAGCCGATCCTAAGTCTCGGTCTCCTCATGGACTCAGGTCTCACTTGGGTGTATTTTAGTTTGCGTTCGCTTTACGTTGCTTCCCAGCATATTGATCTTCTCATCCGTACAAGGCTCTTATCGGCCCTGATTCCACAGCTTTTTTTTACGCTGACGTAGACCTGTTCCCCAGCTCCAGTGGTCATTTTTCTAAATTAATCCGTGTATTCAATGCCTGCACTGGATACGTTTTCGGTTTCAAACGGGGTTCACATGTGCCCCCACTGTTCCTTGCAATATTTCTTCCTTGTACACTGACTAAAATGTAGGAATTTAACACTCTAAAGCTGATATGCAAGGCCGAATACGGCTTACTACCCAACTACATTACTAGACGTTTCGTTTGGAGCGCCCTGAACAACTACAGTATTGTCCTCCCCAGGGTTCGTACGCAGTTCGGTGACAAAACTTTTCTTGGAACCATATGTCAAATGATACTATGCGCAGTGCTTCACTAAATTCATTTAAGTCTAAAGCTCTGAACTTCTTGACAGCAGCTATCTAATAGCCTTCCACCTTCTATTCTGGCCTGCTTTTTCCTTCATTTTACTCCAGTTGCCTCACAACCTCCTGTTCCGGGTTGGGATATGTTACCTGTTATCTATCATTCAAAAGCTTCAAGTATCTAAACTATCTGCACGTAACCCCATATGATCAAATCAATCTAATCCTAAAACTCGATGTACTATATTTCTAAACTTGCTACCAACTCTGACTATCATATTCACTTCTAATTCTAAGGAGTTTCTATACTATCTATCTGCTGGGTGGACTGCGTACTGAACTATACTATATTGTACTGTACTATGCTACATATTAGGCTCCTATTTCTATTTAATTATATTTTATACTGTACTATAGATTATCCCTTCGCAATATTAAATTTACACGCTCTCTACTAAGTCGGATGAAAAAGCACCTATACGTGCTGCCTTCTAAGTGGATTTGATATTCAACGTATAGTTTAGCATAGCGCCCTGAACATGTTAAAATTCGACTGTTATATAAAAATCGTAGAAATTACTGTTGTATTAGAAAAAATAATTTCGTAGTAGAATGCTAATCGAGATAATCTAGCTTCTATGCCAAAATGTAGTTGCGGGGTGTGTGAAGTTGATGAAAAATCATAAGTTTCAGAAGTTAAAAGAAAACGTAATTTTTTCGATCAATTGCACTGTTGAGGTCCTTTTATTTGATTCCAAACATTTTTATCGGAGTCTATTATCGAGGTGTATTGCAAACAAGCTCTGCCCCAAAAGAAAAGTAAACTCATAATAGAACAATTTTTTTATACGAATCTCAGCAGCTAAATAAAGTCGAATCTATTTCCGGAGAGTTTTATTTTTTCTACATTGAATTGAATAGTGGTTGTCAGAAGCATTTCAATAATTTTCACTTTAGTTTATTGAGCCTTTTCTAACAAACTGTAACTTTCGGGTACCAGATGTGGACAAAAAAGGTGTTAAAAGAGTAAATGCATTGTTAACAGTGGAAGTATCTTTTCATCATTCCAAGAGAAAAACAAAACAAGAAAAAATTAACAGCCAAACAAAGTGCATTAAATTGTATATCCTGTATGATACCAACCATATAAAGTAATATTGTCAGAGCTCAATGCGCGGACTTGGTTTTTGATCTAAACCTGTCGATAAGTTTAAGTATACTCACATATCTAGATTCTTATAAACGTAATACCTGTAAAAATGTTGATAACAATTACTAGTTTTCTCCACCTAGCGGAAAAAGATATGGCATTACACTCACGTCGTAATTCTCTGAAACTAGTTTTTAAATCAATCGGATTGAACAATTCGTTCTATACATATGTATATACATATATAGTTATAGCTTTCAGCAATAAAAATACAAGTTTTGCTTAATCCATTTAAATTCGTTGATATTGACTACTAGTTTTTCCCGTAGCAATTAACCCTTCCTTCTTGACCCCAATCACAATACATTTCTTGAGACTTATAAAATTTATTTTAGAACTGATGGGAAATTCCAATACTTATACATATTTAGAACTTGCAAGTACGAAAACACTTATTCGACAGTTGAAAACGACTTCATCAATTTTTATGAATGTTTTATGGTGTTACTATCACTAAGGGAAGGAACTAAAATGATAGATAAAAATTTGCCTCTCCCAAGTGCGATGGGTCAACCTTTTTTAATGGTGACTTCTATAAAACTTACCTACATATTTCCAAAAAAATTAAGAGACAAATTAATTTTATCTGAAACATATTTTGCTCTTACTGAAAACTCAGTAGCTTTTGATACCTGTATACTCTACTTTTGATATAGGTACCTGCCTTAAAAAAATTGCACAAAAGCACTCCCTTCTTACAGACGGTAAGAATTATTAAATAAATAGCTGACAGGAAGAGGCATATTGAATGAATAGTGTATACGTGAATAAGCCACTCACTGACATTCGAAACGTACTTAATTAGACAAAATAATTACGAACGGAGGTGTTAACCGAATAAATGCGTCGAATACGGATATGACCCAGTGATGTATGTAGATTATATCTCGAAGAGGACGAGACATTGGAGCACGTCTTAGGGTACGTACACAACGAGGCATGGCAAGAAAAAGTGATTCGTGGCTAGGAAGTTGAGCGAGGCGAGGTGAAGATACATCTCGGGGCAGTGATCCCACTTTACTACAATTGTAGTAGATCTACTACACATTTTAGAGATTTACCACCCTACTTCGTAGTAACTAATTTCTATTACACTTTAGGAATTTTAATAAAAAAATAAAAATTACGAATTTATTTGTTCGCTTCCATCGTTACTGGTTAATGCCAGCTGAAAGCATATGTGACTTAAAAGGCTACAGGAGGTAAAGACATCTGTACTGTTAGCTCGGAGGTAAGAACAGTCGCCCGGAAACCGTCAAGTCCCGGCTTCAAAAACCGGACGAGATGGATGTTTTATCACTTGTATTTCATAATTTGATTTGAATCGTAAAAATAAAAAGTTTTTCTAAAAATTCTTCCAAATGCTTAGCTTTAGTTTGGCGTTTTTACAATAACGTAGTCCGAAAAATTGAAGATAAGCTTTTCGGTTTAATATAGTTGAAAGTGTTTACCGCAACTGAAATTTATAAAAGTACATATTATATGTAATTTTTTAGAAAGTTGTAAAATTCCTCTTTAAAATTTAATTAGATTGTGTTCTAGCGAACTTTGCCATAATAAGCGGTAACATAAGTGGTGTTAAGTCCAAACTAACAAAAATAAACAAAAACTTGTTTTATCTTGGTTATACTTGCCATAGTTTCCACATGTGTGCTTCCACAGCCACCATAAAACCACGTACCACAAACAATAGATAAACTTTGTACAGACATATATTCGCATTTTTCCAATAGCAGTTAAAGGGAACTATTTCACTTCCAACTTCACAAATTTATTGACTGTCGGGTCGCAGATACAGAGACTATCGGTACTTAGGTATATATATACAGGTACCTCAAAACTCATTAAAACACAAAAAGAATAAAAAACCTAGACTGCTCATTTTGAGATATTCAAGGATTACGGACATATCCATTATCACCGAAAACATATTTTGAAAAAACAAACGTCGATTACTTAATTTTTGTTAAGAACTTCAAAGCTTCCTAAAATAAATAACGTTTATTTCATGGGTTTGCAATGCGTATATTCTATAAATTTGGAAGCTACACCTAGGAAGCAAAATTTGCCACTTTTTTCCAATTTAAAAATGCCGTATCTCTGTCATGAATGAAAACATTTCATCAAAATTGGAGATGGTCTACTCAGAACATTTGTCAAATTCGTGTGGAATGAACCCCATAAGAGCTGGAAGGTGATTCATATAAAAATAATGGAAGCATCACATGCATACTATGAAAGAAGAAAAAATATCACAGAAAGGTACCTACATAATTCTTATCAGAAAATAACTACACCAGTTAATTTATGCCTTTTCAACAAAGTACTATTAGCAATATAACAAACTTCCTCCAAAATATCATCAAAATCGGAGATGGGCGGTGGAAAAATTTAATAATATTTCTCGATTTTCTGTGGAATAACCCTATAGCTATGTGCAATCAAATTTTAACGTATTATGAGTTTCTAAATAAAACTCCGTAAGGAAAGTGCCACACCAGACTATTGATGTGCTACATCAACTTAAAGTGATCTGATTTTTATTTCAAAATTGCATGCACTTAAAATGGAATTCAGCGAGGAGGAAGAGCTTTTGCTGCTATTATTATTAAAAAATGGCCGAAAAAAGCTAAATAAATGCAAAAATTGCGTTCCTGGTGGGTTATATATTAAAGAGTCGGGATTTGTTGATGGCATTTACATCTAAAGGAAACTAACTATAATTCATGATCAATAATAAAATTGAGCCATCATTCATGATAAACGATAAAGTCCTACAATCCAGGAAGCTCAACGCCTCCTGGAAGGTGAGTTATGGAAAAAAGAAGCCATGCTAATGTAAATTGTAAATTTGAACTTCAAAAATTGATTAGAAGAAGCTTTTCGTATTGGCAGAAACTCTAATACTCTTCAGTACGAAGTAAAATTTAATAAAAAATTCTACAAGAAAACATACCATCTTTTCCAATTTACGACGACATTTCTCTCCAAACTTTTTCAAATTTATCTCTCTTGTCTACACACGACTTAATTACTTTGAAAATAAAATATGGACTGATGTTAGTAAAAATCAGCAACATGCAAATTACTTGATGATTATCAGCAGATCAGTATCACATCAATACATCACTCCCTCTTACAATTTAACATGCCTTATTAAGATATTAGTGCTGCTGATAATCAGAACATCAGTGTCTGATGTGGGACTTGTCTAATGTGTTTTGGAGTTATTTTAAGCTTTCTGCTAAGGCATATATTATGTGCTAATTTCCAATATTATCTTCAATAACTTTGAAATAAATGTGGTTTATAACGTATTTTAAGAAGTTTTTTTTTTAAATCTACTACACTTGCACTAATTTTATACTACAAGTTTTTGCTGGAAATACTACATAAAATTTTGAAAAAGTGGAATCTCTGTCTCGGGGTGTAGTGTTCACATCAAGGCGTTTAGTTTCTTGGTAAATCGCGAACAGAGTGCATACATTATGTCATCATATTTTGAAGAAGAAATTTTGTGTTTGTCACGTAATGCAACTATATCACAATTCTTACAAAAAAGTACTATCGACTGTTTTACTTGACACCCGATAAATACGAAACGCCTGGAATTTGGCGAATTTCATCATCTATATGAAGATTTACGGCCTGATTCAGATAGAGTCTTCCAATATATGATTATATATATGAGTATAGAAACCTTCGATTATATGATTATATAAAGGAATGATTTCAAAATAAATTCAAAAAAAAAAATCATTCTAAGGATATATAATTATTCATTTTCTGTTGTCCGTTTGAATTACCTAGAAATAATGATAGTAGAACAAAATGGATGGAACACCAAAGCATAATATTAAAAGTTATTTTGATTTTTGCATGTATTTATCCGTCCGTCTGTAAGTCTGTCCATCTGTCCTCACGATAACTCGTGAATGCGTATACTTACAAAGCTGAAACTTTCCACATGGGCTTTAAAAAACAAAATAAAATTAAGTTCAAAAATGGAATAAATCGGGTAACTCCTTCATATGGTTGGTATACAAAAATTTCGGTTTTCACTACATATTTGCACACTGCTTGAGAACGCCTCAAAGCTGAGAGCCCAAATTTTGTACACAGTGTTTTCATATATGTAAATAGTAAATATATTTTCTAACATGGGCTAAAACGAGCAACCACTTCTTGATGTTGCCATATGAAAATTTAGGATTTTAACGAATACTCTGAAAATTATGGACGTTTTTATTGCACCGAAAATTTCTTCAGAATATGAAATCCTATCAAATTCCATATAGTCAATTTTGGTGTCCGACGAACCAGTCTAGTAATATATTCAAAAACCATTTCAACAATCAAAATAGCACTGATGGGTAATCATACAAAATTACATATGGCACGCGTGCCAGAGATGGCACGTACGAAAATTTTACTGGCACGTGATTTAATAAACATTAATTTTAAAATTAAACCATGTTTTAGATGAAGTTCCGTGTGCTTTTGTAAAATGAACCTGTCCAGTCATTGCAAAGTGTACATTTATGTACTTAAATATAGTCCAGGTCAGAGATATCCTAATAAGAAGATAGATAGGACACACCCGAACAAAATTGGAAATTTTTCTTGTTTTCTAGAAAGAAACAAATAATGTCATATACTTTTGTCTATTGCATGAATGTGGAAAATGAACTTGGCTATGCATTATTGTAATGCAGCTGAGACAAACGGTTAAAAAAAATAGAGAGAACGTAGGATTATACGAATTATTAAATCTTCTTGAATACCCTCAAAATCCTTTTAAACTATTCATAATAATATACATCGGATCACACCACCATTAATCCTTTGAGAAAATGATAAATTTCGCATTGACCAACGTACTAAGACGAGATGTGAAGTTTCTGTCAAATAAAATTCTCATTTTTCCCGAAAATATCAGAGAATCCAGAATAAGTTATTACATCCACTTAATCTCTTCAGAGCAAGACGAAAAGAATTTACTGCTCAAGAAATAAAACTTAGAAATACTCAGTCAACATTTATGGATAGTCGTTCAAAAATAATTGGTGCATGTTTTGTTCAAATGTAATTGCGAAGCACAAACACGGAAAACCATTTAGTGGTGGCGAATATATGAAAGAAGCATAGTTAAAATGTGCACCAATTTTGGTTGAAGATTTTGAAAACAACGAAAAAATCATCATGGGTATAAATTCTTTTATTTTATTTTCTCTCTGCCTTAATGAGAGCACTGACAAAACTGGATAAGCACATTGAGCAATTTTTATTCGCTACGCTGTTGGATATAATATCAAAAAAGAAATGGTAAGTTTAACATCATTGGGAACAAACAACAACAAATGGAGTAGATATTTACAATGTAGTTGTAAAAGTACTTGCTGAAAAAAACATACAGTACGTTTACATGAGTTCTTGAGAACTTGACTTGAAATACACTTGAAACTCAAGTAGGGTTTTTGGTTGAATTAATTCCAATTGCTTGACTTGAAGTATACTTGAAATGATATTTTACCTTTGACAACTCTACATTAAGTTTAATACATAATTGCGGATTTTTAAATAAATATCTCGAAAAAAGTGCTAAAAATCACAGCCTGAATTATCAACAATAATCTTCTTCTTGTTCCTATTTTCCGTTTCATATCTCGCTCAAATGAAAAATTTTCAAGTACCTACTGAAGTTGCGTTTACATGAATTTTTTCAAGTAAATCGAACAAAATTTTGTGATTTACTTGACTCAAGTATACTTGAAGTCAATGCGCGTTTACATGATATTTTGATTTCTGGATCTCTACTTGAAGTATACTTCAAGTATTCATGTAAACGTACTGATAGATCCTTTTAAAATTGTTTCTGTAAAGACTGATGGTGCTCGCAATATGACTGGTGATGTAAATGGCTTTGTGAGCTTTGTTTACTCAGCTCGTGGGACATACAATTCTGGGTTTCCATTGTATCATGCATCAGCAGGCTTTGTCTGCAAGAGCCGGTTTAAAGTCACTGGACGATATTAATATTCTTGTTATACAATCAGTCAATTTTATATCTGCACGCTCTTTAAATAAACGCAAACTTTCTCAACTATTAACTGAGTTAAATTCAGTGTACGATGGTTTACTGATGTACAACAACGATCGATGGTTACGTCGTGGAAGAGTTCTGCAAAGATTCGTTGATTGTTTAGATGAAATTAGACTTTTTTTAAATAACGAGAAATTAA
Source organism: Dioctria linearis (assembly GCA_963930735.1). Lineage (NCBI taxonomy): Eukaryota > Metazoa > Arthropoda > Insecta > Diptera > Asilidae > Dioctria > Dioctria linearis. Next base: position 272,562,148 of record OZ005740.1, on the reverse strand, counting down.
TTGAAAAATATAACCAATTAATGGACACTGAATGCATTTCAAAACTCATGTTTTTTACTTACTTGTGTTCTCACTTAAATGAATTAAATGTGTAACTGCAAGGTGGTAAGAAGACAATTATTATAATGTTTGATATAATTTAAGCTTTCGAAATTAAATTAGAAATTTTTAATCGGGACATTATTTCGAACAAATATAAATATTTTCCAAACACAAGTAAATTCTTTGCAAATTTATATTCCCATATGAAAAAAATGACAAAACTAAATTAACAAAAGATTTTTCGGAAATTATTCAGTCTCTAATGAACGACATTTGCAGAAACATCAAAATTCATTCTGCTCCCAGACACAATATCGGCAGATAAACGTAATTTAAAGGTTTTCGAGTGGCTGAATTTTGAAGATGTTGAGATGCAATTGATTGATTTTCAATCCAGTTCTATTTTGACACAAAAGTTTGTCGATTTAAGAAATAAACTGGAAACCATTGAAAATAATCGATTATTGAGTACCTTCATAAGAATTCGGAAGAAGAATTATTAAAAACATAGTGCCATTCCTGTAACATTTAGTTATTAAAAAAAAAACTGGTGATAGCTGTTCTATCAATTTTTTCTTCCACATAAATATATGTATGAATCAGTTTTTTCTGAATTTAATTGTATAAAAAACAAATTCAGACATAGAATGAGTAAAGAATCCAGCAGCATGTGTTTTATTAAAACTATCAAAATATGATCCTGACATAAAATAATACAAATACCAATAAACAACAACAAAAATCCAATTGATTGTTATAATTTGCCAATGTATTCATCAATTAGTATATTTTTTTTATTTTTTAATATTTGTTCAAGAAGGAATTTTTTTTAGATTCTCTGGTATATAGCAAAAGCTAAAAAATGTTTTTAATTTGTTATTCTATCACACAACCCATTATATTTTTGGTGGCAAGTTTCAAGTCTTGGTGTGACTCATCAAGAGGTCCCAAATAGCGAAATTGAGTGACTTGAAAAATAAATGAAAAAATAGAACAAAGAAAAAAAATGAAAAAATTAAAAAAATTGAGAAAAATAGAAAAAAAAATGTTATTCAAAAAATTTAAAAAATTTACAAAAAAAACCAGATTCATTCGAAACGAATCGAACCTGTATTCGCCCGCAGTGGGCTGAAAAAGAAAAATGAAAAATAAATTAGCAGAAAACCTTACACTCATCGGTACAGCTTGGTTTTCTGCCTGCTGTAGGCAGATCAAATTGATCTCCTCTCATACAAACTCAGAATAAATTCTGGGTGTGAGTTATATGAGGCAAAAACTCCTATATTACACCAAGTAGGCAAAGAATAAAACCAGAGATTACACTTGAGGACTTTTTACCGGGGTAAACTCATATTTGTTCAAGGAGGAATTTTTTAGATTCTCCGGTATATAGCAAAAGGGGTTGTGTGATAGAATAACAAATTAAAAACATTTTTAGATTTTGCTATATACCGGAGAATCTAAAAAAATTCCTTCTTGAACAAATATAAGTTTACCCCGGTAAAAAGTCCTAAAGAGTAATCTCTACTTTTATTATTTTTTAAGTAATCAATTTCATTTGATTGTCCTTGTTTCAATTTAAAATTTTTAATTTTCTGCAAATTAATAGGTATGCTATTTGTTCTGTCAATTTGGTAATATATTCCTATTTTTACATAGTCCCCTTGTTCTTGAAGTTTTGGAAAATTAAAAATATTGTTAATTACGTATTTTGCAGCGTTGGTAATTTTTTTTATTTTAAATTTACTTGTACATCCACGGATTGTCACTATGTAGTTACAAGGTAAAATGATTATGTATAAGAGCCTAATATATGTTTAGTTTTGTTTTTGTATATTAATTTTTGGAGTTGTCTAAATAAAATTCTGAAACACCGATATTTTTATCAATTATTCATAATTACAATCTGTCCGATACGCCAGCAACGCGATAAGTAATATTTATAATTTTCTGGCACGCGCACATAAAAAGGTTCGTCACCGCTGATCTAGGGTATCAAAGGAATTGGTCTTAGTTAGACCAGTTCTAGCTTGTTGTACTTGTTCTATCTTGGTATTTTTGAAATTTTTTGCTCAATACAATATTCATATATCAATTTCTGATAAATGTAAACATAAAATTATTACTAAATATATTCAGACACACTGATTTTTTAAGAGCCTGCAAGGCTGTCTTTCGTATATTGGAGGAAACATAATATCTTTTATTGTAGAGCCAAATATTCCATAATTGTGCCTTTCGTCGTGGGATGTAAATCTTTATTGTCTTTCCTCGACGGATTTTTACATAATGTTTGCATGCGAATTATTCTTTTTATGCGCTGTCGAGACTTATCTATCGTATGCAAAATTGTGTTTACTCTTCTAAGTTAATTTTGTTATCTACTCAAGAATCATAAATCTTTATAGAAAAGTTTAAAAAAATCTTTACACATGCTGGAATTGCTAAATTCTCGCTTTTTTTTAAAGAACCAACAAATATAAAAAACAACACGAATAACGATTTTTGCATACTCATGGTACATTTTCATAGTCGGCAACCATAAAAACCAATGTCTGCTATTTAATGTTGGCTTGTATATTTTTTATTACGGCAACTAGCTCTAAAACATTGGATGATCGAATAATTAATGTCTGTTGACATTGAGTATTTGTTGAAACAGAAATGTAGACTTTAAGCTAATCCCAAAATGAAGATAACTAACTGTAAATTACAAAATATAATCGACACATAAATTAAGGCAAAGAGATTTCTGGTTTGCGTGAATAAGAGGGTATACTAAGGTTTGTCATTCTGTGTGTAACGGGCAGGTCTGTCGGTCCACATCTGTCAGTCAGTCCGTCCGTCCGTCCGTCTGTTTGTCCGTCCTCATGATAACTCGAGAACGCGTTTACTTAGAGTACTATAATTTTGCAAACGGGCTTTTTAAAAAAATCCTCGGAAATGGGACCAATCGGGAACCTCTTTCTTGGGGTTGCCATACATTGCGTTGACGTAGAGCGCAGAAATTTTGTAATAAATAAATAAATAAAATAGTAAATAAAATTTTAAAATGAACTAAATCGGACAAGCCCTACTTGGTATTGCCATACAAAAATTTTCCGTCTCAGGACGCGTCGACATAGAAAGCTGAAATTATATGCACATCACAATAACTTCGTTCCATAGATAACACCTGTTGATGTGCGTAAAAATACATGGATTGCTGTAAATGGCAAAACGATATTTCTGCAAATTGCGGATATCATTTTTTCAAAAATAGCACTTCTATAACAATAGTTTTGAAGTTATAATTTTTTTTTTGTTTTTGAAAACGTTTTCGGTCTCGGGCGTCGTTTTCCTCAACGGCTTTTTACATGAATTTTTGTAGAAAGATTTTTCGTTTAACACATTGCCGCAAACGATGGCTATAGCCGTCCAATTATTGGCAATATGTAGGCAAATTGCGGCTATAGCCGTCTTGCATAATTTAATCAATAAAAGAGGAAACATTTTAATTTATAATAATATTTTATTATAATAAGAGACATGTAACCTGAAGCAGATATTTCAGAGTATGAGCTACATTCTAAAAAATTTTAGTGTAAATTTACTAATAAAATAATAGGAAATTAGTTACCTCGTATTATTGTAGTAAATTTACACCAAGAAGTAAATGCAAATTTTTACTCATTCATAGAGTTTTTTTTTTACTCTACAGACGTAGTAAAATTTATTACATTGAATAAGTAAATTTTGATAAAATTTTACCCTACAAATGTAGTAAATTTTACATTGGGCAAGTAAATTTTGATAAAATTTTACTCTACAAATGTAGTAAGTTTTACTACGTTGAGTAAGTAACTTTTACTACATTGAATAACTAGTGTTCTTAAGCGGAATGTATTATACGGTCATATTGTATTTGAGTCAAGTTTTAGGGAACCCTGAAATTCGGAATACAAACGAAGTGGGTGAAGTTGCATTCAAAGTTCAAAAATGAACTCAATCCACGCAATACAATATCCCATCGCTACAAATAAACTGCGAACTCTAATTCGATTTTCAGGGGGAAAAAAGCAAGATTTATTTCGTACTTGAAAATTCACTTTAATAATTATAAAAAAAAATTTTAATTACGAGTTTTACAACACAAATATATAAAATGAAATATGCTTTGTGTCCACATATGGCATTAATGAAAAAAAAAATTTCAAACAAAAAAATGTAAAGCTATAGTTAGTAATACATAATACATAATGATTTACAGAATTGAATGTTACATTCTTATCTTTAAATAAGTATTTCCTCCTTTTCCTCCTTTACGTACTAATATTTGATTACTATTTTATAGAATTTTACAGTGTATTAATTTTTTTTATCAAATTATTTATTTTGCTTAGGGTGTTAATATTTTTATTCTTACCCCTCATAGTCTCCGGATAATATTTTAAATAATATCGTACCATAAATTCTAATGTTTTTGATATCTCTTTTGGAAATATTATATTAAATACATAAAAATAGCATATTATTTGGCATATCATATCAACAAAATCAAAATCTTCGTATTTTGCAGTCAATGTTTTTTACATGAAGATGTACGCTATCTGTTTCCCAAATAAAGCGGCATCTGTTATATAAAAATGTGTTTACATTTCATCTGGGGTATAATTAAATAGAATGCATTAACCTTACCTCCAATCGCAAGGAATGGTGTATTTGTTGGTAGTTTTTTCTGAACTTCCTCCAAGGTTGTACCCGTCTAAAAGTTAATTGTATAATTATTTAATATGAATATTGTTAAAAAAATCTGGCCAAATTTATGTACCTCATATTGTATGAACAAGAATGTTACAGCTTCTTTGAAATATTGCGTGATGAATTCTATAATTTAATTCCTTCCTGGCTAGTTATTTCATAAGTTTTGATATCTGTATTTATTTTTTTTGTTAGGCTAAAAACAATAATCTTTTCTTTGTTTGCTTCAAATGACTTATGAAAATCCATTGCATTGAGTTTCATCAGTTGATTGAAATGTTGGTAGAGATATTTCTTACCAAAAATAAAAGGCCAATTTTTTTGAATATTTACTGCCGAAGCAATGTTTTTCCTATCTTTAAAATATTTTCTCTGTATAGCATAGCAATCTTTCAAATATTTTGACATTATTTCTTCTTCTTCTGCTGTTAATGTGGTTTTCGTGAAACTAATTTGAAGACTTCTCTTTTTGAATTCAACAGATCCCATAGATTCTCCTTCTGGATTTTTATCGGGTTGCCAATTAGCGCAAGTGCTTTGCAAAGTTGTTGCAATTCTTCTTTGCTTTATGGGTATATTAGGTTCCAGAGTGGGTACGCTTCGTTTTGGTGCCCTGTTCAAAAACTTGTTCCTGTTCTTCATTGCAGTAATCAGTGCAATTGGAGTTGTGCTTATAATATTTCCTTCATTGTCCTTTTCTATAAATGAATCCGGATATTTTGATGCAACCTTTTGAGTTATTGCTCTAATTATGCTCATAGGCAAGTAAAACGAAAATCTTCTCAATTCGTCTACAATAATATTTGCCACAACATTTAATTGTCTCCCTAATTTTTGTTTTTTTGTGTAACATTTCATTTACATCGGATGGCATTTTCTCCCATGGTATTTGAAATCGTTGTAGTTTTATTCGTTTATAGACGAATTTGATGATAGTGCAGTGCTACCATTGATAAAGTTGTGTCCAAGGAAATACTCGGATTAGAAAAACTTTTCGAATTTGAAAGTATTTGCTGGTCTTCAAACTGTACTTCTGCCAATTGTAATCTTGGTGTGTCTTCATCGATCGATAGATTTACCTAGGATGTTGAGAAGGCAGTTTAGTCATTGAACAATGTTGTAAGCGGCAAAATTTTGTGAAGGAATCCATTCTTCTCCGACATCTAATAATATCTATGTAGCTCTTTCCCGAGCGTACCACTCTAAGGTTTCGTCATCATATATCTGTGATCCATCCGATTCTGTGACCACAGTACAGCCCCGAAGACCATGTAAATGTGCTAAAAATTTCCAAATAATAATTACATTTAAATGAAACATCAGCATTAAACTCTTCATTATTACCTTTCTCAATAACTTCTTCAAGTATTGCTTGTGTGACGAAAGTTGTTTTCTGCAGTCTGTTGATGTTCCAAACTTTGAAAAGGTACTTTTCCATTTTATGATATGATTTTAACAATTATTAAAGATTTTTCCGCACTTACAGTTTTTGCTAAATTAAAATTTTACGTTTTATTTTTTACTTATTTATGTATATATACTAAAGGTGTAGATTAGGAGAATAATACATTTTGTTTCTTAATTCATATAAATGTATAGTTTGCTTAACTAAAATATTTTTAATACTACAAAGAAAATGTATGCTTTCATCAAAGGTTTCAAATAATGCATTTTCATAATTATACCACATTTTTAATAATTTCCCATAAAAAAGGGCATTTGAGTATAGTTTGTTTATAAATATTGTCTTTACTAACATTACATCTATATTTCCAAGATCATCTTTATCTGTAACAATGTAATCATTTTCTTTATATACAGTATTTAGGTAAATTATTTTTTTTTGATACAAGAGTGTACTCATTAGGTAGTACAAAATTGTAAATGCCGTTGGTATAATCTATTCCCTCATCGCAAATTATAGTACATCTAAATCTATCTCCAAATAAACCAGTCTGCATCAATTGATGGTTCTCAGACAGTGATTTAGTAACATTTATAAAGTTTCGAGCAGTTTTGCACAACTGCTTGAAATATTGATGTTTGTGTTCGAAGGTCATAGTCTATAGATGTCTCAAGGGTCGAAATTTTCGAATTAAATCAGGATAATGAAAAACAAAATCATGTTTTGGCCGTAAATTTAAAGTAGGAAAACATTCTTTTCGGTACTCAAAATAAATATTAATGTAATGAGCGAGGAGCTGTACTTGATCTTCATTTATCTCTGCAGAACATATTAAGCGGCATATTTTAATCATATTAATCAATAATCGCCAAACAGGATTGTCAAAATTAACGGATGATTTTAGAAAAATTAAAGGAAGAAGAATAAGTGTATAACAAATCTTATCACATTTCCCAGGAACTTTTCTAGCAGTGAACTCAATTTTCGGAAAAGAAAGTCGCAAACGAAATTTTTTTTTGAAGAACTCCAAGCGCTGATTGAGGCAATCAATTGAAAATATGTTTGCATTATGAAAGAAAAGCAAAATGTGCATAAGATCGAAGGGTATAATTCCCTCAAACAAGTCATGAAATAAGCACGGGGGTAATCCAGGATTGCACACATGAAAAACCCGTAATTTATTGAAGGAAGAATCACATTTAATACCTTTTTCGGATACTTCATTCACTTTCTTATTTCTAAGACAACTTTTATAATTTTCAGCCGTTCTAATTTCTTTTGAACATAAATCAAATTTTTTTAAGTCCGCTCTGGTGCAAAAACAAAAGCGGCAAAAATATTCCGACATGCTAAAGTTTTCATTGAATCCACCAACCTGGTGACTTCCAAGGTTATCACCGATTCTATTTGTCCACTTAATGGATTACTTGTATTTACGCCTTCTTGCTCTAGGATCAACAAATCATTTATTAAGGGCTTTAGTTAGAACCTGATCAAAACCGAACTCTTTAATATAATTTTCTTTACATAGGAAAACAAGCTGTACGTTTTAAATCTGGGATCTATATTTTGTGTTAAGGTTGCCTATCAACATGTAAAAGCCAATTAACTTATGTTTTCTTCTCGAAGAACCCAAAGGAGAACATATTTCAAATCAGAAAATATTCCTACCTTTTATCTTTTTGTTCATTAAACAATATAAAAAATAATTCATCACTCATTAGGGATTTAATAATTTCCAAAATTGGATCATAATGAAAAAAGCAATCCCGACGATAGTTATCTACTCCCAAATTTCTCGCATTTGGTAAGAAAAATTTGGAACTGCTCTCTATTTGCTCAAAAGTAGGCGTTTTCGTGTCTTCGAATAGACTTCTGATATTATTCAATAACAAATGTTTATTATAATTAAATATTTCTGAAAGCTCCTGATATAAAAATTGAGTTGCATTTTCAGAGACGCGGTATTTTGTTTTCAGTTGTACAAATAATGATGAAAATATATTGTTTTCTTTAACAACAGACTTAGCCAATTCTTGATCTGATTTTTCTACAATGACAGATTTTCTGTGATGTCACTAATATTTTCGGAATAACGATAACGTAAAGAGCGAACTCTTTCAGGGTCATTATAATTTTTATGTTTTCTAAATATATGTGTTCTAAAAGTTAACTTATTACTAAGACTTTCAAGCAGTTTTTCACTGGGCAGGTAACAATTTTTTGAAAATTAAGGTGACGAACTACATAACTGTAAATTTGTTTAAAACTATCGTCTTTATATTTACAAATAAAGTCACTACAATTGTATACTGGTGCTGGAAAAATCTGGTCCCTTTCAACATTTGTAAACGAGTGATATCTATGCCAATGAACACGATAATTACTATAACTGGAGAACGATTTTTCACACTCCTCCCAAAAACATTTAAAATTGCAATTATTTTTTTCACGATGGAAATATAAATATTTGTTATACCTGTAGGGTGATTCTGTGCTCTTTGTCGTTCTATTTAGTCGTGAATTTTGACATATTTTGTCGAGTTTTTTCTTTTAACACAGTTCATTTTGTGTCTTCACTATTATATACCACAAAATGAACTATAATGAATTTTCGATGAATAATCTTCAAAAAACACGACTAGATAATCGACAAATTTGTCAACTGCTCCCAGAGGTTGTGACAAAAATTTTACACTGGTAAATGGAAATTCTACACCTAATTAGAGCAATTCAAGTGCTTAAATTCGAAATAATATTTTGAATTTGTAATGTGAAGTGTCATTTTCAGTTCATTCTACGTCATGCAAGGCTTGCTGAACTGAATAAAAACACGAAAAAATCAGTAGAAATGTTCATTTCATTTAGTCGATTATTTTGACATTCAAGTTCGACAAAACCCACAGAATCACCCTACTGTATATACACTTATCACTAAACTGACAAAACTCACATTTATTCATACTAAATATTTATAACCTTTTCGGCTGAACGGTAAGACGCATACTGAGGACGCTACCATGCAAGCTGAGACAAGTTGAATTTTACTCTTTTCAGAGCAGTAAAATTATGACGCTGAAGTAAATTTACTGCATTCATTTGGATAAATTTAAATCAAGTTAGAAGAATTACCACATTTGTTGTAGTAATTTTTTTATTTACACTTATCAATTCAAAATGGAATTAAACTACAGAAAATGTAGTAAAATTTACTATTAAGATTGTAAGATGTTTACATAAATTTTTTAGAGTGTAGTTATAGTTAGTGAAAGTTCATGAAAAGCTAGGCTCAGGGAAAACTATCTGATAAGGCGACAGGGATTGGCCAAAATTTGAAGCAAAATACATTAAGACATGAGTACTGTGTGCAATATATTTCATATTTTTAATTGTATTTAATATTCGGTGAAGTAGATTTCAATATCAACTCAGAAAACTGTGATTTTTTCTGTTTGAGTTCCTGGACCATAATCAATTATGCGTCGCCCAGTGTACTGCTAAAAGTACCTACCCACTCACCGGCTAACAAACAGGAGTTTTTGCGCACTTAAATAGCGCATAAAAATCCTTTTGACATTATTTTTTTGTTCTCAAACTCTACTCAGTTACTCCTAATACAAAAACATAGATCGCATTTTAATACTCGGTTTTTCTTTATCTATGGCCTTCAGCTGTGAAATAATTAACCTCTGTACCTATTCGTATACTGCGCTGCGCATATAGCTCTAAAATACACGTTTTTGCATATTTTGGCAATTTATAAATGAATTGAAACTCATGACTTAATTTAGCTGAATTAACTTGAAGTGTATACATCCAAGTTAATGAATTAATGTGTTTATTAGCTTCCCACTCCATGGTCTCTAAAAACTGACTTATAACTTTAAAAGCTAATTGCAACTATTTCCAGTCCAAAGACAACTGTCATGTCGGTTGGAAATAAAAATGAAACTCGCTATAATTTTTGTGATAATTTTAGCTTTCGGAAATTTCCATCAAAATGAATATTTTCATTTAAGGCTTATTTTAAGAAGATTTTCATGTAGACTAAATGGAAGCATAAATAAATAGCAACCAAATTCAACCAAATGGAAAAGGTTTAACTTGATTGAGATTCAAAGCTAGTTTGACAGAAATTTATACCTATTGAAAGTGAAATTTAGAATTGTTAGAAATACTTTTTAGTTTATTAAGAGTTAACGGAGCAAAATAAATAGCGGTAAAAGACTGGGAAAAAGCGTAACAAGAAAACGAAGAAAAATTAGCCTGAGCTAATAAAGCTAAAGGCAGTCAAAAAGCCAAGAGAAAGAAAGGAAATCAAAAGATAACTACTGTTGTTTAAGTTATTCAAATTAACTTATACTTATATACATTTAACAATATGCTTTCACCTGCAATAATTTGGTTGAATATGCAAATCTTCACAAAATTTCAGTTTTTCTTATTTTCAGATGAGAATTTAATCATATGTCATTTTCGTTTGAACATCCAGGTTCGCTCTGGAGGCAACCCCGTTCAAACGAACGGGCTCAGAGTGCACCTGAAAACGTTCGTTGTGTATGTATATATAGTGGTTGGTAATTTGTTTGCGGAATAGTTTTGAGCATAATATAATATAATAATAGTACAGTGGTCTTAATAATAATTGTTGCGTTTAAAATAATGTCAAATATAAAACTATCAAATGACAACTTGTTTTTTTTTTTGTGTGAGTGAACTCATGGTGTACCCGAAAAAAATTTCAGAGCGAACCTGATGCTTTTCGGGTTTCCTCCAGGGACAACCCATGACGTAATTTTTGCTTCAATGGAACGTCTTGAAAGCACTTAAGGTGCCCATACACGGTGGAATTTTACGCATGCGCTTTGCTAGCAACATGTACGCATACACAGCGCTTGCCTATTCTCAACACTTTTCATGCGCTTTTACTAGGTACTAGCAATACATTTGAATGGGAAGTATTTTCCCATTTGAATGGGAAGTTCGTGAGCTTTACGTGCGATATTATTTATGAAGTGAGTGCCACTAAATATTAAAAATGTAAAGAAACGATTTTGTCAAAAATCGTAAAGTCGTCGCCAATCTTATGTGAGGTGAAATAGTTCTATCACATTAGTGTCTTTTTTTTTATTTTTTATTCAAGAATTTAAAGCATAAATTCAAAATCTTTTTCGGCATTCTGACAAAACTTTTAAATAACTAATCTTTCTTTATCTTCTCTCATCTCTTCTAAAATATTATTTTTCCTTAAAACAAAAACTGTTAGCTCCAATCATTTCGCTTTCTTCTTTTTTGAAATTTTTCTTCTTCTTCAAGGGTTATAAATATAGCGCTTGCTGCCGTACAAAGCTCAAACGAAGACATCTTTATCTAAACGCGATCTTGATAAACTAACTAATGCCCTATGCGCTGCGGACTCATGTAAATAATTTGGAGTCTTACACAAAAGCGCATGCGCTATGGAAACAAGTTGCATGCAATTTTACTCTGTAGCCTAGCGGGGGTCAAAACTTAAACGTTCGAGGGGGAGGAAAAGGTCGGAAGAAGTCGTTTAAAATTTTTTTGTTAATCATATTTACGTTATATCACAAAATCCAATTTTCGGTTTGATTTGTAAACCCTATCGATAATATTATCCACATCAATGTAGATCTCAGGGTGGACATAAAGGATTCATAACCAGATACGCCTTCTCGTGCAGAGATTGTAGAAACAGCTGCTGACGCAACCGATTCTGTCACAGGTGAAGTAATTGACTGAGATTGAGCTTGCTCCTTGAGTCACATTTCAAGGAATGGGCGTAGGAGTGCATGATATGTTACTGACTATTTCTTCTGATGGGAACTTAGCTGATCTTGCTTTCTTCTGAAAACAGTTGTCAATGCTCTTATCAGTATTCCGCTTTACACTTTCGGTACTATTTTTACTTCCATCGCTAACTTATATAGCAGTCCTTCTCCAAATTAAAAGTAAACGTGAAGTTAAATTAAACAACACTACTTGAATTAACTCGAAAGTACAAGCAAAGCAACGCCAACTACCGCAGAGGAAAGCAAATGGATTTTATTTTTATAGTTTTGCGGTAAAAAACCTGTTTAAAGTTTCTAAAGAAAAATGTTCAAGTAAATTTCCAACAATAAAATGTATGATAGCATAGATGGCACAAGAACTAGATGTCGCATGGCATACTAGAGCAGAGTATACAAATTGTGAAATGGGTAGAGCATTCTGGATTGGCCCACAACACGGTTTAGAGTATACCGAGAGCAAATGTTTTTTTAACAGCAGTTTTGTATTCGTTTGATCGACCTCCTCAATACTTCAGATACGAAAAAATATGAATCACTCGACGGGCACATCAGTTCAAATGTTGTGGTCCATTCCGGAATGGACCAACCCAGCCATATAAATTGTGTATACTTTTTTGATACTGCATGCGACATCTAGTTCTTGTGCCATCTATGATGATAGCCAACGCTCATAAATAGCTTTTGCTCATAAATAGCTTTTGCGACCAGGACCAGCCAAGACACCTGAATCAATATAACCCCCTGGAACCATGTTCAGCAACCAGGTCCCGGATTCACTAACACGGAGAGTTGTGGAATTATGAAGATGAGAGTTCTTTTTACACTTAACTCTCCACTCGTAATTCTGTAACTCGGGGAATTTGTATTGAGAAGTACCAAACTCTCGTTTCCACTCGACAAAACTCTCGGCTGTGTTAGTAGTCAAGAAGTAAGCAGAATATTTCTCAACTGACAGTATTCGCTGCTTTTGTTGTGTTTTGTGAACGTACCTAGGTACCTAGGATTTTATAATTAAATTATGGACTCACTGCATATCCTGGCTATATTTACAAAAGCAAATTATGGAAGTCCTTGCAATACTTACAAATAATTATTAATTTTGCTGTCTCAAGGTACCCGCTAAAAATTTTAAATCACGCGAAAATGGTTAATTTGATCGTCCTGGAAGAAGAGATGATATACAAAATTTAAATATGCACGTTAAAGCTTGTATGTAGGATTAAAACGCATTTACATTTTGTCTCCATTCGATATGTAATTAGTTTTTGACTTCGGTAAATGGTTTTGGAGATAACTGCAAAAGAAATCAATCAGTCCTTCTGAAGATGAAAAAATGTGGCTGCTTTTTGGTACAAAAATGGACATATTTTCTACACATCATTATGAAGAACTGGTAAGTCGTGGAAATTCACTTTCCATGAGAAAAATGTTAACAACAGGGTACTAATAGATATGAAATAAAGAACGGAAGAAATATCTGCAAAATATAGGAATTGGGTGTAGTTGACCCAAGTGCAAAAAATCCGTCTTTCGGCGGTAGAAAGGTAGATATGAAGTTAAAATGATCAAAAATAGCTACACCACTATATTACTCGCTTCTCCATATTTAATTTGATACTAAACATGACGTATTTTGGACAACCCCCAATGAGGGATTGTACGAACCCCCATCCCTAAGAGCCCCACCGCAAAAATTTTTCATCTATATTTTTGTACTCTAGACACTAAATCTGAAGGAAAAACCCCCATTCTCTACCACCCTCCCACACAGAGATAGCCGTCCTTCAATATTGCGATAGTTCCCACGTTTTCCCTAACTACCCAAGTATGTTAGAGAATCGCGAATGGAGAATTAGGGAGTTTTAATCGAGGAAAACCACAATTCTCATCTTTCAAATCCGGCCCCAGTGAAGAATCTAAAGAACAAATCTCAAACTGAATGCTTGGCCCTTGTCCGAAAAAGTGAACCACCAGAATCAATCCACCAATTCGTTTGGACTGTTGTCGTGAATAGTTATTCATTAAAGCTCTGAGGAATAATTTGCAAGTATATTTCTAAGAAAATTTTAATGCTTCCCTACGAACGTAAAACGTTTGAACAAGAGAGGCTTGGATCAGTGTCGCCATGGAAAATCAACAGGTGGCTAGACGTTGATTGCATGGAACTAGGGTTCTACTGGAAGAACCTTAATTCAAAATTCGCTAAGTCAGTTTTTATGCTTCTGTTGCGAGCTCGCCACCAAGTTGTCCTGTTATCGATTTTATGTCGGAAAATCAGATAGGTAAAAAAAATAACAATAAGACTTTGAAATCTCGAAATTGTGTTCTTTTCATCTATAGAAGTAATCGGTGCAACAAAAATATAAAATCATCATATTAATCGGGCTGCTGAGCATTCCGTGCCTTTTTCTAAAGAATCTTATACTAAGATAAATATGTAGTATATTCCAGCATTAATCGCTAGCGACAACTACACATTGTGTCCGTATCATACGAAACTCGTCCTGTTAAACTTTTAAAACTCTCTCTACAGCTCAGCACCACATTCAATTCATCGCGAAGGTGAGGTGGCGCTTTGGGGGAGGTCATGACCCCCGTCACCCTCCTCCTGTATATGCGACTCATGCGTATTGCATGCGTAAAATGGCACCCCACCGCAAAAATTTTTCATCTATATTTTTGTACTCTAGACACTAAATCTGAAGGAAAAACCCCCATTCTCTACCACCCTCCCACACAGAGATAGCCGTCCTTCAATATTGCGATAGTTCCCACGTTTTCCCTAACTACCCAAGTATGTTAGAGAATCGCGAATGGAGAATTAGGGAGTTTTAATCGAGGAAAACCACAATTCTCATCTTTCAAATCCGGCCCCAGTGAAGAATCTAAAGAACAAATCTCAAACTGAATGCTTGGCCCTTGTCCGAAAAAGTGAACCACCAGAATCAATCCACCAATTCGTTTGGACTGTTGTCGTGAATAGTTATTCATTAAAGCTCTGAGGAATAATTTGCAAGTATATTTCTAAGAAAATTTTAATGCTTCCCTACGAACGTAAAACGTTTGAACAAGAGAGGCTTGGATCAGTGTCGCCATGGAAAATCAACAGGTGGCTAGACGTTGATTGCATGGAACTAGGGTTCTACTGGAAGAACCTTAATTCAAAATTCGCTAAGTCAGTTTTTATGCTTCTGTTGCGAGCTCGCCACCAAGTTGTCCTGTTATCGATTTTATGTCGGAAAATCAGATAGGTAAAAAAAATAACAATAAGACTTTGAAATCTCGAAATTGTGTTCTTTTCATCTATAGAAGTAATCGGTGCAACAAAAATATAAAATCATCATATTAATCGGGCTGCTGAGCATTCCGTGCCTTTTTCTAAAGAATCTTATACTAAGATAAATATGTAGTATATTCCAGCATTAATCGCTAGCGACAACTACACATTGTGTCCGTATCATACGAAACTCGTCCTGTTAAACTTTTAAAACTCTCTCTACAGCTCAGCACCACATTCAATTCATCGCGAAGGTGAGGTGGCGCTTTGGGGGAGGTCATGACCCCCGTCACCCTCCTCCTGTATATGCGACTCATGCGTATTGCATGCGTAAAATGGCACCGTGTATGGGCATCTTTAGGTTGCCACCAGAGTGAAACTGATGCTCAAACGAATAAGACATTAGGAAGTGAATGAAATTTATAACTTTATTGATGATTAATGATAAAGTGATAAAGCCAAAATATTCGGATTTTTCCTACTGCATAAAAACTATTGTTCGATCTTTACATACATATCTACCTTAAGTAGACTTAAATTATATTACACTTGGCATGTCATTTATTTACAAGATAAATAATAATGGGGCGAATATGGACCCTTGAATGACACCTTGATAAATAGGCCAGTTAATAAAGACAATCAATTCACATTGATTGCGAAGGTTTCGAAATTTTGATGGAATGTTGGGTAAGGTAAAATAACTATAAAATTTAATTTTGTAACTATCACCGAGGCACATGCGCAATATTGCAGAAAAACAAAAGTTCTTATAACTTTCATAAAAAAAAACCAAAACTCCTGCAAACCTAAAGCAATGTGTATTCTGATATTTTCCACAATGTGTTAAATTTGCAACTCATTTCGCCCCCCCCCCCTCCGCGTAATATCACTTGTTATTGGAAAATAATGCTTCTATTAGGAATGGATATCAAAAAAATTACAAAAGTGCTGCAAAACGTCAAATAGTTGTTGCAACTTACCTAAACCTTAAAACTTACCTGAACTAATTTGCAACCTTTTATGTTGCCCGAAACATATACTTGGAGCAACAATTGCTTTTTTTGGTTGCCAGTTTTAAAAAATTCTGACATTAGGTTTTAAGATTATTAAAATGATCAAGAATTAGATCAATAAAGCTTTGCCAATTTTACATAGTCCTTCGTATGTGTAAATTTGCAAACTTCTACTAGTGTAAATGTGTTGCAAATGTAGAGAAATATATTAAATATACGTTCACGCGTGACGTGATATTTACAACCTGCTATACAACTTAATAAAAACATTACGAAACTTTTCCGTTTTTAATAGCTTTGAAAATAAAATAAGTATAAATGAAATTATTAATGCAAATGTTCTGAAAATGAATGCAAACTTACAGTTGATTTTTATTGCAGCTTGAATTTTTAATTAGTTTCGTTGTTTTGTTCCTAATATTAACGATTCGGTAATATACACATTAATCTTCTACTAAATAAGATTTTATATTTTTCTGTATAATGTCATCATATACTTAGTGTGAGTACATACGTGAAAAAAAATGAAAATGAATTGAAGTCGTCTGCATCCACTCCGGCAGTACGGTAACTCATTTAAATGCAAATTCAACTGTTGAATGGCTGCTCATATTCAAGTATGTTTTGGATTTATTCCAAGTTTCAATAATTGCCGTAGTCGAAATAGTAAAACAATTTACGAAGAAATCAGTTAAAATTTGGATAAATATCGATTTGAGTTTAAGCATATCCAAACGTACCTGTGGGAATCGGGAAAAGTATTTCGTCAGTGATGATCCAGAATCGATCTTTGATCTACCAACTTTTATTGAAATGCGAGTGTCAGGAATAACTTTGAGACGATGGGGTTCAGGATTTATTAATAAAAAAGAATGATACGAGTATTTATATATTTTATTAAAACTTTTAAAAACATAACGAATAAAACAAAAAAACGTCCGATTGATAGCACGTCCGTATTCGACTACTGCACGGCGACTGCGAAACAGTAAAGTGGTGCTGTCAGAGTACAGACAATTATAGTTGAATTCGTGACACGCGTCTCTCTTTCCAAATGTAGATACATTTTTCGGCATTTTATATGCTTTTTAAAGCATACAATCAGTGCTGCCATTTTGGCAATTTACCACTACATATAGTCGTAGTAAAGGGCTACTTTGGGAAATATTTGACTACAGCTGCAATGATACCCATGCCCGCTAACATTTTGGATACACTAGAGAATTTCTGAGTACGTGCCCCAAAATTTCCAATAATTGTTATTTATTTTAATTCTCAGCACTGCAGCTGTGTAAGTGTAGAATCATTATTAATGCTGACTAAACTCTCCCTTAATTGTGAGCCATAGCCGTTTATAACTTATATATAATCGAAAAATGGAAGAGTAGATTATATGTTTAGAACAATGTCGACCTTGGTTTATTCAATGTCTTGGCTTTAAATTTACTAGCACTGGCACCTATGTAACCTATGTGTGGGAGAGTGTAGCTCTCTACGTCGACACGTTCCCAGGCAGTGCCCAAATATATAGTAAAACACGAAATTTTTGTATGGCAACCGTACGAAGGAGTTGCTCAATTGGTCCCATTTTTGAACTGTATTTGCAATTTTTATGAAAACGCGTGTTCAAAATATGAGCTCTCCACCTCGACGCCTTCGCAGGCAGGTACAAAGTATATAAAGAAAAACAAAAGTTTTGTAATGGCAACACCAAGAAGCGGTAACCCGGTTTAGTCCGTTTTTGAAATTTTATTTACTATTACTATGAAAACACCACGTACCAAATTTTTTGTATTACAACCCTACGAAGGAGTTGCCCGATTGGTCCCATTTTTGAACTTAATTTAAATTTTTTTTTACAAGTTTCTTACAAAATTTCAGTTCTCTACGTCGACGCTTATGGCAGTGTCCAAATACATAGTGAAAATCTAAAGTTTTGTATGGCAACACCAAAAAGGAGTCGGCCGATTTGGCTCATTTTTAAACTTGTATTTCTAATTTTCATGAAAACAACGTTACTTAAGCTCTCCATGTACGCGTTTTCAGACAGTTTCCAAATATGTAGTGAAAACCAAAGTTTTGTATGGCAACATCAAGAAGGGGTTACCCAATTCCGACCAATTTTGTAAGTTTCTTTTACTACTACTACTACTACTAACACCACTTACTAAATTTTAGTTCTCCAAGTCGACGCGTTCTCAGTTGCCATCAAAACTGTCTTTTTTTACTATATATATGGACACTGTCTGAGAGCATGTTGACGTAGAGAGCTACTCTCTCCCACACATATAAACTAATGCACGCACCCACATACACGTACCCACGTATAGTACGGAATCGCACGATTGAGTCAGATAATAGCTTAGATATTATGCATCTCTAACCATCCCACCTCTTTCAGCCCCACTCCCACCCATTTAGGCATCTATATAAGCGGCGGGCTCCCCACCTTTTATATATATATTTTTTTTTTACTTTTAAACTACCGGGCTATGTGGTTAAAGTACAAAATTTCTACACTTTACACTATATGGTGTATAAGTAGGAATCGCTGTCAAGATGAGATTAGGAACGAATCCTCCCTCCCTTGAGGGGTTATTCTTGCTCTGTTTAAATTCTAACAGTTCAGTAATTTATAGAGACAACCACTGAACTACATCGGTTTTAGATGGGTGTGTTATCACTCTTTCTTGTGAATTTTTATGATATTTTTACATCGTTTACAATATTCTCTTCGCGAGTAGGCCGCCTTAGTAAAATGTCATAATTTTTATTTTTATTTATTTTTTTACGAAACGTAAGAACTATTTTAAACTTTTATCTATGACTGCCGCCATTTATACAAAAAAATTAGGGACCAATTTACTAATACAAATTCTTTAACATTAATTTCATTCTAGAAAAGTATTCTATAAATAGAAAACAATAAATAGGCTTTTGTTGTACAAACAGATCCTTAATACCTAGCTAGTGTTTTTTTTTTTTATTTCGGTTATAAGGGAAATTTTTTATTTGATAACAAATTACTATATTATCTTTAAACCCTCAAGTAGAAATGGTAACTCTGGTTTGAACTTTTATTAATACGAATGTGGATCGATTCGTGTGAGGGTGGAACATTTCGGAAATATATTCAACTGTCAAATTTTTCTAGCCCCAGTAGTTAACATATACATTATGGGTGAACATTTTTCGAGTCTGTATAAAAACTTTGAAGCCTTTGAGATCGAATAGGAAGCTACTCGCTCAGTCGAAGTTTGTCTTCGATCTCGAAGTCGTTCTTGACTCGAACTCGAACCGAAAATGAAGACAAAGGAACTCTAAATCTAATTCGAATCAAACTGAGAATTCGATAATCGATTCGTCTTTTCGGGACTTTTTCGAAGATTTATCGTGTATTGGTGCTATACATAATTGTCAAATGTAGTCGAGATTTCTTCGTACAAAATACTCGATTTCCAATTGGACAAACGAGTGAACTACGCATTGTGAAGACTAGTCGATATCCAATTGAAAATAAATAAGTAAACTATGAGAAACATTTAACTTTTACCAAATGCAAATTTTATTTTCTCAGCACGAACTTCACAATGTATCTTCTTTTTTCAGTCAGATACTTGAAAAAGAATACCGCTGGCACGTTTGCGTTGTTATGTACAATCGAAAATTCTTTTCAAACACTTCGTAATATTTCGACAGAGATTCTTCTTTGTGTTCTAGGTCCTAAAAGTAAGTACTGGCTCTTCTATCCTTAAACTAACAGGTGCTGCATAGCAGTAAAAACTTATCGGGTGTGTAAAAATAAAAATAGGTGCCAAGAGAAGCAAGTTAGCTAAAGTTTTTTTTTAAACTACGTGAGATTTCTGTTTAGGTAATCTTGTTTTAGCACATTTTGTTATTATTTTCTTTTATGAATTGAGATTCCTCTCCCCCCTATTTTCCTTTATTGTTTTTCCTTTATTTATTTATTTTTTTGTTTTCTTCATCCTTTATTTTGTAAGGTGGGATTACTGGTTCCAGGTGCCATTCGTAGTGCTTGTGTTGTGCATTCGATTCGTTAGAGTCTAGTCGTTAGTTCGTTTGAAGTCAGGAGTTATTTGAGTGCAGGAATAAGTACGTTAGTATCCCTTCTGGAGTAGTTCAGGAGGTCCGTTGGTCTAGTCGTGATTCCTCGTTCGTTGAAAAGTCTGATCAGCTTCCCACACTCAAAGAAGACGTTGTGAGCTGTAAGCTGAGGGCTCCGTCGCAGTGATTGTAGGTCTGTCCTGGTTGCCTTCTGTACATGTGCTCCTTGATGGCTAGGAAATATCCCAGCTTGACTCTAGCCATCTCGATCGTGTAGCGTCTGTGGTATTCGCACATGTTAGGCCGGTGGATTGATTTGTGATGGCTAGCCAGGAAATCATTTGAGCAGTTCCAGGCTAGTTGCCCCCAGCCTCCCCGCAATAATTTGCAATGCATGACTGCCGCTTTGTATGCAGGTGGAAAGATGGTAGTGTGCTCACTTGAGGCCGTGTGTTTTGCCAGGCGGTCCGCACTTTCATTGCCAGGAATGCCTTCATTGCCCGGACACCACGCGATCTAGGTCCTATCGTTTTAAATGATCAATCCAAGGCTTTGTATCAGCGCATTCTTCTTGGCTAGGTTTTGAATCGGTTTAATAGACGAAAGGCGATATCTTTCAAATTAACCCAAAATTTTATAATGTTTCCGTCATAGTATAATAAGGATATCCTTTTCACCAATTAAGTTTCGCCACTGAATGTTTATACTTTTAATGGCATCATAGCTGTACGGAAACTCAAGAGTGTTATTTTAAGATAAAAGGCATATTACCTTCATATATTTTCATTGGGTCGAGGAATTGTAGTATAATAACAGCTTATAATCCTTTAAATCAAATCTCTTTTTAAGTTGTGATAAGGGTGAGCCTTGCCAAAGTATAGTAAAAGCTTGCTCAAGGGTAGTAGATTTTTATAGTTGAGAAGTAAATGATACGCGTTAGCAAAATGCAACACATTAAGATGACACTTTGAGAACAATGTAAACAGGATTCCGCATTTTTTATGTATGCACGATATCTCTTACATTTTTCCTATTTTTCCGCATTTATCTTTTTATCGCTACCTTTCTATTTTTCACAAATTCTGGGAATCACGGAACTAGAATATATGCACTTTGCTGGGAATCATGGTAATAATAACTAGACCTACATTCTTTAGTCGATACATATTATGAACACACCATCACGTTGTTGTACTATTCGTACTCTACCTGAGCAAATATGTTCCACCACATCGTTCTGCAGTACAAATATCTCTAAATATTTCAAAATCGAATGTCCGTGATTGAAAAACTATGATCTACGTTTGGTACGCCCTATCCTAAGGTTCCCTTACCCGAGAGCCACATTAAAAGTAGGTTGCTAGGGGATGTTTATTAGTGAGGTCCACAAGCAGATACAATAATGGTAAACATTCGTGTGGTATTATATTCAGTCAGTCAGTGCCTGCCATTTTGCTTCCACTCTGTCTGACATCCATTCTTCGTATGAAACACAATTTCCTAAATCTTTTCAGAAATAAGGAATACTTTTAGCACTAGAATCCTGGACTTATATTTCTATCCACAGTTTCAAGATCTAATACTTAAAACCCACGAAAAACCAGAAAGAAAATGTTGTAATAAATTTAAAAATAAAAGTAGCTCTTAGCACACAAATCCTGTAAAATTATAATTTTCTTTATATTATCTTACCTACAGCCTTAAAAGATAGCTTAACTACTTCCGGAAATTATTATCAAAACCTACCACTTAAGTCAGTTTAATGATACCAATTAAAACTGTAAACAATTCTTAACAATATGTATATAAGCAGCACCCGTAAAGTTTATGAGGAGGGAAAAAACAATAACAAATAAATAATTCTTTTAATATATAATTGTGAGAACTTAATTTATGCGCATGTGCATGATTATTATTGGCTACGAATGGAATTAAGTAAACTAATGCCTTGCAATGCAATATATGCGCCAACTCTACATTTAATTTATTTTCCATTAAATATGCACGTCACCGGTTGTCGTGGTATTGACATTAAACAACTCCGCAGATAAGTAGCCGAAAGAAGAGTGAAAGTTAATTGTCATTCTCTCGGAATTTTAATCCCCAGTGGCTTTTAATTGGTATTACGTACTATACGCGCACGCGTCATATACTCACCACATTCTACTGAGCTGTAGTTTTATTTTCAGAAAGGCAAAATCAAGGCTATCGCGAAAACTAGATTCCTTATATTTTTTATTCGCCGTTCCAATTCTAAAACGAATGAAGAAGGTTTTTAATTGAACGCACTACTTTTGAATAATGAATCTAGTATCCGGTCGGATTGTAGTAAAAAAATTTCAGCACTTCGAAGAATTACTAAAATTTATATACCTCACCGATAACAGCCGCCAATTATAAAGATAATTTATGGGAATAGCTGTACTGCCACGCTACTATGGAAAGTTGCGATTATACTTTTTAACACAAGCAGTAGCAACTTCGACCATAATAAGTTTAAGATAAATTAATGTGACATCTAGATGCGATTTTAATGGGACATCAGTTGTTGGACTTTTCTAACATGAGCTAGTAAATTTCCATGAGACACATTAAATTTAAAAGCGGAACTGTTTCCTGTCCGAACACAGCTGGCTGCTGGTTTTTCTACTAGCTTTCAAGTATACAATTTAACCTGCTTTAACCTCATTTGGTATAATTTATTTGATGGTTAGATCTTATTGAATTCAGGTATATTGATCAGTTAGTTAGTGCACATAAACAAATAACGATCCACTCGGACTAATGCAATCTTTTGACTTTTTTTTTAGCATTATAATTTATTATTTGTACTATCTTGTAAATTATTGGTCATGATATTTTCACGTGTAGGTTTACTAGACATTTGTTTCCTGGAGTAGAGGGTATTACGCTAGATTACTACGAAAGATTACTCAAAATTTAATCTATTATCTTTAGAAATACGAAGATCCTTTGTAGATAATTTTTTAAACTGTTGAATGGCTCAATATGTTGTCCTGATTTGTTTTAAAATATTTCTCGTAACACCAGGTCCAGGCATTATTCCCTACTTACTATGTGTGGAATCAATCTTAGGGGTAAATCGCCTCCCTTCAGAATGCTAAAAGTCTTCAAATTTGCAAATTTGGTGCTAGTCCTAGCGCGTTCAAAAATATATTCTAGAATATAAGATCTTTCTATTTGTCATCCTTACGTTACTTTGCTCTTTCTTTTAGATGATACTGTGTACTGATCCTTTTTTCCATATTTTTTTTTATATTATTAAGCCAAGGTCAGGGGATACCCTACCCTATGATGCAAAGGGAAAGGATTAGGAGATATGAGGAGAGTAGCTGAGGTGGCGATATATGTCACCGTAAACCTCCCCAGATTGTATGCCGGAAGAAAAACAGAAGATGGTAGACTGTTAAACATTCACACCGTTCGGGATAAAAAAGCATCACGGAATCTCACTGTACAGTCGAAAGTAATTTGAAGGATAAAAGGATGTGCGCAGTTTGCAGCGTGAGTATTGCGTGCCGGAATTATTCTACAAAGGTTCAGACTAGATATTTCATCAGAATATTGACCACACATTTAGCGATTAAGGAGCGAATGGCATCCAACATTGCGACGGTTCTCGAGCGAGTCTATATGAGAAGTTTTCCCATATCGCCAATGAGCATGAAGGCTCTCTTCTCACTTCTGGACACTATCTAATGATATATGGGAAATGTATTCCATTCTAGGTTCGATGAATGACTTCTAGAGGAGCGCTAGATTTGATGGTATATTCGAGAACATTAACGACCTAGAAGCTCCAATAGATGCTATGGCCAAGAGACTTTGTTTTGAAGATAACCATAAATGAAAGCAGCCAGATTCTTGACAGAGGACTCCAGCTTCCGCAACGGGCTGAAGTGCGGTATATTGATCGATCTCGGAAGGACGGGAAAACAGGCGCAAGGTTTGTTGGTCCAGATGTGGAACTATCCATTCCGCTTGGTGCCTCACGTCCCATTTTTCAGGCGAAAGTCTATGCTATAGAGGATGGAGCTCAGGAAAGCCTAAATAAGGGCTGCAAGAACTCCAAAATCTACATTTGCTTAGACAGCCAAGCTGCGCTCCTAGCTCTTTCCTCTCAAGTTTTCGAGTCGAAATTAGTCTGGAGTTGCTATTCGAAGCTCCAACTACTGTCTAGGGACAACCAAGTAAACTTGGTCTGAGTCCCTGGGAATAGGTTGAATACAATACAATAGTTTGTGCAGAGTTTTAGCCAAGGATGAGGCACAACTTTAAATTAACATGGATGAGAAACCATCAGAACCTGCGGCTTTGGAGACGTTCATCCCCTTAAGGACCTAGAACACAGCTCTGCTACGTATGTGCATTGTCTCTTGAACATATCCACACAGGAAACCCAAAACAGGTATTTGGGAAGTGGATGGAAGACGAGAATTTGAAGCGAATCTTCCAGTCAAAATATTAGCTTTATCCAGAGAATGAGCAACCATTTTCTACTGTTTATCTGCCCAGACTTAACTTGTTCATCTTCAACCACCAATAATACACATAGATTATGAAGAAATATGGCCGATTAACTAAAAAAAAAATTATTCTTGCTTATATTAAAAACAATTTTTACTTGCCTGAGCACACGTATCAATCGAAATTATATACATTTTCGTTCGTACCTATGATACACATATTTCGCCGAGATCAATGAGTTATTGAGGCTTACTAAGCGATCTTTTCATACATATCTTTGTTAGGACATCCGTTGATATCTGGGTATTTCTTTTCTGTGCTTTGCTTTTCATACCTGTCTTCTTGCAAGCATTGGAGTGACGAGGTGATGTAAGACCACCGAGAAACACTATCCAAGCCATGAAACAGACTTCCTCACTACTACATAAGAGACCCAACTTAATCCCATTCAAACTTTTGCAGTGTTCTTATGTAAAACTGTCAAAAGTTTGATTGAAATACGCCCTAAACTACTATTCATAGAGGAAAATTGTCTTCTGATAATCTTAAGCTTACTTACTTATCTTCCAAACCGTAATAAAATTTTTATATCTTTCCTAACAAAATTATTTTAAAGCCGTAGTTCGATGAATTCGAATCAATCTGCCTACAGATTCGAACTCCGACCGTACATATACTATTGCATCTATATTGAGCGTGGTTAAAAGGCGCATATAAATAGATAAGCTTTAAAATATCAAGAGAAATTATTCTGTATTCAATAATATCTCTAATAAACATAGTATTATAAGTTTTTCGTCTGAGAGACAGTTCCTGTCAGCCAATCAACAGGCATCTGACGTCGTAACGAGGTAAATCACCGGTCCAGTTAAGTCTCCTAAGAGCAAACCTGGAAAATCTCCTGTACACATTTTCAATTCTATTAGAATGCGTGATACGGATCCCATACAGCCGAGCAATATTCAAATATTGGCCTAACGAATGTCGAAAATAATACCTTAAGTGTGTATGGATCAGAGAATTCACTAGCAGGAAGTTTAACAAAATCAAGCCGAGAATGATTATGTAGTAAACATAATAAGTGTGGTTAGAAAAAGTAAATTTACTATCTAGAATAACACCAAGGTCCGTAGCTATACAACATTTAGGAATAATAGTCCCATCGATAAACACTTCAAAAATAATTCAAATTCAAATTTAAATTTATTCATGAAACATTCATTGCACAATTAAGATTTAAGGATATTTACAATTTGTACAAGATAGAATTGGAACATTAAAATAAACAGTATAATTCATATAAAGATATTATATAATAAGAGAGATAGAAGAAGTAAAAACAGAAAAGAACTATGAAGAAGATATGATACTATAAAAAATAGAACGTTAAGACTTATTACTAACTACTTAAAGCAAGAAATTCAAATATGCTACGACTTATAGAGGATAGTGTGGTGGTCTGTATAGAGCTTCTGATTTGAGAGGGTAACTGGTTCCATGATTTAATGACATGGCTGAAAAACAGGCGCTTTGTTATTAAGAATTGAGACCTAGGTAAAATTAACTGCAATGTTCTATTTGATCTAGAAGAGTTAAGAAGTTCGAAGATATATTTAGGTTTATGATATTTTATAATTCTTACCAAATGAACTAGCATACGAAAGTTAAAATAGGTTAGCAAATCAGACCCCAAGATTGAGCATCTATAGGGTGATACATGATCGTATCTACGAAGGCCATGTACATACCTGATTATAGAGTTGAAAGCAATGCTAAGTTTCTTTGTATTATTATAGTCTAGTTTGCCAAATATTTCACAGCCATAGGTTATTACAGGTACTAGTAGAGCACGAACACGAAGTAATTTGGTGGGCATTGGCGTGAAATAGCTGGATGTCAACAATGTACGAAGTCCACCGTAAACTTTTGTGATAACAGAATTAATGTGGTTATCCCAGGTAAATGTGCTATTAAATATAACCCCAAAACTCTTAACGGAGACGACAAAAGGAATAATAGCATTATTAATAGTCACAGGTGAATATCCATCAGTGTTTAATTTTACCCTATATATAATCATGCTTTTAGACTTAATTGGATTGAGTTTCAATTTATTCGATAAGAACTATAAAAGAATTGATTCAAGATCTTCAATAACACGAGATATGTTATCCTCAATCAGACCAATACGATTGCAGATGTACAATTGTACATCATCTGCATATAGATGAAAATCACAAAACTTAACTTGACGAAATATGTCATTGATGAACATGGAGAACAATAAAGGACCAAGGATCGATCCTTGAGGCACACCACAGGATATCGGTAAAAAGGAGGAATAGGTTCCGTTCATGTAAACTGCCTGTAATCTGTAACTCAAGTAATTGAAAATCAAATCAGCTGCCCGTGATGAAAATTTAAAATATCTACTGAGCTTACCACAGAGAAGCGATTGATCCACTGTATCAAAAGCCTTTGAAAAGTCTAAGAAGACTAATTCAGTCAATTCATCCTTGTCAATACCCCGCGAAATATCGTTGCTTACCTTAAGTAAAGCAGTTGTACATTATTTTATCCACTATTTTGGAAATATATGGTAGTAAACTAATTGGGCGATACTCCATACATTGAGTCTTAGTATTCTTAGGAACAGGAACTATCTTTGAAGATTTCCAAGCATGAGTTGCAAATATGTGTAAGGGCAGGAAGGAACGCAGGTGAGCACATTTTTACAAATCTGGGACTTAGGCCATCTACACCAGCAGCAGTAGATTTGATGCTGTCCATTACCGTAGCTTCCTTAGGAAGCTAAACTGGGTTTGATCTAGAGAAACACTTACTGATTCATCATTATCCAAATTACCAGCAGAACTGCTCATATGATTTGAAACAAATTTATGATTGAGTTCGTCAGGATCAATTGAGCATGAGCTCAGTTTAGACTCGACAAGTCCACTCCCTTGATATTGTTCCACAGGATTTTATTAGGGAGTTTAACATTTAGGATGGAAGAGTAATAGCTTTGCGGACCGCAGCCACTGCTCTGTTCCGTAGTACTCGATATTTCTCATGAAAAGCCGATAATCTATAGCGCTTCCATTTATCATATGCAAGATCTCGTTCCGCAATTAAATTTCGAATATGAGAAGAAAACCAAGGGAAACGCGAATCTATGATAGTTTTAGTAATGAAAGGAACACGTTTTTTATGCAAATAATTTAAAGTAGAGTTGAGAAAATCTACTTGGTCTTCACATTGGGAAGATGAAATATGCTATCTCCAATGCACAGTTCCACATCCCTAAGCAGCGCTTCCTGGTTAATACCATTATAATCAAAATAGGAATAAGAACCAATTTCGCCTGTGTTATTAGACTGAATATCATATGTTAACATGATCATGTCGTGATCGGATATTCCTGATATTCTGTTGTAAAAATAAAACCTTCGACAAATTCGAAGTAAGGAAGACGTCTAGCAGAGAGGGTGCTCTACAGAAGAAGTATGTTAGGTAATTATTAACTCTCTGTAGGTCCAAAGCATCCAACAAAACTTGGAAATTGTTCGTTAACCCAGTGGGTGATAGTAAATTCAAATTAAAATCACCTCCAATCACCACATTTTGGTATTGGGGTGAAACAGTTAAGAGATCATTATTAAGGGACTCCAAAGATGAGCAGTTGGGAGGCTTATAGACTGCTCTAACTAGACACTTCACACCATTAACAGACAGTTCACAAAAAATATACTCACAAGTATCTGCAGCGTTATCAGACGAAAATAAAAACTTGTGCCTAAAGTTGCTTTTAATATATATCATCACACCACCACCGCGCATATTCACACGGTCATTTCTTAAACTCTATAACCAGGTATCTTAGTCGCATTATCATTGATTATTGGTTTCAACCAACTCTCAGAAATGCAAATTACATCCACTGGGGAATTTCTAAGAATATCTCGTAATTCATCAATTTTAGTGAGTATACTAATAATTGGTGATACTTTTCTAGTAGCTATAAAGTGTTTAAATTTAGTAGAATTTATCGATAAATGATTAAGATGACACCAACTCGCAAATTTATCGAATTTCTGATTTGAATTTGGATACTTGAGACATATCAACAATTTTCATGAAAATTTTTAAATAATCAACAAAACCTAGAACAGAGGAAAGTTCAAAGATGTTAAAGACATCGTTGATAAATATTGTAACGCGGCGAATTCAACAACAACAGCACGCGCGAATAACATTTTAGTGTGCACACGCACGCAGATAATTTTGCGAAAGCCCACTGGAAGTCTACGACCCTGAACAATGGACAGATTCTGAACGCTCAGGGAAGAGAATGATTTCCTTCGTAAGATGTCCGCCCCAACGTAGTACTTTTAGTTGAATGTTAGGATAAAATTGTTGGTTCTATATTTTTCTTCCAGTACCACTGGACAGAATGAGGAGGTGCTAGGAAGAGTCCAGGAGATTTTCCACGAACAACCCGAAAGAGCCTACACAGGTTACAGAGTGAGGAGTCCCCAAGCTAAGTTTCCTTCAGACATATAAAAAACATACCTTTTACTTTTCTTTTTCTTGTTTTCCACCGACGTTTATATCCAAAGCCTTTTTCGTTTGCCCGCAACTCCAACTTTTGATCATATTTGTGCTAGCACTACAGCCGCAGGGTCAACGAACTTTGCTACGTGACCTTCCTGTAAAAGCTCTCTAGTGGGAGTCGCTTTGGAAAGCTAAAAACAAGAATAAATAAAGGATATCAACACCAAGGTTTTTTTAAAAAAAGGGCTCAATACATATATTTACGACTCAAGGAAAATGGACTCGAAATTGTTGCAAATTTTTTTGATCGGTTTCTGTTCAGCGACTCCATCCAATTCTAATTTACGTACAATTTATCGATGTTAGTAGTTTTGGGTGAAGCAATGCTTTGTTTTCCAAACCAAATTACGTTTCACTTATCTTTTAAAGTTAAGCATAAGAACTCTTCGTTTTCTATTTGAGAAAAAGGCCAGTATAGAAGAAAGGTCAGTTCCAGCGGTGTGAAGACAGCGATAAGGATCCGGTGATAATTGTGTTTCCTACCGCGCATGTTGGCTTTACTTCGATAGCATCCGACAACCACTAGCGTGAACAATAAACGAACGAATTTCTTTTGGTTTTGTCACTTATTCAACACCAAAAAGAAAAATGAGATCCAAAATTGTTTGGTTTGTTTTGTTTTCGTTCGCGTGGTGTCCGACTTGCTGTCATAATTGCGAACTCTGAAGTCAAGTCTCGTAATTCGAAAGCAGCTTACATACAGCGCTCTGTCCCTTAGCCGATACGTGTGACACATTACGGGAATCTGGTGAATCTAGCAAGAAGTGCGAAACCCACGCCTAGAGTTTTAAAGAACTGCGCATAAAATAGCCTATACGCCTACCAGATTACCAGGCGATTGGGACAAGAAGGAATTTGTGAGCCCGGAAGCTTTCGGCGATAATTAAGATTTGATTGCTCGCTAACCACCGCTCGGCCAGGGCAATTAATAACATTGCAACGCTAATGACTGCGCGCACGATTAATATTTACTTAATAGAATAAAAACGTAACAACATAATAAAAAAGGGGCCCTAGATGGCTCCCCTGAGACACACCGCATTGTACTAAAATCGGCCGAGAGTAGACCTAATTAATTTTGATAATTTTTGTGCGATTGGTCAAGTAGGAAGAGAGCCATGCAAATAGAGCTGAATGGCAACCAAACGCCTCAAGTTTATATAAAAACAAGCGACTAATAACCCAATCAAATACTTTTGCGAAATCAGTATATACTGTATACCTGACCACCTTTTTCTGGAACATTTAACAAAAGTTGACATAGCAGACTAAATTGGATACTCTAGAGCAACCTTTTACAAAGCCATGTTAGTGTATATATATATATATATATATATATAATTGCAGACTTTGGAAAGCTAAGGAGCCAAGCTTAAAATTACAGGAAGGATGTTATCCTATATGGATAGAATTTAGGCTCTATAGCTTATATAAAATCAATGTGTGTACGTCACTTTTCCATATGTATCAATATAGAACATTTTAAAGAACGGACTAGCACGCACACGGATTTCCGTTCCATGGGAAGTATTTCTCGAGGGTTTTGGGTGATAGTGGTATGTAATATGCATTGCTGGTGACGGTGTTATCGTGAATAATATCTCAGGTTGCGGTATTGTTACTTACAAATCAAATAGCTAGAACAAGGTAATATCACCAAAAACACAGTTTTGGAAAATAAAATTTAATATACATATGTATATTTGCTGTTTGCATGTATGTTTTTTGGACATGATTTTGTTTTATATTTTATATAATATTAAGCAATTTTTTTGCTTCAAGTTTTTATGTGGCGCATTGGGGGTAAAATAATAAAAAATATCAAAAAGACTTCTAAAATAAATAACTTTCATACATAAATTGTACTAAAAAGTAAAAACTATTTTTTTCTTTCTCTGTGATATTCACAAGAAAACTTTCATTGCAAAATATGAAATGTTAGAACTCAGATTAAATCTTAAAAATTTGGAAATCCATCACTATAATCATATTTGTCTAATTGCAACTCGTGCCCAAAATGCCCAAACTTTTAAGATTTAATCATATTTTACAATAAAACTTATCTTGAGTATATCGCAGAGAAAGAAAAAATATGTACATATGTACAATATATGTATGAAAGTTATTTATTTAAAAAAAAAAAATTTATATTTTTTATTTTCTACTTTTTAGTCATTACGTTTTCGATAAAAACTCATATTACGGTAAACTATCTAAATAACATATGCATTAATTCGCATCTACGTTCTCTTGTAAACATTGTGGTGTAATTTTTTTCCCTTGCGGTGAGTATTTTAGAAGATTATCGCACTTTAATGTAAGTATGTACTTCCATGTAAAACAATTATACATGAAAAACTAGAAAAATTTATTTAACATCAATACCCATATAACGGCCAAACATAGAAAATTGAAATGTTCCCATGAAATATGTAAAATATTAGGCTAAAGCATTGAAAAGAAAACGCACCAACCTAGAAAAATCCCAAGCCCACAAAAACGTAAATTTGTTAACCCCAGAAACATAAATATTTTTAATCCATCGGAAAACTTTCCATTCACTCATTCTAAATCAGAAAACCCCATATGTAAATCCATCCATGTTTACTACCCTGAAGGCACTTTCATATCTTAAACATACACCGAAAAACTCAATTTATTCCACTTTAAAACAAGATTTTTGCTTCAATGATTAATAAAATCACGAAAAAGGTTTGAGGAATGACCACCGTGTGGCGCTCTCAGTCACCTGATTGGAGTTATTTTCTTTGTTAGGTTGCCGTATATGTCATTGACATTCCCACCAAATTTCAGCATCACAGCTTGACCATTGTTAAAGTCATGCTCATGCCTCTGTGCGTGTTTTCGATTTTTTACAAATTTAAACGTTAGAAAAGTGTTTCGGCAATGATACTCTATCGAAAACAAACGTTTATGTGTGGCACGAACGCTTCAGAAGTGGGCTGGAATTAGTCGAGGATGACAACCGCAGCGGCAGGCCGTCAACATAAAAAAATTGACGAAAACATCAATACGACGATCCAGGAAATGCTGGCAGAAAACGAATTAACACATCGGAGAACTGACAAAGAGCTTGAACATCGCTTATGGTTCCGTTCAAGAAATTTTGTTTAATGATTTGGGCTTGAGATATGTCGCTGCAAAGCTAGTGCCAAAAGACCTGAATTTCATGCAAAATAGGGACCGCGTTGAAATCGCGAAAGAAACGATTTTCGAGTCTGAATTTGACCCAACTGTTTTCAAACGCAACATTACTGGAGACGAGACGTGGGTTTATGAGTATGACACGCAATCCAGACATCAAGCAAGTGAATGGCGTACACAGTATGAGCCAAGACCGAAAAGACCACGTCATTTTCAGTCGAAAAAAAGGTAATTCTTACAGTTTTGATGTATTACAACGGTGTTGTATATCATGAATTCTTGCCTGAAGGTCAGACAGTCAACAAGGGATAGGAATTTGGCATTATGAGACGTTTGCGTGAAGCAATTCGCCAAAAAATAGGGGAGTTATGGGCATACAACTTGTGGATTTTGCACCATAATAACGCGCCGTCGCATAATGCCATCATTATCTGTGATCTTTTTGCCAAAAACAGAACGAATACATTCTAGCAGCCACCAAATTCACCTGATTTGGCTCCGTGCGACTTCTTCCTTTTCGGTCAACTCAAGAAACCTCTCCGGGGAACGCGTTTTAGCAGCCGAGAGGACATAATGAAAAAATCGAAGACGACTCTGATAGCATACCGGAAACCGAATATAAAAAATGTTTCGAGGATTGAATCAAGCGCTGGCATAAGTTCGTTGCAGTTGATAGAGAGTACTTTGAAGGATGAACTTTGATGAATAAACTTGTATATTTAAATTTCTAAATAAATTACTGAAACTTGTTGATCAAGGTGGTAGGGTAAACTAATAATTTTCCTAACAAAATAGTATATTTGTCCCAGATTGATTTTTAATAAAAACACAACTTTTATGTGTTATCAGCCGAATTTTTCGACCGATAAAACATAAAAGTTGTGTTTTTATTAAAAATCTGAGACAAATATATTATTTTTTTAGTAAAATTATTAGTTTATCCTATTTCCCATGATTTTATGGTTCTTTGGAGGAAAAATCTTGTTTTAAAGTGGTTTGTGTTTTTAATGGAAAGTGCCTTAAAAATTTTTCGTCGTGAACGACCCTCTCAGACACTCAAACACAAAGTCAGGCATTTGTGAGTAGATAAAATTATTTAAAAAGGAAAAATTATTAAAAATTTCCTCGTTGCAGATAAAATAAAAAAATTTTGAGAGTGTGGAGATAGCACATAAAATAGGGTACAGAATTTTAACGTATACTAGAGAATCACATATGGAAAACTTAGGGGAAAGCAAATGATGAACACTTCAGTACATCTATTTTAAATCCAGTATTTTTCCGTAAAAAGTAAAAGCTTTATATTTACACTTTTGGAAAGAAATATTGCAGAAATATTTGTTGTATAAAAAAATGGTTCCCATTGTTGGAGTGCGTATTTTATGCGTCATTTAATCTACGAATCATAGCGACTAATGAGACGAAAACAAGCTTTCTTCAATAAGATTTTTTCTTTCAGAAAAAAAAAAAATTTTAATTGCAAAATTTCTAAAATAACGGTAGAAGCTATTTTTAATCTAGTACAATATCAAATAGTGCTTGCCTCAGCATCAACAAGAATTAATATTTTCGAATTTTTTTTTATTCACTTTAGTTTCTTCAGCTCTGTACTACTACAAACTGTAAGAAAAAATGTATTATTGAAAGTGAAATTGCCTTTTCATGATTTCAAGGAAAGGAAAAGATAATATGGAGTAGCCGAACAAGGTACAACAATTACAAGTGCTAAACACAGCGATAAGTTTAGATATCCACTTGTCTAGATTATACGTTGTAATAGTTTATCTGTAAGCGATAAATCACTAAAAAGTGCAATCAATTTTTATTTACCATTCCCCACGATGATCATGAAAAGACACGATACTACACCAATGTAACTGGAGGAGTTTTTCCAAGATTTTTTTTAAATGTGTGATGAAAACTAAGTTGACCTATTTCATTTGACATATCAAACCGTCCTATAGACCTCTTGGTTGTAGCGAACTATTTTTTAACCCTATTTTCGTCTGGATTTAAGCGCTTCAATACGGAATACGATGGCCGATAGCAAATTAAGTCAAATTAATTTTTTTTTAAATATCTTCCATCAATCAATTTCGAAATAGATAACGAGCGTTTACAATGACAAAATAGGGTGCGTTCACTACATTATATCTTTTCTCCTTTTTCCAAGTTTACATTTTAATATACTTAAGTCAAATTAAATTGCTTTATGTTGCTTCAGAAAGCACATTAAATGCAGCTAGTCATTTCGAAAGTCTATAATACCTAAAGGAGAATGCCCATTTTAGGACGAAGAACAGACAGAGATATCTCTTAAACGATGTATTACATATGATCCTTGGAACATACTTTATTAACAATGTTTATTTCTATCTAGCGGGGGAAGGATTGGGGTCAAAGTTTGATCTAGTACATTTTGGAAATTTCTACTACAGAATTAAATTGCTTAGGTCCTGAGAAAAAATTTGAGTACCCACACGCCTATACTCGGAGGCTTAAATAGGCATCCCATACTCACTTTTTTAGGAATGTCTAGTCCAGAGGCGACTTGCAAGCCATTTCCCAGCTCAATATATTCCAGGTCTTTAAGTTCAACTATACAAAATTCACACTTATCAAAACTACAACTAAGCCAGCTTTAGGAAATCTATCAAAAACTATATGAAGGAAATTTCTCGCCTAACAAAGTGAAGTTTATTGAAAATAATTTCAATACATTTACAAAATGCATTTTTAGTGTAAAAAATAAGTAAAAAACGAGTTTTCAAACAAAATTGAGGCCAAGCCGCATGAAAAAGTAAAAATAAACTTTCCTTCACACACAGAGGTGAACTCAGATTTTTTGATTGGGACATTTCTCTTGAATATTATTTCTCTTCATGAATCAAATCACTTATTTATTACCTCTGATTGATCATACTGAAATATATCGGTGATTGTCAGCGAATAAAATCTGAGTCCACCTCTGTGTGTGAAGAAAAGTTTATTTTCTACTTTTTCATGCGGCTTGGCCTCAATTTTGTTTGAAAACTCGCTTTTTACTTATTTTATTTTCTGCCTTTTTTACGTTAACTAAATTGTTATTACGTGCTGCATGGAGATATTTTAAAACAATTTTTAAGTCATGTTTGGTGCCTATCCGAAAACAAAAATTTTTCGAATATCAAATCGTTGATGTACTGCAACGGTTTTCTGAAATTCAAATTATGTTTTAAACACCGCTTTTTAGTTGTATTCCAACTTGATCCCATATAACATGAATTTTCCCGTTTTCCATGCTTTCCACAGATCTTTGCTATTACTATGATTTTTTTAAAAAATTTACATGAATTTTCCTCGATTTTTCATGTAAGTTTTCATGATTGTTGAAGAGAAAGTATTGATGCCAGTAGGACGGAAAAAAATGATTCCGCATAGCTCATAAAACTTTTTTGTCGGAAAATTCCGGAAATTCCAGAAAAATTGGAAAATTCTGGACTTTTCCTGAAACAGATTTATCAGTAATCATATCGATGAAAATTTGTCCGATGATTTTTCCGCTTTTCCGGGTTTTTCACGGAGTTTCCCACAAAAGCAACTTTATGCAACTCATTTCGCTCTACA
This sequence comes from Dioctria linearis, assembly GCA_963930735.1. Taxonomy (NCBI): domain Eukaryota; kingdom Metazoa; phylum Arthropoda; class Insecta; order Diptera; family Asilidae; genus Dioctria; species Dioctria linearis. The sequence continues at coordinate 272,525,920 of OZ005740.1, read as the reverse complement.
ACTTTGTCTTAGGTTGCAAAACGCTCAAACGCTTCCTTGGTCTGAAAAACTCCGGAAAAGCGTTTTACATGAATTTTCCTCGAATTTTTCTGCAAGTTTTCAACATTGTCGGAGAGAGAGTAATGATGCCAGTTGATAGGGAACTAAATCCTGCATAATTTAGAAAACTTTTTTGCCGGAAAATTTTCCGAAAAAGTCGGAAAATTCCGGAAAAATTTTCGGAAAAATCGGAAAACTTTGCATTTTTCATGAAACTGTTTTATCACTAATCAAATTTGTACCAAATTTTCAAATGATTTTTCCCAATTTTCCGGGTTTTCCATGGAAATTTCCGGTTCAAATTTTGATAGATTCAATTGTCACGCGACATGAACCTGTGTGCCAAGTGGGTCTACGAGAGTGTCGAAAATAGTAAAAAAGAAATATATAAATAGACAGACAAATTCGTGTACGAGTTAAAGGGAATGACCTCAAAAATGATTGAACTTTTCGACCCAGCGATCAGAAAGGTGTCATCAGTATGGTTATCTGTGATCGCCTACCATAGAAGTTCAACGCCTTTTAATATTTTAATATACTCTTCAAAACGAAAGTCTTAAATAACGTCGTCCAGGTAAACGGACACGAAATTTTTAATACACCCGAAAGAACTTTATCAATGAGCTGCTGCCATAATGCCAGTCTTATATTAAGTATATTACGAGGTAGGGGTACGTATCCTTTTTTGTAGCCTTATTAAGCTCCTTGTACTCCACGCAGAATCCTTTTTTCGCGAAAATCACTGAGGACGACCATAAACTGCTCGATGTTCGATTTTGCAACATCTCATCCAGCTGCTCATTAACTGCTCTAATCACAATTTTGAACGACGTTCGTTCAACCTGACCTTTTGTCCACCTTTAATTTTGATCAGTTATTGAGATCATCTATAATTATAATTTCTGTTCTAGTTTTACGTTTGATATCCCTTCTATGGAAACAAAGTGATGAATTATATCACTTTGTGCAAAATACCAGCAAAACTTCAGGTTCGCATGAGTTTTAATAAAATAATTAAAGTATTGAAGAGCACCAAATTTTGGGAGTAATTGCATTCGTTTTCTACACTCAAGTTAAAATTCATTTCAAGTTATTACTTTGTATTTCCATTGAGAATTGGAGATCGATTACATATATATATATGTATAACAGCGTAACAAAATAGGGTCAATTGTTTTTATCATATTCAATTTCAATAAAATCAGAGCTATTTCATGGCAGTTGTATAGATAAGATATAAAAAAAAAAAGTTTAAGAGTGCCTAGTAAGTATGTATCAATTGTTATATGTTATCTAACTATTTACAAATTGTTCAACATTTTTAATTGGATGAAAAAAAATATGTTTATACTTGAGATTTAATATAATAAACAAAACAATGTAACAAACTATATATATAACCTACGTGTATGTTAGTATAAATTACTACTAGTGTTGCTTTTTTTTTATTTTATTTATTTATTTCCACAGAGTGTGTCTTCTACAGACTAAGTAAAAGTATTATTAATTTTATTATTAAAATTAGATCTACAAAAACAGAAATTCATACAAAGACAATAAATAATGCAATTTAAAATATCCATGCGTGTTTGAAATAAAAGCAAAAATCATCGTCAATTACGTAATTGTACATAAATAATGAAAGTTAAAACTTTCAAATCTGTTTTTTTTTTTTATCACAAAGTATGGCAAATTTCAATTTACAGCTCTTAAATAGTTTTAAATTTTGATAATATTTTTCACATATAGGTAGACTGTTGAACATGAAGAATATGAAGCAGTTTAAAAAAAAACACCACTTATAAGCAATACACATTCATCAGATCATCTAAGCCCAACTAACAAGTCGATCAGTCCAAAGAAATATTTTCCTAATTAGATTAAAAATTTCTTAATAACGACCCAAGACAGACGAACAGAAGGAACGATCATTTCCCATAATTTATATAAATTCGAATAAAATTTCTCTCGATATTCATATGGAGTTGATAGCACATTTCTATTAGTAAAATTTAAATTCAAAGACAAAGTGATTTTTGAAAAATTTAATTACTATCGAATGAGCATTGATTTTGAACGTCTGTCAGTATTTATAGTCAATGATTCCAAATGTATTCAAAATTTGAGCTCTTTTGTATATATGTATATCTCACTCCACACATATATCTATTAAACTATACCCTACCCTGGTAGACATATAATGATGAGCTCATCAATGAGCTCCTCATGAGCAATCAGATGAACGTACTAATGAAATTTATTCGCGTTTGAATCAAAACCGGGAAAAAACTCATTTATTTACTTATTCACAGATAGTGTGCATGAGAATTGCATCTCTTTCATTTATTTAAAAATGTATGATGTGTTTCTCTTTTGTGCATTTTACAATATTAAATGAGCACTTCGATGAGGACATAATGAGTGTCACGATGAGCTTATTAATGAGCATAGCAATGACTGTCACAATAAGCTTATTAATAAGCATATCAATGAGTGTCATTATGAGTTCATAAATGAGAAACCTATTTTACGATTGACTTCATATATTTATCCGAATTCAAACTCCGGTTGCAACTCTGAGACGCTGAAGCGTAAGGATTTTGGCATAACGTTTTGTTCAGCATATGGGCGATAGTCTTTTTGGGGAAAACAAATCAAAAAATTTATTCAAAATAAATAATTTAAAAACTTAAATAAATAAATCACAAAACTCAATTCAAATTTTCCTAGAAATGTCATCTGACACGGTTATGACAAGAATAAATATTTATTTATTGCTAGTTTAGTATATAGGGAGCAGTTTCATGATATCCAATGAGCCCTTCGATGAGATTTAATAAATGCTCATCAAACGGATCATCGGGACTTAATTTACTATATGTTTCTTCATGAATTGCAAACACCTTGAAACTTTTCAGTCACATTAGTATTGGTTTACATAATAACTGCCCCTTGCGGGGTTGGAGACAAGGTAAAACTGTGAGCAATTTCTACTAGGGTAGTAGAAATTGCTCCCTATATACTAAACCAGCAATAAATATATATTTATTCTTGTCATCACCGTGTCAGATGGCATTTCTACTAGGAAAATTTGAATTGATTTTTGTGATTTATTTAATTAAATTTTTAAATTATTTTTAAATTATTTATTTTAAATTAATTTCTTGATTTGTTTTCCGCGAAAAAACTGTCGCCCATATGCTGAAGAAGACGTGTTGTCCATATCCTTACGCCTCAGCGTCGAATTCGAAAAAATATATAAAATATATGAAATCAATCGTAAAATCAGATTCTTATATATGAACTCATCATAACACTCATTGACATGCTCATTAATAAGCCCATCGTGACACTCATTGCTATGCTCATTAATACCTCATCGTGACCCTCATTGATATGCTCATTAATACCCTCATCGTGATACTCATTGACATGCTCATTGATAAGCTCTTCGTGCACTCATCGAAGTGCTCATCTAACATTGTAAAATGCATAAAAGAGAAGCAAAGTATACATTTCTAAATAAGTGAAAGAGATGCAATATCTCATGCACACCATCTGTGGATAAATAAATAAGTGATTTTTTTTCCCAGTTTTGATTCAAACGCGAATAAATTTCATCAGTACGTTCATCTGATTGTTCATGAGGAGCTCATTGATGAGCTCATTATGATATGTCTACCAGGGATACATATATCCGCATTTTCTCACTTATTGGTATAAAAGTGAAAGATAAAATTAATCAAAGTGTTAAAAAGTTCAATAAAGCTTTTAGACGTCAATTTTTAGTAACATTTTGACATTCATTCAATAATAAATGACAAGTTGGCAACACTAGTAATCTATATATACGGCAGATGACTATTTTTTTATGTGCTAAAATACGGAATACTTCTTCCTGGATAGAGTATTAAAAAGCAAAAAAAAAACTTCTTTTGGCGCATCTCATATTTCAACTTTTTGTATAATACCGGGAAGGAAAGATATAGAAAATGTTTTGGAAAAATATAAACAGAATCTATGTTTTAAAAGCTAATAGAATAGATGTCAGAGTATGTATCTTGGAATTTTATATAATATCCTTTGATCTTAAGATAAACACAGGCGATTTTTGTTAACAATAATCTTAAATTTACAGTAGGACACAATTTGTGATTTATTGTGCTGTGTTTAATATTAAATACCACAACCAATTACTTGTTTCTCTAATTACAAATTGATTATAACCGACTAGCTATGGGAAAGTAAAATTGTGTAAATTCTAACATTTCGGAAGGATTTTTTTGCCAGTAACACTATAATCTCTCCTATTCAAATACCCTTTTTTCTCTTCTACTCCTCAGTTTTGAATTTAGTATTCAACAAATAGTTTTCTTTGACAACACGTCATCAACACCCGTTTTTTTCAGATGGAATTTCCAAATCCTTCAATTTGAATCGTACTATGTATTCAAACTGCTACAACTTTTTATTTATTTTACACCATTTTTCATCTATATCAAATGAATTTAAGAATTTTTTTATTTTTTTGTAAATGCTCTTATTAAGAAATTTCCTCTAAAAAAATAAAAAGGTGCAAAAGATACAAAAACATTTGCATTTGAGGTACAGAATATGAGAGATATAATAAAGACTTTGAGCCACTCTTTGGACGATATGAAAAACTAGTGTTTATGTAATATTTTTCGGGTATAATTGTAATTATGTAAATGAATAAGAATTCCGAATTTTTTTTTTATTTATTTTGTTGAGCTCTAACTTCATACCGGACGGTTAGAGGTATGAAGAGTTCCATAAATTAATTTTATACACAATAAGCTAAGTCCCGTCTGAAAATATGAAAGAGGGAGGGATTGGGGATGAAGAGTTCCAAGAATTATTTATATAATAAAATGTTAAATCCTCTGAAAATATGTTAAAATTATCGAAAGCTTTTTATAGCTCTAAGACTAGGATTCTTACCCCCCCCCCCCCCGTTCCCCCTTATCTTCCGCTATAAATAATATTTTACAATACTTATTTCGATTCGAACCTAACTATCATCTTATAAAGGAAATAATTATCTATCTAGGACACCTTGTAAACATTGGTAGAGTCCGCGATAGCGATCGTGATTACCTATGAAACAAGAAGATCCGCGAAGATTCTAGAAAATCCGGAAAGCTGACTGTAAGTTGTCTAGGAGATGTCCAGAGGGAACTGCGAATATTTCTAATTGCACTCTCTCTCTCTCTCTCTCTCTCTCTCTCTCTCTCTCTCTCTTAAGCCCACTCTCTACCTCACTCTCTCCTTTCTCTCCATAATATTAAAATAGCACTAATTCAAATAAAAACCTTAATTCCCTTCAAGCATTCATTTATGTTCATCTTGTTCTACTCTGTCCCGCGGACATAAAGGAACACAGCTATAATTTAATTAAGATCCTTTTGACTAGTTTTATTAGGCAAAAACGACTAAAATCTAATCTTAAAATTTTCTTTAATTCACCTTGGGGTCGACATAAGAGTAATATTCTGGCATATTTTGACAAAATTTTTAATTTAATTTTAAAACTGATAAGTTAATGAACTTTAATAAATTTTCGGAGATTAAATTTATGATAGTTTTTAACAAGCTGTTTTTCTATGTTTGATTGACTTTGTTGTTGTAATTTCTTGTATATATACTCTTCCAATTTTAATATTATAGGGTTCCTGTTGTATTCAGCTCATACGGAAATTAAATATGCATATTAGCTGCTGTGTGCAGTGTCCTCCTAAGAATTTGTGAAAACAGAATTGATGGCGTAATATTTTCCGAATTAGGTCATCGGCATAAAAATAATATTGTAGAAAGTGGGGGTGATTTCAATCTCAATATTCTACAACCGAATACTCACTCACAAAAATTCTCCCTATAGTTTACTCACTCTGTATACTTAATCTTATTTTAATATACCACACATATATGTAAATGTCATCTTCGTCCCGTGAATTCTTCTAATTTTTTAACTTACCGCGGTAAATATAATTGATATAAATAAACACCCCAGGGATCTATTCTGGGCCTCACACTTTTTAACCTCTTTATCAACTATTTGCTTGAACGAATTCGCTATATCAAGCGTCATCTGTACGTCAATAAAATGTAAATTTATCTCAGTTGTTAAAGTAGATTTTATCAAATATTATTATTTATATTGATCCCAAATCAGTTTCTTCCATTTTATTATAAAGTCTTCTCTTAACACACAGAGTAGACTTTAATCTCAAATAAATAATACATAAATACATTAATGTTTTCAATATCTTACAGTATATGATTCCACAACAAACTTTTTTCTCTTAGTTAGTTTGAATCGCGATATTTACCCACTGGTAAAAAGAGCCTCCTGAAGCGCATCCTTGGAAGCTCGAAGCGCTTCTTTTCCCTATTCCAGTTTATTGCTTTACGAGCGCTCTAAATGATGACCGAAGAAGTTTTTTAATGTGTCTTTTCGAAAGCTTTAAAGAGCTTTTTGGATAATCATCGCAGTGCATCTTCCTTAATGTAATAAGATGCTTTCAAGACAGAGAACAGTAGACAGGCTCATGATTATTTGTGGTATAAAATTTTATGAAGTTGATTAAATAAGCCAATATTCTCCCTTTTATTCTTACTTATATTAACCAAAACTTCAGATTATGTACATACTTCTAATCACTCTGAACATCACATGGAAAATTAGAGATGAGCTCCTTCGTACAATAGTGGAAAATCCACAGTTTAGATTCTTATTGCGTTTACTACTACTGCACCTCATCAAATAATCTTCTATAGAAGATCTTCTATCGAAGCGATGGCTCTAGAAGGACTTGAGTTACTTAATTTCGCCTCTGCTTATATTTCACGATAGATCAGTGAATATGCTTCAAAAGCGCTTCCAAATAATGGCAAGAGAAGCGCTTAAATTGTGCTCCTTTGAGAAACTCTGGTTTTTTGTCCAAATGGGTATTTTCATATTTCACGACAGGCAGGGCGGCCGAAACCGCTGAGAGTTCTTGCAATTATTCATTCTTTTGCTGTACTTAAGTACATACGCACTGCCGTTCTTTGCATTCCAGGAACTGAATTTATTGGAGTAAGTTGAAATTTCACTATGCACTCGCATTTTATCGTCGATTTGCGTTAACTTTCTACTATTCTTTCTACTGGCATGCCGTACAATTTCCTTACTTGCAATTTCCTTCAATTAAATTTTTGCCTCAATAAATACTTTATCATATTTAAAATATTTTCGATGTGCGAAACATTATCTTTCGAGTCCAGTTTTTGTTAAAATTTGCAATTTTCTTAAATACAGAAACAAAAAAATCGAAAACTAATTTTGTTGTGACGATTAGTGATAGCCGCCTAGGTGTTATTTCCCTAAAATTGTGATTTATACCCATACCAGTAATTTTCACTAAAGTGCGTAATTTTGTATACTTATCCAACTATTAAAAGAAGTAAATCTTCCATTAATGTTTACCTCTACCCCTCTCCCACCCACCCACCGCCTCTCAGACACAACGAACTCATCACGCAAATCGATAGACAATTTTTGTTCGGACCGTCTACAGCCACCAATAATGCACACGAATTCTGAAGAAATAATTGTCGATTTCAATTCTAAGAAAAAAATGAATTTTTGCCTATATGTATTGAAAAACATTTTTGGTTCGTACCCATGATATATTTAGCCGAGATCACTGAGTTATTAAGGTTTGCTATGAGCTCTTCCAAACTTTACTTTCTTAGTACTACCGTCGAAATCTGTATATTGCTTGTCTGTGGTTTAGCGTTTATTTTTGGGTTGAAGTGATTCAACCATGTATATCTCACCTTAAATTTACACTTGTAAATTACTCGCTAGACGTCGAGACTTATTTTTCATAAGTAATTTGATTATCACTTCTATATCTGACTACGTTTTGAACGTTATTTTCCCGCCTTTAAACTACACTTCAGACTTCCATATTCGACAGATATTGCATCCCTTAACTCGATTAGAATCTGGAGTTCGGTCTCTCATCATATCCAGACAGTTAGCTTCCTTCACAATTTCAAATGAGTCCTTCCTAAAGGCATTCTTGACCTAGTTCTTGATAACTTTTCATAAAAACCAATATGCGTAGCATTCTCCTTTTGCTATCTACTATCTTTTACTCTTATAATATATTCTTCTCTTACTTTTTGTCTTTATCTTCCTAAGATTTGTTTACTTTTTTACTTATTAAGTCTTGTTTGTTTTACTTATTACTAATTACTATTATATTATATTTTCTATTATTTATATATTTCACCCAATTTTAATTATTCTTAAGCTTCATATAGCTGCATAGTTCTTTGCCATTATTATATTAAATACTTGTAAAAATATTACAAATCTTGTCATATTCTTGTCAGAATCTATAAAATTAAATGCAAAATATGTTCAAGCTATGATCCTCACTTCCAATATCCAAAAAATAGGTTCAATCAATCTATTGTTTATATTATTAAGTACGCTGCTGCTGTAATCAACATCAATGAATTCATTTACTTTCACAAAATGTAATCTCTTTTTTTTCCACCAACTGGGTAATCCAACAATAATATTTTTACGCATTAATCAGCAATTGAAATTTTTAATTGAAGCGAATTCAAAACTAATAATAAAAGTCCATGAAAAATAACACTTCCTTCCGCGAACCGTTTTCCTATTTACAAAGATTTCAAAATTCTTAATTTATTATTTTCTATCGAGGTTTAATTTTTTTTTTTCGAAATACCGTAATTATACATATATCCCTTATCAGCTGTTTAATGATTTTTAAATTGAATCTCGCGAATATTCCAAGTTGTAAAGTAAGACGAACACTAAGTTGATATAAATTAATTGTTAATTTATGCGTTCGGTAATTAAATGATTAATTTATTTAGTGAAGTAGGTATGTTATAAGACAAAAACAAACAGATAACTGTTGAATATTAAGCCATTAATTAGCTATTAGTAATTTTAAGGTATTTTTTTTAACAGTTTATATGAAATTTATTAAATTATCATTTTCGAACTAGAAATTTGAAAAAATACACTTATTTAGATTAAAAGTTATTTCAATTAGGGTTTTCACTTAATTGCCAATAGCAGGTTCGAACTGATTGTATCTTTACAAATTACCAAAGGGTTACATATAAAAATATTTTAACAAAAGCATTTCAATAACTTCTGCTCACACACGTATAAGCCTCATTTCATATACTTACTAAAATCAAAATCTTTTCGATTTGCTTTCAGTCTTTGTTCATTTCTTTCCGCCTCTACATCTAAATTGAAATTTTGGCAAAAAAAAAATATACATAAGAACTGAAAATTAAAAATGTTTATCATTTCAAATGATCTGACAAAAAAAGAAAAGAACGTCTGAAGTCTAAATGATTGATTAATCACACTGCAGTCAACCATCCTATTATTCAATTAAATTATTTAAAATTGTTTATCACTAAGCGTGTTATTGAAAAAATATCTATATATGTAGAAGCGCGAGCTGTTATCATTTATTTGCACTGATTAGGGCATATGTAATTAACGTAGCGTACCGTAAAGTACATAGTATACATACATACGAGTTTCAAAATCGTGTATACTGCATATAGTGAGTGCATAACTCGTCTGACCTCTGGATTTTGCTGAGAAATTTCTTCATTATCCAAGACGAACAATGTCTCATCTAGGGAGTTTCTTATTTAACGTAAAATCATAAATAATTTGCATATACATATTTATACCCTCGTAAATTAATGGTGCAATCTTCAAAGTAAATACTTTCAAAATATTCTTGTCGCTTCGTTGCTCTTATCCGACTCTTGTCTGTCAGCGTTAAGGCTCGTCAAAATCGTTAGTCGAATTTAAACTTTTAATTAGAGCAGAAGCCAAGTATTGAATTGCAATAAAATTTACAATTATTATATTTGTGGAAAGTATTTCGGAAAAAAAAATAATAGAATGGTGAAGAATCGAAGACATGAAGAGAAAGGTATCTACGAGTGAAAATTATACTTTTTCAAATTTTTTCAAAATGTTTGCAAAGTGTGGAGTTTGTGAAATTGAATACAAATTGAATTCAAAAATTAATTCGTTTTTTCTACAATTTATTGAATTACAATTAATTAATTTGAGTAAATTTTTTAATTAAAAAATCAGTAACATTAATTGTGACTAGTGAATGGATCGACAACAAACGTTTACTTGATGATTATTGTGTTAATTATCATAAGAGCACATTGTCCAAAAGTTCAAAAATCACTAAGGGAAACAAAAGAATTGATGTAGTTGTATGGTTAAATAGCGTTATCTATAAATTTAATATAATTGAATTCATTAGTTGATTTGAAATTTATTGTATTTACTGTATTTAACGACTTACATATTTTTAATTTTCTTACTTATTCTTTTTATTTCATTATCATAATCAACAATATCTAAAACGATAGAGAGTACCTACCACAAAAAGGAAGTGATAGTCCTCCATTAAAGAACAAAATTGCCTGAAGGATGTTACATTAATTGTGACTTCAACTAATAGTGAGATTCTAAGTTCTATATGATGTTTGATCAAAAATATATAACTCCACCAAAAGTGGAGTGAGTTATGTATATCAAATTGTTTGAAATAAAATTATCTATCATTCTGCACTAACTACATAGCTGCACCTCCTTCCAAAATGATTTAATTTATGAATCCAAAATGCATAACTCCAAAGAAGTGGGAAAATTTTTCAAACGTAGCGCCAAAGTACATTTTTGGACTTTATACTTTTTTCCATGTAATTCGAAACCTCCAATCTGACAATTTAGAATATGTGTTACCATCCAGTCTTATCAAGAGTACAATAAGATTGATCTTAGATTTCATGTCATATATTCCTCACTTTATTTGTATATTCGAGATATGGCATCTGTTAAAGCAAACTCTTTTGTTTGCCTGTTAAAATTGGTAGGCAATTGGAAGTGATTCACCTCAACCTTGTTGCTGTGCATTCGGTGTTTCACCGATTACACGAAATTCATAAATTAGAAAGGCAAATTAATTATTAATATCCCGGACTACTCGGTTCTTGTACCGGCAGCAATAGCGACTAACAAATATTTTAAATAAAACGCAGCTATTGTCCAAAAACGAATGACAAATTTCATTCAATTTAATATCACTTATATATACAAGTTAAAATCTAAGCACCTGTACTTCATAAAAAGTTCTGACTCAATTCACACTACATAACTTTCCCAGCAAATTCTAGCAATCTTGCTACCCAGGTAGAGCTTTAATAATTTACCTGGGATCATGTTGCGTCTGGCGATCGGTGATAAAATTATGTGGCGTAACTTGAGTAATGCATTTGCGAATAAATTCTAAATTTTACACCTAAAGAAATTCGGGATTTTTAATGCAATTTGCAGTTTTATACAGCATCTTTAGAGCGTAATACAATCGTTAATCAGAAGCTTGGATATTATGTACTGTCAAATATCACTCATTAAATGTTTCAGCGACTTGACAAATTAAAACTAGTTTAACTGCCTATATTAAAAAAGCTGATCTATTTAAAAAGGCTTATCATTTTGACAACTACTCTTCATCGCTTACCAGTTGCCTTCGTGTTCGCTTTTCACAGAATAACTCACTCTACCAGATGGCTCTGTAATAATAATAATAAGTTTTGAAAATGACACACTACCGGAATTACATTTTGCCAACATGTTACTAGCAATGTCCATATTGTGACCATAGATAAATAATGAATGTATTTATCTACACTATTTTTTTTGTTTTATGCTAGATTATGCCTAAGGCTACATAAAAAATTGCTATAAACGATATCGCTTATATACAATGGTCCTTAAGAATTCTTAGACTAGGTGGAAATCGCGGCGTGGAATGATCTTCATAAGTTTTATACATAAACCAATTCAACGCATTCCTTGGGTATTTTGATTCCGAACTTCTGCTAACTTAAACCAAATAACGTGTGTTTTATAACAAGAACTCTTTTGTTGTAAAAAAGCAAAGAAGCTTGAATTTTTCCTTCAGATTGCATTGTTTCATTGGGAAAATGGAAATTTAATTGAACAACCCAAAACTACGATATAAATCCTCTCTCCCTTTTCCATATCCATTAAAAGAGGGTGGTTGAGGGGTGTTAAATGTTGCTGTTTGTCTTACTCTTAGGTTGTTCGATTACATTCCCATGTTTCCAACAAAACAATACAATTTATAGGAAATATTCAAGCTTCTTTGCGCTTAGTGTGGATCTGGGTACCTCTGATCTGGATCCACATAGATTCGAATACTATAAGATCCGGAATATCCGAACACCCAGATTTGAGGAGTCGAATCCCAATTATTCTGTATAATCCGGATAGAATATTTCGCTAAAGACCAAATATGCTAAAATGATTTCGGTGGTGTGCCCCAAAACTCCATGTGGGAATAATATAGTACGGCTGTACGTATCAGGAACTGTGTTTGGCCCTTAATATTTAGATTTGCATGGTGAACTAACCATGGCGATGTATCATTCCTGAAATTTTTATTTTCCCAAAAAAGCAGAAATGGAATGAAATGCCTTTATTGGAAGAAATCATAAACATAAAATTTATTCATGAACCTTAACATAATAAAAATAAATATTATTAAAAAAAAACATAACAGAAAAAATTTTCAATATTGAAAAAAAAAATAAAAGAAATATTTAAAAAATGATATTATTTTGAGCACTGATGAACATAATAAAAAATTTCTTGCAGAAATAATTGTCGCATTTGTTTTATATACGCATTCTTATTGTGAGTATTATGTCCGTCCTAATAACTTAAACCATTGTAGGATCCATTGTGCCCATAAATTCATGAAAATCTATTCTTATAAGGACAACCCATCCACCCTGATTCTATAAGGATCCTCAAAATGCATATAACATCTATACCTTGCAGCTATCCAGCTCGAAGAAGAAGTAGCTACCAACCAGCGCACTCCTCTTGACCGTTAGAGTAGGATACTCACAAAATTAATGTCGGTTACATATGGTCGGTCCAGTGGCCTACTAGCTTGGTATCGGCTTTGCTCTCCCTCAGAAGCGTCATTATTTTCTTCCTATTGTATACAGGCCATAATTGACAACAATGCAGCAGCTGTTCCAATTGGCCCACCGATGATTAGCCTTAACGTATTGTCGTTGATGATGTCGCCTTTTAGTGTGCGGACCTTATTTAGTAATCTATCTGCAAGAATAAATACTACATCTAGGGAAGAAGAACCTTTACCTCGTCTTTTCTACAGTACGCCATGATATTATACAGGGCGTTCGGTAAATAAGCACGACTGAGTATGTCAATAGATTCCTTATAGTGTCCTGGTCACATTTTTGTTCTAGACCCTGCTCCACTCTTTAAAGAAACTCCTTTCGTATAAAATTTACATTTGACAATTTTTACAAAAATTACACATAAAAGCATTTTTCTTGTTGATGCTCCCATAGCTTGGAAATGTTCAGTTGCTTTATAAAACAGTGTCGTTCTTTTTTTTTCTTTTTAATAACAAAATTTAGAAATTGACATAGTATGTTTAATGCCTTATATCCTAGGGCCTAGGCAGACGGGCAAAATCAATGATCATTATTCGTTCATAATTGAATTTTTTCGCTTTACCTTTGAATTTGAATTATTAAAATTATGCTGTTAATTACATAAACAAATCTTTGAATCAATAACTAATAAGGAAGCGGGGGTACCAAGCGAATACAGTGTAGGTGTTTAACAGTTTGACCTATGATCAACATTTCTGACATTGTAATTGTAATTGCTGCCTAAATTATGTTAGTTATACAAAGGCAACGCCAAGAAATATTATCTGAAAATAAGGGGGAGTTAAAAGTTTGTTTATTTTACATAGCAATTTGGATTATAAAAAATGTTCCCTTCAAAATGTCAGGATTTCAATACTACCATGACGAAACGAATACAAACACAACACACTAATATATTTTGCCGAGTAGCTTAGGTTTTCACCACTGACATATATGTATAACATGGACTGCCTGATTTTCTATTTCATATGGGTCAACTTTTGTTGGCAGGGGTGTGCCAATTATCTTAATTTCAAGTTTTACTTTCGCTTTAATATTCATATTAAAAGTTCAACAGATTACAGATGCACGAAATTATCTCTATTGGAAGCTTATCTCCTACAACATCAAATATTTCTTAAACTGGATTTTTAAAGAAATAAAATTAACCAATTTTTTCCGCCGGTCGCTAAAAGTAGGGATGGGGACAGAGAAAGGATTACAAATATTGCATTGCCATCTATTTCTATTCTATATATTCATTTTGAAAACCACTGAACTGAAACTGGACTATGGTGGATTTTATATAGAACTTAGAACAACTATAGAAAAGTGATCCCATAATAATGTCAAATAATGTAAGCAATTTCAGTAGTATCAGCCTTAGAATATAGAGAATACAGGAAGTCTGATAAGCCAAATTTAGCGTGGGCAAATTCTGGTTGTGTTAGTATCTGTTGCCGCTGTAGTGAAATCTCAGTACAGCCGTATAGTAGAATCAATATAGAGAGCGGAGCAACAAGATATATGATTGAAAATATTGCGTTTGCTCCCACTGAAAAGGTTTCGATGTCACTACGCCAGACTACCCAGGGAGTTTCCCAGCTGTCACAAACGTAAACAAATCTCGGTGGAGGAAGGAATTTTTCGATATTTCATCGTTTTTGTTATGTGTTTTTAATTTAATTTAATATACAAAGGTGTGTAAAGTACACAAAATAATATTTTAAAACTATGCTTGCCTAAAAAATGATTTCCCACGTCGCATCTACCTTGGTGTTTTGTGGCAATTTTTCATCGAAAACTTCATTCAGAAATTACATGAACATCACTTAGAAATTTATCACTATAATATCAACAGATAATTTCTTACACTCTTTACTTTATTTAGCAAATAAAATATCTTTCACTTTTCACAAGTTTTAAATTAGTTTCAAATTGTTGCAAATTAGGAAACTTCGTTTGACAGCTGAAAATACATTTGTCCCTTTCTCCAATATAATGCTGACCTACTTCACGGTACGCTGAAAAAAACCACGCTCATGCACACGAATTTACAGGTATCAACACTTCCTGTTGTCTCTATATTCTAAGGTATCAGCAGTCCATTTTATATATGTCAATGGTTTTCCCCCGATATGCACAATATCTTGGGTAACGTGATTTTTGAAAAAATTAATTACGAATGAATGATTCTTGTTTTTGTCCGTCTGCCTAGGCCTAGGGTATTATATTCTGAATACAGACTTGTTAGGGAATTAGGAGAAATTGATAATAATTTGCCAATAATCCAGTTTTGGAGGAAGATTTGTCATAATATGAAAAAAAGGAGAGCCATCTTTAATATTTCCTTATTTGAAGACATTTATTCTGTCTACCGCATAGTTCTGCAACAGTCAAATTAGTTTTTTTCATGCATAAATCTAAACAAACGGAGATTGGTAATAGGCTAAACACCACTGCACTCTACAGGGAATTTGGCACACTAAAAATTTGTTTAAAAAACTAATTGTTACGAAATTGAAATAAAGCCTGTTCACTTAAAGTTATTAGATAAATATATGCATGACCACGAAAATATGGAAGAATAGCAAGTTTTTCATATACATTGGACTCTCCCATTGTGGACACCTCCATTATACGAACACCTCCCTTATAAGAACAAATATTACCCGACCGAAAAAAAATTATGAAAATTCAAGTATTTCCATTCCTTTTAAGCGGACACTCCCTTATCCGCACACGCACAATACATTTCATTTTCTCTGTGTACACAGCGGATATATTGAAGATAAAAGACATTATTTTGAAGCAGTGGCATTCCAATGCTGTAAGCATTAATTTAAAAAGAAGTTTTATAACTTTAAGTGGACAAAATTTAGACAAACTGGTGTTTGAGTGGTTTGTAAAGGCCAGAAACAAGAGGATACATACCTCTTTCTGGCTCAATTATCAAGGCAAAAGCTAAGGAGTTTGCACAAAACATAGGAATTGATGGTTTTAAAGCATCCACCAGTTGGCTTCAAAAATTTCAAAGACGACACAATGTGTGCTATAAAAGTATCTCTGGAGAATCCGCCGATGTAAATGCGGTCGATGTTAGTAATTTTATTCAAAAATTACCTGATATTGTTAAAAATTATAAGGACGATTGCATTTATAATGCCGACGAAACCGGCCTTTTTTATAGGGCACTTCTTACAAGAGCTTTTACTTTAAAAAATGAAATGTTTGAATGTAGGCTAGGAAAACTTTCCAAAGAAAGATTAACAATATTGCTCTGTGCAAATTCGGCTGGAGAAAAAGAAAAACCCATTAATAATAGGAAAAGCTGCGAAGCCACGTGTGTTTAAAAATTTGCAGATCAGCTACCTGTAATTTGGAAATTCAACCGAAAATCGTGGATGACTAGTATAAGGAAAAAAGTTTTATTATTTTTGGACAATGTCTGTTCCCACCTTCGTGATATTAAATTAAATCACGTGAATGTTGTATTTTTACCACCCAATACGACAAGTGTTTGTCAACCTTTAGTCCAAGCCGTCATTAAAAATTTCAAAGTGAACTATAGAACTTTAATTTTAAATAACATTCTGGCACACATGGAGGCTGCCGAGTCCAGTTCTGGCCTTGCTAAAAACAATAATGTTCCAAATGCAATTAAAAAAAAGAAAAAGGCCTGGAGGCCTGGGATCTTGTGACACCGCAAACAATTGAAAATTGTTTTAACATATCAGGATTTGGCAAATCATCAGTAACAGATGAAAGTTTTGATCCGGAGGACGTAATTTCATTGGCAACACTTCAACGGATGGCGGTAGCTTTACATCAAATTGGCACTTCGAACGTGACGCCAGGAGACTGTTGTTTTGTCGTTAACCATTTGCTCGTAGAGTGAAGAGGAAATTGAAAATGATGAGATAGAAGAAATATCATGCGTAAAACCTTACAAGAAGCTCAACTTACATTGATCATCTAAAATAATTCGCGAGTAATAGAAATGACGGCGAAACAGTTGAAATAATTTCTAATATTCATATGCATTTCGAAAACATAACCCTTTTTTCGTGTAGGAAACAAACTAACATAACTGATTTTGCTTCCACAAAAAATTGAGCTTTGATTTTTCACTTTTTATGCAGAAATTTGTTTTCTTAATTATTGCGTTTGGTTTTAGTGGAAGATTTGTAATTTCTTTAAATAAAATCTTATTAAGTATTTTGATTTTCCTCTTTGATACTCTGATGAACGGACAGCTCTCTTGAACGGACAGATTTCCTGGTACCATCCGAGTCCGCTTTAAAGAATGTTCACTACATTCAAAATATAAATATGCACATTCACAATACAGAAGACAGTTCTATTTATGTTAATAATTGAAAATTTAGTTTCTTTATTTTTATTACTGAACTGCAGTTTGAAACAAAACTGTAAACATATTTTTGTGCAACGACGTTTACTACACACAGTAATATTTCAGCTGCACAGTATTTTTAAATTTTTAGTTAACATCATGAGAAAGAATGTGAACCGGGAGAGGCTAATATGGAAGAGGAACAGATATAATCACTTAATTTCGACGCAGCTCATATTAGATTTTGCTTTTGCCTCCTCTAGCAAGTCCGGCATTTTTATACCCTTGATGAAATCTATAGGGTATTCTAAGTTGTCATTCCGTTTGTAACGCACAAAAATAATGATGGTAGAGCAAAATGGATTGGACACCCAAGCATAACACTAAAAGTTATTTTGATTTTTGCATCTCCGTCCTTCTGTCCGTCTGTCTCCTCAGTGCGCACGATAACTCGAGAACGCGTTCGCTTAGAAAGCTAAAAGTTTGTACACGGACTTTAAAAAAAAAGTAAAATTAAGATCGAAAATGAGACAAATCGGGCAACTCCTTCGTGGCGTTGCCATACAAAAATTTCCACTATATATTTGTACACTGCCTGAGAACGTGTCGACATAGAGAGCTGAAATTTGGAAAATGGTGTTTTTATAGTAATTCAATTCAATTCAATTCAATGCAATTTATTTATTTTTACTGGTTGACTGTACAACATGACTTACAATCTTTTGTTTGCACAATTAATTTTAATAACTAGAAAATAATAATTTTAATTGAGTTTCAATGTAACCAAAATATAATTAAAGCTAAGTGACTACGTTATTAACTAATAGATAAAATATTACAATTCAGAGGTAGATAACGAGAGCCGAAAATGGAAGGAAGTTATGAAACCATGAAGAAAAGCCACATATGTACATGAAAACTATAATCATTTGGATATATTTAAGAATATTTTTAAACTATTTCTGAATCGGCTAGCTGAAGTCGTCCGTTGAATGTCCAAAGGTAGAGAGTTCCGATACTTGTTACATGTACAAATTAAGAACGCTGCGCAAATAACGAGAGAAAGGGAGGTATTAGAAGCTGTCGATGTCTTTTAGAACGAAGGAAATTTAAATATTCATAAAGATACTCAGGTTCTTTCGTATATATAATTTTATGCATGAAAATTAAGCTCCTGTATGCGCGATAAGTTTTAATGGAATATCCAAATATTTTGTGTTGATACGGACTGATGTGTTCAAAATGTTGCAGTCCATAGATAAAACGTACACAATCGTTATGGGCTACGTCAGGTTTACGACTGCAGATAGAGTCCAATGACAGTTAACCATAACTATCGAAGACAGCCATAGACTTTGCTGATAAGAGCCTTGATAAAGTCGCAACAGGTTATATGATAATTCAACATGAAAATAAGTTTCCTGACTGTTCTGATGTACGGCAAAGGAGAACCCAGAGTTATCGGAGCTACATCAAATACATTAATGTCATTTCTTTATTGCAACATGCAGCAAGATTTACTTGCATTGAGTGCCAAATTATTTACGATTGACCATGAGTAAATTCGATGAAGATCGTCATTCATACGTTGTACTCCATCTTCGATCAAACCCATCGGTCTATTAAGGTATATTTGAACGTCGTCAGCATACAGATACTAGGAAGATCATTTATGTATAAGCTAAATAGCAGTGTTCCCAGAATTGCGACTTGTGCGACGCCACAGACTAGTGGTAAAAGCTTGGAACAAACATTCTTTAGTTTTACTTATTGGAGCCTATCAGACAGAAAACTTTTTATACTTTCAATGGCTGACAAAGAAAAGTTATACAAAGAGAAAAGCTTTGTTAGTAATTTTGAATTATTCACACAGTCAAAAGCCTTCAAGAAGTCCAACAAGGACAACAAACCAATTTCACCTTTATCAAATGCAAATCGAAGATCTTTCACAAAGCTGTCTCGCAGCTATGTCCACGACGAAAGCCAGATTGCCAGGATGACAGCGAACATGAGGTTTCAAGATAACCAAGCATTTGTGATGTGATTAGCTTTTCTACAGCCTTTTATAAAAAGCAGTCCAGACTAATAGGACGGAAGTCTGAAGGTAATTCCGGCGAGTTCTTTTTGCAATAGCAAGTATAGTTCCTATTTTCCATTGGGTGGGAAAAAACCAGAGGTCCGGCTGGTGTTGAAAATATGGGTTATGAATGGCAATATGATCAAGAGAAAAAGCTTCAAGAAGCAGGAAGAGAGATTATTGGGGCCAGTAGCGTCAGATCTTATTTTATATAAGGCTCGTAGTACTTCATCTTGGTCGACATTTCTGAAAGTAAAACCATCATCATTTAGGATTGGAGGTACAATATTATCTACAGAAGGTCCGTTAGTTGACGATAACGTATTACTAGCATTGATGAGGTATCCATTTAACTCGTCTGCATTGAAGTTACAAACATCTACTGCTTTGTCTCTTGTGGCGCTTAGCGCAGCAAATTTTTGATAGATATCCATCCGTTCGTCAACATTTGTACAATGGTATATTACTTCCCACGGTAAGGATGAACCATCACGCAAAAGAACGGGGATGTTAGGTGATTGCAATCACAAAATTGTATAGTTACAGGATGAGACCGCGCGCTGATGGATACATCATAGGTTAGAAACAAGATATCGTGGTCCGAAATAATAACAAATAAAATTACAAAAATGGAATAAATCAGGCAACCCTTTCTTGGTGTTCCCATATAAAAATTTTGGTTTTTTTACATATACTGTGAAAACGATCAGTCCTAGACATTTTTATTGTACTAACAACTTCTTCAGAATACGACATCCTATAAAATTGTTTATAATCATTCTTTCTCTCCAACGAACCGTTCTAGAAATATATGCGAAAAACCACTTCAAAAATCAAACTTGCATAGAAAGTTTATACGGGCATTCATCTAGGGTATGATAAGAATTGGTCTAAGACCAATTCGAGCTTTTTTACTTGTTACGTATTAAATTAGGATGACAAAAATACGGCTGTTTCACATAAAAAAAAGGGAAAATCTTAAATTTAACCATTCTATAAAAATTTCTTCAAATTTAGCATTAATTGGTTAGAGCTTAGTCTGTGGCTGTGTTCAATTTCAATACACGAAGACTATATATAGCGCTACAGCCCTACAATATTGCAAAAGCTCTTTAAATTCATTAAGCTCCATAATTGAAAATGAATTCAACTTCAAATTCAATAAAGCATAAATTGATCTATCTCTTACTCAATTCCTGTCGTGTGTGTTGTTTGTATACCATCGCACGCAACCCAACCAAATCCAACTAAAGAGTAAAAACTTTCAAAGAAAGCTCTTCAAACGAGATACTTAGCGTGGCGTTGACTTTTGCCTGTTGATTTCCTCGTCTTCCCAAGTCCATATTCAGTAGAGCCTCCCTCATCAGGTTGTTCAATGCTCAGCGGGCAGCTCCGTTCAGTGTTTAGATAACGTAAAAAGTGCCAAAGTTCCATCAGCTGTAATTCGGTCCGCGATAATATTCCCTATAGCTTAAAACCACAAATGTAGATAAGCATGCTTAGGCGTCTCCGTGATTTTATTTTTTGCAGACGCAGCGACTATGAATTAATTGGTCGCGAATCTCGCAGTAATTATCTACTGTACCAGCAGCATTGAAAACCTGCTGGAAATGTACAACAAGCAACGATAAAACTAAAGTAAATTTTCTTTCAATTTCAGGTGGTGTCTTTGGTATACGTCATCTGCAATGCTTTCTACTGTTTTGCTGTCTGACAGTGGCGTACGCTCTACGAGTAAATCTTTCTGTGGCTATTGTTGCAATGACTAACAAAAACGAAGCTAATCCTGATTTCGAGGTAAGTCAATATTATTTGTTTTGTTTTATAATTTAATGTCCATATGGTTTTTGAAATGCTACTACTTCAGTTATGCATATCTATTCGGCTAACACCGTGCTGATAAAAGCTCTTTTTTATCTAAAGTTTACGCGTTATTTTGTAGCATGTAGATTCAACGAAGGATTTTCATTGTTGCTTTGTTGATATTAGTTTACTAGATATAAATTTTTTTCTTTCGGAAAGCTATGATACATATATACCCACACGTTACGTAGTATAAATTTATCATAGAATTTTGTTTATACATATATTATTAAAGATCGATATTCCGACGAACTAAGTATTGGTTTAAAATTACAGAACGAAAATTACTATGTCAAATTAAAAAATATTAAAAATACATCCAACTGTTAAATTAATCTGAAATGAATTACAGTCGTGTAAATAAATATTTACAAAGCTGAAACTTTAAAAATTCAGCCAATTAAATGCCTGAAAATAATTAAAACCAGAGATATATTAACAACGGATTGTTTGAACTGGTTGCTATATTTGAAGTCAGTAATTAATTAGTGTTAAAGGCAATATTTTGAGTTTGGAAAATGAAAGCCAATTGAGATAACTACACTGTAAAAATATTAGGACTATTCCCTAAATTTAAGACACGTTTTTCCCTAAAAATAAATGTAATTTTCTCTGATAGAAAGGGAAAATCAGTTTAATTTCCCCAAATCAATGGAACATTCAATGAATTTAGGAATTTGGCACTAGAAAACCTATAAAGTACGTAAAATTCCCGAAATGTTAGCTCTTTTGGATATGAGGAAGAGAACATTCAATAAATTAGATATTATGCTGCATTTTTAATTTGAATGGAAACATATTTTCGTTTATATAATTTACACATTGTTTTTGAAAACAAGTCATATATTGCTTCTTAATATTTTGTTTAAGCATGCCCAGTGCACCAATATAACTTCCATAATACTTACTAGTATGGACCATAAGAAATGAGCTATTCAGCTCATTCTTAAGGCCAAATCACAGTGAGAGCGACACAACAATGTTTGCAACTTAGTTGGCAACAATATCGCATTTAAAACACAGTGTACGCGACTCGACAAATGTTTTTGACAGCAGTCACTGTTTTATTTATTATAAAAGAAATGGCAGCAAGAAAAGAACTAAGAAAAATCTTTAGTATAGCTTATGCGGCTTTCTTAAAATTGTAAAAGCAGCTAAAAAAAAGAAGATGAGATTGCCATACGAGGGATGACGTTTATCGTTCAGTATAACTTTTTCCCCCATTTTCTCTATAAATTCCTCCTCAAAACTCATAATTTCTCAAACTAATTAAAGAAATTCATTTTATTAAAGTTTTTAATAACTAGTTTATTTACTACAATATTTTAATTTGCTATTCTTTATAAAAATAACCAAATCCACATAACATGAATGTCAATTATTCACTCTCCACACAGAAATGTCAATTATGTTGGCGACTAATTTAGAGATTTTCCCAAACTTTTTGTTGGCAACTTGTCTAGTCGCTCTCATTGTGTTAAGTATATGGGACTTCCATATATTCGAATCTTTGACAGCAACCAATTTACGGCGACTTTGTTGTGTCGCTCTCACTGTGTTTTGGCCTTTATGTTTTTTAAAATGGGTGATCTTCTATCACCTTCACCTATGGTGGAAAGTGATGCGGTGCTATCACCTATTCCCTACATTTTAGGGAATATTCTCTAAATTTTAGGGAATAGTCCCTACATTTTAGGGAAAAAATACAAAACAACAATTTAAAATTCCCTATATTTTAGGGAATGCATAAAAAAATACATAAAAAAAATATGAAAATTCCCTACATTTTATGGAATATTCCCTAAATTTTAGGGGGGGAAAACCAAAAATTCCCTACATTTGAGGGACAAAGACCTACCTACATTTTAGGGATAAAAACCTAATCTTAGTTTTCCAAGGTGGAGCTTTCCCTAATCTTATCGACAAATGCCTAACCTGTGTGGCACAAATCGTTGCCACTCACTTTAGGGAATTTTTTTTATTGCACAGTAGGTTTTCTAGTGCCAAATACCTAAATTCATTGAATGTTCCATTGACTTGGGAAATTAAACTGATTTTCCCTTTCTATCAGAGAAAATTACATTTATTTTTAGGGAAAAACGTGTCTTAAATTTAGGGAATAGTCCTAATATTTTTACAGAGTTTGTATACTATATATTAAGTATATATTATTTAAACCCTATATTAATGATATACCGGAAGTTATACGTTATGTTAATACATATTCATGTATGTATCTGCGAATGGCACGCAGATGATTATAAGCTGTCCTGCTGGCTTGTCTCAAGATTGTATTTTTAAAGTCAATAAGGAATAGATGAATGGTGCATTGAATCAAAACTCTCAAGAAATACTACCCAAGCCATGAAACTCACTAATAAATGATAGCTCAAACTTAGTCCTACTCAGGACCTTTAAACTAGCCCGGGCAAATGACGACAAACGAGCCCCTAAGTGTCTTCAAAAATGACTTTTTTATAAGAGGCAAACAATCCAAATTATTAGGCTAATTTCCTACTGAACCGAGCACAAGAAGAGCAAGAGCAAGCAGCACTGTTTTCTATACATATTAAATTCCATGCTAAATACCTTTTTTTTCTAGAATTTGCAAGACTTAATAAAAAAAGAGGAAGCACAAAATTTATACAGGAAATATGTATGCACAAAATATGTGTAAAAGCGATTGGCTTTTTCACCCTTGAAAGTAAAACTGAAACAGGATTTCTCTGTGGAAACTGTATCCGAGAGACCTACAATTTTACTCGTGAAGCAGAGATGTAACAGAGTTAATCAAGTGAAATAGACACTGAAACTGAGGTGTGCTGCTCGTTGGAAAAAAAAATCTGCGGGCGAAAAAAAATATTAAGAACATTTGCTTTTGACAAATAATATGTAAATTATTTTTTCGTTATAACTGTTTATTTAAATAAATTTTTTTTTCTCGATTTGAATTTACCCGCTTGACAAATCTGCGGTATATTCGTGATTCTGACATGGTAGAAAATATACCAGCAAACATTAAAAAAACAAGAAAAAGAAAATAGAAGCGACTCGAACATTTTGAATCATATATATGTAGATGCCACGAAAGAAGAGCTTCGTACACCAATTTTTGAATCGATTGATGTTCTTTTATTCTAATTGAGGTGGAGGTATGAAATGTTGGAACAATTTTCCGAAGATTTTGGATTCCTTTCTAGCGATTTTTTAAGCAAAATGGATGCCGATAGTCTGAGAATAGTCACTTTTGGATTTGCTTCAATCAGTTGATGACAATAGTCTCCAAGAATCTTATCTAAAGCCTGATACTAAGGTCCGCGTTAAGCTAAATTTTATAAGAAAATTTAGCGCGCTAAGAGCTACCTATTGGCGAAAATTTATCCTGAATTTTTCCGAGAGCAGTACTAAGGTCAACGCGTTAAATTTAGGTTTTGGGGTTTTGTTAGAGATGGCACCAATAGTAAGTCTCCAAAAAATTTAGCTCGAATTTATCCGCCCGGGCCATTCTTTAGCGCGCTAAAAATATTTATTATCAGAGTTCTGAGATTTGATAAATTTATTGACTGGATTTTTGTAGTTAGCATCGTCTTCGCTGTAAGAACGGATGAATTGGATCTCTTTTCGTGGCCGTATTTTCAATATTGTTACGAGCGTGGTCCTAGTTCGTTATTTAAAACACAATATTTCAGATATAATTCAAAAAAGTTCTTTCTTTATTTAACTTTACCGTTTACTCTCACAAATTCACAAATAATTATCAAACCAAATCTTTATAGTTATCGCTAGTACTGTACTTCTATTTATCACAATCCTAATAGTTTACTTCATTCACTTCACTGTCTGAAATAAGACTGCCTCCTGGATGTGAGTAGCGCCGTATTTATACTCTACAAATTATCCTAGAACGTAACAATATCATTGTTTATTTTTTTTTTTGTCTACATTATACATGTTATTTTTATATTTTTACTATTTCCAAATAATTTTAACAACCTGTTTTTAAAAATATTACCGCGCGTTGTATTTCCGAAAAAAAAAACTTCTTCTTCTTCTTTTTACTATATCTTTTCTCAGAGTCTCCGCTGTCATATTTTATCTGCTAAAGAACGGCCCGATATCGGAGGCTCACTAAAATTGAGTATAGTGCGGCCGTTCGTACTAGGGTTAAATGTTAAAATCGAGCTCCGAATTTTTCTCACATAGCCAATGATGATGAACGAAATTTAAACAAATTCAAGTTTATAAAAAATTACATTCAATCTACAATGGGTTAGGAATGATTGTCGAATGTCCATCGAAAATGAAATGACAAGCATTCTGAATTTCATAAATATTATATTTCGTGGCGAAAAAAGCTAGAAAAGTCTATCGAACTGATTCACTTGAATATTTTTAAATGTAATATCAACTCATTATTTAATGTGCAATAAATATTATTTACTATTCTTCTAAGGATAGTTAAGTTAAATAAGGTTATGTTGAGAATATTATAGATCGGGGCGCAAATTTATACGTTTTCAAAGTGAGCTCTTAACCCCTTGTCTCCTCCTTTTTGTTTTCGCAAATTTATTGTAACTACCAGTTGCCACTCTACGCCACTCTACTCCATTCTACATTGTGTATTCGGCATTATTCTCGCGAAGTATCGTGATGTCTCGAGCCAAAAATTCCCCGAAATCTCACAATGTAATCACAGCCCAAGAAGGAGAAATAAACAATCTTTATATTATCCCACATTATCCATTTAAAAATATTCTGCGCCTTCCAAATTAACCCTTTGGACTCGGAAGGTTTTTTCACCAACGTAAATAGGTGTGGTGCCTAAAAGGCACCTTTCGAGTCCATTTAGTTTTTTTTTCATTTCGACATTCGTCTCACAAGTTCATTCTTCACAATTATGGAGCTTATTTACATTATGCAGAAATGTAAAGTTTAAAGTAATGCATTTTTCCTTACAAATTCTAAAAGATATATGAAATCGTACTTCTTTAATACGTTCAAAGAATTTGATGTCGCCATAAAGACGGCAATGATAGTGACCCCATTCCTCAGATTACGAGCCCATTCTTTACAAGAAAGGACACTTAAAGGCATGATGACGCCATATAAAAAGCTTTTGTGCTTTTCAAAAGTTTATTCACGAACGAGAAGTGAGGTGACTATACAAGGTTCCGACGTAACGTGTTCCTTGGGCGTTTTTCTCAAAAATGTAGAGATACTAATAAGAGTAATTTTTATTTATTTTTAATCTTAATCCATGCGGTACTCGAACTCGAACAATTTTTAGAATCTGTCAGATGGAATAGCAGAATTTTTAGAAAACTGTTTCTTTTTACGATTCCAAATCAAATTATTAAATATAGAAGAGAAAAAAAATAACCGCTTCGTCCGGTTTTTAAGGCCAGGAGCTCAGAGGTGAGAGCAGTCGCCCGGAAAGCGGCAGGTACCAGCTTCAATAATCGGACGAAGCGAATGTTTTTCCTCTTGGTTGATAATTTGATTTGGAATTGTAAAAACAAAAAGTTTTGCTAAAAATTCTTCTACTAATAAAAAGAGCTAGGTACCCCATCTTTTGGAGTAGTAAACATTTAAAATAAGGTAAAAATAAGATTTTTTCATTGCCTTTTTCGTCCTTACTTACATTATGGCCACATTGAATAATTACAAATCAAATTAGGAATGAAGTGGTACACCTACTGAAATTGTTGTTCGCATTAACGAAGTGAATCATTTATGAGTGATGTGTCCCCCAAATTTCTTAGATAAAATTTACCGACCGGCTTTTTTTTGTCTCCCATTCCATTGTCAGGTAAATTATCATTATATATCCTTTTTTTACTGTTCATGTAAACTTCCGAATTATGTGCAAATATGTGTACCGTAGATACAGATACAGGTAGAAAATTTATGAGAAAGGAGGCAAAAAGGAAGAAGTGTTCTGTAATGTGCAAAAAGTTAATTCAAGGAAAGAAATATTTTATTAAATGTTAAATTAATAACTAAATCTTACGCTGGATTATTGATGCAAAATTCTCCAAAATTTTTCGGTTACGTAATTACATATTCGATGAACGAGCAACATCTAAACGTGGTGATATCCAAAAAGTATAACAATCGCAAAACACTTCCCTCCTCGTATCGCATAAGTTATCACAAAAATTCACAATATTAGTATTAGCGATAAATCGAATGTAAACTCCTGACGATATTTTCTCTGTTGCCAAGGAAACATCGAACGTAAAAAAAATCTTTCAACACATCGAATCTAGCGCTCCTCTCAAGTCCTATATGAGATCTAGAATGGAATACAATTCCTAATTCTGAAACGTCGCAGAGTCTTTGCTTCATTAGATACTGTTCAAAAGCGAGCCTTCAAGCTCATTAGCGATGTGGCAATAATTTGTCATATCAAGAGCACCGCCGCAATTTTGGATGTCTTTCGCTACTCCTTGCATGGTCAATGTTCTAATAAAATATCTAGTCTGATCTCTTGTAGATTAATTCCTATACGCAACACTTGCATTGCAAGCAGAGTTAATCATTTCATACTTCATAATACTTTCGGCCGTGCAGTAAGATTCCGTGATGCTTTTTATCCAAAACTTTGCGAATGTGGAACAGTCTACCATCTTCTCTCTTTCCTTGGACTTACAAACTGTGAAAGCTCAACAGTGACATACATCAGCACCTCCGCTACTCTCCTCATGTCCTCATGATACCCTAGATGAATGCCCGTATAAAATTTCGTATGGTCACCCATTTGAGCAATTTTGATTTTTGAAGTGGTTTTTCGCATATATTTCTAGAACGATTCATCGGACAGAAAAAATGATTATAAGCAATTTTATGGAAAACGAAAGTTTTATATCGCAATCCCACGACGGAGTTACCCGATTTGTCTCATTTTCCAACTTAATTTTCCTTATTTTTTTTTAAAGTCCTTGTACAAAACTTCACCTCTCTAAGTATACGCGTTCCGAGTTATCATACGCACAGACGGACAGACGGACGGACGGACAGATGGACATGCAAAAATCTAAATAGTAACTTTTAATATTATGCACGGGTGTCCAATCCATTTTGCTCTACCATCACTATTTCGAGGTGCTACAAACAGAATGACAAACTTAGTATACGTTTTAGATTTCATTATCATATATCAAAGTTCAATGATGTTATCGAGACAATTACGTATAGCAATCAACAAATCACAGCACCTAGTTTGAAACAGTTGAAATTCATTAAGTATTTACCAAGGTATATAAGACAAGGTATTCCCATTAATATTTTGACATATTGCAGCTGATAGCCTGTGACGTAATTCTGTGACTAATGTATATACATCACTGACATATAATAAGAATGGACTGAGCGTTCTTGCTTTAAAAATAGTACAAATATTGAACAGGCTGTGAAAACCCTTTATTTCGTACAATTGCACACCGAATCATAATTTATTATTATTTGTCGATTGGAAACACTAAAGATGTTATAAACTAGTATTGCATTAAATTAAAATTATTTAGGAACTTAAACTTGTTTTAATTAACCTAAAAACTCATTTGTAATATTACTGAAAAATGTGCTCCTCTGCAGATTTGTTGTCAAATTTCATTGAGCTTTTAAGAGATAGACGTATAAAAACAATATATTTGTCCGAATTTTTATGTCAACTCCAATGCATTCCATTTAATACAGCCGTACTGGTTCCAAAATTGGTTACAGTTCAGTGTACATTTTGAGCTTGAAAGAGACAAACAGATTTTAGACAAAATTTGTGCCATATTTTACTATAGGAATTAGATAGGAAGGCTCAGTCCATTCTTATTATATGTCAGTGATATACATTTATATAGGAAAGACAGAGAGAGGAGAGAGAGTATTGTGTTCTCTGTACCATACTTTCCTATACATTTTCACGATCTTTCGTCACTAATGGCGGAACGTGGTTCGTAATGGGAATACCTTGTATTCTATATAGATATTTAGTATTTACTATCCGACAATAATGACACGGACTATTCTAAACTTGCAAAAGTAGAAATTGGTGATGTATTAAAGAATGCTCAAATAGGGGAATGACTAAAAAAACTCCCGTACGAAATTCAACAATTTTATTATTTGTATTTTTGTTTTTGTTGGAACATTACATACATATTTAACTAATTCTTTTCTAGCTTACATGCCTAACCGTAAAATATATGTGGATGGCTAGGAAGGTTTCGTTATTCCCATAATTAAAAAGGGCAGCTTTTGCTAAAAAATCTCCGATTGGTAAAACACTTGGGAATACAGTCAAATTTACTGGAATGTTTATAAGAGTTAGATTACCCTAAAACAAACCATTTCAATTTAAAAACATTTCATTATTTTATAAGTGGAAAATTACCGTTAGAGGACATTTAAAGAAGTTCTCCTTTTTTATGATCGACATCACCCTTCCGAAAAAATTACCCCAATTGTTGCTATTTACTATTTTGCAATAGTCTTCGATTACATCGATCACGACTTTGTATGCACCGTTTCTAGCCTTTCTCATTGCAGTGAATCGTATCTGCAAAAATATTTTATTGATTTGATACAGAATAATTTTTTTATAATTAAATACTTTCACTTTTTCTACAGGTGTATCATAATAACAGCCAACATTAATCATTGGTACTTTTTGACGAACTTTACGCAAAAAACAGAAATGATTCTTACAGTACACCTCATTATGTTCACACTCTAATTTTGTGATTTCCACGGGTAGTAGTGCTTCCTGCATAAGTAAAATTTCACTGTATTGCTATTGATATTCACACCATTGTATACTTACAATTAATATAATATTTAAAAGAGCTATAAAAACAGGATAGAATGATTTTTCCTTCATTTTGAATTCTTGGATAAATATTTCCACAAAATTTTGAATGATTGTGGTTCGCTCAATATATTCGATGCAACTGACTAATTCATCTTTACGCTTCAGAATAGGCTCAAATTGAGTAAACACAAACCTCATTAGATACAAAAATAAGATAATGAAAATAGCTTCCAATTAAATATTAAGTACAAAACGCAAATTGTTATTACAAAAACTGTATAATTCAGTACCAGAAATTGATAAGTTTTAAAGCTCCGCATAAATAGTATAAATCTCATTATATGTAAATAGGTAATTAGGAATTAATTAGAGTGTCAGTAAGTAGCAGTAGTAATTGTTAATCAATTCCGAAAAAGTAGAAATATTAGGAAATTTTTATTAAATATTTTTTTAAACAAGTAAGAAAACTAGAATTGATCTGAAACCAATTTTTATGATCCCCTAGATGAGATGCCCGTATGAAATTTTGTATGGTCACCTCTCTGTGCAAGTATGAGATTTGAAGAGGCTTTTCGCATATATTTCTAAAACGGTTCTTCGGACAGTAAAAATAGTTATAACCAATTTCAAAGGATTTCACATTCTGAAAAACTTTTCAGTACATTAAAACCGTCTAGGACTGATCGTTTTCACAGCACACCTAATGAGGGAAAATTCCATTTTATTATACTATATTTCAGTTTCACACGGTCACAAAAACTTTTAAAAAAAAAAATTACAACAATCGCGCAAATTTAGAATTCAAAAAACTAAAAAAAAACTAGTTTTCTCACCTGCTCAGTTCGAATAGCATGAAATATTATGGGGTGACGTGTGTGTTCATGCTTTTATTTGAATGAGCTTGAAAATATTTACGCTTAAACTCTGAGCTTTCAAAAGAGGAGAACAAGGCGCCACAATGCAACAGAACTGAATGAAGCAAGAAGTAGGATAAGAATTAAGGCTTAAACACAGTTGCGATGGCAGACGATAGACTAGTGTAGTAATAGAAACAATTTTCTGCAGGTGCGTGTATTAGCGTATTACATAAGATTGAATTGTGAGTGGATTGAAACGTGGTTGGGATCCAAGAAGGGTACCTGGAACGTTGGCCACAACAAAGGGCATTGTTCACCCTCCAGTTTTATATGCAATTGCTTTAACAAAATTCAAAATTGGTCCCAACCTTTCTTTTCGGTTTCATGGAGTTCTTTCAAGAGGTGTGAACCAAAGAATCTGTAACGTTTTCTTGAGAGGGCCGGACAGTGATAAAGAAAATGAGTTACCGTTTCAGATTCCTATCTGCATCTGCATACCGGATTTTCAACAAGCCTCATCCTATGCAGGTGACCCCGGCCTTTGGTGGGTGGGGTGAGCCTCACAGCTCCTTTGTAGTTCTACCTGAAGGGTCATCCAACTAAAGGTGACTGCGTTGGCAGTCGGCCCAAGTGGAGATAATAGAGGCAAAGGTGTTTTGGTGCGATCCCAATTGTGGAGGAGATTTGCTTCGAGGTTGCAGCAAGACGAGCAATTTCTCCAGACTTTTCATTCCCGCTGTGACCTAGTACCAGTACCCCGTTGTTCCGAGAACGGGAATTCAGGGTAGTTTTACATTACACCAGAGGTTGTAAAAGGTTTTGACAATGCCTTGACAGCTGGCAATCTCCTTGTTCTTAGTATCAGAGTTTAAGATATACCGTCCCGCTTCAAGTATGGCCTTGATTTCTGCCTGGAAAACCGTTACATGGTTTTCAATGTGTATGGCAATTTCCATGAGAAGCTACTCACATAAAACACCTACTCCGGAGCCGTCTGCATAAACGATAGGGTTTGTCAATGGTTGAAGCACGGAATGTGATTCCAATTCTGCTCTATCTGGAATTTTCGATTTAAAGTTACTCTTCAGCATAATCTCGAGGGGTGATTGCTGTCCCTGTCTATGAGTGGTACGATAGACTGCACGAATTCAAAGATGGATTCATGTTGAACTTTTGTACCAGTGTGAATACAACTCCGATTGAGATGCAGCCTATACCCAGCGATTAACGCCCCTTTCTTGACGTCTTTATGCACGGGGTATATATTGAAGATGACTTCAAGAGCCCTCGAGCTGGTTGACTTGAGACCACCACTTACACTAAGATTATACAATCTTTGAATCTTCTCCAATATCTTGCGATGATTGGCGAGCTCCATTACCTTCCGCCATACCACAGAACCGTAAGCTAGCATGAGTTGGATAACGCTAGTGTAGATTCGAAGGATCATCTGTGGTTTAAGTCGCCAGTTTTTCCTTATAGGTCTGCGGCACATCGCGTCGCCTTAGAGAGCTTTATTCGCTCTGTCATCAAGGTGTGGTTTCCAGTTTAATTTTCTATCTAATATGATACCTACATATTTAACCCTGTCCTTCACTTCCAAACGTGTGGAGCCGATAGAGGGCAGATTCAATCTGGGAGTATTCCTTTTCTTATTAAGAGGCATAAATCTGTTTTCAATTGATTAATGCAAAGTCCAAAATCCGGTGACCAAGACCACCAGGTCGTCGGCGTAATATACTGTTTTGTACAGCATCCGGGTGAGTGTTACGGAGCACCCACAACAAAGGTAATAAAGTATTGCCATGAGGAGTACCTCTCTAAACTCTACTATATTTAGCCCGCCCAGTTCGGCAAAGACATTTCTATTGTTCAATATGTATGCGATCCAGTGTTTTAGGGACCGGTTCACTCCATGTTTCGTTAACGTTTTAGTGAACTTTTAGTGAAATTATGTAGAAGGACATTGTCAAAGGCACCTTCTAGATCAATGAAAATAGCCACTGTAGATTGTTTAAAGAGAAAACCTTTTAAATAGAGTGGATAACCTCTAACTTTATTGAATTAATTCAATTACGACTGCGAGAGAGGCCGACAGCCGACGCCACTGCAGATTCCTATATAATGTTAATTAATTTTTTCTTTTACCGATTTAATAATTAGATGTATACTTTTTCGATTTTTCGTTTTACACGGTGCTTTTGGAGAACAAAACTACCGTGTAAATCGAGGATCAGGTGTATACGTAAAAATCCTAAATTATTTTTTATATGGCAGCACCAAGAAGTGGTCGCCCGATTTAGTCCATTTTTGAAATTCCATTTATAATTGCTATAAAAATATCTTGTACCAAATTTCAGCTATCTACGTCGACATGCTCTCCAGCAGTGCCAAAATATATACAGTGAAAAATAAAATTTTTGTATGGCAACCCTACGAAGAAGCTGCCCATTTTCGACCTTAAATTGACGATTTTTTTATTTTTTTGCAAAATTTCTAACGAAACGCGTTCTCGAGTTATCGTGCGGATGGTCGGACAAACGGACGGACAGACATGCAAAAATCAAAATAACTTTTAATATTATGCATGGGTGTCCAATCCATTTTGCTCAACCATCATTATTTCTAGGTGTTACAAACGGAATGACAAACTTAGTATATCTGTGGCGACATGTCTGTCTCTGTACGCATATCTCTGAACGCATGACCAATCTCCGTATAAATCAGGAAAACTTTTTTTCGGACTTCTTTGCTAGTAATATTTGCTGAGCGTAGAAGGTCAGAAATAACTAGACCAGAATTTATATTTGAAAATAAACAACACAGGTTTTTAGTTTTACGTCAGATTCTATCAAATGAAGTCGAGTTCCAAAACCAAAGTCTAATTATAACGTTTTAATTTTTTCTGCTACTTGAATCTGTGAAATTAATAAAGGACAACCGATCAAGAACACTGATATCTGAAACTTTTAATCCTCAGCTCTAATAGACCTATATATGTTCATGCCCACTTATATAGCGGTTTCTTCCTTTCCTTTCATTTTCTTGTTAGTTCTATCCGAGATCAATTTAGTCCAAAAGGGATGGCTTCGTGCTGTCATTCTCCAAAGCCCCCTAACCACTGAACACGGAAGTCATCTAGACAGTTACATCGTATCCATCAATTTGAAACAATCAAGATACCTTGGTCAGCTTGACATTGGGTCAGCTGATCAATTATCAAGTTCGATTATAACCAACAAGTCGAAACAATCAATATATCCGCTCGACATTGGGTCAATCGGTCAATTTCTATCCTTACAGATGTTCTCAGTTCTAATAGGGTCAATCATCGAGAACCTGAAGTAAAGAACAAGGACTCTATTGGCCGATGCAGCCGTAGGTTCCTCAAGAAAACTCCCGAGTGCTAAAGCTCACCGCCTTATTCTTTCACGATCGCAAACCTTATTCATCCTATTCTCAAAGAGCGATCACAGCATCTAAGGCGCCAGGTAAACCACATGCGGACAACGTCCCGGATAAACTATTAATAGTCACACGACTTCGATCTACTAGTTTAAACCTACTAGCAGTGTTCCTTACGGAACGACATTCCAATCTCCACTAATCAATCGGTGGATATTGTCGAATTGAACTGAGCTACTGACCGCTATTGTTGCGTCAAGGAACTCAATGCTACGCTTCAAGTCCTCACCTAACAAGAACCTCTGTGTCAAAACAAGAAGTACTACATGCACAGGACTTCCGCAGAAACTCATTGCACACGATTATACCACAGCTTACTACGTAAGACATCTAGTTGATAGTTAGGTCATAATACCTGGATATTCTCTAAATACCTCTAGATTTCATCTAGGATATAAAAAAGGAGGACGTGGAGACTCAACTATAACTCACAGAGTAAAATTAAATGCCAACAAGTTAAAGCTCAATATGTTTCCTTTCCTATGATATCAAAAAAAATAGGGACCGTAACTGTTATGGGACTTTTTGAAAAATCTTGAAATAATAGTTAAAATTTAACTTTTTTTTTAGTTCTATGTAAGTGTTATAAAAGACTTTTAAAATTTTAGATCATAAGATAATAGTTATATAATAAATGTTTTTTTTTTTTTAGATAACCGTAACTGTTACCGAAGCGTTATGATAAGAGTCCCAAAATACTTTTCATCTAAGTCTGTCATTATGAGACTTAAAAAAATAAGTCTTTTGGGACTTTTGTCATAAGACTTAAAAAAGTCTTCGGTAACAGTTATAATTAACTTTAAAATAAAAACTTTTATTGAATCTCTTATTAACCATTTACCATTACATTTAAAGTCTTGATGGGACTTTTCTTATCTGATTGCCAAAAATAACAGTTAAATATTTACGGTCCAACAAATAACAGCACAAAAGGCACTTCATGTCTTGATTCACTGATGCAGTTTTGATATAAAAGTGCGATTTAAATTAATGGAATTAAACCTTTATATATTGTCTTATATTGTGTTATTTTTTATTGTTTTTTCTTACATATAAAAATTGTATTTTTGCTCACTCCAGTAGTTTGAAAACTAATCAGCAATGGATAGCTGCTCTACCATTTTATGGTGATTCATACAAAATGAAGAAAATTTATTAAATCGCTACACTCTCCAACATCAATTTTATTATTTGTAAGATGTACATTTTTTTTACAAAATTAGAATTAATAGTATAAAATTAGAACATACATATTATTTATATAAAACGATTTCTTACATGAAAATATTAGCTAACATGCCTAACCGTAAAATATATGTGTATGGCTAGGAAGGTTTCGTTATTCCCATAAATAAGAAATGCACATTTGAATAAAAATTCTCCGATTGGTAAAACAGTTGGAAATACAGACAAATTTAGTGGAATGTTTATAAGAGTTTGGTTACCCTAAAAACAAATAATTTCAATTCAAAAACATTTCATTATTTTATAAGTGCAAAATTACCGTCAGCGGACATTTATATAGGAACTCTTTTTTTATGGCCGACATAATCCTTCCGAAAATATTTGTCATATGATTGGCATTTAATATTTTGCAATAGTCTTCGGTTACATCAATCAAAGCTTTGTATGCACCATTTCTAGCCTTTCTCATTGCAGTGAGTCGTATCTGCAAATATTTTTTGTTGTATTAATTTATTTAATACAGAATAATTTTGTTATAATTATACTTTCACTTTTTCTATAGGCGTATCGTAATAACAGCCAACATTCATCATTGGTACTTTTTCACGAACTTTTTGCAAAAAGCAGAAATGATGCTTACAGTACACCTCATTATGTTCACACTCTAATTTTGTGATTTCCACAGGTAGTAGTGCTTCCTACAGAAGTAAAATTTCACTGTATTGCTATTGATATTCACACCATTGTATACTTACAATTAATATAATATTTAAAAGAGCTATAAAAATTGGATAGAATAATTTTTTCTTCATTTTGAGTTCTTGGATAAATATTTCCACACAATTTTGAGTGATTGTGGTTCGCTCAATATTTTCGATGAAACTGAGTAATTCATCTTTACGCTTCAGAATTGGTTCAAATTGTATAAACGCAAACCTTATTAGATTCAAAAGTAAGATTATAAAAATAGCTTCCAATTATATAATTAATCAACTAAACAGAGCAATTGATGTAATTACATATAAATACTTCGAATACAATTCAGTTTCAGAAAGTGATTTTCTTTTAAAATGCAGCATAAATTGTATGTATAACACAAATATTTCTATAGGTAATTAAGAATTAATGAGAGCGCCAATAAGAAGTAGTATTAATATTTTTTCGTTTCTGAAAAATTCTATATTTTATCTTAAATATGTATTTTAACAAGAGACACCAAATTTTATTGGTCTATATGAAAATAAAAGTGAATTAAAGTGAAAAACTAAAATTTTGTATGGTAACTCCATGAAGGGGTTGCCGGACTTGCTGTCCATTTTCGAAATAATTGTATTTACTATTTGTATGAAAACATCGTGCACAGACAGTGTCAAAATTGCTATATCGTAATATACGAAATTCTTGTATGGCAACCCTACGAAGGGATTACCTGATTTGTCACATTTTTTAGCTTAAATCTATAATTTTTCAGAAAGAGGCCGTGTGCAAAATTTCAAGTCTTTAAGTGAATTCGTTCTCGAGTTATTGTGAGGACTAACAAACAGACGGACAGATAGACAGATTTTCTTATTTTACGTAGCTTTTTTTTCAATCTATTTTGCTCTACTAGCATTATTCCTATATGTTATAAACGAAATGACAAGCTACTATAAGTTTTCATCTAAAGTATAAAAACAGAAGGGGGGAGGCACTAAACTATAGTTTTCACCCGAAAATAGAGTGCCAAAAATATTGATGTTTCCTTTTAGTTTTACATGATTCTGATTTCCCAATAAAAATAAAAACATCAGTAAGATTAATACTAAAGGATTACCCGGAGTTAGTGGCCTTTGCACTGCAGTCATTTATTGGCTTATTGTGCACCTCCTTCTTTATAGTTCATATAAAAATCCTAGAAAGAACAGTATTGTGTTGGATAAAGTTTCTTCGGCTGGCTTTAAGAAATATGAGCCAAAATCCCCGGGATCTGCAGTGTCCACATCTACCTTTTCAACTTCGAATTGGAAATAATCATTTTCGTGGCGCCAATGTTCATATGATAGGATGCATTGGTAAATTGTGGCTTATTCATCATGAAGTAAGAAGAGGAGCATTTAAACGCGCTCAAGCGAATGAGATCATACGCAATTGTCTACGCAATGCTCTAATCAAATATCAATCACCAGTCGTAATGGTACTTGATAATGCTCCATGCCATACTTCTATTGGAGATGTGTTTCTTGAAAGTGAATTTATCAATCATCGCTTATTAAGATTAGGTCCTTACAAACCAATATTAAACTCAATAGAACTTGCTTGGTCGGCTCTTAAGGCTTCTATAAACGAGATTTAGCACCTGAGATGCCACAAATTCTAGCACATGAAAATAGGAGAGATTTGTCCCAAACCGAGTTTCGCCTGGAAAGGATTGAAAATATTATACAACGGAATGTACCAAATTTATCTGTTGCAAATATTCAAAAAATCATACCAAATGTTTTAAATTTAATCCAAACAAAAAATTGTATAGAAGGGGGGAGGAGACAATATCAACCATTTAGGAGTTACAGGGTGATTAAGAAAAAAATCTTTTTTCACAAAATACCTAATCAAAATATTTCGGATTTTTTTGCATTTTTATTTAGACTTTTAAAATTTTAGATCATAAGATAATAGTTATATAATAAATGTTTTTTTTTTTTTAGATAACCGTAACTGTTACCGAAGCGTTATGATAAGAGTCCCAAAATACTTTTCATCTAAGTCTGTCATTATGAGACTTAAAAAAATAAGTCTTTTGGGACTTTTGTCATAAGACTTAAAAAAGTCTTCGGTAACAGTTATAATTAACTTTAAAATAAAAACTTTTATTGAATCTCTTATTAACCATTTACCATTACATTTAAAGTCTTGATGGGACTTTTCTTATCTGATTGCCAAAAATAACAGTTAAATATTTACGGTCCAACAAATAACAGCACAAAAGGCACTTCATGTCTTGATTCACTGATGCAGTTTTGATATAAAAGTGCGATTTAAATTAATGGAATTAAACCTTTATATATTGTCTTATATTGTGTTATTTTTTATTGTTTTTTCTTACATATAAAAATTGTATTTTTGCTCACTCCAGTAGTTTGAAAACTAATCAGCAATGGATAGCTGCTCTACCATTTTATGGTGATTCATACAAAATGAAGAAAATTTATTAAATCGCTACACTCTCCAACATCAATTTTATTATTTGTAAGATGTACATTTTTTTTACAAAATTAGAATTAATAGTATAAAATTAGAACATACATATTATTTATATAAAACGATTTCTTACATGAAAATATTAGCTAACATGCCTAACCGTAAAATATATGTGTATGGCTAGGAAGGTTTCGTTATTCCCATAAATAAGAAATGCACATTTGAATAAAAATTCTCCGATTGGTAAAACAGTTGGAAATACAGACAAATTTAGTGGAATGTTTATAAGAGTTTGGTTACCCTAAAAACAAATAATTTCAATTCAAAAACATTTCATTATTTTATAAGTGCAAAATTACCGTCAGCGGACATTTATATAGGAACTCTTTTTTTATGGCCGACATAATCCTTCCGAAAATATTTGTCATATGATTGGCATTTAATATTTTGCAATAGTCTTCGGTTACATCAATCAAAGCTTTGTATGCACCATTTCTAGCCTTTCTCATTGCAGTGAGTCGTATCTGCAAATATTTTTTGTTGTATTAATTTATTTAATACAGAATAATTTTGTTATAATTATACTTTCACTTTTTCTATAGGCGTATCGTAATAACAGCCAACATTCATCATTGGTACTTTTTCACGAACTTTTTGCAAAAAGCAGAAATGATGCTTACAGTACACCTCATTATGTTCACACTCTAATTTTGTGATTTCCACAGGTAGTAGTGCTTCCTACAGAAGTAAAATTTCACTGTATTGCTATTGATATTCACACCATTGTATACTTACAATTAATATAATATTTAAAAGAGCTATAAAAATTGGATAGAATAATTTTTTCTTCATTTTGAGTTCTTGGATAAATATTTCCACACAATTTTGAGTGATTGTGGTTCGCTCAATATTTTCGATGAAACTGAGTAATTCATCTTTACGCTTCAGAATTGGTTCAAATTGTATAAACGCAAACCTTATTAGATTCAAAAGTAAGATTATAAAAATAGCTTCCAATTATATAATTAATCAACTAAACAGAGCAATTGATGTAATTACATATAAATACTTCGAATACAATTCAGTTTCAGAAAGTGATTTTCTTTTAAAATGCAGCATAAATTGTATGTATAACACAAATATTTCTATAGGTAATTAAGAATTAATGAGAGCGCCAATAAGAAGTAGTATTAATATTTTTTCGTTTCTGAAAAATTCTATATTTTATCTTAAATATGTATTTTAACAAGAGACAACAAATTTTATTGGTCTATATGAAAATAAAAGTGAATTAAAGTGAAAAACTAAAATTTTGTATGGTAACTCCATGAAGGGGTTGCCGGACTTGCTGTCCATTTTCGAAATAATTGTATTTACTATTTGTATGAAAACATCGTGCACAGACAGTGTCAAAATTGCTATATCGTAATATACGAAATTCTTGTATGGCAACCCTACGAAGGGATTACCTGATTTGTCACATTTTTTAGCTTAAATCTATAATTTTTCAGAAAGAGGCCGTGTGCAAAATTTCAAGTCTTTAAGTGAATTCGTTCTCGAGTTATTGTGAGGACTAACAAACAGACGGACAGATAGACAGATTTTCTTATTTTACGTATATGTTATAAACGAAATGACAAGCTACTATAAGTTTTCATCTAAAGTATAAAAACAGAAGGGGGGAGGCACTAAACTATAGTTTTCACCCGAAAATAGAGTGCCAAAAATATTGATGTTTCCTTTTAGTTTTACATGATTCTGATTTCCCAATAAAAATAAAAACATCAGTAAGATTAATACTAAAGGATTACCCGGAGTTAGTGGCCTTTGCACTGCAGTCATTTATTGGCTTATTGTGCACCTCCTTCTTTATAGTTCATATAAAAATCCTAGAAAGAACAGTATTGTGTTGGATAAAGTTTCTTCGGCTGGCTTTAAGAAATATGAGCCAAAATCCCCGGGATCTGCAGTGTCCACATCTACCTTTTCAACTTCGAATTGGAAATAATCATTTTCGTGGCGCCAATGTTCATATGATAGGATGCATTGGTAAATTGTGGCTTATTCATCATGAAGTAAGAAGAGGAGCATTTAAACGCGCTCAAGCGAATGAGATCATACGCAATTGTCTACGCAATGCTCTAATCAAATATCAATCACCAGTCGTAATGGTACTTGATAATGCTCCATGCCATACTTCTATTGGAGATGTGTTTCTTGAAAGTGAATTTATCAATCATCGCTTATTAAGATTAGGTCCTTACAAACCAATATTAAACTCAATAGAACTTGCTTGGTCGGCTCTTAAGGCTTCTATAAACGAGATTTAGCACCTGAGATGCCACAAATTCTAGCACATGAAAATAGGAGAGATTTGTCCCAAACCGAGTTTCGCCTGGAAAGGATTGAAAATATTATACAACGGAATGTACCAAATTTATCTGTTGCAAATATTCAAAAACTCATACCAAATGTTTTAAATTTAAGCCAAACAAAAAATTGTATAGAAGGGGGGAGGAGACAATATCAACCATTTAGGAGTTACAGGGTGATTAAGAAAAAAATCTTTTTTCACAAAATACCTAATCAAAATATTTCGGATTTTTTTGCATTTTTATTTAGTTTGACCCCTATTTTTTTGCAAAACGGTCATTAACATAACTTTTTTTTTATAGAAACAGTAAACTCTTCCATTTAATTTGACCTATTATACCCTATGTGCTATCGGTAGCTGTTAAAGAGTTCTTAGCTCAACACCTATTCATGTCATACCGAAATTAGCCAATATTTCAGTCAGTAATGGAAAAAATTTGGGTTTGAGAATAGCTTTCAGAATAGGTTTTGAGCTAATAATTCTTTAACGGCTGCAAATAGCACACAGGGTAGGTCAAATTAAAGAGGAGAGTCTACATTTTCCAGTTTTTATGAAAAATTTATGTTAATGACCGTTTTGCAAAAAAATACAATTGAGGTCAAAGTAAACCAAAAAAGGCAAGAAAATCCGAAATTTTTAGTTAGGCAACCATAATTCTTGAGCGGAGAGGGGTATAGAGCTGGTTGAGCACTCGTTGCCATAAAGTTCTGCATACAACGAACTATGACCGTACGGTCTGTAGTTTTTAATATATAGGGTGATTTGTGAAAAACTAGCTTTTTTTCTTAATCACCCTGTAACTCCTAAAAGGTTGATATGCCCCCCCCCCCTGCCATACAATTTTTTGTTTGCCTAGGTGAGTACTATCACCTCCTGCTCTATTGACCTCCTAGTAGGAAACACCCTGTACACATGTATGTACACATGCCAAACACACTCCTGTAGATGACCTGAATCAAAACCCTCGAGAATACTTCCAAAACCATCGAGAATACTTCCTCCCAATGTTTTTATAATAGCAGTTTTGTATACATTTGATCGACTTCCTCAACACTTCAGATACGAAAAAATATGAATCACTCGACGTATACATCATTTCAAATATTGTGGTCGATTCTGAAATGGACCACACACCCATATAAATTTTGTTTACTTTTTTGGTACTGCATGTGACATCTAGTTTTTGTGCCATCTATGCTCATATGCATATGAAAGCGCAGCACAAGTTTCAATATTTTCCGAAGAGCTCTCTTAGCATAGGCAAAGGAAGCTGTGTGGAATTAGATCTCTTTTCTGAGTTTAGGCTTATTCATAACCTATCTGCTTTTTGTTAAGAAAATATTACTCATATGCATCTGAAAGCACAGCAGAATTTTCATTCTGTAGTAGTCAGTTGAAGTGTGCGGTTAATTGAAATTTAATTTAATTTAAAATAAAATGGAGCGCATTCAGAATAAAACCGGAATTATTCATAAAGCCCTTATCCTGATTATTTCTATATTCCCCAAAAGCGCTCCAAAACTGCTACATCTACCCTAAAAGCGCGCCAAGAATGCTTCCCTGAAGCGCTGCAAGAGTGCCACCATTCAAGCGCTCCAAGTTCACTTCCCAAGAATCTACAACTGAGCGCTTCGCCCTGTGGACATGCTCACGTTAAAAAGATACGAACAAGGATACGGTGAGAAAGCGCTGCAAGCTTCCAAAGAAGCGGCCTTGCATTCGTCTTTGAGCGCTTCGATTTTCCGCTGGGTCACAACTTGGTTCCTTACCTTCCTAAAGGCTACCATT
This sequence comes from Dioctria linearis, assembly GCA_963930735.1. Lineage (NCBI taxonomy): Eukaryota > Metazoa > Arthropoda > Insecta > Diptera > Asilidae > Dioctria > Dioctria linearis. Next base: position 272,482,831 of record OZ005740.1, on the reverse strand, counting down.
ACTATATACCTTACTTAACAAAATAATAAAATAGTTTTGATTACAAAGCAAAACCTTACCATTTTACGCTCACTAACTCTCAGCTGAATAATAATTGCATGTGTGTATGTGCAGCAGGAGTCCGAATCTGTAGGCAGCTACATTTATTTTCATCAGGCCACGACATACCACGGCACGACACAGATGCATATACAATGATTACACAGCTGAGAGTTTTTGTTTGAGGAATCGTAGTCATTTGGTTAAGAAAACTTTTTTTAAATAATTTTGTTAGGAAAGGTATAAAAATTTTATTTCGGTTCAGAAGATAAGAAAGCAAGCAAATAAAACTTTTGTAAATTTTACATAAGAACACTGCAAATATTTTAGAATGTTAGGACTCCGTTGGGGCTGTCATGTGATAGTGAGGGAGTCTGTTTCATTGCCCCTGCAAACATTGAGATGAAAAATCATCAGCGCGATTATTGGAGGATATCTTCCAGTTAGTATCTTCGGAATATTTGAGCAATAGAAATGTATGAAAGTTGGTTTTAAGTTGCTAAAGCAATAATTAGAGGATAAGAGTTCGGTTGCTTCCAATTTCAGTTTTAGCTTTTTTTCCTCCAGACGAAAAGAGGACGATAACCAAGAGCGAAAACCGGTTTATGTTTATTTTTAATGAAGAATATGCGTTACCTGACAATTTAGGTCTGTTCATTCTGGTTTAATAAGCGTTCGGAGTAAATTATAGTAAAGTTTCCTACACATATAATACTTTACTCCTGTCATATCTGTAGTATCTATTAATATATTGCCTTTGGTAAAACACTTTTTATCACTAATTAACCCAAATAATTAATTTAAAAACATTTATTTCGACGAATCCAGTTATTTATTTGTTGTTTACAGATCTCTCTCAGTTGGTACTTGGTGCTTAGACCGAAAGAGTCAGCAATATAGAAGTAAGCCCACTTTTTGCAGTGCATTTCTATGAACGTAGTCCGTCCATATTATATATGTCAGTGATACACCCACATACATACATAAGATAATCAAAAAAATTTCTATTTTTGGAAATTATATATTTCTACAAGATTACAATTGATAAATTGAAATTAAAATTGAATTTAAATATGTCTAATAACAAAATACATTTCTGTGCCTAAGATTGTATTATTATTCCCAAAACCAGTAATGGCAGATTTGATTATATACTCTCCGCTTGGTAAAACAGTCGGAAATACGGACAAATCGAGCGGAAAATCTATAACACTGTTATTGCCCTAAAAACAAATCGTCTTAAAAACTTCTCGTCATTTAATAAGTACAAAATTACCTTTAGGGGACATTTATTTAATATTTTGCTCTGTTTTCGTAATGCCGGCAGCAGTCTTCCATAAGCACTTGTCCAACTGTCATTTATTATTTTGCAATAATCTTCAATTACATCAATCAGCCACACTTTATATGTACCATTTCGGGCTCTTTTCAATGCGGTGAATCGTATCTGTTATAATTATCTCATTTTAGTTTATTTGTTATCAAATGGTTTTGTTACTTTTGCATTTTCTACTGGTCGATCATAATAGCAACCAACATTCATTACAGATACCCTTTGACGAACTTTCCGTAAAAAACAGAAATGATGCTTACAGTAAGTCTCATCATGCTGACACTGTAATTTTGTGATTTCTACGGGTAGAATTGCTTCCTAATGGTAGAAAATGGAAGAAATTATATTGTATTTTTTATTAATAATCACACAGTTGTATACTTACAATCACTACAATGTTTAAAAGAACTATAAAAATTTGCCAAAATTTTTTTCCCTTCATGTTTCCTCTTCAATAAATATGTAATCCGACACAATTTTGATTTAATGTGATTCGCATAATATATTCGATACAACTGAGTTTATTTTTATGCTTCAGAGTAGGTTCAAATTGTATAAACGCGAACCTTGCTAGATCCAAAGATAAGACTATAAAAATAACATCCAATTAAAAATGTTAATCGTAAATTATGAGTAAAATTAAAAAAATTGATCTTTTCAGTTATTAAACATGTACTGAACTGTGAACTGTGTCGCCTAAAAAATTTAAAGCTAGACATATGGTTTTGCAGACTACATAATATAATAATTTTGCCAGGCTACATAATTTCCATAAAAAATAAATTAGTTTTTTTGTTTTGCTAGACACCAGTTGTATGCCGAAGCTAGAAGAAAAATTCGGCCCTTTTGTGATCTGTGGTGGTAGACGAGCACCTAGAAAATCTCTTGAACGCGACGGGGTAGGTATGATGTTTTGGGCTAAAAAAAGGCGTAAACATGATTTACAATCTCGGTCCCAATGTAAATAGCTCTAAACATTAATCTTAGCAGAACCACTATTGTCTCTTTCACAAAGGAAGGAAACCTAATCTAAGGGCAACATCCTTGTACGGAACGAACAAGAACTATCTATCTAAAGAGGTAAAGTTTCTGGGGATTAGTTTCGATCAGAAAGTTACGCAGAAGCAGCATTTATCAAAGGTTATATAGAAGGCCACCGCAACTTTCTATATATGTCAATGACTGTATGGCAAAATATTAGGTTTGAATGCAAAAATAGTTTATTGGTCCTATACCACTATCATTAGGCAAATCTCTCATTATAAATGGTGCCTGCTATGGTGGACCAAAACAAGGGAAGAGCAGTGCAAGCAAAATTACAAGAACTACAAAGACACGTAAGTACATCGGAATGACAGGTACTATGAGACTTGTCTCACATCATCCTTAGAACTAATGCTGGATTTACCTCCTCTACATATCTTCATAAAAAGGAAACACTTTAGTGCTAAGTGGTTAAATGCCGGCTCCAGATAACCTAGAGACATAGGTAGTTATCAAAAAATTCTTGTAGAATTTCAAATTCATTAAATAGTCTCCAATGATCAAGACTCTTAGATTTGGGCGCCGCTTTGAAGTGGTTATAGAAGACCGCCAAAGCTAGAAGAATAGTGAACGGAATTTGCCATGCGGATAACATCATTCATTTGATATACACACGGAGTAAGAGTAGTGGGTGTAGAAGCTTATAAAAGTGGGATCCTATCCAACTGTGTTTCAAGCAGAAATCCATGCCATAGAATCGAGGACTATAAACAATATACAAAGAGGCGCAAACATATCTGTATATAAACTCAGAGAGCCAAGTCGATAAAAGTATTAAGCTGCAATGCTTTACTGCAAACCTAGTTTGGAACTGGAGGAATGCCTAAAATTTACTATTAATGCACAATAAAGTAACCATTAGATGGATAACAGAACACGAGGAGCATGAAAGTAATGAGACCTCTGTCTACCTAGTCAGGAGAGTAGCGGATCTTCATTTACCGGCCCTGAACCTTTCTACGACTAACCGAATACAATAGCAGAGTCTTCCTGGACATAAAAATTGTAAAGAAAAAATTTCCAGAAAATATCTGAAAATATAATTGAAGGCTTCTCTGACTTAGCCTTTGTGGTTACATCACCAAGTCGATGCATTGTCGATTTTATATTCGAGCGAAGCGTTACAGACTTTTGTTCTACTTTCCCAGTCTTTGAAGGTAATTAGTTTAACATTACGTTTTGCTCTCCATCTACGATACATTATTTTGCTTGTCTCACTTAAACCTATTAATAGCTCTCAAATAATCGTAGATCACTCTATCCAGGCTCTTCTTCAATGAGACATCTTCCGCTTACGATCTTCATATACTTCATCATCCAAACCATAATCATCCTCATCTTCATCGTAATCATGGTTATATTCATATTCTTCGGATTCGATTTCCTCAAGACCGGCCACTTTATTGCCGTGTTGATCACGATGCATATGGACGACCATGTTCTGAAGATTGCTGACCAGAAGTAGAATTTTTCCCACTTTTATGAAGTGCTTCTGTTGATTGATCTTTCCTTGGAGATTCTGTAAATTCTATAATTTTCAAATTTAATTTAAGAATATCTTGCTCTAAAGAAACGAACCTTCCTTAGTTGATCTTTTCTTTTTCTCATCATTTTCCTGACCGAAAATAGCTTGCAAATCTTTAGATACTTTGTCATCAGTACCAGAAACATTTATGTCATCATTCCGAAGTTTTTGTGAACGTTTTGTTACGAGGAATCGTTGTTTATGGGTAGCTGGCAACCATGGAAGGACAAAATATGATCTCTTTCGCTCCATTGACGGCCCAATATAATAGGGTCCAATGTCACTTGCCATTGGATGTTTCTTCTCTTCATTGAATAATTCTTGCTCAATTTCATTTTCTTGCTCTCCCATAAATGCTTAAGGGTATCTTTGTACTTTTCTCCTTTTTCTATTTCGTGTTCTTTCTCGATTTCTCATAGAAACTGCGCAACCAATTCAGATTGGCAGGAAGATCCTTGTTCTCTTTCCCGAAATACAATTTGGTAAGAAGTATCTATTCAAAATTAGTTATGTAGTATGGCAAATTATGGATAGACATAGACGAGAATATTAATAAGGTAAATCAAAGATCAATAATAATTAAAAACAAAACTCTTTCCTAAGATTCACAAAAAATCCAAACCGCTGGTGTGAACAAAGATCAGTAAGATCTTTGAAGATTTTTAAACAGAAATTGTCTGGCAATATGACGGTGAAGTTAATTATCTAGTTTCTGGGTATATTTTGCAAGAGATACTAAGCTTAGCTTTTAGGCTCCAGATATCAGAAACCTCCACTTTTTTCTATATGTATAGAAAAAAATTGTTTAATATACCACAAGTCAAAAACACAGAGGTGTTGTCGATTTGTTCAGAAGCATTTATGTGAATAACTCGGGGACCGTCGGTTCTACTGAAACGTGTACAGTAGAACTAACAGTCAATTTTACTGACTACAAATGCCTTGCGTTCGATCAACTGACTAAACTGACTAATGATTAAAAATGTCGTCAAACAGTGCAGATATTTCTCTTTAATATAAATTGCTAAGGATTTCTGTTTTTTTTTTTACTATCAGAACGAGCTTAACACAAGCTCGCTGTAGTGACACGTTTAATAAATAAACGGTCAACAAGACATTCGCTTCATCACTTAGTCGGTGTTAGTATTAGTATGTTAAACTAAACATAAATCAAACACGAGATGAAATTACATGCAATGCAACATAGAACAAAAACATTAAAAAGAGAAAAAATTATATATACGATTTTTAAAAAATTCTCAGAAACGTCAACATCAAAATTCTCAGCCATATTATTAACAGTAATACAAATGCGATTACTGGGTCCATACATGCTCAAGGATTTAACAAGCTACAGAGGTAACCTTCTCAAATTGTGTCTACTATCACGAGATTTTGTCCAGAAACAACGGAGAAGAGTTGATGCACAAAAGTTTCATAGGCAACCATTCGACGTTTCTTAATCCATATTTAACCCTTAACCACCTACCACCAGTTTGCGTCACGTAACCACCTACCACCCGTCAGGGTGACGTCCGCGTAGTATCGCTCTCGGAAAGAAATTTGTTATAATGAGAGGTTGTCTGCAATGATAATACGTATTTTGGAAGTTCAAGGTATTTATTAAAATAAAAATGCACGAAGTAACTAACAGTACTTCTATAATAAATGATATATCTTCATATACTCTTAATTTCAGGAAAAAAAATTAGTAATGTTAGGAAATGAGATCCACATCTACAGGAACTTAAATTATAAACTTTTCTATACTAATTTTCATAAATTCAGTAATCACCAAACATAAAAAGAACTTCATTTGAACACATAAATTGTTATTTTTATAAAATTGCAACCACTCAACTTACAGTTTTTCGCGGCAGTGAATGCACAACTTGTTTGAGCATTCGAGGCATATTGGTGCTTTACATTTAAAACACAGATACTGGGTCCTGGGTTTTTTCTTCGGATCGCAAGTAGAGCAAGCCTTACGTATTTCTAGCTTGCCTACATCAGAGTTACTACTTCCTGCCACTGCTGGAATTTTCTCCTCATTGAGTTTCAGGATCCGGCGAAGACTGATTCTGATGTCCCGCTGAATATGCACATTATTATCCCGGCGCTCCATATATGGTCTAGTTAGTTGTTCAACCAGTCTCTTTATAAACTGGAACCTTCTTTCCGTCCTCTGTGCTTCGGTGGATAAACTTGCGACATAAGTATTCGAGGCTGATATGTCGAGTATCCTGTAAAATATGGAAAGCGGCCACCTGCGTGCTCTCCGACCCGTCGAATAATTAGAGCACATTTGATCCAGTAAATCAACACCGATTTTGGTATGGCTATAAAATAATATAATTTCTGGTTTCTTGGTGCATTCATCAACATCTGGCGTATGGTGCATGCTTGAAACAGTGATGACTGCTTTATTTAGCTTTGGCATAAACGATGATATTGTTATGTCTTTGGTGAAACCAAACACAGTTGAGTTAACTTTTCGGTGACGAGCGGGTAGGAATTCTGGAGGTATCTCTCTCTGGTTTTTTCTCAATGTGCCACACAGTGTCAGCTGTTTCTCTTTCAGCAAATCTACAAGCTCTATAGAAGTAAACCAATTATCGGTAGTTACGTTTCTGTTAGATCCTTCAATCGAAGAAATGAGTCGCATCACTGCCTGTGTGGGTTTCTTCAGTCGTTTAAATTCTGCAGGCAAATTAAGTTCATCGGAATCTTTGCCTAAGTAAATATAGGCATCAACAAGGTATCCAGTCCTTGCATCTGTAAGACACAATATTTTTATGCCGTATTTCGCCGGTTTCTTTGGCATGTACGTCTTAAATCTGCACCTACCCCTAAAAGCTAATAACATTTCATCGATGCACGCATAGTTCCCAATTGAATAAACGTCTTGACACTGTTTGATGAAGCAGTTAAAAATCTCCGAAATAGGCGCAGATGCATCGGTTTCTCTCCGTGTTGCTCTTGTCGAAGCATCATCAAAACGAATAGTCTTCAGTAGAACTTCAGTAGAACTTCAAATCTGTTTTTGCTCATGATGCAATGGTATATTTCTCTGCCACTGCCATCGGTACTATACCATGACGAATAGTGTTCATGATTGTCTTTGAATATGGCTGTGTAAAACAATATCCCGATAAATGCTTTTAGTTCTACCAGGTCCATATCATGAACACAAGTTTGCTTTTTGTACTTTGGCCCAATTTCTCGAATCTTCTCGTTAGTGTGTTGCGCACTTTTTTCAAGCATTTCGTCAGTAAAAAAAATGCTCCAGATGTCTATTGGGGTAGAAGCAGCATCTGTAACGTTCCTGTACTCTGACTTTATACCCTCTCTTTGCTGCACATTATTATGTTGTAACGTTCTTGAACGGTAGACCTGAAGCTCAGACGACCAACGAAAGCGATTCTTACCGAAATAATTCTTCTTTCTACGTCGGAGCCACATCTCTACCAATGGAACATCTTCATCTGATGAAGATTACACTGATGATACTGAAGGCGTGTTTTGTGCCTGAAGATTGGCGTTTCCATCCATTAAAGGCGATTCTTCCTCACTCTCAATTTCAGATCCTGATTCGCAACTCTCTTTCAGCGCGTGGTCGTCTCCAATATCGGTTTCTACATCACTGCAAATTTCATTTGGTAACTCATCCTCGTCTGATAGATCTTCTTCTAACCACCTCATAAAAATTTCGTCATTATCCGCCATTTAACACTAGAATGATAAAATGAAATCGATATGAAAAAATAACGTAACCACCTACCACCCGTCACGCAGACGTATATCGATAGTTTTGCACTCACCAAGGCCGAACGCGGGCACATACGATCTCGACAACGTCTATCGCGGCACTGACACTGATGAATGGGAAGGTACATAGACGCACGCAAGCGACCGAAGGGCGTTCTCCGAAAAATTCACAATAATAATCTCGCTGGTGCCTGAGAGACGGGTGGTATGTAGTTAAGGGTTAAAAGTTTCAAGCCATTCTCATAGGGTGGAAGAATTAATGAATTATTCCAGAGTTGATGCTGGAGAGCAAATCATAGGCAGTTCCGCTGAACAGACTCGATACGTTCGATGTGTGTACCGTAACATGACGACCAAACCTGGCTAGCGTATTCAAGAAGTGGTCTGACACACGCAAGGTTATAGTAGGACCAATTTTTTATAAAACCCAACATAGAGCTACTCGTTGATACCATGTAGTTTGTATGGGAGATAAAATTCAATCTATGGTCACATTTGACACCAAAATCACAAACAGCACACTCGCAGCGACGAACACATAATCATAGGTGATTCGATTCTGATTCCTGTGGAAAGTCATAACCTCACATTTGTCGATATTGAGAGCCAAATTCATGTTTCTGGACGAAACGAAAAATTTGTGAAGGTTACCTTATACCCGTTCACAATCGCTAAAAGATTTAATCTGTGCAAAAAGTTTACAATATCATCAATAGATAGAATAAAAAACAGCAGGCCCAAGTGACTCCCTTGAGGTACGCCGCCGGATGAAGCATTCAAGACTCTAGAGTAGAAATGTCGAAATAAGATTTTGTATGTTCTGTTATCTAAGTAAGATTTAAGATATGCTAGAGTAAATCCATACTTTTCCATTTTAAAGACTATCACAGAGTGAGATAATTTGTCGCACGCTTTACTAAAGTCTGTATAAATAAAATCTGTCTGATAGCCTTTTGCAAACCCGCCAATGGTATCCGACACAAATTCCAACAAGTTAGTGGTTGTACATCTGCCCGAAATAAACCCATGTTGGTGTGAAAATTCTTACATGAAACCGATAGCTGAGAGTAAATGATAGATTCGAATAATTTGGGCATACAAGATAATTTTGCAATAGGCCTATAGTTAGAAATTTCAATTTTACTACCATTTTTGTGAATAGGTATGATGAAAGAGTTTTTCCATAGCTGAGGCAAACAACCACTATCGAGCGATTTTTGAAATATTATTTTAAGCCGCGCTGCCAGGGAAAGGCAGCACACTTAAAGAAGGCTGGAGGGATCCCATCAGGACCCGTTGTATAGTCATTTGAAAACCCATTAATATGATTGAGTATATCCTCTTGTGAAATTGTAGGAATAGTGAATGAAACGTTATGAGAATCGTTTATATGACTAAAGTTGCTGTTTTGAGGTTGAAAATTTGACGAAGAATATGCATTGTCAAAAAGAAGCAAACATATTGCAAATTTCAGACGAATCATCACTAGCAGAATCCTTGTACTTCATGGTATTCGAATAGTTGTCAGTTTTTTTCTTCATATTAATAAACTTAAAAAAGATACTTGGGTCACTAAATAATTTCGCATGCATGCAGGGGAAAGTTCGTTGAACTCATTATATGATCTGAGGAATTTGTTGTGAGTTATAATGTCTTTATGCCTCACATAACTTTTCCACAATCTATTTTTTCTATTTTTAAGACTCTTCAGTTTATTGAACCATGGTGGAGATGTTTTAGAGAGCTGCTGACGCTCGCGGGAAATACGAAAGGAAAATAAATCGAGAAAAAAATTATGTAAAATTTAGAAACGTCTTCGTCAACACTATTGCTGGGCAGTAATGTGTTGAAGTCAATAATGTAAGTCTACTGGAAAGTTCCGAAAAGTCTGCCTTTCTAAAATTGAAAAAGTATTGTTTTTCGCCCTAATTTGTTAAGTTTTCGGTTTCATATCAATATATAATTAGTAGTGTGGGGAGGGGGGGGGGGGGGGTGTTTGTCAACTGGGCTAGTTTCGACTATTAAATTACCCGCGTCAGTAGAAAATACCAGATCTAACTGCCTAACATTACTGATTTGGCTGAGAAATTTTGATAGTAAAGGGAGACCGATATGAGTTTTTATGTTGGCGCCCGAAAAATACAAACAATTTAGTAAACGTGCCAGAAGGCCAAAATGGGGAATCCAATAACTTGTCCCGCACATCTTCTTCTGAGACGGTTTAAAACAAAGAATGCAACCGGTTTAGAGCTTCTACTAATCTTACGATAAGAAATACCATCTGCTGCGATATTTTTAGACTTCAAATATTTCAATATGTCCTCACTCAATGTTTCTGGAGAGAAACGGGAGACGAAAACACTCGAAGGTTTTGGCACTGTTCTGAAAGGGACAACAATATCATTACCCATTACACATGGGCCCATTGGGCCCGGGCCCAAGACCCGCGATCCATGGGGCCCCTTGCCCATGCGATAGCAGACCAACCGATGACCAATTCTTCTCTACCAAACTTCTATACATGGCAACAAATTTTCATACAGAGTAACGTGTAGTGACTGTGTTTGCAGCCCCAGCATTTTTTTAATTTCCGGCATATTTTCATAGTATACCTTTACTAGGCAAACTCAATTTATTTGGTAATCAGCGAAGATTTTACAGTTGGTTCATGTTAGGCCTAACGCTATCTGGAGACTTTTTGTCACACAACTTCTTGGTCACTGTCACCGTTTTGTCGCCGTGGGCTAGTTTAGTACGCACACAGTGAATAACTGTATAACTGTCACTCAAAAAACTCATGTTTTATATCATCATTCAATATAAATTTCGAGGAGCTATGATATGTGTATTTGTCATAACGATATAGAAAATATCACTGCAATTTGGCTCTTCCAAAACCCTCGAGAATACTTTCCCCAAGCCCTGAAACAGAAATCTATATGTGTGCGTTCGGAGTCCGTACTCTAAAATGCTCTATATTGATGCTTATGGAAAAGTGCCAAACATTGACTTTATATATGCCATAGAGCCTAAACTACTATCCATACAGGAAAATAGTCATCTAGTAATTTAAAGCTTGATTCCTTACCTTACCAAAGGCTACACTTACTATATACCTTACTTAACAAAATAATTAAATAGTTTTAATTACAAAGTAACCTTACCATTTTACGCTCAATACCTCTCTGCTGAGTGATAATTGCATGTGTGTATATGCAGCCGTAGTCCGGATCTGTAGGCAGCTACATTCGATGTCATCAGCCCACGGCATGCCATGACGGCACAGCGACATTACAATGATTACTCAGCTGAGAATTTTTGTTTGAGAAATCGTAGTCATTTGGTTAAGATAATTTTTTTTAAATAACTTTGTTAGGAAAGGTATGAAAATTTTATTACGGTTCGGAAGATAAGAAAGCACGCTTAAGATTATCACAACACCATTTTTCTGTATGAATAGTAGCTTAGGGCGGAGGAGCTATTCAAATCAAATTTTTGTCAATTTTACATAAGAACACTGCAAATATTTTGGAATGTAAGGACTACGCTGGGCCTCGCATGAGGTAGGGAGGGAGTCTGTTTCATGGCTTGTGAAGTATTCTCGAGGGTTTTGGCTCTTCCCACTGACATATATAAAATGGACTGCTGATACTACTGAAATTGGTTACATTATTATCGATCACTTTTCTATAGTTGTCTCTTTTTGGTTTAACTACACTATTCCACGGAACTACAGAAATAAGTTCTATACAAAATACACCATAGTCCAGTTCAGTTAAGTGGGTTTCCAAATGAATATATAGAATAGAAATAGGTGGCAATACAATATTTGTAATCCTTTCTCTGTCCCCCATACCTACCTACGTTTAGGGACAGGCAGACAAAAAGTGCTTAATTTTATATCTTTAAAAATCAAGTTTAAAAAATATTGATGTTGTAGGAGATAAGCCTCTAAGAAAAGAAATAATTTCCAATGCCTCTGTAATTTGTTGAACTTTTAATATGAATATTAAAGCGAAAGTAAAACTTGAAATTAAGATAACTGTCACACCCCTGCCAACAAAACCTGACCCATATCAAATAGAAAATCAGGCAGTCCATGTTATATATGTCAGTGGCTCTTCCAATTTGGAGCGAAAGGGTGCTAAAAGCAAAATTTCACTTATTGTTTGATGAACTGCGATCCTCTCCTGAAAAATTCTCAGGATATTTCCGTATGAGTGTTGAAAGTCTTGATGATTTACTACAAATCTTGATACCTGCTATAACTGATCAAAGTACCATTATGTGATCATCAATTGAACTCGACGAGAGACATGCTGTAACTCGTAAGGTCTATAAACTCTATCATGGATATTTCTCCCCACACCTTTATCCTCAAATTGCTATCAGAATATTCCTTAAAAGTTTTGTTGTATAAGGGTAGTCTCATTTGTACTTCTGGTATCAATGCTTGATTATTTATAAGAGGAAGCTCTTACACTATCGTTTCAGCAGAAATTTTAAAAACAATGGCAGTCAAGCAGCGACAAGAATGTTACCAGTGCTGCACATTCATATAAACGTGAATGCACGGTGATAGTTTCGTCACCCTAAAGTTGCTAGATGAAGGAAGCAAAAAGTCAGGTTGCTGTCACTTCATTTCATGTGCGCATTAACATTAGAGCAGAATGGAATCGACGGTGGTGACAAAACAGTTTCCTGACAAAGAGTCTCCAGTACGCGATTGGTCTTAACATAATTTACGTTATTAGTCCTGTTGATAACCCAAAGTATTTTAGAAAATAATTTCTGTCAGGGGGTCCCCATATCCTAAAATGCCCAGGGCCCCTACTTGAATAAAGACGGCCATGGACGACACAAATGTAGTATCATTCAATACCGCGAAAGCAGATGCATGTCTTAGAATGGTACCTTGTTGAAACTCCTTTCCATCATTTTTTTTTTAAAGAAAATAAAGATTATAATTCAGAAGAGAGAAGATTAGAAATATAAACACATCTTAGCTTTTATTTTCAGTTTCCGCCATTTTAAGTTTACTTTATTGACTAGTCAGTTAGTAAAAATACTAGCCAATAGGGACTTACACGAGTTAGTGTCAGTTCTACTGATGCGTGTAACCCCCTAGTAAGGATGGATGGATTCCGGGGCAAGCACTGATTGAATAAGTTTCTAAGCCTCGTCAGTGCGTCTGCCCAGCTTGAATTTATGAGCAATGACTTATAATACTTTACGATGCGCAATAGGTCTTGTAGTGTAACCTAAGCTCTTCTTTCATTATTTATTATTATTATTATTTCATTATTATTTACTTCATTTCTTCTGTGCTTGTCTCCCATTGGTAGCCTGCATTAAAATTTAATTAGAAATTGATTGTAAACAATTTTAAAAAATAATCTTTCGTTACACCAGAATATAATTTTTTTCTTTTTTTCTTTTTTTCAGGAATTCTACTGGGATGAAAAAACAAAATCATTGATACATAGCAGCTTCTTTTGGGGTTACGTCGTAACACAAGTTCCTGCTGGTTATCTATCGCAAAAGTTTGGAGCGAAACTGCTACTATTCTTTGGTATTCTCATATGCTCTATACTAACCGTTCTCACTCCGCTTTGCGCGTCATGGGGCGGTTGGATATGTATTTGTACCCTTCGAGTAATCCAAGGCCTTTGTCAGGGAGTTATATTTCCCTCTACGCATAATTTATTATCGAAATGGGCACCAGTAGAAGAACGAGGAAGATTAGGAACATATTGCTATTCGGGAAGTCAATTTGGAACTGTAGTAATGTTGGCATCAAGCGGAGCTATTGCATCTTCTTCTCTAGGCTGGCCAAGCATATTTTATATATCAGGATCAGCTGGAATAATATGGGCAGCGGCTTGGTATATTTTTGGCGCAAATAATCCTGCTCAATACAAATCCATTTCACCAGAAGAAAGGAAATTCATCGAAACATCTCTTGGACATTCTGAGGAGAGTCATAAAACTCACCTTGCTGTTCCATGGGCAAAAATACTTACATCTTTACCATTCTACAGTCTTCTTGTGGTGCACTGTGCCCACAATTGGGGCTTCTGGACACTTCTAACAGAAATACCTACCTACATGAGTAGTGTACTTGGATTGAAAATCAAAGAAAACGCTCTACTTTCTTCACTACCATACTTGGTGATGTGGCTTCTAAGTTACTTTTTCTGTTTTATAGCAGATATTTTAGCCAAGAAACAGTGCATTTCACTGTCAGTTAGTCGAAAATTGTTCAATTCAATCGGACATTGGTTACCTATGTTGGCACTTATCGGTCTAGGATACATGACACAGGGCAAAATAAATCTAGCAATTGCTCTGCTTACACTCGCTGTTGGCATTAATTCTGCAACATACCTGGGCTTTCAGGTAAATCATATCGATCTAGCACCTAATTTCGCCGGCACACTAATGGGCATTACAAATTGCGCTGCTAATATAATGAGCATAATTGCTCCATTAACCGTAGGACTTGTAGTTACCGATGAGGTATTTGCTAATTGAAACATTTCTAATATTGATATTGCTAATATTTTTCATTTATTTTTAGACTGATCCTTTCCATTGGCGTATTGTATTTTTCATATCAGCAGGAGTATATCTGATTGGCAATTCGATGTTCTTAATATTTGGAAAGACAGATATTCAACCCTGGAATGATCTTAACGCACCTGAATCCCGGATAAACTTCCGAAGACAGTCAGTTTTAGAGGAAGCAGTCGAGTCTCATAACTAAAGACATTTTTTTAGCATATATCTAAGTATTTAGATAGATAACTAGAATAACTCGATTTTGGTGAAAGCGTCATCGAAAGTTATCATTTATATTAAGCTTCAAAATTAGATTACAGATATTCATTTTGTATTGCTATTATATATGAAAGGACATGCAATTACATCACTGCGCACGGCTGCAGAATAAAAGTTGAATATTGTACGCAATGTTTGAGAGCTTATAGATATTACGTCCATCCACATTCATTATATTCAGTTGTGATCTAGTCACTATACATCATTTTAGATAAAGTTCATATTTTTGTATGTATTTAAATATGTAAGTTATTAAGAAAGAAAAAAACAAAACAAAACAAAATAACAACAAAAGAAGTGTAAAATATGCTCTTCTTGATATTGTTAATTGATATTTTTAAGCACTATATTTGACATATTTTTTATATGTATGTACATAATCGAATAGAAATATATTGTTGTTTTTAATATATTAATATTACTTTGTCGATCGACCTGCAGCGGTAACCAAAATCACATCCCAAACATATAAAGTGGTGGTTGGTCGGTTTAAGTAGTGAGCTTTAACTACATCGCTAAAATTCCAATTAGTACTTTTAGAAACAACGTTTTGATAATACTATTCATATTACTGATCGTGAGTATTGTAGAACTTTGGGGCTAAAAAATTCGAATCCTGTTTTTCTGCATCACGGAATTTTACTGTACGGCCGAAAAAATATTGTTGGGTGAAAGCCCATATCATACTAAATCAGAGTATACAGATTGGGAAATAGTTAGAGCATTCTGAAATGGACCATAACATGTTTTAGAGCGTGCCGAAAACAAATGTTTTATATACATTTGATCGACTCCCTCAACACTTCAGATACGAAAAACTATGAATCACTAGACGTATACATCATTTCAAACATTGTGGTCCATTCCGGAATGGACCACCCAGCCATATAAATTTTGTACACTTATTTGGTACTGCATGCGACATCTAGCTCTTGTGCTATCTACATATGGTGAAAGAAATAGCGCATCTTGCATGATATGACAAGTTATTGTCATATCACCAATGAGCTAGAAGGCTCTCTTTTTGATAATATCTAATAAATCTAAGACGACTGCCGACTAGCTCCGGTCCAGGTGTGGGAGTTGCATTCCATTGTAGATATTATATAGGACTTCTAAAGGAGAACTAGATTTGACGACTGAAATATTTCTTACATCTTTTCAGAAATCCAAGACATTTGTATGCTTGTTTGGCAAGACAGAAGATGTGTTCTGTCCAGCTTAACTTATAAGAAATATGAATGCCAAAATTCCGTAAGGAAAGTCAGCAAGTCTCCAAATGAGCATCCAGATCGGAAGCCATATTTTGTTGATGAGTTGATTGATTTCTATGTAACTTCATTAATTGAGCGTTAATTTAATATTCAAAAACCTTCGAAAGAATCGAAGTGATTGCAATTGGTCGATAATTTGAAGAATCGCTACATTGGTATAAACTGAAAGTGGACCAGTTTCCAAGCATTTAGAAAATTTCATGTCGAATAAGGCAAGTAGAATAAGTTGCACAGAGGCTTAGGCAAGGATGAAGCACAGATTTTAATCAACAAGCAACCATCAGAACCTGCAACTTTGGAGATCTAGACCTTGAACGGATTTCTCGTACGGATATGTTTTGGCTCTTGTACACGATCACATGGGAGATACAAAACAGGTGTCTGTGAAGTGGGTGGAAGACGATATTTTGAAGCGAATCTAGCAGCCAAGATATTAGCTGATAACAGGGAGATAACAACCAGTTCATCATTGTTACGTAGTGTAGATATAAAGGAACTGGTAAAGTTGTTCCTGATGGTTTTGACGAGAGCCCAGAGACTTTTGCTGCCTATGTGGCTTGCCAAGACTATCTAATACTCTGGTCAAACAGAAATTTTGCTCCGTCTTACAGGTGTTCCATGTTGTCTTGTAGACTTGTTTCAGTTTTGGACATGGGTGCAATTGATAGACGCGAAAAGCAGATTCTAGATATTATAGCTTGATTCCACTTATCGTTAAACCAAGAACGATGTTGCTGTTGAGATTTCCTGTAGGAATACAGAATTATTTCACGCATGTCAAGACTCAGTCTTACAAATACATATTGAAGTTAAATAGTTATCTGTTCTGTCAAAGGGAACTGTTGAAAGGTTATGATGTTTGGGTAATTTTTATAAAGTATAAGTAGGAATTCTTTTCAATATAGCAATAAAGAACAATGATTACGTTTGACAGTTCCCTATTTATTATATGTGTGTATACAAAGAATATGACAGAAGTATATTCCATGCGCTTGAGTGCATTACTGCCAGAAAAAGCTCACCAATGCTAGAAAAAGTGCAACACTGTTTTCAGGGCAACTTGCATCATCTTGCGTGTACAGATACTATCCAGTTTAGGTAAGACCAAACATTCAAAAGTGAAATAAAGCAAGATTAGTGTTTTTACTAGCTTTAGACGAGAACGACTGCATACTATATTCGCTGAAAGCCACAGTTTCCGTAGGCCCCCGTAGATATTCCTGATTGTATTATTAATTTTATCACAGCACTTCATATTGGGATTTAATGCTATCTCAAGGTTGGTGACCTTATTCGTCATAGGCAGTGAAACGCCGTTCAACAGTGCAGGTGGTATGTCGGTTTCATTGAGTGTGCTATTATAAAAGATAGCGCAGAGTGACTTCCCAGGATTTAGTAACAGCCAGGCGAAAATTCGGTCCAAATCAGAGTTTATTCGTGCAACACAATCGTCGAGGAGGTTAATAGGTCTACTTAGATACAGCTGTACATCATCAGCATATATTTTCACATCCCGTACAACTCTCGGGAAATCGTTTATGAATAAGCAGAAAAGTAAAAGACACAGAATTGATCCTTAAGGCACTTTCACATCAAACACAAGAATCGAAAAAATGTAAACCGAAAAACTCAATTTATTCCACTTTAAAACAAGATTTTTGCTCGAATGATTAATAAAATCATGAGAAATAGGATAAACTAATAATTTTAGTAATAAAATTGTATATTTATTTTAGAATTTTTAAGATAACACAACTTCTATGATTTATCGGACGAATTTTTCCGCCGAAAAAGTTTTTCGGCCGATAAAACATAAAAGTTGTATTTTTCTTCAAAATCTGAAATAAATATAACTATTTTCTCAGTAAAATTCTTAGTTTATCCTATTTCTCTGGATTTTATTAATCATTGGAACAAAAATCTTGTTTTAAAGTGGAATAAATTGAGTTTTTCGGTTTACATTTTTCTGTTCTTTTTTTTGATGTGAAGGGGCCTTTAGGGAACCCCTCGTACAAGCGGCTGCGTAATGGACAGAAAATCTTTCACCTTGACTTGTTGACGACGATGAGATAAAAACTGTTGATCAGAGAAACAGCTGAGGTACTAAAATTAAAGGAAAAGGACAGCTTCTGGAGAAGGCTTTCGAAAAATCGAAAAGAACCAGGGCAGTGAACTTGTCTCGTCCAAAGCCAATCTTATATCTGAAGATACTTTTACGACTGCAGTGGCGCAGCTATGGGAAGAGCGGAAGCCCGATTGGCAATTTGTTAATAAGTTGCAGGATTCCACAGAAAACATAGCAAACTTATTGGCCTGAAATCAACGTGAGATATAGCAAGGGGCTTCTTGGGCACCGGAAGTACAGTTGCTACTTTCCACTCACTAAGGAATGCTGATGTCATTAGGCAAGTGTTGATAATATGTAAGACATACTTACCAATGTACGGATATAACATTTTGATAAACCGCGGTGACAAGCTGCCTGGCCCTATTACATCAGACTTAATAGCGCTGATAGCAAGTAAGTTCATTTAACTCACTCCCACGGAACGAGAATATGTTAGAATGATTAGGGGTAGCATATTCTTCTAATAGATCATCAGGAAAGCTGGGTTGGCTATAGTTATCGTAGGTATGTTGAAATGAAAAATTCATTTACAAAGAATTACATGCACTTTTAAGTCAGAGAACATGTAACGAAACTAGTCAATTTTATTTCTGATACTTCGCGTATTTACCGCCGTACAGACATTCAAAACGATTACGCAAATTTCTGAGTAGTGCTCTAACCTTATCCAAATATGAGTAACTATCCATTATCAAGCATACAACAGGGACCACCAATGTAATCAGTAAAACTAGCGCGATCCATAACAATGTATAAAAAGGACCACATAAAAAGATAAATCTCCGCAACAGAAAAGTATATATACGACCAAACAAGGATATTTGAAAAGATTAGCATCGTAAATTCATTTAAGTTATAATAGAATAAATGAGAAATCCAAGTATGTACTTCCAGCCGTACTGTAAAATTCCGTGATTCTTTCTTATCCCGAACTGTGCGAATGTGGAACAGTCTACCATCTAAGACCAATTCTGATTATACCCTACTAGATGAATGCCAGTATGTAATTTCGTATGGTCAGCCATCATCTGTGCAAGTTTGATTTTAGAAGTGGTTTTTCGTATATATTTCTACAACGGTTCGTCGGATACCAAAAAATATTATAAACATTTTCATTTCATGTTCTGAAGAACTTTTCTGTGCAATAAAAACGTCTAGGATTGATCAGTTTCACAGTTTACGTAGGAATCCTATTCT
Source organism: Dioctria linearis (assembly GCA_963930735.1). Taxonomy (NCBI): domain Eukaryota; kingdom Metazoa; phylum Arthropoda; class Insecta; order Diptera; family Asilidae; genus Dioctria; species Dioctria linearis. The sequence goes on along the minus strand of OZ005740.1, from coordinate 272,463,683 downwards.
AAATTTTTACATGGCAACACCAAGAAAGGTTTGCCCGATTTAGCCCATTTTGAAACTATATTTATAATTTTCATGGAAACACCGTGTTCAAAATTTCACCTCTCTACATTGACGCATTGACGCGCCGCGCGTGTATGTGTGTGTATGTGTGTATATGTGTGTGCATGTGGGTGTGGGTGGATGTGTGGTGTGTGGGTGTGGGTGTCGCAGCCCTGGGTGCGACCTCCCCCTCCACCACTGATCTCCCACTCCTAGTATTTGGTTATATAGGGTGGTATTACAGTATCGGCGTAAATGCTTTTATCATTTGATGAAGTGACTAAAAATTTCAGACACATAATGTAAAAAGTGGCTAAGTCAAAACCGTTACATTATTTGCCTATTCTCCATGAAGTGTCTAGACTTTTCGTGAAATGCTGAGTTCCGTCAAATGTCTATGACATATACATATATATGAACATTAGGGTGCCAAAAATGTATGGATTTGCAAAATTGTTGAAATATCTAATTGCTCATTCGGATTTTATTAGCTAATGTAATTTTAAACTGTTATGCAAAATTTCAGTGAAACTCATCAATGTTTAGATGTCGCTCAAATCGAATATAGTGATTTTTTGGCTGTTTTGGACTTTCAGGAAATCTGTTTCAAATGTTGCTATCATAAATGTTTCATTTGACAATATTTATTTTTTTATTTTCCATTTGAGGGAGCTTAGTTATAAATTTATTGCAGTAAAAGGTGTTTTAGAGAATTTTTTTTTTCTATTTTTGATAAATTATTTTAAAACGAAAACTCGGAACCGGAACTCCAATTTTTCGAATTCTCGACAATTTTTTTGTAAAGAAAAGTGGCGCGCGGGTGTACTTTTTCTACTATAACGTAGTCTATAATCGATTATCTTTCTAGTGACTATAACCAAAAAACATCAAACAGAAAGAGTACGCATCTCGTATATTGAAAAGTCGTATATGGAGGGTCGTTCTATTACGACCAGCTCTCACAAATTGAATGAAAACTCGCTGTTTGTTGACGACCCACCACTCACCGGTGATGATATTACGACCCGCTCTCACAAATTTAACGAAAACTCTGTGCTTTGACGACCCGCCGCCAATCACCAGTGGTGAGTGACGGCTAGCGAGTTGTCAAAGCACCAGCACAGCAACAAGCCAGCGCCCATGCATTGCATTACGTGTTTTCTTATCTTATTTTACCTCTTCCCTAGGAAACCGGTGACATCAAGAATACTTTGTTTTTTAGGCCATTCCCTTTAACTCGTACACGAATTTGCCTATTGTCTATTTAATTATATATTTCTTTTTTACTATTTTCGACACTCTCGTAGACCCACTTTTCGCCATCACAGCGAGCTGAAATTTGGCACACAGGTTCATGTCGCGTGACAATTGAATCTATCAAAATTTGAACATTGAATTTCCATGGAAAACCTGGAAAATCGGGAAAAATCATTTGAAAATTTGGTACAAATTTGATTAGTGATAAAACAGTTTCATGAAAAATGCAAAGTTTTCCGATTTTTCCGAAAAATTTTCCGGAATTTTCCGACTTTTCCGGAAAATTTTCCGGTAAAAAACTTTTCTAAATTATGCAGGATCAAGTTCCCTATCAACTGGCATCATTACTTTCTCTCCGACAATGGTGAAAACTTGCAGAAAAAATCGAGGAAAATTCATGTAAAACGCTTTTCCGGAGTTTTTTCAGACCAATGAAGCGATTGAGCATTTTGCAACCTAAGACAAAGTTGTAGAGCGAAATGAGTTGTATAAAGTTGCTTTTGTGGAAAACTCCGAGGAAAACCCGGAAAAGCGGGAAAATCATCGGACAAATTCCATCGATATGATTAGTGTAAACTCTGTTCCAGGAAAAATGCAGAATTTTCCAATTTTTACTTATAATTTTCCGAAAATTTCCGGAATTTTCCGGCAAAAAAGTTTTATGAGCTATGCGGAATCATTTCTTTTCCGTCCTACTGGCATCAATACTTTCTCTTCAACAATCATGAAAACTTACATGAAAAATCGAGGAAAATTCATGTAAATTTTTAAAAAAAATTCATAGTAATAGGAAAAGTCTGTGGAAAACATGGAAAATCGGGAAAATTCATGTTATATGGGATCAAGTTGGAATACAGCTAAAAAGAACTCTTTAAAACATAATTTGAATTTCAGAAAACCGTTGCAGTACTTCAACGATTTGATACTCGAAAAATTTTTGTTTTCTGGATCGGCACCAAACATGACTTAAAAATTGTTTTAAAATATCTCCATGCAGCTCATAATAACAATTTAGTTAACGTGAAAAAGGCAGAAAATAAAATAAGTAAAAAAAGGAGTTTTTAAACAAAACTGAGGCCAAGCCGCATGAAAAAGTAGAAAATACACTTTTCTTCACACACAGAGATGGACTCAGATTTTATTCGCTGACTATCACCGATATATTTCAGTATGATCAATCAGAGGTAATAAGTGATTTGATGCATGAAGAGAAATGTCCCAATCAAAAAATCTGAGTCCACCTCTGTGTGTGAAGAAAAGTTTATTTTCTAATTTTTCATGCGGCTTGGCCTCAGTTTTGTTTGAAAACTCCTTTTTTTAATTATTTTATTTATTGTTCATTTCTTTATTCTTTGCGAAATTATATAATCAACAGTTATTTCATACTGATTGTTTCAAATTCTAGTACTACTTTACATGTCGACATACGAGAAATCGATGCACACTCTTATCTTTGTTTTATTTCTAAGCTTACACAAACATTATGTTTCACACTCAGAATTTTCCAGTTACATTAACCCCGACTCTGCTAACCTTCTTCAATTACGTTCCTTAAAATATGCAAAATTTTATGCGAGCAAAATTGAGAAGTTAGAGAGAGATGAAATCGATATATGTATGCCTACACTAAAAATGAATTGAAAATTCTACCAGACATAGCTCAACCTGAAAATTGTGTTGTTGGTAAATTCAAACCTAACTCACTGTGTGAACATTTGAAAAATTATATGGTATTTTACAACTCAGAATGCCAGATAAATTACAAGGAAAAGTGTCTAACCAGCAGCACAGAGCACAAAAGTTTTGTTCGCGACTTGCCTCACGCAACACGTTTTATAAGTTCCAAGAAAATTCTATGAAAAATCCCACAAACAAATATAAAATCTCGCCAGCCTATGCAATCCTACTGCTGTGCAAATGCCAGAAATGCTTTGAAGTACAATGCACACGAATACCAAAGGATCATATATAGCTTCGCATGTACATATAGTGGTTTGTTTCAAATATTCAAATTGCATACTTTTATGCGTTTATGTTCCACTGTGCTTTTGAGAACAGAAATCGTGAGCTTTTTATCGGTGGTAACTCCCCTATTAATATGTGCTCGATGAAATTAAAGAAGGAGGAGATAAGAAAAGCATCTTATGCGGATAAATTGAGGTGTGCACCTTTGATAATAAAAAATAAAACGGCACCAGTGTTGCTAAAACCCTTGTGTATAGAACCACAAATAAGTAAATATACAGATGAAGAACGCATATCAGAAAAATGAAAACCTTATCAACATTTCTGGTAACCAAGTTAGTTAGCTGCGACGAAAATTGTACCTAAGAAATGTTGTCATTAACAGAAAATGTTCCTAATGTTCAGGCGGCCCACACCCAAGTTTCTTTCTTTTACCAGAGCACTGCAGAAATTCCTCGACCCGATGAACGGAAGGCCACAATTTTTTCTTAGAAATTTTTTCCTTCGAACTTTAATGCATTGGTCGAGGCCGACAACAATGCCCTGCTCCAATTTAATATTGTGTTTTAAATAACGAACCAAAGGCCACGCTCGCAACAATACGATCAATGCATGCAATCAACGATGCCTCCACCTGAAATTTACTGGAAATTTTTTCTTAGAATTTATACGCATTTTTGGAGGCCGACAACAATATATATGAGAGTAGACGCGTAAATATGCAATAAGATTTTTTTTTTTAGAATTTTTATTCACTTTGGTGGCCGATTGGAGTTATTTTCAGATAGAACGCTTTCATTTGTGCCTTTGTCGGTCTCCAATAGCAAATAAACATTCATTTCGTCTGCCGTTGTCACGACTCCAATAATGCATAAAATTTCTAAGAAAAAATGTCCAGTAAGGAAGAGTTGAGGCCTTCCTACATCACGTCCAAGACATCGTCGAATACTTGAAGCTCAGTGCGAGTAAACGTGCTCTATTCAAAAATGAAGTTAAATATTTAGAGCACATAGTTTCATCACAAGGACGAAGAACCGATCCAGAGAAGATAGAAGGGACAACTGTTCATATCGTCGGATAAATGCAACGAAAGTTTTGAAAATTTGAAGCAACAGCTCTGTGAAGCTTCAGTTCTTCACTATCCAAAGCTGGGGAAAACATTTATATTGGTATTGGTATTGGTGCAGTGCTTTCGCAGGAGGAGAATGGTTAAGAAGTTCCAGTAGCTTACTATAGAAAGCACTTTCAAAGTCAGAGAAAAATTATTGTGCTACAAGAAAAGATCTATTGCCATTGTAAGTTCAACAAAACATTTTCATTAATATCTCTACGGGCAGAAATTCATCCTTTGCACCGACCATGCAGCGCTTAAATGGCTTCTGCAGTTTAAGAACCTTGAGGATAAGTGGCGAGAAGAAAAAGAAACAACAGCAACTATACAGTTGGTAACCGTGGAGCCATCTACAGATTGGGACAACGAGGACCTGAGAACAGCACAACGAGAAGATCCGGACATTTCACCTAATCCCGGTTGGAAAGAAGACTTGGAAAGACCAGACTCGAAAGATATTTCGAAACGGAGCGAGAAGCTACTGGGCTCAATGGAACTCTCTTCATGTTGAATGTGGTATATTATGCCAGCATCAAACGTCAAAGATGTTCTAGAAGAAATGCACGGTGGACCCTCTGGAGGACATTTAGGAGAGAACAAAACAATTTCTAAAATACGGGAAAGGTTTTTGCGAGAAGATGGGGAGGCGTGGTGCCGCAGATGCACTGTCTGTGCTGTTTGCAAAGGGCCGCAATACAGCAGCAGAGGAGAAATGCATAAGTATAATGTCGGAGCCCCCTTTGAAAGGATAGCTGTAGACATCGCTGGACCTTTTCCAGAAACGGATGGCGGTAACCGTTATATATTAGTTGCCATTACTATTTCAGTAAATGGCCTGAAGCTTATGCAATCCCTAATCAAGAGGCAACCACAGTTGCGGAGCAAATAATAACAAATTGGGTTAGTAGGTTTGGTGTGCCTCACGAATTTCATTCGGACCAAGGACGGAACTTCGAATCGCGGACTTTCCAAGAGATGTGTAAAATGTTGGGAATAAGAAAAACCAGAACAACTCCTCTACACCCACAATCTGATGGCATGGTAGAGCGCTTCAACAGAACATTGATCGAGCATCTAAAGAAAGTAGTTGACTATCATCAACGCGATTGGGATCACCATATTCCTATATTCCTAATGTCTTATAGATCAGCCATTCATAACACTACCAGACAAACCCCAGCTAAGGTCATATTCGGAAGGGAGATGCGAAATTAGCCGCAAATACTGATCGGATGAAGACCCGCTATGATTCACGTGCAAATTCCGCTGGATTTACCGAAGGTGATCTTGTTTGGCTGTACAACCCGAGACGACATAAGGAACGCTCTCCAAACCTACAACAACAGTGTGAGAAACCGTATTCAGTAGTAACTAGAATTAAGCGTGGCACAAGAGGCAAGCGTAAAATTGTTTATTTGGACCGCTTGTGTTAATACTACGAGCATCTAGACCGTCGACCATCTGTTGTTCGGGACGAACAAATTTAAGAAGGGGGCAGTGTTACATGCAATAGAAAGAGACAGCTGGTGACATCTACTGGCAATGGAGAGTAAACAACTTCAGGTTCGGAGAATCAATGATGGAATCTACGGGAAGGTTCCGGAATAGAATGAATAGAATAGTCAAGAAGCTTCTGGAATAGAACACTCCAGAATAATCTGGAGAGTTTCTAAGGTATATATATAACAGTTGTCACCGCCAGAAAAAGAGTCTTGTCTTAGACGTTTCAGTGTGAACAAGCGAAAGAAATAAACGGGCGAAAGTGTTGTAATTGGATTGCGATAATTGAAAGTACAGTATTAGCGATAATTAAAGTTGAGTTGATTAATTGAAGATTTGTGAATTGTATAAGGGTAAATTAAATAAAGAACTTGTATATTAAATATTGTGTTTTAAATAACGAACCAAGAGCCACGCTCGCAACAATATAGTGGTTTGTTTCAATATTCAAATTGAATACTTTTATGCGCTTATGTTCCACTGTGCTTTTGAGAACAGAAAGCGTGAGCTTTTTTCGGTGCTAACTCCCCTATTAATATGTGCTCGATGAAATTAAAGAAGGAGGAGATAAGAAAAGCATCTTATGCGGATAAATTGAGGTGTGCACCTTTGATAATAAAAAGTAAAACGGCACCAGTGTTGCTAAAACCCTTGTGTATAGAACCACAAATAAGTAAATATACAGATGAAGAACGCGTATCTGTATCTGTATCTGTATCTGAATCTGTACCAAGTTATAGTTAGCTACGACGAAAATTGTAGCTAAGAAATGTTGTCATTAACAGAAAATGTTCCTAAATATCGTGCGGCCCACACCCATGTTTCTATCTTTTACCAGAGCAAGGCGGAAATGCCTCGACCCGATGAACGGAAGTCCACAATTTTTTCTTAAAATTTTTTTCCTTCGAACTTTAATGCATTGGTTTCTTAGAAATTTACTGGCAATTTTTTCTTAGAATTTATACGCATTTTTAGAGGCCGGCAACAATTTTTATGAGCGTAGAAGCGTAAATATGCAATAAGATTTTTTTTATTCTTTGGTGGCCGATTGGAGTTATTTTCAGATAGATGGCTTTCATTTGTGCCTTTGTCGGCCTTCGTCTGCCGTTGTCATGACTCCAATAATGCATAAAATTTCTAAGAAAAATTTTCCAGTACATTTCTAAAGAAGAATTGAGGCCTTCTTCCTACATCAGGTCCAAGACATCGTCGATTTTATATTCGAGCGAGACGTTACAAATAATTGACTCGCAACATGTATCTGACTTCTGGTTTTCAAGTTTCCTATTCGATTCGTTATCTGTATATTTACTTATTTGTGATACTAGTTAGTTGATATTTTTATAGTACACATAATTATTTTTTTTCCTTTTTTTCTTTAATGATGCTTACTTTTTTTTTGTTCTTTGAATTGCGATATTTATGATTCTAGCTCCACTACAATTGTTGTACTTAATAAGATTTCAATCTTGTGTACGTTACCGAAATAAAGTTTATTCTATTCTTTTACCTTGCTCTTATGGTTTGGCCATCCTCCTTTACACCACCTTATTATTTTAAATATTTTATAAATTATTTTTCGGATTTCCTTTTGTATTGCTACTTTGCGAGAGTTTCTCATATTTATATGCACAACTTTATTAAAAAAAATGTACAATATAGTTTCAGTCTACCACGCCTTAGAAAATTCGCGATTTTACGATGAAACGTCATTTTTAAAAAATCATCTCAAGAACGGAATAACCGAATTTTCTGATTCAAATTTCAATTGAAGCTAGTTCTTTTTATCTTTCATAAAAAATATAGCAACACCGACAGATATTTGTTTTTTTTTCCAAAAAAATAGTATTATTTACTATTGAGGGATTTTCTTTTGAATTTTCATTTTGAAGCCATAAAGCTTATCTATCAATGCTCAGTGCTTTTTCGAGATATAAGTTTTTAAAGTCACCATATACTCCAAGTAATGAAATATGAGTGCACTGCACTTAGTGGAAGTAGCTAGCATTTTTTTCAACCACTAACACTTTTTTTATTTTGAAGCCATAAGCCTTATCTATATCTATGTGTCAAAACTTCTGGAGGTTTTCTGGCTCATTTTGATGATATGAATTTTTAAAGTCAACGTATATTCATTCTTCTGACTTCGGAAATGCTATAGATTTATCTATGTAGTGTACACTGTACATACCTATGTATTTATAAGTTTTCTTACGTATTGCTGCAAATTATATGTATTGGTGATGTACCTATATTAACGCAATTGACAGTGCACAAAATTAAGGCGTAAACACAAACAAAAAGGTTTTGTTAACAAAGAGCACGCGAAGCAAGCAATTTAAGTTCAAGCTCATACCTTAGTTACCAAGTAAAAAGCCTTAGCAAGGTTAACAATTACAATAAACAATTGTAATTAACAAGCGCCAGATAAATAAATAAAGCATACAACACAGCAATTTTGCCGTGCAAAAATCGTGCCGCGGTTATGTCACCCCTTGAAGTAACTCAAAAGCGCGACCTTATGACTGATTGAAATCGTTATGACGCGTGACCCACTAAGAGGCGCGTTAAAATACGATTCAACTATTAAGTAACATAACAATAGCTGACAAAGGGGTTCATACAGGGTTTTCGTGTTGTAATGTATTGATCACCAATATGGATCAATTTGTAAGGTACAGTTACAAGACAAGAATTTTATAAATAGATTAAGCCCAGCGAATAAAAACCTACCTTAATCATTATCATTATTTCGGTATTGTTAATTTGTGGAGTTGAGCTTTTACAAGCTACTCTAACATAATTTGAGGAGTTGAACTTCTACTAGTAACTCTAGCACAGTTCAGGCTGACACAACTTACAACTAGATATGAAATCTCCATATGAACCGGGATCACTTTTTGAAAGCTTTTTAACTTTTTATTCAACCAAAGAAAGCTATCATTGCGAAGAACTTATGTGGCATACCACAGCAAGAGAGGGAATGTGTAGAGCTTTCTATTAGAGGGCCATTAGCTCGTTTTAGTTGGGCCGCGTTTTTGTGAAGTCTTTGCACATATAGATGTAAAGGCTGAACTACAATAGAAGTGTACGTATGTACATTTACTTACGTAAAGCGAACGCGCCCTTTAATTTAACATGCGTACACAAATTAACTATAACTCGTGTGAGGGGAACTTTCGTTAAGTTTAAATATCCAATTTTCCGTAAGTACAGTGTGCTAAGAATCGCTCATTCCGTAAGAACGCGATGTGTTCAAACAATTAAATTATTACTAAATGCAATGTAAAAATTAAAGTGGAATAAAAATGGTACTGCGAATTAATAGTGTAAAGAATAATAATAGAAATATGACAGAAAGGTTTATTTAACTTGATAATAATAAGTTTACAAGAGTTCAGAGTTTACTTAGGTTTAAGTTTTGTATATTCGTAAAAATCACGTTCGTTCACGTTCCGTTCGCTCGTTCTAGTCATCCTTCTGGCAACGTCTTCTTCTACTAGTTTTACGTAAGTCGACTTACGTAGGACTAATCCGGCTGCCGTTTAGTACACTCGTATTAAAGCTTTGACAGTTGCCAAATTTGTCAGATCTGCCTACTTCTTCACGAGAAAAATGAGAAATAATATTTTAATTTTGTCCATGCGGTGTGCACAAGAGAATAGAGCATGAGAAAAAAAATTAAATTCTCCAAATTTCTAATTTTTTTACCATCCATAACAGACGGAATACTTTCTCCAATAAGTCAAAAGTCTATAAAAGAATTTGTATTTCCCTTTGAACAGTCGCCCTTTTTTCCTTCTTAATTCCACTCATTTTCATTAAAACAAAATAACAATTCTCTCTACGAATGAATATAACGCATTCAAGTTTGTAAAGAAGTCCTTATCTGAGGTTTATGTCTATGTTTAATACTAATTTTGTAGTTCAATACCGCATCAAATACCGGATTAAAGTAGGACTAGTTTTTCTTAATACGGCATGTTTAGACCACTTAATATTAGTACTACGTAAGTCGAACTACGTAAAACTAGTCCTAAATGGCACGGTCTAAACGGGCTCAATGTACTCATCTTAAAAGTTCCGGTATAAATCTAATGGAGATTACAAAGAAATCATATTATCTAATGGAGATTACAAAGAAATCATATTACAATGATAATACGCGTTTGCAAACAATGGGCTATCCCACACGTCTATTCCTGATGCTGTATGCATACTGGTTTTCTAGGGAAAAGATGAGAAGAAGCAAAGAGATATCTCTACACTCTGGACCATATTGGTCATAGTAATATAAATTTATACCATATGGCCACGGTATTATGCCTATTTACCGACAGTATGTATATAACTTTTTTAGATTTAATTCAACTAATTCCATTTCTTTTAAATACTTCAACAATATTCAACAAAAAATCAACAACTTACATAAATTTAGTGACAAATTTTAAATTTAGTTCAACATTTTTTCAACGTTGTAATAGCATAGACAAACTAATAACATCAAAGGCTGGAAACATAGAACAAAAATATGCAACGCTTTTCTAGAATATAAAATTAACGGGCCGGATTACATTAACAACGCCGACGTCGTGGTCGTCTTTTTATGTTAAAAAATTTAGAGACAGTACTGCATGTATGAAATGCATTACATTACCCACGCCGGCGTCGTCGTCGGCGTGGTCCCATCTCTAATCCTAAATTTAACGCTGGCGCTCCATTGCTGCCAATATGCCAGATCTAAATCTATTATGAAAAACATTACAAAATGAAACGATATTTAAATTTCTGAAAATATATGATTTTATATTAAAAAAATGTGGACTTGAAGGAAAAGAAAATATATTTTTTATTATTATTTAAAATTTTATTGCAAACCGGCAGAGATTACAAGCAAATAACTCAACTGTAAAATGTAAGGGAACTTAAGATATGGCGCTGCCGTCCAGTGTTAATGTAACTTGCCCGGCGTTTTGTTCGGTGTTTGACGATGACGACGACGACCACGCCGGCGTCGGCGTTGTAATGTAATCCAGCCAGATGCCTCGACTTGGCACTTGATGACTGATGTAGGAAATTTTTTCCTTATAATTTAAACGCACTTTTGTAGGGCGACAAAAATTTGTATGAGCGTAGACAAGACGCGTAGACACAAAATGATTCGGTAAAATGTTTATTCATTTTGGCAACACCAAGAAGAAGTTGCCCGATTTGTCCATTTTGAAATTTTATTTACTAGTACAATGAAATCACCATGTACCAAATTTCAGCTCTCTACGTCGACGCGTTCTCATGTAGTGTCCAAATATATAGTGAAAAACGAAATTTTTGTATGGCAACCCCACGAAGGAGTTGCCCGGTTTTTTCTCGTTTTTGAATTTAATTTTACTTTTTTTTTCAAAGCCTGTGTACAAAATTTCAGCTCTCTAAGTATACGCGTTATCGAGTTATCGTGCGCACAGACGGACGGACAGACGGACGGACATGCAAAAATCAAAATAAATTTTAATATTATGCGTGGGTTTCCAATCCATTTTGCTCTACGATCATTATTTCGAGGTGTTACAAACGGAATGACAAACTTAGTATACCCTATAGATTTCATCTAGGGTATAAAAATATGACTGGCTCAAGGTAAAATTGAAAACATCCTCAAGAATGTTTTCTCCTTCGTCTATTTTCAAATTAAAAATTATTGAATGACTTCCACGAAATACCGTCCCTTTAAATAATGCTTTCTTGAATTGGGAGGGAGTTGAGTGAAAATCGTCTCAAAGCGAAGAAGTGTCTTGATCTTGAGAAGAAATTACAAAAAAAAAATAATAATAATAATAATAACGGAAAAGCAAAGCAAAAGCTCAAAAAAACAATGCTGAGTTCCTCACCGAATTAGATTTTATGCTTTTTGTGTTTTGTGTTCTGAGAGTGACTAGATTACTTAACCTTGGCATCTTCCAGATTTATTTCGATTCTTACTCCTTATTTAAATAAAGAAGCACTTTATTTTGATTATTTAGTGTCTTACGAGTGTTTTTCTAGTGTGCTACCCTTTTTATAGCTGACACATCTAAGTATTCTGCCGCAAAAATTTCTGATAAGAAGGTGTGGGGAGTAGTATGCTGTGTTGATGGTGGCCTCAGTAAAACTATTGATCCCAATGCAAAGTTTTTTAGATTACCTAAAAAAGGGACAAATAAATTTGATGAGTGGATGCTAGCATGTGGATTATCGGTTCCACCAAAACAGAAGGACGCGTATGTGTGTCATAAACATTTTTCTCCCAATTCTATATCAAAACGAAGGCTCAAGAAAAATGCAATACCATTAAGTAATGGTACACGTAACTCATCCTACAGGTAATGTAAAGAAAAAAGAAGGGAATTTATCAGTAAAGTATTCCGGTAAGACTTATGAAAGATCGTTATAAGGAGTACCTATTGACCTTACGTTTGAATAACTACCGGAATTAGAACCAGCTGTTAGATACTGAAATCAGGAGGAAGATTCCCTGTCGGCTATGTGTAATTCATGTTTGAAATCTGCACAGAACGTTGACTAATTTCGCCGCCAATATAGAAAATTATTGCATAAATTTCGAAAAATTTCAAGTAAATTAAAGTTTATTGAAAATCAGAATAGAAATAGAAAATTCCGTCTAAGGAACCAAAAAAGTCAACATAAACCAATGAAAATAACAAAGACTCCACTGTCGTTAATAATAGACGATTTGAAGAATGTTAGTGAAAAATCAAAGACATTTGCAAAGATGTTATTACTAACAAATAATAAATATAATAAATGGGGTGAAGATCAAAAATTTTTAGCTCAAAACATCCATTATAGGTCTCATTCCGCCTACAATTTTATGCGGGATATGTTAGGTTTCCACAGTGGAATAATAATTCATTCAAAAAAGCGGTTATACATAGTTTTCCATGAGATAGCAATAAGGAAAGATTTGGTGTACGTTCAATAGATGAAATAGTGAGATTCGAAGATCTAGGGGATAGTAGAAATTGTTCTGTCGGAAAACAAGTTTGCCTATTTATGATATTGGGGCTAAAAATCCTTGGAAATTCATTATAAGCTATGATATATGTGAAAAAAAATTATCTATAAAATTAAAAGATAACATTACTTATTCTACTGATATTGGTTTTAATATAAGGACTTTAGTTTGCGTGCGACCAGGCACCAAACAATAGACATAGTTGTAAACTACTAGATGTTACTGATCCTTCAAATCCTTAATTTTATTACAACGATAAAACAATTTTCTTCATATATGACAATGACGGCCCACATCTAATAAAATCAGTTCGATATACAATTTTGAAAACAGATGTTTACTCATCTGATGGTGTAGTTAGCTGGGACTGTGTAAGAGAACTCGATCAAGCAGAAAGGAAGAATGTGCGTAAAACTGACAAAAAACCATGTTTATCCTAATAACTGGCAGAAAATGAGGGTATCGTTGGCCACTCAGGTATTAAGTCATAAGACAGCTGAAAAATCTCAGTCTGCAGAAAATTTCCTTGAAAAAATTGAAAAAATTTTTTGACTGCCTAACAGTACTGAGCAATATAATAAACATTTCTATAACAGTGCTCTAAAAAGAACAGGTTTTGTTAAAGACTTTCTACAGTGTATGATTCTGTATGTAGATGAAATTGCTGTTGATAACAGTAAGGCGGCGGTCACACTGATGAAGTATGAAGTATGCAGTATGCAACACGCAGCATACATTACTTAATCTAGGTTGCGATGTTGTTCAAATTCATGCAGTATTGAGTGCAACACCAGTATTAAAAATGGCTTCGTCAGAGGAAGAAGTAATAGCTTTTTGGTGGTTTTTAAGACGCCGTAAGCACTTGTCGAAAAGGAGGTGTTGGATTTTGCCATTTTATAGGGAAAATTTACAGCATAGTTCAGCAATTGTCGCTAACGAGTATTCTATGGATGATGAAAAATTCAAGGGTTTCTACAGAATGAGCAAAAATAGCTTTCATGTCTTGCTGGACTTAGTTCATTCTTCTATTGAAAAAAGGATACAAATTTCCGACGTGCCATTGAACGTAGTGAACGGCTTTTAATTACAATAAGGTAATCAGTTAAAGAAGTGATGTTTTATTAATCATACCACACATTTATTTGTTCATAGTATTAATTATCGACACGATTGCTCATAGTTCATTGTTAATAGTATAAAGTGTACACATGAAGTGTGCATAACAAAAGTGCTTAAGTGCTTAACAAAAGTGCATTGTGATTTCTGTTAATTTTCGAAGTTTCCCTGCATTGGTGTAGGAGATGGTTGTGAGGAGTCCCAGGCTATGGAGTCAGAAAGAGAACTCCAAGAAGCTGCTGAAGTCGAGCATGGTATTAAATCTGTAAATTGTGGAAGCTGATTAGGTACTGTGTTTGAGTTATTGAGGATGTTGTCTATCAATGCAATGACTTGTTGACGAAATTTTCTATTTTGCGTGTCGTTCATTTTTCTTATATCTGGCAACAAACTTTTTAAAAATAAGTGATTGGCATCTTCCTTTTTTTTTCTTATTTTCCATCCAATTGATAAAAGCTTGATCTGCAGAAGCAGAAATGTCTTTATTTCGACTTCGTTGATAACTTCTGGGGGTGATCTGATCTCTTATTTTTGTTGAAGTGTGTGCCGTAATTTGAAAGTCAGATGGTTTTCAACCTCTTGTGGAATATCATCACTGCCTGTTTCCTGCGCTTCCACAGTCCAGGTTACCACATGTTGATTTTGATTTAAGGAACGGTACAAGAAATTGTAAATGGGAAGCTAAATAATAGTACTTTTTGCTATTGGCACCAGATCCACTTTTAGGTTTTTTCAAACTTCTAGAAAATGTATTTCGTATATTCCCCCAGCGTTCCTGACAAATTTCAACTGAAAGAAAAGAGATAATTTTTTTATTGCAGGCATCTGGCAACAGGAAGAAGTGATCGCGATCTCTGTTATCAGTTTTACAGAGGACACAATACAATATCTGTAATTGTAAACGAAACATGTGCAGCTATCTGGGAACGGTTGCAGCCACAATTCATGCCAGCACCTACAGTGGACACTTGGAAGAAAAATGCAAGAGGATTCCATGAGATATGGAATTTGCCAAATTGCGTTGGCGCAGTGGATGGATATCGAATTAAAAAATTTGATAATTCTGGATCGGTTTACATTAATTATAAAGGTTTACATTAATTATAATTATGGCATGCGTGGACCCGCTTGGCTTATTTACAACCATAGATGTAGGAGATCTAGGTCGAAACAGTGATGCAGCGGTGTTTAAACAGTCACAGATTGGAAAATTATTTCAAAAAGGCCAGCTAAATCTACCCGAACCTGCCACATTGCCTAATGACAATACAAACATGGATTTCCCTTTTTATTTTTGTGGGGATGAAGCATTTCCTTTGAAGCCAAGCTTCATGCGTCCGTTTCCTCAAAGAGTTCTAAATGCCAAAAGAGCAATTTTCAATTTAGGCTTTCGAGGGGGAGGAAAATCGTGGAATGTGCTTTTGGCATGTTAACTTCGAAATTTCGGATTTTCGAGACACCTATTGCAAGAAATGAAAAATGTGCACAAAATATTGTTAAATGTGCATGTGTATTACACAACTTTATAAAAATCAGAGAAGGAAAACTCCCTTCACCATCCAACTTTAATGAAGATATTCAAGAAGTTCCGAACATCCAAATAGAAGAGAATAACTACACTGGAAACACTGAAGGGCATCGAAACTATCTCGCAACTATTTTATTACACCCGCGGGATCAATTCCTATCCAATGGAGGTATATTTAACGAAAATGTGAAAAAATGTAAAGAACGATAAGATAGATCTACAAAAAATGTGCCACGTCATGTTAAAATAAATAAATAATTATTCATAAATATTTATTGAATTATCAGTTTGTCCCAATTCATTTTCTATTTTCTTCCATGCTTGTGCCTTTATATTACTTTTGCTATAGTCCTTTTTTGTGTAGTCCCACAAACAATCATGTTTTTCCACCACTTCCACAAATTTAATATTAAAAGCAATATCTTCAGCCATTTTCACAAACAATGCGCAAACTTTTCTGTTTCTTTATATTCTGTTGACTTATCGCTTCAACTTCTCGGCAAATACTGCATAAATACTGCGTGCAACAAGCACCGTCAGCTGCATGCGATTTCTACTGCGCAATTTTTACTGCTACTTCGTCAATGTGACCGCTTTTCTGCGTGTTAAAATAAAATGTATTACACAACGCAATTTCAGTCGCAATGCAGTAAGTACTGCATACTGCGTGTTGCATACTTCATACTTCATCAGTGTGACCGCCGCCTAAGAAACATAATTGTTTTAAAGGCTTAAAACAGTCTGTTACCGTAATACCTAGTATGGCGGAAGATCTATTCGATGAATATGACGATTTTGACTACTTTCCCACAAAACGAGTTCAACAACATCAAATTGAAAATCTATTTGCTTTAATTCGGAGTAGAGGTGGTAATAATAAAAATCCTTCAGCTTATGAATTCGGCCATATCATAGCACGCATTTTATCTACTAAAATTTTGGCAATGGAATCGCAAGTTACCAATTGTGAAGTATATAATGAGGATGAATTCATTGTAAATGAAATATTAGTACCTAGTGACACTGAACTCAATAGAGACATGCAATTGATAATTCCCTTAACTCCAATGAAAAGTCTGCTTCAAATGATCTGGAAAATTCTCACAGAGACGAGCTTGATTTATTCTTCCAAGATGAATTTGATATTGTAAAAGATCAGGAAAATGTTAAAATTGAAGGCAATTCTCTCTGGTACTTTATGGGATACATGCTTCATAAATGTTTTTTAAAAATTATTGTAATATTTGCTATGAACAAATACAAAAATCGGGACAAAATATGTCTATGACTAGTCACTCAGAATTATTTTTATTTTACAAAAATTATTCTACTAAATCGGATTTTGGTTATCTCGTTCCTCCTACAGATTTTTGTTTCCAAATGTCAGAAAATACTCCCAGTTAGCAATTCAAGAGGAGACTCTAGACTTTCGAAATTTTGTAAAAAAAAGTGTATGTTATGAGTGTATTTAACCCTAATAGGTCACACTTCAGGGCACTTTAGTTCTAAAATGTTAAAAAAGTATTTAGGTATTTTTTAAGGTTCTCGGAAGGAGATTTTATAGTTTTTTTTAATTAAAATTAATGATTTAAATATTGTAAAATATCGGCGAAGTTAAGAGAAGGAAAAAACATTTTTTTTTTGAAAATCGTACTTCTTATTCAGAATTGATTTCGAGAAAAACAAAAACTATAAGAATCTATTCTTGAAACTTGATATTTATTATAATAAAAAAAATCATTCCAACATTGCCCGTTTCAAAAAGTGTATTTTTTTTGAAGATCGAAAGAGCAAAAATGGTCTTCATGTCGCATGAAGAATCAATATAAATGGAGCAATAATATTTATCACACAGACATTTTTTGCAAGATATTTTTTATTGTGATAATTCAATATGAAAATACAAAAAAGTACGCCTTATGTTCGTCGCACATTGATCGTTTACAAGATGTACAAAATTATATTGTTTTTTTGTCCTTGGCTCTTTTACAAATTTTAGGTATTGTCTTTCACCATTAGCGGGTAACTCTTTTTTCAAGATCATCATGATTCCATACCTTAAATTCACTCACAAAGTTGTCATAGTGAGCTTGTCTTCCAACTGGGGCCGTACTAATTCTAAAGATAACTGGCGTAGACAATCAATTTTTGACATTGAAGAAGAATTCGCGGATTTAGAGCAGCCTGGTCCAACACACCATAAAATATCCGCATCGACCAACCGTTCGTTTTTCGTGGTAAAAGTATGGTAAAGCTGGTCGAAACAATTTGTACCCCATTTAGTTGCATTATTATACAATAATATGTATCTGTTTTTCCATCAACAATCTTCGTAAAATGCGAATAAGAGGAAGCCAGAAGAATTTTTTTTTTGTGTGTACAGGATAGCAGCGTTATTCTAGTGGATGATAAACAGAATTTCTCATCTTGTTCTAATAATAAAACTTGCACGTGTCTTGATCGTAGATTATAAGTAACCTGCAAACGAGCATTAACAACATATAACCACTGTACTGAAAAAAATCATTTCACGTGGAATTTCATATTTACTACAGAAATTTAATTTTTGTAAGTAGCAGCACAAAAAAAAATAATAATTTTTCAGTCCAAAATACACTTAGGTCACACGGGGTCACCGTAACCCCACGATTTTTTAAGGTCTATTTTGAACGAATACTAGACGAACACTGATGATTGTCAAGCCACGCTAACAGCACAGAAGTATCGTTGATTAGACGGATTAATAGCAGATAGCGGCTCAAGCCCTATTTCCACGATTAAGGGGCTTTACCAGAAGTTTTTAAAAAAATTGGGGTCAATTTGACCCCCGGTGTCCTATTAGGGTTAAGAAGAAACGGAACAATTAAAAAAAAGAACGATATTTTCAATTTGAAGCGTCACAACTCGGAGTGAGGAAAGGCACGGTGGTGGAAAGGCCATAAAATTCTGCATACAATGCCTTCTTAAAATCGAGCGTATAGGGTGTACTTTTGAAGATATAGGCTATTTAATGAAAAAATAGCATATTTTGCTAATCATCCTGTAACTCGACTGGGTGACATTTTACACCCTCCCCTGCCATACAATGCTTTCCTTGTCTGGACGAGAGTAATCATTTGGCAACATATAGTCGTATTAGTCTAGGACACTCTGTATAATACTTAATTGTCTGTTTCCTTGTCACATTGCATGTCATTTCATCCGGTGTTTGGTTTATGTTTAGTTTAACATACTAATACTAACACCGACTAAGTGCTGAAAAGCGTATATTGTTGACCTTTTATTTATTAAATGTGTCGCTAGAACCAGAGCTAGTGCTAAGCTGGTTCTGATAGTCAAATTATTTTACATATGGATGCATAAAAATCGATTGGTCCTTTCTCAAAATATGATTTTTTGAAAATTACGTTCCATTATAAAATTACAAAATTCCTGGATGGCCACCCTAGAAGGGAGGGGGTAGAGTGTTTGAGCGGTTACTAAGTATGCACTTGCAATTGATTACACAAACGTAACCCACAAAATACTACCAACCACAAAATAACAAACACTGGTTTGAGCATCTCTGATACTGGGAGATTTGGCAGTCGCTTGGAGTTAACGAGACCTATTACAAGTAGCTTTTCTTACTACGCCGTGCCATATATTTTATAATTCTAGAATATACAGTATTTGTAGTTTGTATAGTAATTTAGTAATAATAATAAACGCATAAAGTGATTATGAAATTGTGTTTTTTACTTGCTACATGCTAAAGTGTTGTTTGGGTAAACAACAAAACATGGGTAAGATATTTTCGTATTGTATACACAGTACATACTCCCAAAATTTCATCCAAATCGGAAATAGTCGGGCTTGAAGGTGATCGGTTTCGTTTGGAATGATACGTAAGAACCTTTTTATCCCCTTACAAGGATTCTTTGAATATTTCGATTGTATGCAGAACTTTATATTTAATTTAGTTTAGTAGCTAAAGATTCCTCTTCGGACCTGGGGGCCTATTCTTGAATTACGAATGGTTTTACGAATTCTTTATATAACGAATGGTTGATAACGAATCGAATGGCTCGTTCGTATTCTTGAACCTCATCGTTATAAAGTCGAAGTGGTGAAAAAGTTTTTCAACATAACGAGTGTGGTAAGATTAAATCTGTCAATTTAGAAATTGAATATTGTCAACTGTTTCATGTTTTAAAATATAATTTGTAAAAAATGGCTAGCTTCAGTGAAATGGCATTATTGTTTGCTTCTGAAATTGTTGAAGAATCTATGGAAAATAAATTACGTCGATCGTTAATCAATTCCTGCAGCCTCAATTCATCGCTGGATAGGAAAAATTTTGAAGGGAGGACCTACACCAGTGCCATGCAAATGTTTTTTGCCACCGCAGATTTTCCTCTCACCATACATTTTAAATCCTGCCAACTCTGGAAATTTTTTATTAGCTTTGTTTTGAATATAATATTATAAAAAAAAAAATCATATGAATTTATGTACATTCCTTTCTCCAACTTTTCCAGTCCTTTTGCGCTCCGGGTATGGAATTTAATACTGATGTCAGCTTTTGACACAATTCCGTGGCATCCAAATTTCAGTTTCGGGTTTTTCTCTAAAAAATTAATTATTTTAGTTTTTTGAGCATATGACATTTTCGCACATCTTTTATATCCCATTATCACCCATAAAATAGCAGCTGATTCACTCTTCGTTTGGCATAACGAATGGTTGAACCCACTCGTTAAATAACGAAGGGTTTGCGTTCGGTATATAACGAATGCGGATTTCAAGAATACCACATGTGTCGATTCCGAATGGTTTTGACAGTATAACGAATACGAAATGTGCCTTCGTTATTCAAGGTCCAGGTCCTCTTGGAATATGTCATGTTTGGAAATTTCTTCAGGTTAAGATTCGCACTCTACCTTATACATAGTTGCGAACAGACTATTAAAACACCTTCCTACGTAAATTTATGTTCTTGGATTAGTTCAGGCATTCGAAATCATTAGAGATTGTGGTAATGAAAACTATTTTACAGAATCCACATCAAAGCATAGACTCTCAAAACAAGGCCCCATTTTTATATTCAATATCGAAGGATTAAAATAAAAAGATTAAGAAGAAATAGGTACATTATAAGAGGCTCATGAGTTATTTTATCACTTTTGATGTATAAAAGCAAGCTCTAGCTGATAAATCAAACAAAAACTAAATATTGTATTTACAAAAGAATTGAACAAATCGCTGTGTTTACAAAAAATGCTAAAGATAGCAACTTGTAATGAGTAATTAATGACTTTAATTATGCGGTTAAGCGGTTATTGCCGTACATTACCTGTATCATATCAAAACGACCGATACGCATTATCATGATAAATTACTATCATGTCTTATTGATCAACGATCTTTCATTGACGTTTTAAAAACTATTTTAGGTATACATCTATCTCTAGAAAAATTCGTAGGTACGTATTAATCCAAAAGTTCAAGTAGGTATAGTAGGTACACAATTAATTTTAGTACATGCAATAAGTACGTAATTTTTTGTTGTTTTTGGAATATCAGTAGTACCTAATCTGGTTATCTTCTCTTGAAAATTCTTTCAGTTTGAGTTGATCAAAGAATTCGAACTAAAAATCTCAATCGGGGATTTAAATACTCAAAATTCATTTGTATTGAAGATTAGATTGTCCATTTTGTATACACATATGTATGTATGCGCATGCAGGCAATATCTAAAGTAATACAATCACATAAGCATGGAGATTTCCAAATCGTCGATGTTATTAAATTGAAAAGAAATGAAGCTGACTTTAAGCGACTAATAAATTTAATAAAAAATCACTTTGTGACTATATGCGATAACCTCTCACAATATTATTTCTCACTTGGAAGACATCAGCCAAATTTATAAAGGAAGTTGCCATCAGAAGTCGAGAATGTTTTTTTTTAATTATGGAAAAATCAAAAAGCCATTATATGAAATGTTTTACGCATATGAGGATTTACGATAATCATTCTCCAGACTGATTATTTATTTTGTATGTACTTTTTTTATTAAAATGGTAAACTCACACTGAGGTGCTATAGTTAAGCTCAATAAACTTTTTGAAAGATAACGTCCTAGGGAATTCATAAAAAACAATCGTCGCGGTGCAAATATTCTCATAAGTTTGCGCGTATTAGAGCTGAACAATTGCTCCGCGAATTCATTATTTTGCTCGCAATAAGGAAATCTAATTTACAAGAGGGTTGTGAAAATGGATATTATTTTGTCAATGGCCTAATATCGCGTGTTTGTTTTCTTTTTTATCTAAACGAACTTTTAGTAGTGCTTGGAGTAGTGTACTGATCACAGTGTACCAGTTATATTAAAAAAAAAAAATAGCTGAACAACAACGACTTTTTTGAAATGGTTGGAACAAGACATAAAAATGCAAGTGAAACTTTGGAACTGTCGGAAGTAAAAAAACGTAAGACTTTTCTGACATAATTTTAAGACTTTAATTATGGAAAAAGTAAACAATGATTAATTGCTCATAATCACGCTTTTACAATTTGAGTTAATGTTGAGGTGTTTATACAACTTTTATTCTGATATTTGCTGAAAATATTTATTTAGTGAGACTTTTTAATTTATTTGAATGTAATCACTTTATAAATCTCAGTGATACTGATGTGGATAATAAAAAAAATTGTTAAGTGAGCCAACTCATATAGAGATTTAATGTCAGTTGTTTTCGCAATTTATTCTACGCATCAGTTAGGATTTTAGGATATTTGTAATGATCAAAAGGTCCGTTAACAAAACTTTCGGTTCTTCCTTTATTTCTGACCTCAGTTCAGTAGTCCATTTGCCAATAAACAGAAAAAACATGTTTATGCAGAGCAATCAACTAAAGCAAGGGAACAAAAAAAGGGAAATAAAAAAATTTGTTATTTGAAAATTATTCTTTATGACACCTCAAAGGAGAATTCAGGTGTGTGTGTATGTGTATATATATATATATATATATATATATATGTGTGTGTGTGTGTGTGTGTGTGTGTGTGTGTGTGTGTGTGTGTGTGTGTGTGTGTGTGTGTGTGTGTGTGTGTGTGTGTGTGTGTGTGTGTGTGTGTGTGTGTGTGTGTGTGTGTGTGTGAGTGTGTGTCGGAGTGTGCCTTTACCGGTGTTTGCGTAAGTGTGTTTCTTTAATGTTTTTCGATTCCATTCTAAATAAATTCTGCTTTACTACACAAAAATTGAATATTTGGCATATATAAAAACAAACGCAATGCTGGTCCGAACGCTCGGATGGTATGTTTATACCACTGACTTATAACAAAGGACTCAGCGATTTGCTATTTCATGTGGCACAAAAAATATTGTGTTTCTGTATGTCAGAGTTTGAACACCCTTAAAAAACCCCTAAAAAAATATCTTTCTTGTGACCAAGTGATATTTTAATCGCTTATAAGAAATTAAACTCATTCCGGCTTTAATTTTCAAAAGGTTATTTTTACCTGAATCCTGCGTATGGGCAAGATAGATGGAGCATGGTAAACACTATATTTACCTTACTCTTCCTGCAGTGATTGCATCTGCAGCCAACATAAAAACATCAAATGGCATAAGAAAACGTACAGTAAGCGATATTTTGTGTTGGTAGCTCCAACTTTGCCATAGCGCGAAAGAGAAAACTATAAAACTTATGCCATTCTTTCCTATAGGAAAATGACAATACGCTCAGTCCATTGTTATAAGCTTAGATTATGTAGGAAAAAGAATAGGCTATGAGGAAGAAAACTTAAGCATTTTTTGTTTTCATGTAGTAGATCGCATTGATGTGTTCGTTTTAGTCATGCATGTAGTAAACTACGATATTTTCAGAGCGGGGGGGACATAATTTAGTGGTTGAAACTTTATTAAGAATTGAATAAATTCAATAGAAAAGATCCCATTATATCGCAAAATTTTAAATTTATAATTTTATTATTTTTGGAATTTTTAAGAATTTTTCTAGTGCCCCATTTATTTTCTGATGATATTTATTGTCGTTGCCTTTGTATGGCTGACATCATATAAATAACCCTAAGAACTCCGTCAACTAACAATGACAATTCAATTGTAAACAAACACACCGGCTTTGGAAAATGTTCAATTCTATTGTCAAGACTGTTTATTGTTAAAACGATTTCACTTAAAATTTATTTGAAACACTATAATTTATTATTGAAATAATTAAACTTACCTGGAAAATGATTTCACGCACGAGCGCACCTCTTCACCACAATTCAAGACTCCGGAGTCTCGATTATATAAAATCAATTTCACAGATACTTCACTACAGTTTCTCACTATTATTAAGTATATCTAAATCACTTTTTATTACTTCTTTCAAGAAAAATCACTAAAAATCCACCGCATTATTTTTGGTAAATTCAAATAAATTTCGAACTGACAACAAATAAATAAATAAAAAAATATGCTTATCACACGTACACGAATTTTACACAGCATAGCCTATCCTTTTTGCTCTATAATCTAAAGTTATAAGTCAGTGGTTTATACACTTCTTGTTGGTACTTAAAAGAAGAAGAAGAGTAAAATAATTGAGTTTTCACTATATATTTGGACACTGCCCGAGCAGAGAGAGCTGAAATTTTGGACACGGCGTTTTCATAAAAATAGTAAATACAACTTTAATAAAATAAGTAAAAAACGAGTTTTCAAACAAAACTGAGGCCAAGCCGCATGAAAAAGTAGAAAATAAACTTTTCTTCACACACAGAGGTGGACTCAGATTTTTTGATTGGGACATTTGTCTTGAATATTCTTTCTCTTCATGAATCAAATCACTTATTACCTCTGATTGATCATACTGAAATATATCGGTGATTGTCAGCGAATAAAATCTGAGTCCACCTCTGTGTGTGAAGAAAAGTTTATTTTGAAAATTCGTTTTTTACTTATTTCATTTTCTGCCTTTTTCACGTTAACTAAATTGTTATTACGTGCTGCATGCAACGGTTTTCTGAAATTCAAATTATGTTTTAAACAGCGCTTTTTAGCTGTATTCCAACTTGATTTCATATAACATGAATTTTCCCGATTTTCCATGTTTTCCACAGACTTTTCCCATTACTATGAAATTTTTTTAAAAAAAATTTGCATGCAAATTTTCATGATTGCTGAAGAGAAAGTATTGATGCCAGTAGGACGGAAAAAAAATGATTCCGCATAGCTTATAAAACTTTTTTGTCGGAAAATTTTCCGGAAAAGTCGGAAAATTTTCCAGAAAAATTGGATAATTTTGCATTTTTTCTGAAACAGATTTATCACTAATCATATCGATGAAAATTTGTCCGATGATTTTCCCGCTTTTCTGGGTTTTCCACGGAGTTTTCCACAAAAGCAACTTTATGCAACTCATTTCGCTCTACAACTTTGTCTTAGGTTGTAAAACGCTCAAACGCTTCCTTGGTCTGAAAAACTCCGGAAAAGCGTTTTACATGAATTTTCCTTGATCCTGCATAATTTAGAAAACTTTTTTACCGGAAAATTTTCCGGAAAAGTCGGAAAATTCAGGAAATTTTTTTCGGAAAACTCTACATTTTTCCTGAAACGGATTTCTCACTAATCAAATTTGTACCAAATTTTCAAATGATTTTCCCCGATTTGATAGATTCAATTGTCACGCGACATGAACCTGTGTGCCAAATTTCAGCTCGCTGTGATGACGAAAAGTGGGTCTACGAGAGTGTCGAAAATAGTAAAAATGAAATATATAAATAAATAGACAGACAAATTCGTATACGAGTTAAAGGGAATGGCCTCAAAAATAGACTAAATCGAGGAACGCTTTCTTGATCTTTTCATACGAACATTGTAGTTTTTTACATATATTGTGAAAACGTCTTTATCGTATACAGAATATAGAATCCTATAAAATTGGTTATACATAATCAATTTTACTCCACGATGAGCCGTTCTAGAAATAGATGTGAAAAACAAAAAACACTTTATCAATCAAATTTGCATACTGTGGGAAATTGCACACAGGATTCATCTATTGTATCGTAAGAATTGGTCTAAACGACCAATTCTAGTTTTTGTTCTTATTTTTCTTATAATATTAATAACGGGTTTTGCTATAACCATTATTGAATTTACAGTTTTTTGAGTTTAGTTTTAATAAGATTGACCGCCGAAAAACTTCTTTCCCCACTTGCGATGTATGTGGAAGGCACATAAGGCAACTAATAATTTTTTCTAAATTGGGAAATATTTTTTCAACTAGACTATTTTTACATTAAAAATATAGAATTCTTCAAATAACAGTGACTTTGGTACAAATTTCTGTATTTTCACAGCACGCCATTCTCTGGCTAAAGCATCGATATCATTTCGCGATCAATAAAAAAGTGTGAGAAAAGTGAGAGCTTGGAGTTAAATAAATTGGATCCATTCCCTCAACTGCTGCTGTGCAATTTTAACAGCAAGGACTGGGAGTGCTTTATAAGTAGAAGGTCACCAGCCCTGTATTAATATATCTGCCTTTTACACATAAAATCACTTTACAATCTTTACTTGTATATTTTTCACGTTCTGATTTTACAACATTACACTTTTATTTATATTTAGCTTATTATAGCTTTACTATTATTTTTTTGAGGGAACAAGAGACCTTACCGTGGGTCGGGGGTCACTTGGTTCCTTTTCAAAAACTGACTAAAACTGACTGCCTTTGGCTAACGACGCATCGGCTTTTTATTTGGAATTTTGGTTCCAAATTTTGAATAATCAGCTAAAGGCTGAATTATTCATAGTGGGGTTGAAGAAAAATTAGTATATAGTGAGTATTGGGAAATTCCAGCAATCTTAGCACTATTCTAACTATTTCCCCAGTTAAATGTGCGAGGAAATTTTGGGTACGCCTACCGATATTGCATCAATACATAACGGCGAAAATCAATATTGCATGGCTAAGCAATATTTTTGAACGATTCCCCTGCATATAAGAATTTTAAAAGCCGTCTATTGGCTAATAGAATATACAGACCAGAAAATTCAAAAACCTCATGCATATTACACATGATATTGTTTTTTCGTCATACTCATTACTCAAAGTATTTACCATATACATATGAGCAAGCTAGTGACAACAAAAAAAAAGACGAAGAACAACAGAACACAATTTGTGGGTCAAACGCTAGGCACATTACGCGTATTTCCCAATATGTGAAAAAACAATTAAAGCAAGCGCTCACTGGTTGTATGGTAGGTCAGGGACAAGCCCAGTGCCGCTACATGGCTAGAATTGGTCTCGTGCTCAGGGGTATGTTTTATGTAAACAATGCAGCGCGTTGCCGCTATTGTATTAAAAATGGAAAAATGTTGAGTTGACAATAATTCTGATGGAATTATTGTCAATCGATATGAATTGAAAAGGTCAAGTCATTGTTACTTGAAAAAGAAAATGTTTTTAATGTTTTGTAATTCCAGTATTCTTCAGAGAGAAAATATTTAATGACTTTTAGGAAGAAAGTATTGCATAATTTTTTGTGAATAATCTTCAGGGAATACTCGTATTACGATTGATATGTATGTACGTACATATGCTTTTGGAATATGTATGCACGTACGAAAAGATATGCATGGGAGATATGTAGGTACGTATGTACATTGAAGTTATGGGGATTTCGTTGATTTAATTTGATCTTGATAGCGCTTGATTTATTTGGGGAGGTAATGAATGCCGCTTAATGAGTGGCGCTTCATTACACTGCTTTTAGTAATGGGTCGTCAAAATTTATACTATGTAATATTCCTTTAAATTAGATAATATAGAAATCACGGCATTGTTTTGTTATTTCTTGTAACTCTTGTTCTTAAAGTAGTTTTTTATGAATTAATTCCTCCATGAAAAATATTCAACGGATTTGAATTTGAACGAGATCTTAAGGCAAACTTAACTTTTGTGAGAAAGAAAAGGAGCAATTAAAATTAAAGTTTTAAATTAAATTGGACAATTCTGCGTTCTTCGAGAGAGCGTTTACATTTGCACAGCTACTTCGCTGCAGCGACAGCCAACACAATAGCAAAGTTTTACACAAGCCCATCGAAACGCGAATGTTATTTCACACTTGACATTGCTTTATTCTATCCTTCTTTTCAATAAGAGAATTGTTCTGATAAGATTAAACTTGGTATATTACAACATAGTAGTTACCAAACCATCCTTTTAAGTTCAACCTGTGCTATGTACCATGCATAGTTACTCAACTCAGACCTTCCATCACCTAGGTGAATAAAAACTTTTTAATAAACTTGGTTTGCTAACAAAAAGAGAAGTTTTTAAAATAAAATGGACTACTTAATACCAAAACCGGAGTAGTTTTATAACAGGAGTAGTACCGGATGACGCTATTAGGTTTCGGAGTACAAATGTTCCTCAGTATGTAAATGTTAAATTTAATTGGAGTAAGAGAAGCGTGGCACGAATTACACAATCCTGCACCCGCACCATCTTCCTTATAACGAAGCATCTATGCTCAGGGTATCACTTTATGGAATAGGCTGCCTCCACTTTTAAGAGAAAGTTATAAAGCTTTGGCATTGGATTATATGATTGCCCCAAGTGAATAAGCTCTCTCTTTCATTTTTTTCCCCATAACATCCAATTTGTCCACATCTGTCCATTATTTAACCTGTCATTCTGACAGCTCTAGGAAGCTCCAAGCTTTAGCATTGGATTATATGATTGCCCCACGGACATAAACAATATTGACTGCTTAACTTTCTATTTCATGTAGGCACAATTTTTTGTATCAAAAAGAGTTCTTACGTTGGTGCCAACATTGAAAAAATCATTGGCGGGAAGTTGAAAAAATGAGCGCGCAGCTCGAAAACCTTTCGAGTTTCTGCTGCGTATCTAATGAATATACTGGCTTTGGTAAAACAATTTTATCAATAATAACCCCAAATAATTAATTTAAAAACATTTATTTCGACAAACCCACTTATTTATTTGTTGTTTACAGTTCCCTCTCACTTTGTACTTGGTGCTTAGAACGAAAAAGTCAGCAATATAGAAGTGAGCCCACTTCCTGCAGTGTATTTTTATGAACGTAGTCAATCTATATTAGACATGTCAGTGGATTACCCTATAAGTGACTAAGCTATGATAAGTGTATTTTGTCAGCTGTATACTACCCACTCGATTGTTTAGTATTGAATCCGCCTCAGAAGAAATCATTTCGCACCTAACTAGCACTTACGTAAATGTGATTATAGGTGATGACTTCAATGTCAATCTCCTTTTAACTAATCCGCGCGAAATGACTTCAAGAACTTGACGCAATCATTACTTCTGAGCACTGTTAATTGTTTACCCACCCACTTTAATACTTCTAGCCCTTCTCTAATTGACGTGTTCCTTGTTTCGGATAGTAAATCGGTGCTTTTGCATCAACAGACTACCCCTCCATCAATACTTGATCACGATACGCTTTTTATCATTTACGAATTTTCGCGCCAGGAGAGCTGCCAAGACTTTTGCCTATCGTGACCTCGATAACATTAATGTGGACGCTTTACAACAGGAGTGTTCATTTTTATCTTGAGATGAATTTATTCTCCAGCCTACGATTAATGACAAATTATGCCTCTTTAATTCAGTCATCGTCGATTTAATTGACAAATATGCACCAGTGCGCATTCGCACTACTAAACATCTTGGCTGCCCATGGTTCTCTCACGAAATCAACATAATGATAAATAAGCGGAATTTCCTTTATCATAAATACTTACGTCCCAGAACTGATGATAATCACAGACGCTATAAAACTGTGCGAAATAAAGTGAACTCTAGGATTCGAGCTGCTAAACGTCATTACTTCCGCTCAAAGTTTAATATGGACCTCCCACCCAAAAAACTATGGCATAATTTGAAAAAGGCTGCTGTTTTTGGGAAAGAATATGCAGGTTGCGATATTAATCCAGATGCACTAAACACTCATTTCACTTCATCGCAGTCCTCTAACGCTCAGATTTTATCAGTCTCTGATACACCTGGTAGTTTTCAGACAAGGTCAGATGGCTTCAGCTGTAACTGTGTTGGTGCTGACGAAAATATGAAGGCTTTTCTTTCTATTAAATCGCATACTATCGGACCGGATGAAATCCCCCCAAATTTATAAAATATATACTGCCCTGGATTCTCACTCCGCTCTTACATCTATTCAACACTTGTCGTACCACATCTGAGTTTCCCTCTCTCTGGGAAATGGCTACAGTGATTCCGATAGCTAAGAAAAGTTCCCCTGCCGATTTAAATGACTTCAGCCCGGTTAGTCTATTATGCTTCCTTTCGAAAGATTTTGAAAAAAACCCGTCCCTTCGGATAATCGAATATCTCCATAGTAATAATTGCTTAACCAGCTGTCAATCAGGTTTTCGCGCCGCTCATAGTTGTGAAACTGCTCTCCTAAAAGTATCGACTGATATTCGCAAGGCTTTGGACGATAATAAATTGTGCCTGTTGGCCTTGCTGGACTTCTGTAAGGCTTTTGATAGTGTTAGCCATGCTAAATTGCTGTATAAGTTGTCAGATAAGTTTAGTTTTTCTTTGTAAGCCGTTGGCTTAATTTATTCCAGTCTGATAGATCCCAAAAGGTCAAGGTCGGCGGCTCTATATCTAATGCGCTGTCGTTAACATGTGGTGTCCCCCAGGGATCCATACTGGGTCCAGTATTGTTCTGTACTTACATTAATGACCTGCTTGATGTTATTGAGGATTGCAGTATTCACTTGTATGCGGATGATGTTCAGCTATATTTGGCACGCCCAATAGGCCTCATGGACGATTGTGCAGACCGCATAAAATTCCGATTTAGTCAGGGTTTCAACGTGGGTCGTGGAGAATCATTGGGTACTTAATCCTTATGTTGTCATCTCCCCAGCACATCGGTGTGCACATATTACGGGTAGCGTAATGTCCAGGTGCGCTTTGTAGTTTTGACGTTTAGCGCAGTTTTATTCTTAAAGAACCTTCAAAATTGACATTTCGAATCGAAGTGCACACCAACCGTTCAGGTGCTATCCCTACTTTTTCAATGATGTGATGTGTGCACCGATGTGCTGAAAAGCACTCGTGTCTTATTTTACCAGTGGCAGCGTAATTTTTCCACATCTAGACGCAGTCTGTCGAAAAAAGATCAATGGTGCTTTCGACGACTATACGCAATTTGTTTTCGGGCTTCAACGCTTTGACCCTGTTTCTCCACATCGGCACGACCTACTTGGCTGCTCTTTAATGTTCATTTGGTTCGCAAAGCTTTAATATTCCTCCATCTATTTTTACAATTTTCTACCAATTTATAATGCAATTCACTTTATTTTATTTTCTTCTTTTTTCTCTTCTTTCTGTTCTCTTTTTTTATCATTAACTTTAATGTTGAATTAGCTATCAAATGTTTCCTCTGTTTTTTGTTTTTTTTTTCTATTCTAATTATATATTAGTGTATTAGTATTAGTATTAGTAGTAGTCTTTCTCCGCAATATTGTTATTATTGAATTGAATTGAATTGAATTTTCTTCCCATACAATTCTATTTGTCCACATCTTTCCATTCTGCATCGCTTTAAGCAATTAATCTATTTCTCCCATTCTCATCCTATAGGATTGTTAGTCCGAATCATTCACTTATATGACACTCCATTTTACGAACTAATAAATCCAATACTGGTGTTGTCTGTGTAGTCAGACTCTGATTTCTAAGTCCTTTACAAGCACTTGGCCTTATGCCGAATATTTGAATTCAGTGCAATATTAATTGAACTTTACTGAACGAAAAGAAAACACTTCATTAGTGTACAAATTATGATCTGATTTTCGAGCCATTAGATCGTGCTATATGTCTAAGGTATTAATGGGGTCAAGTACAATCACCAACGTAAAAGGGAACGTTTCGACTATTTGATGGACAATAAATAACATAAATATGAACTAATACTTATGTTTATATTTTACAATTTAATTCATGCTAATTACTTACTATTAGAAGCTTAGGTGGATATTATTATTTTTTTTTATTATCTGTATCTAATTAGAACTTAATTTTACTTTCGGATAATTCAGTACCCGTTTGCAATTTTTTATTTATTTTCTTTTGGCTCTTTTTTCTTCTTTTTCAATTTTTTCCCATGAATTGTTTTTTTATTATATTATTTGAGCTTTTGCCAACAAGATTTCAAATTTTATTGCAGATATATTTTTACGTTTCGTCATTTACATACCTGTGCTTTAAATATTTTTATTACCGCCGATACAAATTTTATCTTATCTGGGCTTTCTAAGGATGTGCTATTTTTTTTTCCAAAACGGCTAGCTATCAACTACGTAATGCTATCTTGATAAATGATATTGTAACATTTTTATCACGTTTTAATGAATATATTTCAAGTTTAAGATAGAAAAAAGCTATAATATTTGTTGTATGACGAAAAAATGAAGAAGAAGCCTTATGCAACACTCTTAGTAATAAAGGTTAAACAATTTGTTTAATTTTTTTTTTTTTGCTTGCAACTTGCATATTTACTTTTATACTGTAAAACAATACCAACAAAAAACGTTACAGAAGACAGAATAAGAATAATAATAAGAATAATTTGCACCTACCATTAGATAATTACACATTTCTTTTACGAAAAGTTAAAATTTGTTATTTTCATTTAAATAAGACCCACTTAAAAGGTAAAACAACTCTTTCGTTTTATACTTAAATATTTTATATAGATCTGCTATGTTAATAAAAACAAAATCACGAAAGCTTTTTCAATCAGGCACTCCACATTTCGGAATGAAATGATGCTGGCAGCACTTACTTGCCATGAATACAGTATCGAGAAAAAAATAATCCAAGGCCAAGATTCGAGAAATAAGCGATTCTCGAAATATTCTCTAAGCTTAATTCATATATTCCATTCGAAGAGCTACGTTACTACTATAGATTAATCGTACAATAAAAAAAAGTAGGTACGTCTAGCAGATTGCACTAAATTTACTACAGTTACAGTCGAGCTAGACTCGCTTCTAGACCGTCGAAAACTTTTATTTACTTTGAAAGGAGATGGAGGATCCATCCTGGATTACTTACCTTTTACAGCTGTATTCCAAGAAAGGTACTCTGGTACAGCCTTGAGCTAAAATGGGTAAGTGAAAGTATTGCATTGCATCCTCCTGGAAGAAAGTAATAATTGCAAAATTTCCAAAGATCTCCGTCTAAGAGAATGTAGTAATTGACGTTGGATCATGCTATATTGAACTCGGTAAACGAAGTACTAGTGCTGACAATTCTGTATAGAATAGAAAGTTAAATAGAGAAAAATATGCGAGAATTGCAAGCTGGATTCAGCTGCATTCGACGATGTCGTGTAGAATAATTGCCGGAATAGAATTCTCCGTTCTATATAGCATTCGTAGTTTTGAAAGAGCATTCGACACATTCAATCGTAAAGCAATAATGCGATACTGGAGGAGGACTTAATTAAAACAACAGACGTTTGCTTAAACGGAGTTGTATATTAACTAGTACAACTATGATTTATTACCGGGTAAACTTTATATTTGTTTAAGATGGCGACTTTTTAGAATTCTCCGATACAACGACAAAAGTGAAAATAAAATTTATTCGTTATTTTATCACACAACTTATTGATTTAGGGCGGCAGCTAGGTTCAAGTTGGTTTGACCCATCAACAAATAACAAACGAAAATAGAGCAAATAAAAGACAAAATGGAAATATTGAGAAATATGGAAAATATTTTTTGAAAAGAGTTGAAAAAATCAGTTTAATACAGAGACCGAATCAGTTATGACTTTTTACGAAAAAAGCCAACTTTACCTGTTATTCCTGACCGATAATAATTTGAAGCTAAAAAACCAACCTGGAAAGGCTTTTTATTTTATGTGGCAAAAATATAAAACTAGCTTGGCTTTTTATTTTATCTGGCAAAAAATAAAGCCAGCTGGGCTTTCTATTTTTTCTGGCAATAATAAAAAGCCAGCTGGGCTTTCTATTTTTTCGAGCTGGAAGTAACAGGCTTTGAAGCTGGCTATTTTTTTTTTGAGGAAGTATAAAAAGCCAAGCTGGGTTTCTTAGTTTTTCTAGCCGAGTATCAAAAAAAAATTCATAACTGGTCCGGACCCTGAAAATAAGAAACCAGCTTGGCTTTTCATACTTCCGGCTTCGAAACCTCTTACTTCCAGCTCGAAAAAATAAAAAGTCAAGCTGGCTTTTTATTTTTGCCAGAAAAAATAAAAAGTCAAGCTGGCTTTTTATTTTTACCAGAAAAAATAGAAAGCCCAGCCGGCTTTTTATTTTTACCAGAAAAAATAGAAAGCCCAGCTGGCTTTTTATTTTTACCACAAAAAATAGAAAGCCCAGCTGGCTTTTTATTTTTACCAGAAAAAATAGAAAGCCCAGCTGGCTTTTTAGTTTTAGCAGAAAAAATAGAAAGCCCAGCTGGCTTTTTATTTTTACCAGATAAAATAAAAAGCCTAGCTGGCATTTTATTTTTGCCAGATAAGCTTTTTTTAATAAAAAGTTAAGTTTTCAAAAGCTTTGCAGGAATCGAAACGGGTTTCATCACGAGACATCTTTTGGTATATTCCACAAAATTCTACGATCATGATTTATCCCATCTTTTTTATTTAAAGTTTTCAAAATACCAGTTATTTTCGGTTTGAAGCTGTGTAAGCCCGCAGAGGGGTGAAAAAGAAACTAATATGTACCTACTGGTGAGTGTCAGATCTGAAGCGCGACTGACTGTGATACCTTATCTAATTGGTGATTACCCTAGTCCAAATTGTACATAACTATACATGTATTATTCACTTCTCTAGTTTAATGTCTACAATATTTGTTAGCTACTAAGCTATTACATCTAAGCTCATTTACATATACAACAAATTAATGGGGAAGGAAAGGAATAACAAAAGATATAATAAACCTGATTTCACGATGATGCCGAATCAATAATTCTCCACAATAGAGGCATGAGCGATCCACTAAGATTCAAAACAGGTGTACAATAAGGATGTCCATTATACAGAGTGTTTTGGTCTATAGAGCGGGAGATGATAGTACTCACCTAGCCAAACAAAAAATTGCAGGCAGAAGGGAGGCCATTTCACCCGTTTCGGAGTTGCAAGGGTGATTAGGAAAATATGCTAGGTTTTCACAACACACCCTGTATCTGAAAAAGTACAGCGTGTACGGTCACCATCAGTGTATGTAGAAGTTCATGGCCTTTTACAGCCACTGGTCAACCAGCCGCATGCTCCTATTCTCTCAGGAGTTATGGGTCCACACTAAAACTTTCGGGTTTTCTAACCTTTTTTCAATTTGACCTGTTTTTTTTTATAAAAATTGTAAACTTTTATTTATTTATTTGATTTAATTTGCCCTATTACACCTATGTGCTAACATGTAGCCGTTAAAGAGGTATTAGCTCTTAACCTATTCTCAAAGCTATTCTCAAAGATAATTTGTTCCCTTAAGGCCGCTACACATGCTCAAGCAAATCTTTCGAATTATGCATTGCCCAGTCGTTTGACTTACATGAGCGTGTGTAGCGAATGTCGGAACTTGAGTTGAGAGAGCAAGAGTGAAATCGGCCGAAACTATTGCGTACAAGCAAAACTTATAACTTTGCTATGGAATTGAACTAGACAAAAACGGATATTAACTTTTGCCTCCACTCGCAACGAATTTTGTTCCAACTTTAATTCATTCCTATAGCAAAGTTGTCAGGTTTGCTTGTACACAATAGTTTCGTCAGATTTCATTCACAGCAGACTTCAGTCTCTACTCAAGCTCCGACTTGCGTTACACACGCTCATGCAAATTATACGACTGGACCATGCATGAACCAGTCGTATGATTTACTTGAGCGTGTGTAGCGGCCTTTATTGACTCAAAACACGTCATTTTAAAAAATATATCGTCTATTTTCGATTTGACCTGAATAGGTTATGAGCTAATAACTGTTTAACGAGTACAGTTAGCACATAGGTGTAATAGGTCATATTAAAGAAAATAGTCCACAGTTTCCATTTTTTATTAAAAATGTAATGTTAACCACCTGTTTGTAAAAAAGAAAAAAAAGGTTAGAAAATCCGAAATTTTTAGCTTAGACCACCATAAAAACCCGGCATATTTTTTCAATCGGCCCGTAACTCCGAAACGGTTGATAACCCCTCCTTCCCTGCCATACAATTTTTTGTATGTCTAGGTGAATACTATCACCTCCCGCTCTATGGACCACCATGGAAGAAACACTCTGTATATCTTGCTTTTCATCTCCACATTAACCGAAGTGATGAGGAAAGAAAACTCAGTACTTAAAGGAATCAGATGGACGCTAGACCTAGACTACGCATACGGCATTGCCCTACTAGCGAACTCGTTCAACGACAGGCAGAGCAATTTCAACACCATATATACTTCCATACGAGAAGTGGACTGAGGATAGACATACGAAAAATTGAGTGCAGAACGAACACCACAAATACGAGTCAGATCACCATTACAACAATACCCCAATACAGTCGAAATAAGTCTGGAACTGCTACTCGAAACTTCAACTACTGTCTAGGGACAACCAAGTAACCTTGTTCTGGGTCCCTGGACATGAAGGAGTGGACGCTAATGAAAAAGCGGACGAACTAAAACCGGAGCTGAATGTCCGTATACGGGTCCCTGCCCGACATTTGGCCTACCAAAAAGCCACTTTAGGGGGGAGCTGCTTAAGTGGGAAAACAGGCAACTGGATCTCGTTCGGCGTAGCGCGCCCAGTATGTTGTAGGCGAAGAAATTCTTTAACCCTTCTCATCTCCAGATGCGCCAACTTATTGGACTTAGCAGACAGTCGCTCAGGTTATTTGGTAACGCAGTCACTGGTCATGGCCCCGACCGTCACTTCCGGAAGAAGATAGGCAAATCCGACAGTAAACTGTGTCGACTGTGCGAAGATGAAGATGAAACCTCGATGCATGTCATATGTGAGTTCCCAGCACTTGCAGGTCTAAGGCTGTAAATCACTGGAAGAACACTTATTTCTCCAGATAATGTCTGCAATCTAAGTCCAAAAGCAATAATCGACCTCGTTAAAAGACTCGATTTTTCCTAACCACTTTAGAAGAAGGCACAATAGATCAGCTTTGATCGCGGTGTCCGCAAGGTCCTGGAGGCCTAGTGGCCCCTACTAACATACCCCAATACAAGAAATGTTAGAATTCATCTCAGTAGTATCATTTCTTCAAATAGAGGCAGATATAAACGAGAGGGTAAAGTATAACCACAATTCCGACTGCAACGGCTGCTTGAACGCAATATTTGCCAAAGTCGGACGTCGCCGCCGATGAAATAAATAATTGAAACGTTTGACTGCAGATTCTGAACAAGAAAAAGGTTCCGGAATTTTTGTTGATAAAAAACACGTTTTCACAAAGCCTTATTAAAACTTTTTCGCTGAATTCATTATATTAATATTTATTTATACTAGCCAATAACAATAGCAAATTAACATGTGACCTCTAGCCACATTAAAATCTAAACTGGCATCGCTTTTAATGTCGTGCAGTTGTCACTAAAATATATTTCAATTGGTACTTTTCGTAAACTGCGACGGCAGAAATACAAAATAAATCCAAGTTCGACTTCGACTGCCGGACGTCCTGCCGCTGAAGGGCAAGAATGGTGGTCGGAAGACTATGAGCAGTCTACAAACTCAAAGTATTCAACTCCTGCGCGAAGTCAATCCTACTATATGGAAGTGGAACATGCCTTGTCAAGAAAACCAGTATGTACAGAATCCAAGTATTCCCGAACAAATGCCTGAGAATTATATACGAGATATTC
The DNA here is from genome assembly GCA_963930735.1 of Dioctria linearis. NCBI lineage: Eukaryota > Metazoa > Arthropoda > Insecta > Diptera > Asilidae > Dioctria > Dioctria linearis. Next base: position 272,426,249 of record OZ005740.1, on the reverse strand, counting down.
TGGCCTAAATGAATCATGAATGGCTAATCACGCCCTAATAGCCAATAGCTATCTAGATAAAAAGAAGAAAATAGAAATTGATAAATCACACACTGAGAAGATCTACACAATCAATCACCCCGACAGGCATTCGAAAGGAATCCATAGGGAAACGAAGAGTTTGAAGACAAAGAATCACATGGAGAAGACAACAAATAAAGAAATAAACGAGAGTGGAAATTGCAGAAATCAAGAGTATGGCCCAGAACAGAACAGAGTAAGATGTGGATCAGTGAATGGGGTGGTTGTACACACGGACGTGTGACAAAAAGGAAAAGCCGCAGATGGTCAGTACGTTTGCAACGGAAAGCTATACTCCTCCGATTCATGTACGACGGAATGCCAGTGGTTGTATGTCTTCAATTTTTTTATATTATTAATACAAGGCACAAGATTAAGGGATATGAGGAGAGTGGCAAAGGTGCCGATGAATGTCACCTTAAAAATTTCACAGATTGTGTGCCGGAGGAAAGTCCAAAGACGGTAAGCTGTTCCACATTCGCACAGTTCGGGATAAAAAAGCATCAGCATCACGGAGCTTTACTGTACGGCTGACAATAATTTGAAGAGTGAAAGGATGTGTGCGGTTTGCAAACTATTGCGTGAAGGAATTCTTCTACAAGGAATCAGACTAGATATTTCATCAGAACATTGACCATACATGTAGCGATAAACAAGCAAAATACATCCAACATTGCGGCGGTGCTCGAGCGAGTCGATATGACAAGTAATTGCCACATCGCCAATGATTTTGAAGACTCTCTTGTGGACAATATCTAATGGAGCTATGGCTGTGCGACCAGCCCCGGGATATATAATGGGAATTGTATTCCATTCTAGGTTTAATGTACGACTTGTAGAGGAGTGCTAGATTTGACGGGCTGAAATATTTCTTACATCCTTTCAGAAATCCAAGACATTTCGATGCTTCTTTGGCAACAGAGATGATGAGATCTGTCCAGCTTAACTTACTGGAAAAATTAATACCAAGAATGCTTAGTGACGGTGAATCAGAAATTAATACGCTCCATCAAAAGAAATGCGTGTGGTTAAGTGATGATCTTATTTTAATGAGATGAGACAGCTTTGGGTCTGAGATGCATTGAATTCGATGCGATTCGTCAAGATCGTTATACAATGATCCAATTAGTATTAAGGTAGATTTTTAACTAACTATTTTACATTTACATATATGTAGTAAGCAAAAAAGCAACAATTTGAAGTCAACCAAATATTTTATTTATTTTTTATTTCACTAAAACTACCCACTACGACATTGCAACCCTATAATGCCATTATGTTTTCTAGCATCGAAGTTGTGCCGATATTTGAAGTAAAAATGTCCCAGATTTTCTTTCATTCACTAATTTCTCTTGTTTTCTTATTTAAATAGGCATCTGTTCAGTATACGTTACTATAATGGCGAAATATTCAATCTGTTATCATACAGAAATATGGTTTGGGAAAGTGAATTTCCGTTACTGCCCTTAACCAGCATATAGCAATCAAAGATTAGCCAGTTAACTTATCTCCTTCCATCTAATCATCCAATTTAAGATCTTTCTACCAGTATTTTAAGAAATATTTTCAGTAAGTCGAAAGATAATTTTAAATTTAGGCCTCACTAGAGCCTACTTAAATAATCGCAATCATAATTCATATTTTAAACCATCCTCCACCTGTGGTTAGCATTCATCTACATATTATCTCTCTTTCGGCGTAAATTTCCATTCATGCTCGTCTAGATCTTGTTAAATATCACCCCAACTTTCAGCTGATAAGCAAATTCAATAGAATGCGCTGGGTGAGAATTTTATTCAAATATAATTGGGCTTCTATTCTAGCATAGTCTCGTGGTGAATTCATCGCGGGCGTCTTATTAAGTTAGTCCGATCTAATGCATTCAGATTTCTAGTATAATTAGCGTTAAACATTTTAGTTAATAAAATGTCTATCAACAAAACAGTCCTGGTAGATGAGCAAACTCCTCTTCTGTGGGCAATTAAACGGAAAAGATGCAAGTAGCTCCATACAATTACATTCAAATGATCATAAATTAGTCTAGTTTTTTAGATTGCTTAATTTTGTAATTAAATTTACTAATGTATGTTCTTTTTTTCTTTTTTTATTACAGCGAATTGGATAGGTGTCCGACATTTTCAAACATTGTTAATGTTCGGTGGTTTGGTCTTTGGATATTTCCTACGAGTGAATATGTCAGTAGCTGTTGTTGCAATTATTAATCCTGAAATCAACACAAATATTCCACATTATGATTGGGATTCACCTACAAGATCTTTAATCCTTAGCAGCTTTTTTTGGGGTTATGTTGTAGCACAACTGCCTTCCGGATTGCTTGCTCACAGCTTTGGACCAAAAATAGTGTTAGCAATAAGCACTGCACTTTGTGCAGTTTTTACTGTGATAATTCCTGTTGCAGCTAGTATTGGAGGCTGGCAATTGGTGTGTACTTTTCGAGTACTAATTGGTTTAACCCAAGGTGCTGTGTATCCCTGTGTTCATACATTGCTAGCCAAATGGGTTCCAAGCCCGGAAAGGGGATTTTTATCAACCTTTGTGTACTCTGGAGCTCAACTGGGAACTGTGATAATGCTAGCTACTAGCGGAGTGATATCGAAATCGTCCTGTGGTTGGCCAAGCATATTTTATATTTCTGGAGCTATTACTTTTGCATGGTCTGTCGTGTATTTCTTCTTTGGAGCCGATGAACCAGCAGAATTGAAATATATTTCGAAAGCTGAGCTGGAATATATAGAAAGTTTAACCGGAAGCTCCAATAAAAAGGTATGTACATATGCATGTATTTTAGTAACATATATATATTTTTTTTTTATAATTATACGGGAATTTCTTTTGGTAAGCTGTGCGTGATTTATCGTTCCTATGAGTGCAGAGATTTTAATTCCCCTAAATATTAATAGTGATATCCTTATCTTTATCATTATAACTGTGGCAGGATTGTCAGCCTCTTATCTTTTCACTGTACCAACATAATCTTTAGTGTTTAGGCGAAGAGTTTCGTAGCCGCAGGAAAATGTTCAGCTATGTATTTCGTCTTGATCCATGCATATTTTTAAAATGGTAATTATTATCTTAAGGGTAAATGTGTAAGCTCGTTATGAGCTTTAGTTTTGACCTGTTGAGTGCTAGAAGTAATGTTGTCCAATATTGCGAGTGCGGGATAAATCTCTTCATCTGTCGCAGAGGCATGTTTTCCATAAATTTGAACATCCCCACACAAAGCCTTGCTTCTGTCGAAATATGGTTTTTGAAGTGACCACAGAAAAGCTCAGGGCAGAGAAAATATAAGATTGCACCTTCTTTTTCAATTCGATTCGCAATATCGTTATATTTAATGTATACATACCTTGGAACCCAGGACAGCGAGACATTATCAGTTACAGTTGTGTACAGTTGTTTCAGGAAAGTAACTGATAATTATGCACATTTTAGAACAGACTAGTAGTCGCAACCATTTGAAGCTATATTAGATATTATGGATGTGCTACGTCAGGTATTATATGCACCCATAATATAACAACACTTGTACAAATCAGCAATCTACATCGGGAAACTGGAATATACCTGGCACTTTAACGGTGTCGCGAGTACCCCGCATTTAGCAAAATGTCCTACATCTGACCAACTTGGCACACATTGGTGGATTATGTATTTGCAACCACATTTGAAAATATCAGTTTTCGTTAACTTATTAATTAAAAGTGTGGGACTTAAGTGTACCAATAAAATTGGAGGGATATGTAAATATTTTCGATGCTTGAATCATACCATAGCATCTGATGCATATATGTGCTTGGGACAGATGTCAGGAGGTAAACAAATATTTAAATAGGTGCATGCTTTTCAGTGTCAATGAAATTTGTTACCAGCAAAGAAATACCAACTATAGAAAATTTTAGAAACTGCTAAGAGTAAAATAAGTGGCTGTACTTACCAAATAGAAGGCGTGATAAAAAAGTACTTTTCTTCTAATAAGTAAGATACTATCATCCTGTATCGCCAACCATTCAAGTGATCATTATTTAAGAGCAGTACCTGTATTTAAAGCAAGCGTGGTAGAATCTTTCAAGAATTCTTCATCTTCCCTGGTTGTTATTTCATTCAATTCATTTTATTTTCGAAAAGATTATTAATCTTTTAAAGTACATTATAAAGATGAAAAAAAAAAGAGAAAAGCGTGAGTCACAAAAAAAAAAAGTTCAATCGATATAACAACAAAAATTACAAAACGAGAAAAAAACAGAAAAAACAATATAAAATAAAATAACTAAGCAGATAATCATCGGAAGCAATTCCACTAAGATACCAACTGTACCCGCACTCCTCACTCTATCCGACAAATTATTCCAACTGTACGAGCAAAATAAACAAAGTTAGAGCGTTCCAATACTCGCCCATTAAGTCGCAGAATCAAGACGTTACGGTGCCGCTACGATTGAAGGAAAGAAATGTAAGCAGCCAATTAATCCGGGACACCCGTGAGTACTTACTAACTTACAAAAAAAAGACATGTGCCTTGCGCCTGAGATATGATTGCAAAGAACAGCCGAGAAGATCTTTACTGAACGGGAAGATGTGATCAAACCTGCGAAGACCGAAAACAAATCTATTCCAGTCGTTAAAGGCAACAATAATTCTGCGACGGCAACATGAATCGAGAAATGGATAAATCAGACTTCCGTTGGAAAAATGGGGTATGATAAAGGCTTTGATGAGTTTCAGTTTGATGATGCAGCTTAAAATCTCGGTAGAAAGCCATAATCGCCGGAATCCACCATAAATTTTGCCAATCAGGAAAGATATGTGATCACAACAGCTCAATCTTGAATTGATCTTTATCCCCAAATTTGTAGCCTGCTCTACATAAGGCAACACACGGCCGTCGAGAAATACGGGGGGGGGGGGGAATATCTGCTTCTAAGGAGTCGTGGCGCAACACAAGGCATTGACACTTGTCTGAATTAATCACAAGGCCGTTATTTACTGCCCAGCCATAAACTCTTTCCAAGTCCTCATTTACACGTGCAATACAGCGATGAGACCAATTGAACATCGTCGGCATATAGGTGAATGTTAGTATAATATACGACATCTGTCAGATCATTAATAAATAAGCTAAATAATAGCGGACCCAGAACAGAACCCTGAGGTACATCAGAACATTTCATTAAAGCGAACCTGCTAAGATCGTCCAGGGACCTATTTCATAAAACTATTAGTCTAATAATTATTAGCAAATTGACCAATATTTTTCAAGTTATTAGTCCATTGAGTTTCATAAATATTCTTTGTACAGTAATAAGTTATTACTGCACCGCAAATAAGTATTAGTGTGAAATTATTACTGCATGAAGATCTGTTTCATAGAAGCTCTTGTACTAATAATTATTAGTGCTGCGCTAATAACTAATAAAAAATATTTTTATTAATCCAATTACGTGGGTAAAGAGCCTAATAAGAAAACTGTGTTTAGTCAGACTAAGTTGTTTATTCGTGAAGGATCAAAAACTATATTTTTAGCCGTAACTGTGACATTTTCGCAATAATTTTTGTTTATTTTCAATCGTTTGAAAATGCTTTCGGAAAGTGATGACGAGTTTGACGAAGAGCAGTGGATTAATAAGGGACTAACTACAAGCTACGAATTTAATGAAAAATTCAGTGTTGGTGTAGTAAAAGTATTAAATACTGGTTGCGACAATGGGACTCTATCTTGAAATTCCAAAAAATCAAAACTGTGCTCTATTATCAAGGCAGAGGCTAATAATAGCTCTTCACTGATTAGAGAACGGAGGTCAGTACCACGGAATAGCAGATATGCAAGGTATTTCAAAAGCGACCATTTGCCACGTAATCAAGGTCGTGGTTAGTATAATTAACAAAAAAGTTTTTCCACTAATAGTAAAATGGCCGGACAATATCGACGATGTTGTTAGAAAATTTTATTTATTGTAGCGAATGCCTGGCGTTGTTGGCTGTATTGATGGTAGCCTCATCGGCATTGATGCACCATATACGAATGAAAACCATTACATTGATCGCCACGGAAATAATTCCATTTGCTGTATATTAGTTTGTGTAAATGGAATGAATAGTACACTATATAGAAAAATGGAAAATGGCAGGCGCCCACACCCACGGTTAATACTTTTAGGCAATTCCTGGTACTCGCTTAAAGAATGATTGATTACCTCTAAAAATAATGAACCAGAAGATCCTGCTGCGCAAATTTTGAATACGACACATAAACGTACACGGTATTTGAAAATAGCATGGGTATTTTAAAGAAAAAGTTTAAGGGTTGCGCACATGATCTTTCACACTTTGACAGTTAGCAATCATCAAATGAAGAGGAAGCTACAGACAAATAAATAACAAGTTTCATTTCTTTTGAACACGTTTGCAATCGAATTTCGAATTAGACAAGAGAATTTTGTATGAAGATTAAGTCGAAACACTTGCTTCTCTGAGTCTTATCACTTAACAATTTAAAACTGCTGAATTTGAATTCAAAACCGGTAAAAATTGAATGCAAATGTTTAATTGCCTGTTCACAGTTTTACTGTTCTTAGAAACAAATAATTGCCAGCGAAATAGTTACTAATAATTATTATCGCAGCCGTAGATTGATAGTTATTAGTCAGCAAATCTACACTAATAATTTCAAGCTGTACCAATAATTCCCATGACAATCGCAAGGGCCGTTCAATTGCAAGTTTAGTAACTACACGTTATTAATAATATAATATCCTTTGAATTATAGAGTATTCGAGAACGTTTTTATGAAACACTATAATATTAGTCCATAACTTATGAGAGCTAATAACTTGGAAATTATTAGTATTAGACTAATAGTTTTATGAAATAGGGCCCAGAGAGGAAGCTGGAGACTAAATTGATAGTCGAGCGGCAAAAACCAAAATTCGATGATAATTTATTAATTAGCCTAAAAATCTAGAATTACAAAAACCCTCACTTCACCTCTGTCCAGGCTGCACCTCAGATCCGTGGTGACCTTTAGCAGAGCAGTTTCACAACTATAAATCGAGCGAAAACCAGACTGCCAGCGAGAAATCATATTATTATATCCGATATGTGCCAGCACTGGCTGGACATAAGTTTTTCGATGACTTTAGACAGAAAACACAGAAGATCTATGGGTCGACAATCAGAGGGGGAAGATATCACAGACTTCTTCGGGAAAAGCAGATGTAGTCAAAGTCGTATTAAGTATATGTAAAATATGTCGTCCAATGTAGGGGTAAATTATTTTTATAAACTTTGGCAAAAGGCTATCGCGACCAACTGCATCTGACTTAATGATAAAGAGCGCTTCATGAAGTTCATCAATATCAACACATCTGAAATTAATTATAGATAGATTCTCCTGAGCAGTCACGAAATTGACATATCCAGCCTCAGCTATTAAATTGTTATGAATGGATACAAAGTGTTGATTAAGTTCATTGACATTGAACTGCCGTTTAATATTATCCTTTCCATAGATCCCAGTCGCTCTGAGATTTTTCCATAAGATTTTAGTAGCGATGGTAGAAATGTTCGCAATAAGGGAAGCGATAGCAGGAGTATACCGATAACAGGAGTATACCATGGACATGGCTTTCTATCAGTTCTCCTAGTTAATAGAGGTACATGCTTATCGAAAAGAAAATTATTGAGATTTTCAAAGACTTCGCCCTGCTCATCAGCATAATTGAAGTAGAAAATCTCATTCCAAGGCAAGGAGATGTACTCTTGAATCAGCGGCTAAGTGTTTAGATTTTTTAAATCACGATTAACAAAACAATCCATGTAATTTCCTAACACTACCGGAAAATTATATGTCAGGAATAGCATATCATGATCTAAGAAACTAAGAGCGCTAATTTGATTTTGGAATAATATGCAAATCACATCAGTTACTAAGAATTGATCAAAAAGAGATGGATTGGCAGTATTGTAATAAGTCGGTAAGCTGTTAACTGTGCTAAGGTATACAGACTGCATAACGATAAGGAAGGCATCTGTGCGCGAGCCAGGCTGCACGAGATTGACATTGCAGTCTTCCCCGACGATAATACTCTCCTACCGACGAGCATGATCACAAAAAACATTTTTTAATTCGCACGCATCATCGCAAGAGAAGCGCTCAGGAGCATAATAAACAGCAGATAAAACACACCTATCGGATCCATTGCTCGCCTCAACGCAAATAAACTCAATAATCGGGTCAACAGATGAGTGAATTACTTTAGCTTGCAGGTAATCTTTCACATAGGCAGCTACACCACCACCCATACGGCCAGTTCAATCATTGCGCAGTATCGTATATCCGGGTATGTACAAGAGCGCTGAGGGAACAAACTCCTTTAGCTAGGTTTCACTGACCAGTAATGCATGGATATTGGTGTTGGTGAGCATCGAGCGCAGCTCATCCGTTTTATTACGCACACTCCTGGCATTCAGCGTGCACGCATTTCACGCTGTCCGCAAAAAACGTTCAACAAAGCTCTAACTCTGTAATACCCTACTAGACAAACGGGACATATCAATGATCATTGGTTCAATTACGTAATTGGATCAATGATCATTCCTGTTTTGGGGTGGCACACGGCAATGACGGTCTTCACGTAATTAGATTTGACAGACTAGATTTGACCGATTAAATGTGTCACTTGTACATACTGGCAATTACTCCCATATCCTTAAATTTCATAGATATATCCGCGTATATGTGGCTATTTCTTCGTGCCTTTCTCAGATCTTTTATATAAATGCGCCACAGCTCGCACATCTTATAATTTTCAGCAGTTTTCCACAATCTTGCTTTTTTTCGTCTCTTTTTCCATTTATAATGTATGAATTTTTTTTTAAAAAATTTAATAATTTGGGAAACATGCAAAATTTACATTGAGAAATGTATCAGCCAATTTCACAAATGACATTTGACAGTGATGGCTGGAAAATCAGCTGATTTTTCCAATAATTTGCAGTTCCTCACCGCTGAAAGCGCGCTTATCGCTAAAAGAAATGACATGCAATGCATAATTGCAAACGAATGAGCTTGTGCGGGCGCAATTGGTGCAATGACGAAACGAATGACCATTGCGCCAATGATGCAGTGACACACGAGCTATGCAATGATCATTGCTCCGTCAATGATCATTGATATGTCTCGTGTGTCTACGGTATTAGGTTCAATATCATCCTATATACTCATAATATGAACATAGTTTGAGAGATTATGGGCACTTGTTACAGTACAGTTCAGAGTATGGGTACAACGTTAGAACGATACACAAATTCGAAGATAAAGAGGGGAAAATGGAATTGCTTCTAACGACTGAAGGGCAGTACAAATTAAAACTAAAATTGCAAAATAAAAAATAGAAGAATCGCGACATACAGCAATTAAAAACAGAATTAACCAAAAACAAGTAATAAAGCTAGAATTGGTCTAAGACCAATTCTTATGATAACCTAGATGAATGCCCGTATGTAATTTCGTATGATCACCCAACTGTGCAAGTTTGATTTTTGAAGTGGTTTTTCGCATATATTTCTAGAATGGTTCGTTGGACAGAAAAATTGATTATAACCAATTTTATAGGATTTCGTATTCTGAAAAAGTTTTTAGTACAATAAAAATGTCTAGGACAGATCGTTTTCACAGTATACGTAAAAAACCTAAATTTTTATATGGTAACACCAAGAGGGGGTTACGCGATTTAATCCATTTTTGAAATTTTATTTACTATTTTTATGAGAACATCATGTACCAAATTTCAGATCTCTACGTGAACGCGTTCTCAGGCAATGTCCAAATATATAGTGGAAAACGAAATTTTTGAATGGCAACCCAACGAAGGAGTTGTCCAATTTGTTTCATTTTCGAACTTAATTTTACTTTTTTTTTTAAAGTCCGTGCAAAAAATTTAAAATCTCTAACTATACTTATCGTGCGCACCGACAGACAGACGGACGGAAGGACATGCAAAAATCAAAATAACTTTTAATATTATGCGTGGGTGTCCAATCCATTTTACTTAGTCTATGATTTGTTAGATTTCATCTAGGGTATAAAAACAAAAATAGTATAGCTAACACGAACCAAACTGTTGCTCCAACGTTGATTCTGGGATCAGCTGAGATGAATTCAATTCAATTTTTACTGGAGACGAATCACCGGCCTTCCACTTTACATGCGCAATACCATTTCTCGTGGTTACTCAGCGTTTGCGACAGTTTTTCTCCACCACACTTCCGAAATGCTGCAATAAGTGGTCGGCATTCAGCTTGATTAGAGAGTTTTGCAATGATATGGAAAGTGCTAGATTCAGCAGATCTATTTCTCGATTTGATACGAAATGCTTCAACATGCGGTGATAGTTCGTGCCCTACTATATGGGCAATGTTTTGCAGTATTTTAGAGAGATCATCATTAGGTCTAGAGAGAATACTCCTGATTATCAGATCGGATAGGCGCTGGAAGAGACGTAGTTGCTCGATTTCTTCACCATTCATACAGCACTTGCTCTCCAGCGATATAATCTTCTCCACCAGGGCAATGTTCTACAGCTTCTTGTGTGATCTACTCAGAGATCTTTTTAGAATTACGTACTTCCATCTGTTTAGATGTTTGAATAATTTTATTGACCAGTCTTCTAATTTTTTTAAAATATCCTCAGTGGCGAAGGCTGACGATTGTCCATAGAGGTTCACTGGTATTGTGCTTTGCAATGCAGCACCAACTTTTCCCCGCTGTTTACAGGTTGCTCTCTTTGTAGTTGCATTGGCCGCCATCATGACAATCAAGAGTAAAAATTTTTCTAGGTTTTAAGAAAGGAAAAAAGTTTTACAATTTAACCGATGTAGCTCGAAGTCTCAAGATGTTGGGGAACAGGATCACGAACTCAACACAATTATTACTGATAATTGGACGGGGATAGAATAATTTAGCCGGTGAAATTTATATAATTAAATCGGAGCAAAATAAACACGTCTACTCTCTTACAGACATTCGAACAAGTGTTTGCAAAACTTACCCCCTGCCTTACATACATATGTGCAAATGTAGACAAGCTTATGCATGCCAAGTACATATTTCCATACTTTGGTAGCTACCTACTACCTATCCCAGAAATTTCAGAGTAATCTACGACTTTTACAGTCCTAAGGAATAGTATCACATTCGGAATTGTTACATCTAAAATTGTCCATGAGAGTAAAATGTAAACTCTTCCTAAATTGGAGGACAAGTATGTACTTAAGTTTTGTGTTCGGGCTATTTGCGATACCTTGCTTTTAGAAATATTATTTGCTGATTCTTTACCTTTTAGTTTTGATCAAAAACGATTAAAAAAACGTCATATCATTAAAAAAAAATGGAACTAATACGAGAAAATATATTTGAGTCATTATTTTCTATGATTTTACAGATCATTTAATTCGACAACAGTGCCCACAAAAACGGTCATTAGACGATTTAACTCAATCGTTGGCCACTGTAAAATGGTGGTTCAATGAGTTTCAACGTGAATGTAGTGCGCTTAAGGACGAGCCACGGATTCCTTTTCTTGCCAATGTCGTCGTCTCAAAAACTTTCTAATCTGTACGGACAGCCGATATACGGAGTCACCCTGAAGCATATCCATGACCGCAATAAAAGGAACAACCCTGCATGAACAACTGACGGTCAGAAAGATTTGCGCTCGGTGCACAATTTGACTGACTGACAAATAAGGCGCGACTTGAATGGAGCAAAAAAAATTTTTCAAGAAATTGGCAGAACAAAAGCAGTTTTCGTCGGTGACTAAACATTCCAAACGACTATAAATTAGCCAAAGTGAGGCGCACACGAAACATGAAGAAAATGGTTGCCCCATTCTTCAGACATACTAGCTATGTTGCCACAATTCCATTGGAAAGAGTAATACTGAATTGTACACTATTATTAGTTTGCCGGATGTTTTTCAGAAAGTGCGTGACCAAGAGGGCGAATTATTCTCCGTCACACATCATATCACAGAGAATCAAGTTACTAGTCATTTCATTAGTGCAATGGATGCCGCTCGACAGTTTGAACTTTTGGAACTTTTTTGTTCTTTTAATTTCCTTTCATAAAAGATAAAATGTGCGGATTAACATTTAACAGATCTTAAGCGGGGTGAAAATTTTGTTTCTGGGGTAATTCAGGAACCGTGGCTGAATGCTTTCAGAATCGTGTTTCGTAGTATATACGTTGGAAAATCGTAGGAAAATTCTATGAATTAGAGCGGAAAGCAAGCATAAAAAAACACAAAATTCAAATTATCAAAATTTAAAACCAAATTATTTGAAAGACATTGAGGCAATAAAGGCAAACAAGTTATGAAAGCTGAAGGGTCGAACCAGCAGAGGGAAAGCAAGAGATCCCCAAGATCTTGGTGGAATAAGTCTAATTTTTTTTTCCTTTGCCTTTTGCTTTTAAATTTTGAAGTGTTTTGCCCCATCTCATGCTCTAAACTGAAATTCTTAAAGCCTTAGTTAGAAAGCACCACATTTACATGTATAGTACCGAGTAAAAGTCAAATTATGTTTTTCTTGCTTAATTATAAAATAGAAGGGTTTTTAAGCTACGTTTTATGATCCCGCTTGTATTATTAGTTTTTAAGGTCTGGGCTTATAATCACGTGACACCACTACCCTAACCTATATTCTTTTGGATAATTTTGCGAGCGCAGAATTTCATGGGGTGAATCTAAGGACCCTAGTACTTAGCAAGCCGATATCTTGACCCATATACGTCTACATTTGCTCTCCCATCCATTTTGAAACTATTCTTGTAACATTTAAGAAATCTTTTTTTCAAAACGTACATCATCAGAGGGCCACGATTGTCGATGTTCAATGGTCCTTTAAAAGTGAATTGTCTCGGCATAACATTCGAATTGGAATTGATCATCTGATCTACTAGGAATTCTTTGAAAACTTTCAACTGTCCTTCCAGATTGCCTGAATTTCCCTTTGCAGTTTCATAGTACGAAGAGTGATCTCCTTCTTTATATACAAATGTATGGCAGAAAGTCCAAGAAAGCCTTGAAGGCTGCGATTTGACAGATACCGTAACGTTTTCCAGAAGTCCTTTATTTAGCTTTTGACAAACATAGAAGTAAGATGTATCAAAAAAGGATAGGTCTTATATTCAATATATATGCCCAAAGGATAGGCCCTCATGTCTCTCAACTGAGATTTCGAAGTGAATTTCCTTTTTAAGCTAATACCTATAGAAATTTACTCCTTTTTAGAATTCAACTACTGTTCTTTCAAAAGATGGTGCTTGTAAATTAAACTTTCTTTTCCAAGGTAAATAAAATTACCACTATTATGCTAGGATTGGTTTCTAGCATCAGTTGTGGACTATATTTAGAGGATTCTGCATTAGATTGATGGTGCTTGCCCCTTTTTACTATGGATATACCTGATTATAGTAGTTAAAGTTCGTTAGGTCCTGTAGTATATTGATATCACAACAATAGTAGAGCGAATAAAACCACTCCTCGCCAATTATTCTCCAAAATTTTTTGTGATTTTCAATTTCAATTTTATCCGTTTGACCAATAACAGTTCGAGTACTCTTTTCCTGGATGTACCCATTATGTATTCAAAAGAAATATTGTAAAACGCTCTTTCGGACTGTGAAGGTTGTGATAGATGTGCCTACTTGGTAAACATGAGGGTTGTTATTTCTTGAGTACATATAATCCGTTTTTAATTTGATTGCTGATACTTCCTTCATTGTTCCAAGAAAGAACCGAGTTAGACTAATAAGATGTTAGGTGGCCGTCTTCGTTTCTTAGATATTATTGCTTCACTTACCTAATTGGATCCTATAAACCTTCTGGGACATATGACTCCTATTACGCCATTATAATTCTGTTAAATGCCAGCAGCTTCAGCTCGTTCCATGTACAGTTCTTTTGTCTGTCCTCATCGATATGTTGACGTGTTATATGCGATTTTCTTTGCTTTGATTTGGAAACCCGTCAGATATTGATAGTTTATAGTTTCGATGGATTCTATGAATCCAACAATAATGATAGGAAGCGAAAGCGGCTAACACATATTTATATACACTTGAGTGGGAAAAGTGCCTCTTGCAACAATCAACTCTTGCCGGAATTGTAAATTGGATTTAATTGATTTTTAGCCGACTTTAAAAAGAGGAGGCTCTCAATCCGACAGATTTTTATTTTAATATTCTAATGATAAACGAAAACAAAAGCAAGACAAAGTGACAAACAGATGCATTATAGTTTTTGATAAAAATAATTTATTAAAAAGTTGAGATTATAAGTTGATAATGCATGGAAAAAATAAATTTATTTCTATTAATATACGCACTAAATATAGATTTTTTTTTCATTTTCAGCATATGAAAATACCATGGAAGTCGCTCTTCACGTCAGTACCCTTCATTGCACTAATATTTGCCCATTGCGGATTCACCTGGGGATTTTATACTCTACTAACAGAAATTCCAACATATCTTGGCACTGCCCTGGGTTTGGATATTAGCAGTAATGGTATAATTTCTGCTGTGCCATACTTCGTTATGTGGCTGCTTTGCATAATTATAAGTCCTATTTCCGATCTATTAATCAATCGGGACATACTATCTGTAGAGGTCAGCCGTAAATTATTCAACTCCATTGGACAATGGGTACCTATGGTTGCCCTGATTGGGTTAGGTTACATGACTAGAGAAAATACAGTACTCGCGATTTTCCTTCTTACAATTGGTGTTGGATTTAATGCAGCATCCCTTGTGGGATATATGGTCAATCACATGGATCTAGCACCAAATTTTGCTGGAACTATGATGGGCATAACAAATGGAATTTCCAACTTACTGTCGATTTTTGCACCGATTGTTGTTGGAGGTGTTGTTGTTGATGAGGTAATTTTTATATATATTTATATTTATTATTTTATAGTTATTCATATGGTGAAAGTTACTTACTTATTTTTCCAATTTGTAGCATGATCCCGCCGAGTGGAGAATTGTATTCTTTTTGACAGCAGGTGTTTACTTAATTTGCAATTTAATCTTTATATTCTTCGGAAAGGCTAGTATACAACCTTGGAATTTCAAGGATGCTCCAGCTGAAATAGAAAAAAGAAACTCAGAGAACAACTCAAAATTTTAAGAATTTTTTATTTATATTTTTTATTGCTTAGGATTTTTTTTATTATTTACACGTTAATATGTATGTTACAAATAAATTAAAAGAAATTATTAATTGGAATGTTGGTTGTTTAACTTCCCTTGAATTATTTTTATTTTATTGTTTGCTGTGAACAAAATGCACGAGCAACCGATCCATCCGATTATTATGGTGATGTAAGTCACAGGTTGATATAATCCGATGTCACCGATCGGAATTTTCACTCTTAAAGAAGACTTTCGATGAATATTGAAATCGATTTGTGTCCAAGTACATTCTTTGCTTATAGTATTTGTGTCAGGAATGAGTTGATATTCATCTAAACAGTATTTTTGTTTTTCTGAATTGGAGAGCGGCACATTTCTAGTTTTACAACTGATGAACATTGTAGGAGGCGCCAGATCCACTCTTACGAATCTTAAAAGAAACAGAAAATTATATAAGGATCAGAAAGACTAATACTTAAAGGATTACAATATACAGTTATGGGGAAGTTAGGCAAAGTTGGTTAGGTCAGCCAGGTTGAGATTGAACTAGAGTGGGGCTACTTTCTATTCTGTTAAAGTTTACCAGCTTTGACAGGCAATTTTATGTTATCATCGGGAAATTTTTGAAAAAGATTCGGGAATCATATTAGGTCTGTTTAATGAGCTGTTTTATGTTACTCTAGAGCAGAAAAAAGCAGAAAATTGTGTTTTATGAGTCTGCTCTAAAGTGAACTGGAGTAACCTAGAGCAAGACTTTCTGCTCTACCTTTTTCTAATGAGTAACTTAGAGCAGGCATTTGACAACTGTAAATTGTGTTTACAGTTCTGATAACAATTCAAATAATTGCGTCTTTTGTGGAAAAAATAAGTTTTTGGACTACTCTAGTGGAATAATTTAAATAATAATTGTGTTTTTGTGTGTTAAAAAAAGCTCTTTTATGATGTTTTCTGCTCTACTTTTAATTGCTCTCATTGAATAGTTAAATAACTAATAAGGAAACGGCATATCGGGTGAAAATCTAAGTTCCTCGGCGAAATGTATTAGTGTGCTGTGTTTGTATTTAATTCGTCATGGCAGTAGTGAAACCATGAAATTTGTATGTAAAATAAACAAATTTTTAGCGCCCCTTATTTTCAGATAATATTTCTTGGCGCTGCCTATGATAATTTAAGGGGCTTCAATTATAACCAAACAAACCGGCATTGGGAAATGTTGAATTTTTTGCCATGGCTGTTTATTTTTATAAATATTTCACTTTTATATTACTTAAAACACTATAACTAATTAATAAAACTATTAAACTTGCTTGAAAAATCCTTTCCTACGACACAAACTCCGGTTGTTTCTGCAGCACAGCACAGCGCACTTTAACACCATAATTGCAAGACTTCGGAGTCTCGATTATATAAAATCCCGTTCACAAAACAGTATATTAATTTGATATTTCACTGCTATTAAGTCAAAAACACTTTTAATTAGCTATTTATCTCAAAATCTCTAAATTAAAACCGAACTTTCTTTTCATGAAATCTGAAATGTCAGAAATCACGCAGATTTTTCAAATAAGTGACCAGCCCTCTTGTCACTTCTCCCGCCGCTCCATGGGTTTAACTGTCATTGAATTGCCTAATCACGCACACTGTATTCGCACGAAACCCCGCTTCCTTATTAGTTATTTATTCAATGTCTGCACTGCTCTGAACTTTTTTCGAGTTCATTAAACAGACCTAGTTACTTTCAAAAGTTATTCCTGAAGTAATAAATAATACAAAATAATTTGATTTTTTTCCTCCTAAAATCATTCTTCTCCCTCAAATTTACTTTTGAAAATTTTTCGTTTTTCAAAGGTAGTGTTTCAGTTATCGAGCTTTAAAGTTAAATTCTTATAAAAGTTTCATACAAACTTCATGTGTTTTCCCGTAAAATTTGTACACCAGGGACATAACTTGTTATCTTCTAAAATGCAGAACTAGCTCTATAGCTGATTCGCTTCAAGAGTTATTAATATTTTTATGTTATGTGAAAAGTGAAAAATTTAATTTCCAGAGCACAATAAATGTTCTACGTAGCCCTCCTGCACTTTTTCACTTTTCGCATAACATAAAAATTGAGAAATGACCGATCCGCTATCCATTTATTATTGCCTATACGCAATTGCATGCATAATCCAACAACCTGTAATATTCATAAATCCACCAGACCTACAACGACAATGGCTTAAGATATTCCGGGTGGGTGTGAACGTTTAATGACAATAATTGTGCTCCTCTGGCCCGTACTGAATATCTTTAGTGGTTACCTTCAGTGATCAAACTTCAGTCATTCATTCGCATAATTAAGGGAACACCCGCTAAAAAGAAATCACAGACCTTTTGGTGGCATTCAAAATATTTAACATATCCTTGCACTACTGTCAATTATCTAAACTGTGAATTCGGATCACGTTGCAAACAATGTTCTGTGATATCGCGTCTGCAGCAAAATATTTTCCATGCATGCCCTTTACAAGTGATTTAAAACTGGTACTAGAGTGTTCCATCGTTCGTTCATTCAAGTTTAGATGACAAATTGTAAAATTTCTCTATTTTTTTCACGAAAGAATATTTTTTACTATTGATCGTTGATATAAAAATATACATCCGGCGAACAGTTTGATTGAACTGAGATAAGAGCTTTGCTCTTATTTCTCTTCCTGGAACGCTATCTAAATCTCCCATAATGTTTTTGTTTAGATATGTGCTGAAACACCTTTGTGTTTGGAAAAAAATATTGTAAGAGCTTTGAAACAATTCAAAAATATTTCGATAAGTTTAAGTGCACGAAATATAGATGATAGTTTAAAAAATGAGATATACGTAATAATATATACATAAGTACTTAAAACACCCGAACTGAATCGATAAAATACAACCACTACAGGTAAAATTATAGAATTCAATTCAAGAAGTCGATAACACAATTCATGCTGCTACTCTTGATAACTCATACCAGAACAAGACCAAGAAAACAGCGGAATGGCTTTAGTACTTATACTATATCTATTTAATCCGATGACGAAATAATAATATTCAACAAATTCAGTAGATCCAACCTTACACATTGTGCAATTTACATACATACATATTATTTTAGATCTATATCAACGTACAATGATTGGAACAAGAAGCTAAGCAAAGATTTTTCCCGCAAGAAAACGAGATTACCAGTTAAAAAGAAATATTTATTCTTTAAAAAGCAAATAAAATGCCAATAACTATCATCTTATCTACATTTGAAAAGAGAAACACGAGGGGGTGAAATGATTATAGGCAAGATTTTTAATGAAGTTCTTAATGCTTTATCCATCTCTTTTATACACATCAATTTGTGATACTTTTTTTACTTTTGGGGAAGCAGCTGATTACGTGGTCAGTGGAGGTTATTCTTTACATGACATGAAGCTTTGCTTCTTGTTAAGAGGTTGTTCATTGTCTATACTAATAGAAACTAGCCTAATTATAAGAAAGCAAAATTATGGATATAAAAATGTGATAATATAATGGTTACCGTTTCACTTGAGTGCAGCCGGTCGTGGTATTTTGTAGGGATTTTAAGTTTAGTTTGTCCTAATATATGTATATTTTTTTTTTATATTATTAAGCCAAGTTCAGGGGATACCCTATGATGCAAAGCACAGTATGGCACGAAGGAGATATGGAAAGGAATAGGGGACATGAGGAAAGTGGTGGAGGTGCTGATGTATGTCTCTCTTGAACCTTCGCAGATTGTAAGGAAAAACAGAAAATGGTAGACTGTTCCACATTCCCACAGTTCAGAATAAGAAATTATCACGGAATTTCACTGTACGGCCGAAAGTATTTTGAAGGGTGAGAGGATGTGCGCCGCTTGCAGCACGAGTATTGCGTGCAGGAATTAATCTACAAGGGATCAGACTAGTTATTTCATCAGAACATTTGCCATGCGTGTAGCGATAAAAGAGCGAAACACATCCAACATTGAGGCGGTGCTCGAGTGGGTCGATATGACAGGTTATTGCCAAATCGCCAATGAGCTTAAAGGCTCTCATTTGGACAATATCCAATGAAGCTGTACGGCCAGCCCCAGCCCAGGTCTGATATAGGACTTGTAAAAGAGCGCTGATTTGATGGGCTGAAATATTTCTTACACCTTTTCAGAAATCCAAGACATTTCGCAGTTTCTTTGGCAACAGAGAAGAAGTGGTATGTCCAGCTTAATTTACTGGAAATGTTAATGTCAAGAATGCTTAGTGACGGCGAATCTGAAATTAAGGCTCCATCAAATGAAATGGGAGTGGTTAAATGGTGATCTTGTTTTAAAAAAATGAAACAGCTTTGGGTCTTAGATGCATATGCATTGATTTCGATGTGAATCGCTTTGCCCCAAGGGAGGATAGTATCAAAGAAGTAAGCGAAATCAAGGGTACTGTCATCGGCACAGCTTTGGATGGTATTGAAAGTAAGGGAAAGCGGATATTTAATGAAAATTAGGCAGAGAGACGGAGAGATAACAGAACCCTGGGGCACACCGCCATTTATAGGGTGAGGTTCAGATGTAACGCTATCTAATACAACACGTATTAGGCGACCAGATAGAAAACTTTCAATCCATAATAGAAGAGGAGGGGAGAGACCAAGTGCTTAAGTTTGGCTAAATGGGCAGGATACCAGACTTTATCAAAGGCCTTTGAAATATCCATAGCAACGATTTTGGATTCACCAAAAATTGTGGAGACTACGGTTTCAACGTTCCGTAAGAAAAGTCAGCAAGTCTTCAGATGAGCGTTCAGTCCGGAGGCCATATTGGCAAGCGATTGCAATTGGTCGATAATTTGAGGCATCGCTACCCCCACCATCTAGATACTTCATTAATTTGAAGTTAATGATAGATTCAAAAACCATTGAAAGAATCGAAAATTAGCAAATTTTTAATGCATAATTGAGAATTAATAATTGTTTTTGAATTGAGATATAAAAACATAAATTTTTATGTTTCACTTTTCTTCCCACATTGTCATCAATTTTATGAATAGCAATAGCCTGTGCAATAAAATTCAATCAAACAAAAATACTTTTTAAGTTCGCACAATATTTATTAATTACCTACGACGAATAACTTTTTTGCTGATCTTGACCCCTGAAATGCTAAATCATAATAAGTTTCATTGTCCAAATGTATAGGAGATAAATGTGCGGCAGCATGAACTTATAATTAAAAATTTAATTATCATCTTATTTATTCAATATAAGAGTTGTACGTCGCTCTTTTTCTATTTTCTTTTTTTTTTAATTCGAATGGTATTGATATCTACAGACGCGCATCTAAATTGATTTTTTTTATCGTTTTAATAAAAAAAAACAAAAAAAAAAAAGACAAAACCACTCAACCTCGAATATCAATGAAGATAAGCTGAACTCGGGATTGATTTTAATATCAGCGGGCTTTTATTTATTAAAAGTAAAGTTTTTTTGAGTCGTGATTACCATAAAAAAAGGAATAGCTAAAATTATTATTAATGTTATCAAAGTTAAAGATACATTAGATGTCATACGATAAAGTTGAATCTATAGTTGTTCCCCAGAGACTAATTTTTTGGTCTCTGGAGACTCAGAGACCTGTGTATACACTTCGGAGACGCAATAAATCTCTAAAGAAACCTAGTCTCTAGAGACTTTTTTGGTCTCGGTCTCCCATCGTGTATTTTAAAACAAACAGGTCTCCAAATTCGGTCTCCGATCTCCGAAGTTTGTTCATTTCTCGTCTCCATGTCTCCGGGGACGGTTTGTGTGTTCTGGTCAGTTAAGTGTAGGTTACTCGGAAAGGAATAGGACTAAAGTGGAATGCGTTTGACAAATTGTTACAAAAAATTTAACAAAAAAAGTTAATAAGTAATATAACGGATTTAGGGCAGAATTTTCTTTCGTCAATAGAGTTCTGGTAATTTTTATAAAAATAAATAAAATAAATCACACAAATTTGTTGTGCTTATTCCGTAAAATTTTTACACCAAAAGGATATATTTTTATAAGCTTTTTCACTTTTCCTATAACATAAGAATATTAATAAATTTTGAGATAGGAATAGGATAGGAATTTCTAACAATTTCTTGCTTGACAATCAACAAAGATCTCTGGAGATCTCTAGAGACAAAACTCCAATTTTCGTGTATACACTTCGGAGACGTGTCTCTAGAGACATTTTTATTATGGTCTCCGGACCCATAAATTTTGGTCTCCAGAGACAAAGTCTCTTGACGAGTAAACATTTCAGACGGATACCAAAAGTGTGTCACCGTGTATCTTTACCTGAAGACATTTTAAATAGGTATTTTGCTTTACTATAAGGAATTATAATTTCTGAATTTTTCTTCGTTATGTGGTGAAGATAGAATTATCAAAGTTTTTCGAACCACCATTTAAACTTACTGAGAAAGACAAATTAGAAATATTTGATTTGACAGTTGTCAATCAAAGAAAAAAGGTGATAATACAGATGTCATTTTAGCAGTAAGGTAAACGTAGCGAGAGGCGGCTATCGAAATACCCCTGGTCAGCCACACTAAAACCATCGATGTGCTATTGAGTTGTGACACCACCTTTGTGGGAACTCTACCTGGGAATAATTGGTTAATTTTGGGGTGGTGCGTTAAAAACACCCACAAGAGTTAATGAGCCTCACTAAGTCCACCAAATCACCCAAAAAATGATATTTGAATTGAGCAAAACATTCGCATACTTTTCTCCTAAGATGTGACCCGTTAACAGTGCTTTAAAATATAGAAACCTGAATCTCAATATCTACTTCCGTTCAAAAGTTCGATTTAAAATCAATTCAAAAGATATGCGAAAAGTTAGTTTAATTTACAGAGCACAAAGAAGTGTTCCGTGGTCTGCCCTCCTCTTGCAAGATGCACATTTCTGCACTATGCGCATAACTACAAATATTAATAACTTTTGAACGGAGGCAGATCTTGAGGTAATTCTTTCTGTTTTGAAGCACTGTCAAATTTTAGAAGGGAAAAAATTATATCCTTGGTGTAAAAATTTTATGGGATAGTGGATAAAACAACAAATTTGTATGAAGTTTTTTTCAAAAATAACCAGATCTCTATTGAAGAAAAAAATTCTCTTTTCTAAGCCCATTGCGATTCCAACTTGAGATTTTAATAACTTACTAACAATATTAAGAGCATTAATTAAAAAAAAACAAAACAGGACATTTTTATTATCCATATGTTTTTTTTTCTTATAATAGGCATTCTTTATATAATTTTCTCAGACACATTATACTTTCCATGACTTAGATCCATTAGATTCAAAGTTTTGGTTTTTTTAATTTAACTCAGCAGGGAAATTTTAAGGATTTCAAATTTCTTTAATTCAGGCAGTATGCATATCAGGATAAAAAAAATTAATTGCGTTCTTATCTCATAAATACCGGAGCGGAGCAATTTAGATGAATGCCCAGATATGTATAGTCGCCCTCTGTTTTGCAAATATGCAAATTCTGTTGATCTTTAAAGTGATTTTTCGCATTTATTTCCAGAACGATTCATGGGACAGTAAAAATGGTTATAATCAATTTCGTATGTGTTTACACTCCGATGAAATCTTCAGCACATTAAAAACGAATAGGATTGACCCTTTGCCCAGTACCAAAAATCGTATAAAATAGTTTATAGATTTTTTGCCAGCACTCAAGGAAAACTACAAATTTTTGTATAACAACCCTGGAAAAAAAGCTGCCCGATGTCGTTCATTTTCGAATTTAAATCTACAGTTCTTGTCAGAAGACCGTTGAGAAAATTTTAGCACTCTAGCTTCTCAAGTAGCGTCCAAATTAAAGTGACAATCAAAGAATTTGTATAGGAACACAACGAAGGAATTTGACCTTACTTTTTTCATAAATTTACTGTATACAACGCGGTCTGAAGTTATCGTGCAGACAGATGAATGGACAATGAGCAAACTCCATGCGTCCTCAAGTTAACTCGAGAGCACGAGTACTTAGAGAGGTAAAATCTTGCACACGGACTTTAAAGGCAAAAGTAAATGGTTCGAAAATGGGACAAATCGGGCAACTCCTCCGTAGGGTTGTCATACGAAATTTTTTTTTCACTATATTATTTGGACACTGCCTTAGAACGCGTCGACGTAGAGAACTTAAATTTTGTACGACGCGTTTTTATAAAAATAGTAAATAAAATTTAAAAATGGACTAAACCGGCAATGCCTTCTTTCGATCTATGTATACAGAATTCATGAACGTGGTCTTGGCCAGAATCTTTTAATAAAGTTTTTATATTTGTATTTCATGGTGATCGCATCATATTATGGAGATGGCGAAAAATGTTAGTGTTGGAAGTTTTAAATAAGTCCGTGGTTAATCAAAATATATTAGTTAGTGTGCTTCCTAGATAGGTGGGACGCGTTTGGAAATCAATTACAAGATTCCGGTCTGACTAACCAATCCAACTAAATTTAATTGGTATTTTGAGTTGGAGTAAGTGTATCAATGTTGTTGCTTTAATTAATGATATAGCAGGATGAAATACTTAATCAGTACATTACAATATATTAAAGCGAGTCCATTTAAAGGTGTTACTTACTTTTGGTTACCCGGCGAGTGATATCGAAAATGAATGGGAAGCTTAAAATTTTGATGTAATTCTGATGAAATCTTTAATAAAACTGTGAATGGATCGGATAATTCTGTTGGTAACTCAACATCAACATGCTGTGGATAAAGAGCATTGACCTGCAACAGATATAAATTCAAATTTATATTAGAAATCTCATAGAGTTAAGAATCAAAATATATGTATTATGTAATTCTGTATTTACGCTGACTAACTTAACTTATAATATAATCAATTCATCCGAAAACTTAAGCATTCTCAAATAATAATACAATGTATATAATCACTACCTAGTCACTAAATCAACGGAAATTCAATTAAGGTTGTGTATGCAGTTTGTAGAAACCAAATATTTGTCATTGCATTTGTCTTATGACACGTTCCATAGTAGTTCTTTATGATAAAAAGAAATTTCACTTTCATTGCAGACTAATTCTTTCTTATCTTCTTGATTTTCCGTACACGGATTTTAAACAAATGGAAACTAATTTATTCAGGTGCTTCACTAAGCAAACATGGCCTTCATCTTAGAAGCAACTAGTTACTGTAAAGTTCATAAAAATGACACATTTAACCAAATATGCATATGATATGATTTCTTGAGATATCTGCTTTTTCAACTTCTTAAATGTCATAGATAAGTAATACATATGTAGATGATAAAGTAGATATATGTGAATATATAACCTCGGCTAGGTTATTCGCTTTATTCAAAAAAATTATAGAAACGATTTTCGCTGACGTATCCACGCACTAATCAGAATTCTTCGTATAGTTGGAAGATTAAACGCTTCGAATATTCAAACAAGGCGAATAATTGGAAGGTAAAATTAAGAGCGCATTTGTTATACATTCTGTGCAGACAGCACGCAATTTGCGAACAAATTTAATTACATTTAAAACTGAACTATATATTTTTAGAAAGGAAACATGATGTAAATTAGTATAAACATATTAGGGGTATTCACTCTTTAATGTATCAGTGTAACCGATGTAAAAATACAACAAGAATTTACAAAAAAGAGTGAACACACTCTTTAGCTAACTTCGAAATGTAACAGGGTGATAAAATGGCCCCGTAGGAGCTCTCCCCGGCGGCCCCGGAAAAAATTGAAAAAATCCTCAAGATTCCCAGAAGTCATAGTTATTATAGAAAGAAAGAATTATGAAGATCCGGTTAAAAATAGTTGAGATAAAAACAAAAGTATCTCAACAGAACGGTTTAAATTAACTAAATGCCGCTTTTTCATGGCGTTTTCTGACCGTTTTGGTCGTTTTCAAAATGTTTATTTCTACTATTACTACTTAATTATACACTTTTTCAGTATAATGTCAGCGGATAAAATGAAGCCGCCTGTTTTGTTTGGAACGTTTATTTTTAATTAGTTTTCCGCTCGGGCTGATAGTTTAGGAGAAAACTTAATGCCGTGAGATGATGTATAAATTTACACTTTCTCTTTACGGAATAACGGTGCTTTTTTGTAAAGATGAAAAAGTTTTGTAATCGAACACTTACGCTTATGATCGAAAAAAAATTGAAAAATAACTCATATGTAGCAATGGGGTATATGAAACCCAGATGAGGAAAAACTTTGAACTTCGGGAGGAAAAGCTCATTGAGAAAATGTGTCGAATTGAAAATAAAAACGTTCTAGTAGATAGAGACTTTTGTTACCTTTAATTTGAATGTAAAATTTTTTCTCTAGGGGTATCCGTTATGATGCACGGTCCGACAAAGTGAAAAAGTGGCTTTCAGGTAAAATGTAAGAGGGTGGAAAAAAACACTGCGAAGTATACCGGATTGAAAATTTTAAAAAAGCCATTCGATAGAGCTTGGCGGGGGCTTTAATTAGACACCCACGTGCCATATTTGTGGCTTGAGGGGGTGGGGTAACAACCCCCACCCTAACTTTTTTTTCATAACTTTAATCCCTTCATCGAACTAAAGACGAATCCAAAGTTGGTTTTTTGATCCGCCCCCCCCCCTCCCTCTTCCCGCAAAAAAGGTTCGAATATTGAAAATACTATTATTAAGTAATTTAGGGGCGAAAAAGTAAATCGATCACAAGAATTTGTTTTTCGGTGATGTTTTATTAAGTTTTCCAGAAAGTTTCATGCTGTTTGATGCGCCATTACTTATGTTTTGGGTTCACAAATCTGCAATACCTTTTTTTGTGGGGTAAACTGTGATGCGAGTAGATTTAAATTGAACACCCTGCGAAATCAACCCAGTACCACCTAGAAAAAATATAAGTGCACCAGTCGATAGTAATCAAAAGGATCTTTCATTTGGCACACTGGAAGTTTTCCTAGGACACTTCCCTCCCCCTCTGCACACCGTGACATTTGACGTTCAATCTGACCTCCTAAGTACAACTATACAACTCGGTTTACACTGCCAATTTATGAATGTAAAAATACAAGACCCTTGTATTGCATTTTATATGCATAGGCCTTGTATTACTTTACTGGGTTGTAATCAAATACATCTTTTACAACGATACACTCTTTGATACAACATTGCGTGAATACCCCTATTATTTATATATTTAGTTTGAATTTATGTAAGTTTCTTTTATGAACTAATAAAATATACGATACTACACTATTTTGGTATATATATTTATCATTCAAATAGTTCATTCACGTCTACGCATTTCATTTCAATTTAGTTGTCTATAATATTTGAGTTGTTTTGAGGGTTTTGCAAGTCTCACTTTGTTAGATTATTATTATTATTATTTTATTTTATTAGCCCATAATAAAGCTTTTAGCAACCAAGTTTACATCACTTAACTCTTAAATTTAAAAATTTAATCTTAGGTTGATATATAATTCGAAACTCTAATTCATTTAAACTAAAAAATAATTAAAATACATACATTTTAATAAATTCAGATAAATTACTTGAAACATAATAATAATTAAAGTATAAATATATACTTACTTTCTTTAAACGTACAAGATCATTTATTTGATCAACATTGATATATACAGCGGCAGGCAGATCCTGTTTTAGTAATATTTTACAATTTTTGTCCAGTTGTATTCCTTCAAGTTGCACCGAATAATATAAATCCCTGTAAAATCAAGATTAGATACAATAGTATAACAACTTAATAGTACAATATTCTATTGTATTATATCATAATCATTTCATATATCATATCAGTCAAATATAACAAAAACAACATTATTTATGCATCCCTGAGTAAGACATACAACGTTGGAAAGTTCAAAAGCTCAAGAGTAGAATTATAAAGTAATTTGGTAAAACAGGAAAGGGTCAAATAGGCAAATAACTATACTATAGTTAATAATTATTATTAAAACCAGGAACAATTTATATTACAGTATTAATTTATATTTTATTCAGTAAGTAGTAAGTAATTAGTCAATAAATAAATTGATTATTATTACCAAAGAAGTATCATTCAAGTAGCACATAGCTGCAATGCTCCATATAAACCGTCTTCAAAGATACTGGGCAGTAAACTTAACTTGGCTTTAGCTCTATAATTTAACATCAATACCTTTCACACATGCAGATACTGCTGCGGGATATTATGGGCCCTACAGACAGAAAACTGATCAATATAAAAATAGACTGCATAGAACAAACGTAGTCCAATGTATACGCGCGAATCGATCAGGTTTATATACGATTCCCAAGTGAGATCAGCATCAATACCTCTGACATGTGATCCGGTGAAAGCCAATAATATTCAAGACAAAATTCTTACTTCTTAACCATCACTCTGCTAAGTACCATCGTAAAGTAAGACAAAAGTTACAGTTACAGCTACTGCTGGCAGTGAGTCATTGTCATTGTCAATAAAAGATGGGCATACTTTTTGCGGACCGAAGTGCGAAACATCAATTTACTCTAAACTGTGGAAACTTGACTTACGCCACTCTGATTCTCACCGTCTCATGTGTTGTTGGGAGAAAAATATTGTCCCGCTTAGAGAAAAATGTGCAGATTAGGAGCTCTCTTTGGACGAATGGAGTAAGTTATAGCTCGGGGTTTGAAAAGATTAAGAACAAATCGGTTGCTAGAAAATCGAATGTCTCATTAATAGTTTCCAAGGTTCATATGAAGACGCACCTTGTCCTAAACGATAGTGATATTATTGATGAAGAGCGAAAAAAGGATTGGCGCCAGATCAGTACAGTGCAGTGGATGAAAGGCCAAAGTGTGTACGAAGTCAAGAAGCAAATAAATCACAGTATTGAACTTAATGCTCACATGAAGTAATTTCTGCTAGGGCAGTGGGTTTTTTTTTAACTAAAAGAACGGATTAAATAAAATGTATCTTTAATTCATCTAACACCTGTTTACTTCAATATTAATTCACTACTGATGCCTGCACGCGCTTAAAGTAATACAATAAAGTATGTATAAATAATTATAAGACAGTTCTTTAATTTCACAAGAAATAGAGGAAAAGTCCGATAACTCTTGTTGCCGACTGTATCAGAGAGGAAGGCCACTTCGGGAATGGGAATGATCAATCTCATCTGCCAATGCAATGGGTGGAAAAATGTTTGATTAACAAGAGTGTGATAAAACAGGATTAAAGGCAAAATTGTAAAATTACACTGGTATGATTATGTCAAATAGCATTTAACTAAATCTGATTGAATGCATTTATTACACCAACTTATAAAATATTATGAGTGAATGGACAATATCATTAAGTTCTAGATTATCTACATATGTAGGTATATCTATTCAGAACAGTCTGGGATCAAGATGGATCAAAATTTGGAGGCAAATCAGTAGTCGGTCGTCATTAGATAGACTGCATAGGGACTGCAATAAAAAAGTATTAGCAGGCAAAAATTAGTACAAACTAAGGAAAATCAATAAGTGCTTTGCTTACAGGTTCGTCAGTATATATTAGTAAAACAAATCTATTTTAATGCTTAAAAATTACAAACTAAAAACAACGAATTACCAAATTTCGTATTAATTACCTATGGAAACCAGAATTTACCAATTCTATGCTTACATTTGAAATGTTTGATTTTACTACACAACAATGAAACAAACAAAAAAGCAATAATTGTTTTATAATTTTTAAGCACATTTTATTATAATATTCCTACTACTAGCACCGAGCGAGTAAAAACAACGTAAAATTACAATTGATCCAGAGTTGAAATAGGCTATACTTTAAATGTCATTCGTAACTGTCAACGGCAAATGTCAAATTTAGTACATGTGCAGCACCACTCACTTTGGGATTTGTTAAAAGATAATAGACAGAAATTTGTTGTATAGTAATTTTACGCCGGTATTTTAAAATCCTAAGAAAAATTATTTAATTAATAATAAAATATTTTATAAAGGTTTTTAGACTAATCGCACCTACAGACATAATTTGTGTGTACAGATAACCGCAGCAATCAGTCAGTGGTGATAATTTTGTTTTTGCGTTTTGTTGATGGAAATTTTGATAAATTGAAAATTTCTGCGGAATTAGATATATATCAGGAATCTAATAAAATGGCTCTCCGTGCATCCCATTTCGCAAGACAAATAAATGGTTTTCGTAAGGGGTTTGTAAACTGTCTGATGCCACACTAACCTCTATAATTGTGAAATATTTTTTTATTGCTTTAGGAGTTATTGCTTAGCACGAAACTTTTGCTCTAAAGTCTCATCAATTGGAGAAGAAAATTTCGAGTCGGGTAGAGCCAGTAAAGGAGGTTCAACGATTAATGTGCCATCGAAAGAAACAGTCACATCTCTGCCGCCACTAACAGACCCATTAAAAGATTTGCCGGAAGCCGTTTATGCAACTGTTAGGCCTGAAGATAATGTAACGCAAGTAACTACACTTTCAAATGGACTGAGGGTAGCATCCGAAAAACGATTTGGACAATTTTGCACAGTAGGAGGTAATTATGAACTTAGTTAAAAAAATTGTTTTGCTTTCGATTGCGAGGCTCCTTATTACAATATCATACAAAATTTGTTAAAATACCCTGACCATAGCCCCGTTCATTAATAGTAGATACATAGATCAACAATGAATTTAATAAATACTAGGTAAAAAATTAGTTCATCTCATCGATGTTCTGAGCACTTTTTATACCTGCATCACACGGGTTTTTCAGTTTAATATCGATCATCAAGATAAAACATCTGTGCTTCCTTTTTAACTTCCTCAGAGTAGGGTGGGACTTTGAGGTTAGGAACATTTGAAAACTAATTTCGGCATCCTGCTGATTTCCTTTCTGGAAGCGTAGCTAATAGATTAAGTAGTCTAAAAAAATATCTCTCACTAAAGCCTATAGTACCTACTAAGGTCCATACAGCTAAATTTTATATGAAAATTTAGCGCGCTAAGAGCTATTGGCGAAAATTTATACTGAATTTCAGCGAGACCAATGGTCAGCGCGCTAAATTTGGCTTTTGGGTTTGTGATTGGAGAAAGGGTAGGTATCTAGTATCCGCCCGGACCGTTCTTTAGCACGCTAAAAAATTTTATTCTCAGAGTTCTGAGATTTGATAAATTTATTAGCTGGATTTTTGTAGTTAACGTAGTATACGCCTTTGCTATAAGTACGGATGAATTGGATTTCTTCTAGTGGCCATATTTTCAATATCAATGTTTTTTTGTATACATTATACATACATATTATTTTTATATTTTAAATATTTCCAAAAAAAATTAACATAATATAAAACTGATTGCTGGTCGTGTAGATTTAATGTATTTTTTTGAATAAAAGATGGGTTTAACGACCTTGTGAACGTTTATTTAATTTGGTTTTTTGCCAATATTTTGGTCCTTTGTTTGGGCCATCTTCAGGGCATACAACACTGCAATAAAGTATTTCGTCATCATGGGCGCTTTTGGCTATTATTATATTGTGTACTTACATACAATTAATTCTTCCTTACATATTTAAATCAATGTTCTTATTAAATATTGCACACAGAAACTAAGTAAAAAGCTAAAAAGCTATCACAGTCAATAAAAATAAATTAAAAACAATACTAGGTACATATATGAAAATAAGTTAAATAAATAAATGACTAAATAAATTAACATTGAACAGATCGGTGTGTACGTCGTCAGTATACTAAATACCTATGATATTTTGTAGAATGTGTTGTCAGTTAATTCCGTGCCTTTTCTTTGTGTATTAATGAGGTGCTTATACTGGTGGTTTATATATGATGTGTCGACTTTAAAATTAACTGCCTCCGGTTTGTGGTATTGTATATATAGGGACTCTATGTTTTTTCTCCTTTTCCAGTATTTTTCCTTGTTAAGATTTGTAACATTGTCAAAATTAAATTTATGTTGCTCTTCCATCGCATGTTGAAGGCATGCTGTCTTGTAGTATCTAGGTGCTTGATTATCGATGCATCGCGTAGCTGACTTGAAGTCGTTTTTATGCTGGCTCATCCTGGTTTTAATATCCCTACCTGTCTCACCTATGTATGCGCGTCCGCATTCACAATCCACCTTATACACTACACCGCAGCAAGGTGTATCTATTTTTGTTTTGGTGTTACTAAAGAGGTTACTTAATTTCCATGTTGGAGACTGACAAGAAGGTCCCTGTTCGTCATCACCGACTTCGTCCAAATTCACAGTATATATTGGGCTTGCAGTGGACACTGCATCAGTTGACATTTGTTAAATATCACAAAATAGAGGAAGTATTTTCTTTTAAAATGACTTTAGAGTAAAAATTGGTAGAGTGTTTCTCAAAATAATAAATCGACAATATAAAAAATTTATATATGAAATCTTCAAAAAAAGATTGTCAAAGTACTGCGCTGTTTTCAATATGCTTTACAATGCGCAAAGTGTTTCTGGCTTTAGAGGACAGTTCAATATAAACCTTATATAGATGAACTGATAATATAATGCAGATGTGATTCAATAAAGGCAGGGTACATTCCGTTTTCAGAGAAACAGTTTATAATCTTCCTCAGTAAACCTACAAAAAATGCTAATTGTTACAAAGATGTGGAATACTAGTAAAACGTGCTTGGGTCAGGACCCATATTACAAGTCGTGGAATCTGAGAATTTCTAGAAGTAAGTTATTCGGCTCAGCTTTTGAGGAAAGTCGAAAAATTCTAATTTGTTGATTTATGAATAATTGGTATTATAACAAGCGCAAAATCTAAAGCTCTTAACTGCATTGCTCACAGTTATTGGGGAATATAATTTGATAGAAAAGATTAATGTATAAGTAAGTCCGTGTATATATAATGTCTGGTAACCTTTGCGAACCCGCCAATGGTATCCATGTTAATAGTTGTAGACCTATTCAAAAGACAACCAATAAATTTGGATTTCTTTTTAAGTATTAAACGATAAGGCAAATATCTGGTACCAAACAGTACAAAACAAATAATAGCAAATGATTGATTCCATACCCGAAAAATGGTACGAATTTACTTTGAAATTTAATTTATTCTAACATACTTCTACAGTAAAAAGCTCTCGCTCATTTCAATGCAGTGGTAGAGTCTAGAGCTTTTACGAGTGTGTAGGTGCATCCGTTAATTGCTTTTAATTCATATAGCGCACATATCTGCGGCCAGGTAAGCTTTTTTTCTTCTCTTACGAAAAATCACGATGAACTCATTTATTTAGCAACTCAGCTTTGCCATTCAACACATCATATTACGCACATAGCTCATTTCTAAAATTGTTGTCTTTGGAAGGAATAAAACCGATGAGCAGTACTTAAAATTGGGTTTCACAATTGCATGGATAAAGGAGGATTTACATTCTGATGGCATGCATTTTTTACGGAAATTGGGAGGGAGATAGTTTATTGAAATTTAAATGCTGCCGAAGCAATCACTGCAATACCTCTCACGTACAGCCCCCTCCAGTCTTTATGGTACCTTAGATTATATAGCAAAAAAGATAGGCTATCAGGGAGAAAAACTTAGGCATTTTTCTTCATATAGTAGAATCGCATCGATGTGTTTGTTTAGTCATGGAAGTCGTAAACTACGATATTTTCTGGGTGGGCACATAAGTTAGTGGTTGGAACTTTATCAAGTATTGAACAAGTTATAATTTCCTGTCACCGTGATTCGAATCATTTTTCAGTTTATTATTTTATTACTTTTTTTATATTATTATTATTTTGCGATAATATTTCTTGGCCTTGCCTTTGTATGGTTGATATCATATAGACACCCGATGACAATTCGTAAATTCAAATAAATTGAGAAATGTCAGAAATATCGGACTGACAAAAACCTTAATATAGAGAGTACAGGAAGGAAGTATGATAAGCCAAATTTAGCGTAGTCAAATTCTGGCTGTGTTAGAATCTGTTGCCGCTGTAGTAAACGCTCAGTACAGCTGTGTAGTAGAATCAATATAGAGAGCGGAGCAACAAGATATATGGTTTAAAATATTACGTTTGCTCCCATCGAAAATGTTCTTATTCGCTGTCACTACCCCAACATACCCAGGGAATTTCGCATCTGTCACAAACGTAAACAAATCTCGGTGGAGGAAGAATTTTTTCGATATTTCATCGTTTTTGTTATGTATTTTTAATTTAATTTAATATACAAAGGTGTGTAAAGTACACAAAATAATATTTTATAACTATATTTGCTTAAAAAATGATTTCCCACGTCGCGTCGTACCTTGGTGTTGTTGTGGCAATTTTTCACCGAACACTTCATTCTGAAATTACATGAACATCACTTAGCAATTTATCACTATATAATATATATATAATTACTTACACTCTTTACTTTATTTAGCACTATTTTTAAATCACTTTTCACAAGTTTTAAATTACATTTAAATTGTTGCAAATTAAACAAACTTCGTTTGACAGCTAAACATAGATTTGTCTCTTTCTTTAATATTGAGCTACTTCAGGGCACGCTGAAGAAATCCACGCTCATGCACACGAATTTTACAGGTATCAACACTTCCTGTTGTCTATATTCTTATACAAAACTAAACACCCAGCCCTCTTGTCACCCCCCCCCCGGATTAACAAAAAAATGCTTATCACACGTACACGCCTATCCTTTTTGCTATATAATCTAAATATGGTACATAGTGCAAACTGTCACATTGTCAAGTTGTCAAATTGTCAATTTTTTAATCGTTTGTGTTTGTAATAATGTTGTTAAAAAATGGACGAAAAACTATGTCCGAAATAACTTCAATGTTTTCTATACACATATTTAAAAACTTTGGATTTCGTAATATTTAATTACAAATTAAAAACCTACTTTTATTTTCTTCGATCTTTGACAGATGTTTTAATAAATATTTTCTATCCTTTTGTTTTACTAGTGTGAATCAATGAATAAATAACTAATAAGGCAACTGCATATCGAGTGAGAACCGAAGTCACTTGGCGAAATAGATTAGTGTACTCCCTTCAAGCAAGGCGAAACAAAAACGTAATGAAAATGTAAACATGCTTGCATAGAAGTGTACGCAAAAGAAACGCTTTGGTGTTGTGAATGCGTAACAGAAACGAATCATCAGGCCAAAGAGAAGTGAAACTGAAAAGCGTAGACTGTCAGTGTAGTGGTAGTTCGCAAACTGTACTCTAAAGTGTTACGTTTTCGGAATGAAAATTACGTTCAGTTAACGAAACGTTTTGCATGACTCAATGGCTTTTGAAGAAAACAACAGATTTTTCTATTTTAATTTATTTTATAAAAATAGCATCACAAAAATAGAACAAAAAAACGTTTATTAAGGAACCTTAGCTTACACTACGTTACAATGTTTTAGGTACATCGAGTAGGGTATAGATAATAGACTACAAAATAGTTTAGTAAACTGACAAAAGTTCAATAATAATAATATAAGTAATTCAAATTTGTTGACACTCCAAAGTTTTAATAAAATAAAAATTAACGCGGCGTTTTGTTATTCACAAACAAATTAACATGCACAACACAGCTGCCTGCTGTCAGGTTCTATGACACAGGTCAATAAATCCAGAAGTACGTTTTCAATACGTTTTCGTTTCACTTTTGGTGTGCACTCTCAAATGCTTAGAGGGAGGTACGTTTTCAGTACGTTTTTGTTAAGCTGTGATTATAGTGTTCATGTACTATAGAGCCGTGGGTGTATTAGTAAAACGCGGTTCGTAAAGTTCACGTTTTCGTTTCACTTTAGGTGTATACTTTCAAATGTTTAGAGGGCTGTGTTTGTATTCGTTTCGTCATGGCAGTAATGAAATCGTGGCGAAATTTTTTATAATCCAAATTGCTATGTAAAATAATCAAATTTTTAGCACCCCCAATTTTTCAGATAATATTTCTTGGCGGTGCCTTTGTATGGCTCAGATAATTTAATATCCATGTGACAATTCCATTGTAAATTAGTTATTTATTCAATTGTGTGAATGCAAAGAGTGATAGCTTAGAAATTTATGTGACGCTTTGTTTGAATCAAGACTGAAGCATGATTAAAGCGTCCGGTGGGAATTCAGCCTTAGATTTAATTTAAGTTAATACAGGGTGTCCCATACTTACCGCATTTCCTTTATACCCCGGATTCCTCATTCAATTTCGAGAAATAAATTGTATGGGAGGAGAGCCGGAAATGCACGGATATACACCCTATCAAGGCTAGATTCATCTCAAGTGATAACAAACCGTCTGAGCTTTGCAACGAATGCACAACCAGACTTTCTGTCGTTTTCCATCGTCAGTTGTAGGACGTCAAAGTCAGAAAATTGGAAGAAAAATCCTAATTTTTTCAAATTTTAACGATTTTTCCGCCAAAATGCATGATAACTGTACAGGGTATTTACAATACTTAGAAACCCCCGAATGTTACCTTTAATTTGATTATGCACATGTACCTACCTAAATGCTACCGTTTTTTAGATATTCCCGTTTTTATAATGCATAATTTCATTAATTTTGCTAATAACAATAGAAATCGCGCCTAATTTTATGCAACTCCACACAAATTAGATAAATTCATGAAATTATGCATCATAAAAACAGGAATATCTCAAAAACGGTAGCATTTAGGCAGGTACATCATCAGGATCAAATGAAAGGTAACATTCGGAGGTCTCGAAATCTTGCAAGAAAGTGCTATCCATATCTTGCCTTTTAGCGGAAAAATCATTAAAATTGAAAAAGAAATTGCAAAATTAAGTAAATTTTTTATTATTTTTTTTACTTTAAACCATGTACTCACCTATAAAGTTTCACTATTAAAGAACTAGTATTACAATTATATTATATTAAATTAAGTTAAGCCACACTCAAATTTATACCAATTTTTTAAGCTTGGCAGAGATAGTTACAATATTAAAGCCTAGAACTAAAGTCCGCGCTAAATTAAGTTTTAGCGAGAAGAAGAAGCATTTTGCATTTTTTCCGGAAATACAACGCACGGTCACAATATTTCTAAAACACGTAGTTAAAATTAATTGGAAATATTAAAAATATAAAAAGGATATTTATAATGTATATACAATAAAAAAAACAATGATATTGAAAATACGGCCACTAGAAGAAATCCAATTCATCCGTTCTTACAGCAAAGACGTACAAAGCTACGTTAACTACAAAAATCCAGTCAATAAATTTATAAAATCTCTGAACTCTGACAATAAATATTTTTAGCGTGCTAAATAACGTCCGGGGCGGATAATTCAAGCTAAACATTTTGGAAACTTACTGGTGGTGCCATCTCTAATCAAAACCCAAAAGCAAAATTTAGCGCGTTGATCTTAATACTGCTCTCACTAAAGTTCAGGATAAATTATCAGCAATAGCTCTTAGCGCGCTAAATTTTCATATCAAATTTACCTTAGCGCGGACCTTAGTACTAGGCTTAAGTTTGGAAAATTTTAGGGCATCAGGCAAATTATTAACTTGTCTGTTCATTATTGTCCTAGTATTGATGGTCCTGAGATCATATCTCCTTCTAGTAAAAACGTTATGGATGTCCTCTCCTCCAACAAATTTAATATTTGTTTTCATAAATCCTTACTTTACTTTAAAAACATTTATTTTTCCATATAAATTGATTGTCTCAAGTTAAGCTTATTTTAAACATTGAAAATATTAGTCGGCGGTTTAACTGTACGTCTCTAATTTCCGGCATAGCATTCAGAAAATTTAAAATATTGTAGTCATTTGTTTTGCTCCAGAGTCTTAACAGCATCAGTCCGTACATGTTAACGCATCTGAAGATACATACACTCGAATATTTACACAGTGCATTCATAATTGATACATTTATTTATTTCACAGTAAATCCTTCTTCAAACATTACTATTTTTTTTTCCACCTTTTGGTGCATGGCAAATATGCGAATAGAAGCTGATCAAAGAAAAAATGAAGAATAGTAATCTGGAAATAAAATTTTACGGTTTTCGTTGGGATTAGAATAATATTGCCATGGCACTAAAAATTCTCCATTACCTCTTAGCAGAACTGTTGTTGTTACCCTTAGTTACTACAAAAACTGAATTTAACGTTATCATGCTTTTAGAGATTCGGAATCTACCTGATTGATATCCTTTTTTTTATTATTAAGCCAAATTCAGGGGATACCCTATGAAGAAAAGCACAGCATGGCAGGAAGGAGATAAAGAAAGGATTAGGGGATTGGATTTCGTAATCCAGGCTCTTTAGTTGGTGGTAGGCTAACACTTGATACTCAGAATGCATATTCACCGGCTGAAAAGCTTATACTCTATTTAAAATTATTTGCGAAAATCTAAACTTTGATAAACTTATCGATATAATTCAAAAAACAAAACAGGAAGCAACTGATACCAGATTTATCAGAACTCTAGAAAGTAACTGGATTACATTAGAGATAATAAGCAAAATAAAACAAAGAAACAATTTATATAAAAAAATCAAAGGTAGTTCAAATAATAATCCTCAACTAATACAAAACTATAAGAGGCTTAAGAATGATATCATCTGGAAAACAAGAAGAGCAAAAATGTCCTATGTGGAACAAAAAATGCAAAGAGCAGGAAGCGACTCAAAAAAGATGTGGACAACAATCAACGAAACAATACGAAATAGTAATTCGAAAGGTAGAAACGGCAGTATAGAAGAACTAAAAGTTGAGAATAATAACCTGAGACAAACAACGAATTGCCAACTACATGAACAAACATTTTGTGAATGTTGGCTCCTCTCTTGTAAAAAGATTGGAGGAAAAGTGCAATAACCCTTGTCAACCAACTAAAAATCTGACAAGGTCAAACTGCGTATTTATCAGGCCGGTGAACGGTGCTGATGTGGAGGAGGTATTATCTCAGCTGAAAGAGGACACAGCACCAGGGTTAGATGGAATAAGAGCAAAGGACGTGAAGGATATGAAAGACATAATTACTGAACCATTAACGAGAATAATAAATAATTGTATCGAAAATGCGGAATTTCCAGCCTGTCTGAAATCTACATGCATAGTGTCAATCTTCAAAGAAGGGGATAGAAGAGATCCAAATAACTACCGACCTATATGTATTCAGTAAAATATATGAAAGACTATTCATAATCAACTAGTAGCATTTATACAAAGCACTAGTGGATTTGATAAAACAAACAATATGGATTCCAAAAGCAAAGCAACACAACAGCTATTATGACTGATGTAATGGAGTTCATCAATAAAGAACTCGATACTGGTAATTATGTTGTCGGAGTATTTGTTGACTTGAAGAAGGCGTTTGGCACTGTGGATCATAATGTATTAATAGAAATATTATGCGAATTGGGGATTAGAGGAAAGGTAAGCCAATTACTAAGTAAT
This sequence comes from Dioctria linearis, assembly GCA_963930735.1. NCBI lineage: Eukaryota > Metazoa > Arthropoda > Insecta > Diptera > Asilidae > Dioctria > Dioctria linearis. The sequence goes on along the minus strand of OZ005740.1, from coordinate 272,387,536 downwards.
TATCTGCAAGCAAGACAGTGTTGTACAAAAGTGGAAAACAGTGGAAAACTGCTACAGTACTAATGAAGTGATGAATACTGGAGTCCCGTAGGGATCAATTTTAGGCCCGCTCCTCTACTCTCTGTACATCCAAAATTTAATGGAAGCTGGGCTGACGGCGGAATATTATATATATGCCGATGATACGCTTTTCCTGTATAAGGGGAAAAATTGAGATGAATTACAAAGAGAAATAAATGAGGACTTAATACGATACACAAGATGGCTATATGGAAACAAACTTACAATAAATACATCGAAAACAAGCTATATGGTTTTTCAACAGAGAGGCAAGCAAAAGCTGGACATTGGACTGCAAGTGGAAGGAGAACTCAATAAACTCAATAAAATATCTGGGAATGATAATGGATGATAAACTGACTTGGAATCAACACACTACATATGTGAGGAAAAAAGTGGCACCTCTTATAGGAATCATGAGGAGAAGAAATTTCTTTAATCACCACACAAGAATTCTAATCTACAATGCATTTATACTGTCAATAATTACTTACAATATAATTAATTGGTCACAATGTAGCAATAACTTACTAAAATGCATGCATAGAGTATTAAACAAAGCCATAAAGTCCATATTTAATTTACATAGACTTACACCAACGCATGTGCTGTACGAATCGACAAAGTTCCTGAGCTTAAAACAATTAATTTATGTGGAAAATGCTAAAATGATATATAGATACGAATAAGTTGATAAAGTCGAACATAAACTTAATAGAGCATGGAGAAATACATAACCATGGCACACGATCACGCCAACATATACGCTTACCTTATGCTAGAACAGACTAAAGAGTTTGAAACATACAGCTGTACCCATTTACAATAAAAAATACAGAGCAAGTGCACAAGTTCAAGAAACTAATAAAGAATTATGCACATGAAAATGTTGCAATAGTATGATGTGTAAACTGATTACTATGTAACAAAGATAACTAGTCAATAAAAAAGGTAAAAGATGAAATATAGGAGAAGTGCTCTTCACTAATACCAGCCCTTGGCTGCCTGTGAAGATGCCCAAAAACAAAAAAAAAAAACAAAAATAATAATGAATAGTCAGACTAGAGAGATGGAGAGAGTGGTGGAAAGGAGGATAGCTCTGTAAATAAAAAAATTACAGGGAGTCCCATACGTATCGCATTACCTTTATACCCTGAATTCCTCGCACAATTTCGAGAAATAAATTGTATGGGAGGAGAGCCGGAAAAGGCACGGTGTGGACGGTAAGGGGGTTTTTTGATTTTGGGCTCTTTTTATCCTAATACCATGTAACTTTCTTGTTATACACCCTATGAAGGTGACTTGCATCTCAGGTGATAGTAAACCCTCTACGGTTTCCAACAAATGCCCAACCACCTCTCTACCCCCTTTCCGTCGGCAGTTATAGGACGTCGAAGTCAAAAAATTGGAAAGTTTTGCAATTTCTTTTTAAATTTTAACGATTTTCCCGCCAAAATGCATGATAACTATACAGTTTTATGAAAAGATTTAAAGACCCCGGAATGTTACCTTTGCACATGTACCTACCTAAATGCTACCGTTACTGAGATATTCCCGTTTTTATGGTGCATAATTTCATTAATTTTGCTAATAATAATAGAAGTCGCGCCTAATTTTATGCAATTCCACGGAAATTAGCAAAATTCATCAAATTATGCATCATAAAAACGGGAATATCTCAAAAACGGTAGCATTTGAAAGGTAACATTCGGAGGTCTCGAAATCTTGCAAGAAAATGCTATCCTTATCTTGCCTTTTAGCGGAAAAATCGTTAAAATTGAAAAGAAATTGCAAAATTTTCCAATTTTTTTACTTTGACGTCCTATAACTGCCGACGGAAAGGGGGTAGAGAGGTTGTTGGGCATTTGTTGGAAACCGTTTACTATCACCTGAGATGCAAATCACCTTCATAGGGAGTATAACAAGAAAGTTACATGGTATTAGGATAAAAAGAACCCAAAATCAAAAAACTCCCCCTACCGTCCACACCGTGCATTTTCCGGCTCTCCTCCCATATAATTTATTTCTCGAAATTGACTGAGGAATTCAGGGTATAAAGGAAATGCTGTACGTATGGGACACCCTGTATATTGTTTCGTTAATGCATTTTTATCCATGCAATTCCTTGGCACATTGCTTGATAAATGATACCTGTGTTCATTTCATCATATTAAAACTATCTAAAAGGAAAAATTGCATATGTAGATTCGGGTTTATTCTGATATATTAGATTATCGGTACATATAAATTTTGCGAACTATGTTTATATATATTCATAAGTTGACAGTCTTTTCCGCAAATGGCTTCGAGAACAAGCCTGCCAATCCCTAACTTCCCAACATTAGCAAACTATATATCTCGTTCGGAACTTACACGTTTTCTGATTCTCTCGGGATCAAAGATCTCGCTTAGTTATTTTTTTTCGATAACCATCATATCCATCTTGAATTCTACATCTAGCTTAGCGATTTCAGAATTCTCCGCCCGTCATTACCTAATAATATTCTATAACTTTTTATCTAAATATTTGTAATTAATTATCTTTTCAGTTGTAATCGATTCTGGGCCACGATACGAAGTTGCCTACCCCAGCGGTGTCTCACATTTCCTTGAAAAACTAGCATTTAACGTAAGTTGTTTATAAAATGATAACACAACTTAGCCATTAATGTGTCATCTTCAGTCTACAGTTAATTTTCCCAATAAGGATTTAATTCTCAAAGAATTGGAAAGGCATGGAGGAATTTGTGATTGTCAAAGCTCGCGGGATACTTTTATTTATGCGGCTAGTATAGATAGTCGTGGTGTAGAATCTGTGACTAGACTTTTAGCTGATGTAACACTTCGCCCTAAACTTAATGAAGAAGAAATAAATTTGGCAAGGCAAGCAGTACAATTTGAGCTTGAATCACTGGGCATGAGACCTGAACAGGAACCAATTTTAATGGATATGATTCATGCGGTAAGTACTCAATTAAGTAATGCTTACTCTTAATGAAAAACCTAAAACGCTACAGAATTTATCATGGGTGTGCCAATAGGTTTTGAGTTGTGATAAATTAAAATTAACGGGAAAAAGAGTAAATGTAACAAATTACCTAACATAAAATCCATTGCTATTCCAACATCTACTTATTATTTAAAATCACTATAATAATGGGAAGATTCTTCATTAATTAATTGATGTTGAACCATCTCAATTATTGCCAACAATTTAGGCAACACACTGTATATTCGTAGACTCAATGAAGTATATACTGAGTTTTCGCTCAGCGACATAAACATTGCAGCATTGTCAGTGAAAATCTAAATATTTTTTCCTAGATATGCCATGCTTTGCAGTTATTTTATTAATTTATGTAATTAGCAATTATGCTGTTACAATCATACTTGCACGTTATTGAAATAATACCTAATAAAAAACTGGCTCGTTTCATATAAATTCTATTAAAGCCCTTTAAAAAACTGTAAGATTCTTTTTCAGTTTTAATTCGATCGGCAATTCGTTAAATATTTTATTTATTAATCTAAAATGAGAAGAATTTCTCAAACTGAATACCTGTATTTATATAAATAGTTAGGCAATATCCGATATATTATCTTAAATAAAAAACTAACATTGAATATCAATCTCTGGTTCAGACTTAGCCATTTTAATGTGTAAAGCATATATCAAATATGCGTGTAAATATTGAACACGGCTCCGCATTCATCTATTTTGCATTTTTTGTAGTTGGTCAAGTTTATCACGCGAGCACATGTGTAGAATAGTTGAACAATAAAATACAATAGATCTGTTTAATGAAGTCGAAAAAAGCTCAGAGCAGCTTAGAGGACATCTAATTTATTTTTTGTTTAAAGAACAGTGAACTTGACACTAATGTGGCCAGTGAGAACCAAATTCTCAATGCCATTTTCACGAATGGAGACATCACTAACATTCCGGATGACATCATTGAGTCCCGTGCTAAAAGGAAAACACCCAGGATCATCAAAAAGTAGTACAACTTATGAAACGGCTGAGTCTGAATTTACCTATTGGTTCAAGTGAAACGTACACGTCGAAAATCCCATTAACCACATGGTGAAAAAAAACTAAGCCAGCAACAATAGCGCATGGATTAAATTACAAGGTGTTCAATAATGCGCTAAATTTGTTGCAAGCCAGACCCAAATTCCTTATAAAGATGGGAACTGGAAATAAGTGCACATTTAAATCCTCCACAGAAGAAGACAGGAAGGCATTATTAAAGCTTTTAAATGAAATCAATGTAGAATCGTACACCTTCACCCCGAAAGACGAAAGGAAGACAACTCTAGCGCTTAAGGGAGTTCAGCATACTTTCAACGAAGAGGATCTCAAAATTGCCTTGAAAGAAAAAGGATATAAAATAAAGAGCGCAGCAAAGTAACAGAAAAACACATGGACGCCAAATACGAAGTCATCGACATCATCAAAGTGGATCGACTTCTCTATCAGGTAGTCTACTGGGAGAATAGCTTCACCAAGGGAGTAGCCCAACGCCACACCGCACATCGCATCGCCCTGAGCTTGGTGTACGATGATAAAATTTATCCCAAATCTCAAATAGAAATGGCCGCAGTGGTGCACCGCACAACGAAAAATATTAATCTGCATCACAGGATTGGTGTTAATGATATTAAAGTCACAATCATTGGTATTAATGTTATTAAAGTTCAAGAGCTTAAGGTAGCATTTGTTATTCTTAAAGGAGTCGATCGGGATGGATCAACTATAAAACCTAGCCAAAAAATCCAGCAGCGGAAGGAAAATTTCCCAGAAAATGTTTCATTACACTTGGAATTTAAACGACGCGTTCTATAAGATAAAACTCACTCAATATGCCGGACAACTAAACAACAATCGGGAAATAATTATAGAAATTTAATAAAAAATTAGGTTGGTAGGTTGCTGAGCAAGAAGGGGACACAGTTTAGCAGATGGACACATATTTTCTTCAGCGTTCTAAACAGGACTTCGAACTAGCTCTAGAAAAATTAATAATAAGAGCGTCCCATCTTTACAATATAATTATTAAAGTTAGAAGAAAATTTTTGATTTTAGTGATCCTGAAAAAAATAATGCTGCAATCGATGAAATAATCAGAAGAAGACAGGCGGGCTTAGAGAAAGAAAATATAAGTATATGTCTTTTTTTAATTATGAAATAACCTTTAAATCACTAGACGGAACTCGAATATAGATAGCTCTATGTCAAATAAAAGCTCCAAAAATACTAGAATTGATATTGATAAAGGCTGTGTACACCAACTCGAAGTTACGAATTCTTTACAATGGTGGTTGGATTTAATAAATAACATCTCGATAAGGAGTATAGATCCAAAGTTGATTACATGTGTGAAGTGAAGAAATAGATCTAAATTGATATGAATAAAATAGCATTCAAAATGTTGCAAGCGTTTTATCGTGAGCAGAGGCTTCAGTACAAAGTATATGAATGACAAGAACCAAAAGGCCTCTCGAGCTTTTCGTAATAACTGAAAGATGGCAACCCCACCCTTGAGATTATTCTACAGGTCAATTACAAAACGATAGAAACTGAAGCAGACTCTCTGATACAAACTGATAACAAAATCAGGTGGAGACTTTGTGCACCCCCCCCCCCCCCCCATTCTCATCGGAATGCAGAAGAAAAAATGGTGGATATGAGGGGAACTAAACCTAGATACAATAATTTCGCCTCATTTTCAATAGACCAATTTTGCCTGATAATTTAGCTTGTATTGCCTTCAGTAATAAAATGAATACCCTCTGATAAGCTATTAACACAGATAATTAATACCCAGATTTGGAAACCAATGTTAAAAAACTGCTTCTCATGAGCCAGCCATGATTTATATATCAGCCAGCTTAGCTTTTAGCAAAGGCAAAATCTCTGAACATTTACCAGCCTTCAGGCCAGCCGAACAAAATTGGTTTCAGTCTGCGCTTAAAAAGTAAGAAAAAATTGGGAAAACTATAGAAGTTTTGTCAAAATATTCAAAAGCTTTGGCAAATACTTACCCAAAAATAATGACAAAAACCTTGAAGATGTTAGTACATAAAGAGCATGAACTGACTATCCTATCTTCTGGATATTATTTATCTGTGCTATTAAGTAATGACAAAATTAATTGGACAGAACTTCTGTTAACTATAAAATCATTTATAGATAACAGCAAATTAATAACAAGTTTCTAACAATTCGATGTTTCAAAGTAATTATAAATATTAGGTGCAATAGTATGCCGTATAAATGGTAATGTTTGCAAATATGTCCTTATAAAAAACAATTTGCAAAACTTCATGGGTTATAAATATTAAATACTGGCTTTCTTACTTTACAATAAAAATTAATACTTTCAGGCTGCTTATAGACAAAACACACTTGGATTACCAAAAATTTGTCCACCAACAAATTTTAACGTAGTTGATCGGAATATACTTTTGAGCTATTTAAAAAATCATCATTCACCTGAAAGGATGGTGATCGCAGGAGTTGGAGTAAGTTTTCGATTTAAAACTCTAAAAAATTCACTAAATTTAATTTACTGTGTGCATTTCTTAAAAGGTGGAGCATAATGAACTTGTGAAACAAGTAGAGAGATATTTTGTTGAAGATGTCCCCATTTGGGATAGCGAATCAATTTCCGGTAAAGGTGCACACTCGGTCGACAAATCTGTTGCGCAATATACAGGCGGTATAGTGAAGGTAAGAAACAAATATATATATATATATACCAAGCTCAAATTAGATATTAAATTATTAAATGTAATTAATTTTCAATAGGAAGAATGTGATATTCCAATATATGCAGCTGCTGGCCTGCCAGAACTTGCGCATATCGTCATAGGTCTAGAAGGATGCTCTCATCAAGATTCTGATTTTATTTCAGCTTGCGTTTTAAATATTATGATGGGTGGCGGTGGATCATTTTCAGCTGGTGGTCCTGGTAAGGGGATGTATACTCGCCTATATACAAATGTTTTGAACAGATATCACTGGATGTATAGTGCGACCGCATACAATCATGCTTATTCTGATACTGGATTATTTTGTATACACGCAAGCGCACCTCCAAATCATGTTAGAGAGATGATTGAGGTTGTTACTAGGGAATTAGTAACAATGGCAACTGATCCGGGAACACAAGAGTTACGTAGAGCTAAAACTCAACTCCAATCAATGCTACTTATGAATCTGGAATCAAGACCTGTGGTTTTCGAAGATATTGGAAGACAGGTCTTAGCGACAGGGATAAGAAAGCGACCTGAATATTTTATTAATGAAATTGGTTAGTTGATTTGATTTATACAGTTTTTTTTTTTCATTGTATTTTTAATTTTCTGTAGAAAAAATTACTGCTGGAGATATTCAAAGAATAGCTCGAAGAATCTTGTCATCACCTCCATCTTTAGCTGCCCGTGGTGATATCAAAGGCCTTCCAGAATTAAAAGATATTCAAATTGCAATATCGAATAGTGATGGACGATTACCCGGTAATAAGCGACTGTCTTTGTTCAGATAATGGGGTTCAAATGTTCGTTTGATGTGGTTTTGTTTAAAATTGGAAAATATATGAAAATATATATAGTAAGTAAGAAATGTGAGTTTGTTTTTGTTATTTTGCAAAAAGGCGCAATTGCATATTAATAAAACATGGTATGGTACTACTTTTCATCCTTTTATTTTCTAGTATCATTTATGTTTTGGTACTACATCATGTTGGCCCTTAAAAGGAGTCGTTCACACCAAAGGAACATTTGTTTCTTCATTGAGTTTCTATATTGTTAATTGTCCTAAAATGGTTTCTTGTCGAACCTTTTAGTTTAGGACCTTCGTAAATTTCTGTGCCAGTCTAGCTTTTTATCCGAATCTAAAAGTCTGCATTTTGAGTTGATTGACATACATGTAGGGAATGATAAGTCAATATAGAACTACATTTCTATCTTCATGCTATAAGAAAACGTTGTAACTAAACATTTCATAGATGCACATACAAAAGAAAAAAAGAAAAACAAGCATAAGCAAGCATTCAAGTTCAATAATTTCATTTACACATATTTTCGTTCATAAATTGAACAATGTGAATTTCGTGAACTTGCAAAGGCTATGCACTTCGGTGTAGCACACGTCAGTTTGCTGACACGACATTTCACACCATTCAACCTCAATGAACCCGAATGCTTGAAAAGCTTGGAATGTGCATTGCGGCAAATTCTTGTATGAATTTGCGAATTGTTGATTGCGCTACTCCAGGTCAATAATCTATTTTGCAATGTATTGCAATGAATTGATTATTTGATAGATTTATACGTTAGGTAGGGGTAGCGAATAAAAATATAAATAAGTTGATTCTGAATAAAGAGGGGACAGTACGTTTTAGAGAAGAAAAGTGTTTAACTGTTAATTCCTATCTCTATTAAATTCGGCAGTCTTTGACGCCATACAGTGTGCGGATATCGGCTGAGCATTCTCGCCTGCACTACACCAAGATATTCGGCTGAACAATCTCGCCAGAAGATAGGGCAGTCTCTGACGCCTTCAGATACTAATATCGGCTGAGCATTCTCGCCTGCACTATACCAAGATATTCGGCTGAGCAATCTCGCCTGAAGATAAGGCAGTCTCTGACGCCTTCAGATGATAATATCGGCTGAGCTTTCTCGCCTGAAGCTATAGGCAGCAGCTATCTACAAGTATACATTGGGCGACGGTTAGGTCAAGGCAGCCATCCGGAAGCTTAAGTATATCCACTACGTGGCGCCTTGATGTAACCATTACATGGCGACCCTGCACCACGGACCAGGAAAAAGCAGAATCCAAGAAGAATTACATCAACAAATAACTAGAAATCCAGACGTGGGACCAAAACCAATAACATTAGAAGAGTATAGAGCCAGGCAAACACAGAGACCACAGCCAGAAATAATCCGACAACTCCAACAACGACCAAAAAGGACAAGGGCAGGAAAAGCTGTGAAACACAGGAAGGAAATAGCAAATTTATACCGGTTGGCGAATTTGTCTATAACTAACAAGGAGAAGCACTCTTTCCTCGAGACGGTCAACAAGAAAAAACAGGAATTCTGAAGAAGTAATGGGATCCAAGGAGTCAAAACCAACGAATATCGTGGCAAACGCAGCAGCAGCAACGACCACAAACCTATTCGTCAGCACCTTTGAGGACCACATCCTAGACATCAAGTACCTACTGATTACCATGATCTTAATTATTGTTGTAACCATAATTTATAATTACTTAAAAAAAAAATAAACTCGATAATTAATAAGAAGGTCAGCAAAACTATACAAGTATGAAATGATATGTATATATATAATTGCATAAAATAAATAAATATAATCCACGATATGACGTAGTTTTATAATGAAAAAACTAACAACTATACTAAAAGAACTAGAAAGAATATTAGAAAATTTTAAGAAGACTCCATACAGAGAATATAGTGCAAAAAATCTGTTAACGAAAAGAGATAAAACAGATGAATTAAAAGCTGAATTCAGAGAGAGATACAGTGAACTGTCAAAAGAAGACAAACAGATCAGTCAGCCAATAATAGATAAATTTCAGGTAGCATACGAACAAGTAACAGCACTCATCAAGAACAAAACAAAAGAAATTGTAACAGAAGAAGACGACAACGACGAGACAGACACGAATAGTGATTCAAGGAGTAAAACTCCCAGGAACTCTGAAAGTGCTAAATTCAGCAACATGGCTTTGTTTGACATGGCAACAACGATAAAAATCGTAACTGAGTTTGATGGAGATCCGAAAAATCTCACAAACTTCATAAACTTAATAGAATTCCTTCACGATTCTATAGAGAGCCCAGAGGAAAAGAAAAAGTTAATTAACTTTGTGATTAAGACAAGAATTTCACAAAAAGTACGCAACAAAATCTGCAACGAACCAACACCGATAACACTGTTGGAACTTCGGACACTATTCCAGAGGATATTCAAATCTAATAAAAATCCTCTTAAGATTCAAAGTGAGTTAGCTAAAAGCTACCAAGGTGAAAGACCAGTACAAGACTTCGCAAACAAGATCGAATCACTGGCAGCAGAACTAAACAACATTCAGATAATTGAACAAGGAGAGGAGAACCGACAAATAATTGCTAAACTGAATGATCAGTTAGCACTAAATGCTTTTAAGTCAGGCTTAAGAGAACCATTTAGATCCACAGTATTTGCAGCACAACCCAAAACCTTATCAGCCGCTGTACAGCTTGCGACAGAGATTGATGGTGATAACAGACAATCAGGAAACATTTTGAGATTCTCCTCACACCCAACGCGATTCACAAATTACAATCGCAACCAAAGCTTTCACTCAAACATCAATAGGACATAGAGAGGACATAGCTTTCAAGTTAACAGAAACTCACGAGGGAACCAATACAACACGAATTACCAAAATCAATCAAGAAGGAACATCTACAACCCATCAAGACAAAGTCACAATGAAAACACAATACAATTTAACAATGCACGCACACAGAATAGAACAAATAGAATTCCAGAAACACGGAATCAGAATCGTCCATTTAGACGGATAAATGTATTGAATTCGGGAAACGGACAAGGAGTCCCCGAAACACAATTTTCAGGGGACAACGAATATTAAACCCACAATGTATGAAGATACATAAATTCACGGTCAAGAATCTGACCAACTATGTAAATATAAAAAGCGATGCAACATCAAGGAATGCATCATGGTTTATAGACACGGGAGCAGATATATCGATAATTAAGAAAACTAGCTTAATAAAATACTTAGAAATAAGAAAAGAATCCTGCAGAATAACAGGAGTAACTGATGGTGAAATCAAAACAGTAGGAACAATAAACATAAAATTTAAGATCGAAGGAGATCTAATAGAGCACAAACTGCATGTCGTAGAAGACAACTTTCCAATATCAACTGATGGATTAATTGGACTAGACTTCTTGACCAAATTCGGATGCAAATTGGACTACGAACAATACATTTTGACAATTTGCACAGAAATTAATAACATTGAGATACCGATCATGACTAAGATCCCAGAAGTAAAAACCATAACAATTCCAGCAAGATCGCAAATGTATCAAGCGATGGACATTAAAGTAAAAGAAGATAGCATAGTTTTGAGCCAAGAACTCCAGGATGGAATTTTTATTGCAAATGCCTTAATACCAGCAAAAGGAATCGTTCACGTCAAGCTGCTCAATACACTAGAGCAGGACATCAGTATCAAACTACCGCAACTAAGAATTGTGCCTCTCACAGAATACCACTTCATAAGGAAGGTGAAATCAATAGATAACGATAACGATAAACGTTTCGAAAAACTAAAAAAGGAATTCAGATATATTCCATCTAACGGGTGACACACTAACAATGAATAACTTCTACACACAAAAGATAAGTATGACAGATCATACTCCAATCTACATAAAAAAGTACCGCTTGCCACAAGTGCAAGGCGATGAAATAAATAAACAGGTAGATCAGTTACTAGAAGAAGATATAATAGAACCCTCAACAAGCCCATACAACGCCCCTTTACTAGTAGTTCCAAAAAAAGGAACTAAAGATGAAAATAAATGGAGAATGGTAGTCGATTTTCGACAATTAAACAAAAAGATAATGGATGACAAATTTCCATTAACCAGACTCGAAGACATCCTAGACAATCTGGAGAGAGCAAAATACTTCTCAACCCTAGACCTCACAAGCTCTTTTCACCAGATCGGATTGCACCCACAATCACGACCTGTAACTGCCTTTTCGACCAACAAAGGTCACTACCAATTCAAAAGACTACCTTTTGGATTAAAGATCTCCACTAACAGCTTTCAAAGGATGCTTACAGTAGCTTTAGCAGGTTTAGATGCCGAGACATTTTTGTATGTCGACGACATAATAATTTTTGGATGCAGCTTGCAGCACCACAACAGAAACCTATGCAAGACTTTCGACCGATTGCGTCAATATAACCTCAAATTAAATCCACAAAAATGCAACTTCTTGCAAACAGAAGTGGTTTACTTAGGCCACCTGATCACCAACATGGGAGTGAAAACAGACCCCACAAAATTCGATAAGGTGACCAATTATCCAAAACCCACAAATGCAGATGAAGCAAAAAGATTTACGGCCTTCTGTAACTACTACAGAAGATTCGTACCCAATTTTGCATCCATAGCCAAACCCTTAAATCTTTTAGCCCGCAAGGACACGCCCTTCATATGGACAGAGGAATGTCAAAAAGCTTTTGACACCTTGAAACAGAAACTAACCAACCCACCGATATTACAATATCCAGACTTTTCAAAACAATTTGTCTTAACGACAGACGCATCAAATTTTGCATTAGGCGCAATTTTGTCTCAAGGAGAGATAGGCAAAGACCTACCTATTTCCTACGCGAGCAGAACTCTAGATAAACATGAATTGAAGAAACCAATTATAGAAAAGGAACTTCTAGGAATTCACTGGGCAATAAAGCACTTCAGACCATACTTGTATGGAAAAAAATTCACAGTCGTGACTGATCACAGACCTCTAGTAAGTTTGTTTACACACAAGGATCCATCATCAAAGATGACAAGAATCCGTTTAGAACTATCTGAATATGACTTCGACATAATATATAAAAAGGGTTCACTGAATACAAATGCAGACGCACTATCCAGAATAAAGCTCAACTCGGATATGCTTAAAGAAATGATACCAACAGCTCAGATTAAGATAACAACGAGGAATAGATCAAAAGAAGCAAAAGAATCAGCAGCATGCGAAAAAACTGAAGATATTGAAAGTGTCGATGAATCGTCAGGCCAACTTTTCATCTATGAATGCACCTCAATCTCCGAAATAAGAAATGTAAGACAATTAAAATTCATAAAGATAAATAAGGACGTCCAAAAAAGAAACTATAATGAAAAGAAGAGTATACTCATATCAAAAAAGGAAGTTGCAATCGAGTACTGCGATAATCCGAATCAGAACTTAGGATCGATATTGGAGAAGCTGACTCACGCGATGATTGACAACCAAATTCAAATGCTAGCAATCTCAAAAGTAGAAGAAATATTTAAAAAAGTCGACATAGAAGAATTTAAGAAGAAATTTAATGATCTGCAGAAGCGAATTAAAATAAAAGAAAAGAAAAGTTTGCACATAATAATATTTAAACCCCCAAAAAGGATAGTGAACAAGGAAGAACAACTGAGCATAATCAAACAATTTCATGACACCCCACACACAGGAGGACATTCAGGAGTCAAACGCACAATTAACAAGATTAAACAAAGATACTGTTGGAAAAATCTCAGCAGAATGGTCAAAACTTACGTAAACGACTGTGAGAAATGCAAGTGCAATAAAATAATAAGGAACACCAAAGAAAGAATGGTAGAAACAAACACACCAAGTCAAAGTTTCGAAATATTAGAAGTTGACACGGTAGGACCCATGAACCAAAGTAAATTCTACAGATACATTCTGACATGTCAATGTCAACTAACCAAATATGTAGAAGCATTCCCCATGGAGAATAAAGAGGCCAAAACAGTCGCAAAAATATTAGTCGAAAAAATAATCTTAAAATATGGAACATTCAAAATCTTAAAAACGGATCTAGGCACCGAATTTGTCAACCAATTAATCTCAGAAGTATGCAAAATTTTCAAAATAACCCAAGTAACCTCAACTCCGTTTCACCACGAAACTCTAGGAGCCATCGAAAGGAATCATCGAGTACTAAACGAGTACCTATTATCAATAGTCCAGAATGCTGAATGGGATGAATGGTTACCATATTACACATTCTGCTACAATATCACACCTCATTCCGAAACCAAAATATCACCATACGAACTGATATTCGGAAAATTAGCCTCGCTTCCAGACACCATGGATCAAAATAGAACAGATCCGATTTATAATCTAGAAGATTACTCAAAAGAATTGAAGTTTCGCCTGCAAGAAAGTCAAAAAATAACTAAAGCACTATTGGAGAATTCTAAAACGAAAAGAAGCAAGAAATCTGATGAAAAAACTAACCCACTAAAAATTAAGATAGGAGATAAAGTATTTTTAAAAGTAGGAAATAAGAGAAAGAATGAACCTCCATATAAAGGTCCATATATTGTAATTGATACAAATAACGTTAATACTAAGATAAAGATAGATAAAATAATAAAAGAAGTACACAACAATAGGTTGAAAAAATTTTAAAGTTCACCATAAGTATCATGTAACAATTAAAATAGCTATATGGATAAGAATTAAAGAAAGCATACAAATTATTTTATTAGTAATGTAAGATAGAAAACTATATCATAAGAATAAAACAAAAAAATTCTCCTCTAATCAAGCAAATTTTTTTTTCCATAAGAGGAGGGATGTAGCGCATCAAACATTTCATAGATGCACATACAAAAGAAAAAAAAGAAAAACAAGCATAAGCAAGCATTCAAGTTCAATAATTTCATTTACACATATTTTCGTTCATAAATTGAACAATGTGAATTTCGTGAACTTGCAAAGGCTATGCACTTCGGTGCAGCACAGTCAGTTTGCTGACACGACATTTCACACCATTCAACCTCAATGAACCCGAATGCTTGAAAAGCTTGGAATGTGCATTGCGGAAAATTCTTGTATGAATTTGCGAATTGTTGATTGCGCTACTCCAGGTCAATAATCTATTTTGCAATGTATTGCAATGAATTGATTATTTGATAGATTTATACGTTAGGTAGGGGTAGCGAATAAAAATATAAATAAGTTGATTCTGAATAAAGAGGGGACAGTACGTTTTAGAGAAGAAAAGTGTTTAACTGTTAATTCCTATCTCTATTAAATTCGGCAGTCTTTGACGCCATACAGTGTGCGGATATCGGCTGAGCATTCTCGCCTGCACTACACCAAGATATTCGGCTGAACAATCTCGCCAGAAGATAGGGCAGTCTCTGACGCCTTCAGATACTAATATCGGCTGAGCATTCTCGCCTGCACTATACCAAGATATTCGGCTGAGCAATCTCGCCTGAAGATAAGGCAGTCTCTGACGCCTTCAGATGATAATATCGGCTGAGCTTTCTCGCCTGAAGCTATAGGCAGCAGCTATCTAAAGTATACATTGGGCGACGGTTAGGTCAAGGCAGCCATCCGGAAGCTTAAGTATATCCACTACGTGGCGCCTTGATGTAACCATTACAACTTCGACAAAACATGGAGTTTTGGTTATTCTGTCAATACAACCACAGTAACTCCTCCTACTGTACCTTTTTCTGAAAGTAACGGGATTCACCTAAAGCAATTAAAGAAAGATTATATTGCAACTCCATTGCGCCGTAATTATTAATAATAAAGTTGGAAGAGAGATTTTGAGTTAAATTAATTAAGCACGATATATTAATTAGTAGAACGGCAACATCTAACATGAAAGAGCGCCGAAAAGATTCTTGAAACACTGCGGAAGATCCCTATAACACTGATAATGCAGTACAGATTTTTACTATCCCATATACTATGGACAAGAAAGAACTATTAGAGAAGGTAAAGGTAGTTTTAATTTATTAAATAATTTAGTAGACTACATATGTTTCGAATTTATTCCTTCTTACATTTTGAGCGTAATAAATTCATAACTGTTTCGTTTTCAGTGCATTTCTTCAGAAAAATAAAACTTAACAGCCGACTACCACGATCAAGTCATAAACAACATACTCGCCAGTATTTTTTCAGTGGGCACCAAATATGCAATTTTTTTTTCTTAAAGTGCTTCAAATATCCAATGAAAAGTTGGGCTTTAGTGCATAGTATATAAAAAGAGAAACTCCATCACTACGATGCCCAACCCAAATACAAGGTCGGGGGATATCTGGAAACAAGATAACACAAGGAGTTTTCAATTACATAAAGCGTTATATTAAAGGTTTTTTTACGTTACAGTAGTCACTATGAGGATAAAACATCATCACGTCAATATTTAGCTCTAGATTTAAGTTTATCCTAACTTTATAGAACGAAATGTCAACAGGATGGTGAAAGACCTATTAAGAAAAGTTTTTAGGAATTACTTCTTAAAACCCATTATAATTTTTATTTTTAAATTCGCAAATGAGATACGTGCAAAATATGTGATATTTTTGGATGACTGGTCCAAGGTAGATATTAGAAATCGTGCATAACTTTTTACTGGTACTAGATAAAAATCTGATATTAATACATACATAATGTATGTATACTAAATAACTATAATCCTCATAACCACAAAACAAGACCAGTTAATTATATTGTAAGAAATTATTGTTAGTGTAAATATAATATAGATTAGGATTCTCGTCTGGTGATTAAAGAAGTCTCTTCTCTTCATGATTCTTATAAGTGGTGCCACTTTTTTCCTCATATATGTAGTGTATTGTTCCAAGTCAGTTTATCAACCATTATTATCTGTATCCAAAAGAACTTGATACACCATTAAAAAGCATTTTTTTTTCCTTCTCAATTCCTCATTGGAGGATACGGCTTCGATTTATTCTCTCCCTTGACACTATTATTCGAGGCTCTTTTTCATTTTCTTGAAACGTGGATTGCCTGCAATAGCTATCAAAACTAAAACTTCTTAAGGCAGAGGAAACCGCTCCTTGAATGGTGCAAAACATACAACATTTTCTAATAAAATTAGGAAGAGAGTTCAACAAGGACGTACTCTTTGAGAAGACACTTCCCCTAAACTGAGTCCACATTCCGGGAAGAATGATCCTTAACCCATCCTACTGCTCCAATCAAATCTTTCACAGATTGCAAAGAAATATGTGCATGTCTATTTAATCTGTAAATGTTCATATTTAACACAACTACTAGGCGCTAGAGAGATCTTAGATAAAGTATTAGCCTGGAATGGATATGGCAACATCAGCATTAGAAAAATTTGAGAAAATAAATGCCCGAATTAGTTTAGCTCGAATAGATTCAAGGAAATACATACAAAAATACCGCATGAAGTGAACGAAGACCAAAATGTACTACGATTGATCTGAAGGCGCCATGTTTCGGATTTATTAATAGACCAGAACCTACATCCAAAACGTATACAGAGTGGTCAAGTGTGTCTATTCTTTGCATACTCAATTTCTACTAGTCTAATCCTTCGAAAAAATATAGGCGCTTGGACTTCCAATATCTCAGTAAACTCTTCCTTTGTCCACTTATATTTTTTGATCATCAGGTACTTCATTGATTTGGAGATGAACGGCACTATAGAGATGTTCAGCTTCACAGTCCTTTATATCTACCAAGGAACTCCAAATCATAAGTATAATTAAGATAAAAAAAAACTCCAAGAACTTGTTACATAAAAATAGAGCCTGATGGCAACGCCGAAAGTCTCATACATTGAAATAATTGTAACTTTATTCCATAATTATCAATATACACTTATATAATTTCCCCAGATTCCATATCAGAAGGACAGGAAACTTCTTCAGCTCCTTCAATCATAAAACATGCAACCTCCTTTTCATATGTTCCACTAGGGTTCAGTTGATTTGAAGCGTTCATCGCTCCTCCAGGTTTTAATGCTAAATCACTAATTATTGGATTATCATTCCTATTATGTTTTTCATTTTCTTTGCTGTGGCTTGTTTCATTTTCGCCTGCGTCCAAAATCCTTTCTAGCTCATGTATAAAAACTACTTCATCTTCCAATAAGGGACTCAATTCTCTTCTCCTATTTTCAGCAGAAGAACTAGTTTCATCTCTTTTTGAAGATTTTCTCCTTTTAGATCTATCCTTTCGGTCATCTTTCGATTGTTTCTTATTTTTCTTGTGTTTTTTATGTTTCCTCTTCTTAGGACTTCGATGATGCTCCCTAGGAGCCTTTTCTTCCAAGGCCACAGTTTCTTCATCACTACTTGAAACATCCCCACGCAATCGATACTGTATTGGTAAATTAGAATCAACTAAATCATTCTTATCCTTTTTGTCCTGTCTTGTCGGTGTTATAGACCGGTTAGTTGAAGAAGAATCTGATTCGTACAGTTCTGGAGGAATATCCCTACCCTTTTGCCGTTTTATACTCCATTCAATTACTCGCTTCTGATGATCCAATTGTGGGAAAAGATCACGTGAACCCTCTAAGGCTAATTTAGCTGCATTCATTTCAGCCTGTTGAATGCTGTGACCAGTGGCACTACCCAATCTCTTTCCTCGAAAATATACAGCTACTGAATAAACACGTGTGTTTGTTGGACCCTTACATTCGATGACTTTATAAACTGGAATATCCGGCTCGCCACCATCCATTGTTCGTAGAGTTAAGCAACATTGTTGAAGTTTCGACTTTGGATCATTCCAATCCTGTTTCATTATGAACACCTGTAGTCTTGGAAATAAACAAACTTGACAAAATGTTTCACAGTAGTCTAAGCCTTTATCAACATATAGAGCACCAAGAAATGCCTCAAGCAAATCAGCACGATCTTTGGTTTTTAATTCGGCCTTAGGATTAGCGTACACGGCATACTGAGTCATGCCGAGATCATCACAAACAACCGCTTGTGTCCGATTGTTAACCAATGATGATCGAAGTAAGGATAAGTGACCTTCGTGATGCTCTGGAAAATGACGATAGAGATATTCTGAACTAATTAATTGTAATACTGTATCTCCTAAAAATTCCAGTCGTTGATTTGAGCCAAGTGTTAGATGTGTGAAACCAATACTCCGGTCGGTAAATGCACGAGCCAGGAGACGTATGTGCTTAAATTGAACTCCAATCGATTCTTCGAATTTCGTCAAATCTTTGAGTAATTGATAAGATTCAATCCACTTACGATCTCCAAGAGGTTCCTGCTCTTGTAATGGATGTGGCGGATAGCTTTCCCAAACATCCTTAAGTACTGGATCATTCATAAAGAGAGCATGAACGAACACTTTATCAGCTCCTGAAATTCCACCATCAAGTAGTAATGCTCCCATGAGTGCTTCAAAGCAATTAGCCATCGCATGTCGAAGCTCTAATTCATGGCACAGATCGGAGCCATGTGCATAAAGCATGAACTCATCTAATCGAAGTTTCTTCGCCAATACAGCAAGGTGTTGATTTTGAACAATGGCGGCCCTATACGTAGCTAGACCACCTTCTTCCAATTCCGGAAACATAAAAAATAAATGAATTGTACTTAAAAACTCAACCACCGCATCGCCAAGGAATTCCAGTCGCTCGTTATGAGTTATATTACTATCCGTTTCATATTCTTTCCCAAATCTTGACATTATATTAATAAGCGTATTGATGCCTCTCTTGCGTGTATTCATATAGTGAATCTTTCTATCCCCATACTCCGGCTGACGGATTCCGCAATTCGTTAAACTGTTCCTGGCGTGATCTGGATTTGTTCCAAAGTTTTCCTTATAAGATGGATGAGTAAGCGCCAGCTGAAGCAAATACCGATTTCGAAACTTGTAATCTATGTTGTTCTCAAGCAATTCAAGGGACTTATGAAATCTTAAGTGACCGGTTAATACAGGTATAAGCATAGCATGTTGAACAATATCGCACATAATACCTGTTCTATAAAAACCTTTTGAACTAATCGCTACAGTCACGTTTCGTTTCATTCGTCCATGAGTACGCATTTCTTGTAACTTCTGTTCTTTTGTTTCCAGTTTTCTTTTGTCTTCATATGATGGTTTTGACATATTTGCAATTAAATGACGAAATTTTACGTACTCCTTCCATGCTTTTTGATACTCTGGATTCCCTGCGTAACTTAATTGTGGCGGTCGTATTCCAAAATGTACTATAACTGGATGTATTATGCCTAAATCGGCATTATCAATACACTCAGGTAAATCGGAGACATTCCTATCTAACTGATCTACTCTTACAGAGCAGGGCTTCCGTCCTGGATTTGTGGCGACCATACCTTTAACGAAATCCACATAATCTTGCCATTCATGCTGACTCATTTCCAGCATTCGTTCCAAGGCATCTCCGTCAACTAAGGGACCAGAACTGTCTAGCAAATACTTGAGAACCTCGCACATAGAAAGTACTTCCTTTCCGTTATCTTCTAAGTCTCGAACAAAGCGAGGAAGAAAATGAAAGCAAGGGCAAACATCTTCAGTGGTGTTTTTAGGAAAAATAGTGAAATCAACTAATTCCAGAAGCTCGTAAAAGAGATATTTGACTGAAAATTAAAAAAAAATTAAATGTTGAAGGCACTACAAAACATCAAAGTCTTACAGAAAAGGTCCAGTTCCTGAATTGTAAAATTTTCTGGTGTCTTTTCTTCGATGTAGAGAATCGTGTATTCAATATTAAACCTTATTACCTGTGAAAGAGAAGATCTACTAAAACAGTCCATGAATTTCATAGTGAACGGGGTGGATTTACCTTACATGTAGGTAGCTCCTTAATTGGATAATGAGAAAATAACGAAAACCCTTCAAAGAGAAATTCATGTTGATCATATTTAATGATCGTTGGAGTCTTAGTTAAAAAATTTGTTGGCGGTGATATAGTTATTCTGTAGTGGTACAATTTGCCTGCATTATTTGAATTTTGCTGGCACTTCGGGAAGCCCATCTCTCCAGGATAAATACCGTGTCGAATACCAGTTCGTCGAGATTTTGCGGAGCACCTGCAAAGTGGTCCATCATTCATTTCGCCTGACTCATTGTGCCAAAGATCAGGATGAAGTCTGTAGGGATGTTGCATTTTTTTGGATAATTCCTCCATAGAACAATCCTCTTCAGGTTCGAAGTCATCGTCTGAGGAATCAGAAGATGAACATTTCTCAGCTGAAATTTTAAAGTAAAAGTTTAATTTCATCCAAAACAGACAAATTTCAACTTACATTTATGCCGGCATAAACGTTTTTTTCTAGCCCTTGGTGCAGGACTGTATGCCTGTTGTGAGGCTTTAGTTGTTTCAGCTCTCTTAACCAGTTTCTCGTCAAAGAGATTACAAAGAGTATTCATACGTGTTGTAGATTCCACTTCTTTTCCATTATTGGTTCGTGTGTAGTATAATTCTGCTGGAGATGATCTAATCCATACTTCCTTTTCCTCGCTATTGGCTAGCTCCGCTAGTCTTCTATTGATTTCTTCAGAAGTTTCACAATACTGACTCCTCCAAGTTTTCAGCAAGCGCTCCCTTTCGCTTTCACTTTTTCCTTGTAATCGTCCGGTTTTTAAAGTGCGATCATTTTCCTGTGACCGCCTCCTAGTACGACTGCTTGTAGATGTTGAATGCGAGCTTGTATTGCGTTCAGATCTTGAAGACCTATGACTTGACACTGATGATGATTTCTTTACGACGTGATCCTGTTCTTTAAGTGCAGGTTGCTGCCGTGAACTATAAGATGTAGTCGCTTGCGAAGGCTTTTTTAACTCTATTTGAATTAAGGCTGTATTTCTGTTAGCTGATGGGGTGATCGGCTGTTCACAGCGAAATGGGGGAGGTGGAGCTATATGTCGTGGAAGAGGAGTTGGAGGTGGGCAAGTATATGGCTGTGGAGGTGGAAAACTTGTATAACATCCTGTAGGCGGTGGGTATGTATATCCGTAATGTGAAGCTGGAGGTGCATACGGATACGTTGAAACATCGGATGAAGGGGAATAATTAGGTTGCAAATGGGATGAATAATTCGCAATTACTTGTTGTGAAGCGGGTAAATGCCCATGCTGAATGGCAGGAGGAGGTCCTTGCGGTAGGGGTGGTGGTAGCTGCCCATGCGATGGTGGTGGTGGTGGTACATGAGGTGAATAAGGTGGCGCTGTCCCGTATTGTGTGTAGTTATGTGATTCTGTATACCCATATGAAAAGTACGAACTATGCCCTTGAGGAGGATAAGTGGGCATTTTATATGGAGGATAGTTAACAACAGGACATGTATTTTTTGGCGGAGGAATGCTGGGGTTAAAGTTAGGTGGCGGTGCACTAAAAATTTGCGGCGGCGGAGCACTAAGATTGGGAGGTGGTGCAATAGTTATATTTGCAGATAAAGGAGCTTCCATGTTTGTTGATGTAAGTTTCTAACAATAAATTCATTTACGTAGATAGCAAGCCTGTTTTCGAACTTCAAACGGAGAAGTCTTTTAAAACCCAATTGTAAACAAACGAAAATTATACCATTATAGACACTGACACTGGCTGACAGCCTTCGATATATGTGAAAGAATCGATATACGCAATTCGATACTCATCTTCCTCGTTTACATAGTGCAAATTAGTACAAAAAATGTGTGCAAAAAAATTTTAAAAATGGCTTGGACCTTAGAATATATAGCAAACAAGAATGGTTGAATCGTGTAAAATTCGTGTACATGAGCGTAATTTGTTAAGAGCAGGAGACTATACATATGAGTAAGTGAGATGCTGGATAGAGAAATTGTCAAAGCTGTAGATAATTGTCAAATGGGATTTTGTTTTGTGAGCAGATTTGGTCAACTTAAAATTCTTTTGTGAAATTTAACAAAAATACCGAATCAATTCTTTTCAAAACTATTTATCTTTGAACTTTATTTAGTGCAACATTTTATAGTGCCACTAGTGCCAGTTAAAATCTTCATATCAATTAAAAAAAAACAGAAATGAAGTGTTCGGTCAGTGCTTGCAAATATAAATTGGATTATAAACTAGGGAATCGTGTTTGAGGCAACTGCACTACCTAAATTATCTTTTTTGTTAATAGAAGCAAAGATTTATATAAATTAATTATGTGAATTGTTTCAGAATAAAGTAGAAAAAGAACATTTTTACCACAGATGCTCCGCACAAAACCTTTGTTTACTTTTTGCAAATTGACAAGTTGGTTAGAATAAGGTTGGCGTGTAAACACATGTAAAAATGGACAACCAACACAACCAGGAATTCATTACGCAAAATCTGGCGTATCACCATTCCTGTTTGCTCTATATTCTAAGGTTTGGACCGTCCTACACAATCCGTGCGTTCAGCCGCACGCATAATGTCACATTTGTACATCATGTCATTCAGGCGACCGCAGCGTTTTCATTTCCGCACCACATTGGTGTGCACATTTTTACGCTACGGTCTGGTAGCGTAGTGTCGCGGTGCGCTTAGTAGTTTGACGTTTAGCGTAGTTTCATTCTTAAAGAACTTTCAAAATTTCGAATCGAAGTGCACAACAACCGTTCAGTTGCTATCCCTACTTTTTCAATGATGGGAAGTGCGCACCGATGTGCTGAAAAGCATATCGCATACTTCACGCGCATTTGGGTTTTCATAGAAGAGAGACAGTCGGGAGAGGATATGCGTTATGCGGACCTTACCAGATCAGTAATAAAATGCATTAATGTATCAGAATGACATTAATAATGTGCCTGTTCAGAGCAACACGCTAACTTCAAAAGCGTTTTGAAGTAACTTCATGGATTTTAATATAGCGAAAATTGCAACTTGGTTGCTGAGCAAGAAAAAGCGAAAAAAGCTATTTGAAAGAAAATATTCATATGTGGATAGATACATACATATATACACTGTTAGAATCCAAATAAAGAACATTTTCATGCTCTTTGACAATTCACACATTCAAACACGAAAATGACTATTTTGATATCAGTCCGGAGCGCTATCAGGAAAAGGGACTTCAATACCAACTATATAGCGTGCGCTCTGAGCACATTTGCTTTTAAATGAAAGCTGAAAAATAAGTTAGTTTTGCCATAACCCACATGCGGAAGTTGTTAGGCACTTTCTGCCGGTGTGTGGTCGGGGTAGGGAAAATTCCGTGCTACCAAGTTTCGATCGGCAGTACGGACAGCGTACCAATACTACTGCAAGACAATTAGGTCCATTCATTTTGAAATTTCTGAAACTTCTGATCAGAAGGTTGTACAGATGTTAACCTGCGGATTGAGGTGATAATATAATAGATGTTGCGGTTAAGAAGTGGTGATATGTCACATGCTGGTGTGCTTTTCGTTCTGAATATTAATTACTAAAGTAGTGTTTTAAATATATAATTGAGAATTTAAAAAGTGATACGTCGAAATATAAGAATTAATAGTGCTGTACCTTATAAAATTTGTCCGGAAAACAGAAATTTGATATGTAAAATTGATAAATAGTGATCGATGTGAAACATAACCCTAATGATCTCGAAACTTCTTTATTCTCTTTCCTTAAGTCGCAAATTTAAAGTTATAAATCCGATCATCCAATTACTGAGTTTAACTAAATCCAGTGCAATAAATTGTTGACTATATCTGATGCAGCAAATTTATATAAAAATAATAACATATGTTTGGTGTCGACCACATGTTTATTGTGAACTATAAATCATTCTTGAATTCGTGTTAAAAATATAGTATTGAGAAATTAAAAAGAGATATGTTGAAATATAAGAATCAATAGTGAAATTGTTGACTATCTGATGCAATATAAAAATTTGATAAGTAAAACTGGATAAGTATGATCAAAGTAAAACATAACCTTAAAATGTTCTAATGCTTTTTCTCTAGAATTGAATAAAATAAAATTGAATAAATTGACCTAAAGATAAAGATATAATTCTGATGTGACTATTGTTACGTCTGCTTATGCAGTAATTGCGTTTGCTTAAATGCTGTGCAAAAATTGTAGACCAAATTGATGCAGTAATTCTATCGATATATATATATATATATATAAATAATTAAATTCAGTATCTGTTTGGTGTGGATCTCACGTTTATTTGTGAATACTTTAATTGAAATTTAATTTAATTTCTGTTTTAGTACTCCTGTAAGAGAGGGTTAGGGCACACTTAGGGCCGTATTCACCAAGCCATTTAATTGAAATTTAATTTAATTTCTGTTTTAGTACTCCCGTTAGAGAGGGTTAGGGCTCACTTAAATTAAAATTAAAGTTATATATGCGTTATTATAACATAAAATAACCCAAATTAAATTTTAATTTAATTTTAAGTGTGCCCTAACCCTCTCTTACAGGAGTACTAAAACAGAAATTAAATTAAATTTCAATTAAATGGCTTGGTGAATACGGCCCTTAGGGCCCTTAGGGCCGTATTCACCAAGCCATTTAATTAAAATTTAATTTAATTTCTGTTTTAGTACTCCCGTTAGAGAGGGTTAAGGCTTACTTGAATTAAAATTAAAGTTATGTATGCGTTATTATAACATAAAATAACCCAAATTAAATTTTAATTTAATTTTAAGTGTGCCCTAACCCTCTCTAACGGGAGTACTAAAACATAAATTAAATTAAATTTCAATTAAATGGCTTGGTGAATACGGCCCTTAATTTCTTAAATAGCGAGACAAATATTAATTAATTAATTAATTATTAATAATATTGTGATCAAAGTGAAACATAATTCGCAAATTCTTAAACGAAATTTAACGAGTTAACATTGATCTAGCAATTCAAAATGAATTGCTATGAGTGCAGGAAACCAATCCGAAAAGACACTATTTGGGTCTGTGTAACAAAATATTTTGCAATAAATGTATTAAATTGAATGATTATGAGCAAAACCTTGTATTAACTAGTCCCAACATTTCATTTGTGTGTACAAGCTGCAAACAATGCAATACAATTGAAATAAAAAGAAAATTTGAGGAAATACTGACCACTCTCAACAATTTAAGCAAGAACCAAGTTAAGCAAATGAACCTAATACAGGAAACGGTCAATGACACTCAAGATAAAATTGACTTTAACCATTTTATAAATGACCAAGACCAAATTAATATCGTCCATAGCACAAGGAGTAAATATAATAACAAATGGACAATTTTTCTTGAAGTAGACGGCCACACATATTATAAAATGGTTGAGAGGTATATAAATATTGACTGCAATAGTCACTTTGTTAAAGAGCATGTCTTCATTAGAAGATGTTTTAAGTGCCAGCAATATAATCACGACTCGAAAAATTGTGAAAATGATAATAGGTGTAGTAACTGCGCTGGCCAACACAAAACTGCTGACTTTAATTCGAATGAAGTACGCTTTGTCAATTGCATGCATAACAAGTATGCTCAGACCACACAAAACGGAATTCATGCAGCCTCTAGCCCAACGTGCCCAGAATACATGAGAAGAGTAATGGAAAAGAAGCAAAAAATAGACTATACTTTCGAAACCATATAAAATGAATGCTAATAGTAAAAAATTGAATATTTTATTCCTAAATATCCGCAGCTTGAGGAATAAATTGCATGAAGTGGAAGCTATGATCAAAATATACACAGATATACATATAATAATGCTAAACGAGACATGGCTATATTCAAATGAAACTGCGTATTATAGTATTCCTGGATATGAGGCTATTTTCAATTGCAGGAATAGTAATAGAGGTGGTGGTTCAGTAATCTATTTCAGAAATGATATAATATTCAAAGTAATCAAAAATGAATCTGACTACAATACTATACTTGCGGAAATAACATGGGAAAATAACAAAAAAATCAAAATACTAACATTGTATAGGTCACCTAATGAAAATGCTGTGGAATTCGTCGAGCTACTTGAAAGCATAATAAGCGATAATAAAAACCTGATATTTATGGGTGATACAAATATAGATTTGCTGGTTTCAAATAATACATCTAAACAGTATATGGACAGCTTAAGATCATTGGGATTTAGTATTGTAAATAAGATACTCCCAGTGAACGCTACTAGGATTACGGAACAGGCCAGCACTATAATTGATCATGGAGTCACTGACTTACAATCGAACCATGACGTAACACTGAATATGAACCACGCTTCATACACTGATCATGTACTGTTAATTATGACAGTGAGGGGTGTCACGATTAAGAAGAAACGTATGATAACAAAATTAATACGGAAAACAAATAACATTGATTCAAATCTATGGTGGAGCAAAAGTTAAGCACTGAACCGGATCTTAGCATAGAGAGACTCATCGGAATTATAAAGAAGTCAAAGGAAGCTAACACCAAATATAAAAACGTTCGAACCAGAAGTAATGCATGGATGAATGACGCTATACTCTCTGCAATGCGTGACAGACGTGATGCTTATACCACCATGCTGCATAATCCTGGCACACGAGATTAAGAGACCATTATAAGTGGATTAAAAATCAGGTAACAAAATTAATAAGACAAACGAAAGAAGAATATATTAATGGAAGATTAAGAGAAGCTGGAAGCAACCCCCGAAAGTTTTGGAAGGTAATAAATAACGATATACTGAATAGAAATGGAGAAACCAGGGAAACCTATATTCGAGAAGTGAGGGACAATGAAGTAACATACAACAGTAATTTAGACATAACCGGTCATATGAATAAACACTTCAAAGAAATTGGATCTCACTTAAACAACCAAATTTCAAATAATCCATATGTGCGTAATGAATACAACGATAAAAGCATGTTCCTGCAACCCACGGACACAGCTGAAGTACAGTATTTCATCAAAAATTTAAAAAAGGACTCTGCTCCTGGCATTGGTGGCATCACGGTAAAGGACGTAAATATCCTTGTAGAAGTGATAAGTAAACCTTTGTCTGCACTCATCAATGCAGCGTTCCTGATAGTTTAAAAGAAACTATGGTTATCCCGATACATAAAGGGGGTGATGCATTAGATCCAGGCAACTATCGCCCGATCTCAATCTTAAGCACAATAGGGAAAATCTACGAGAAATCATTGAATACAAGAATAAAAAAATTTATCTCTGTCAGTGGGGGATTTGATAAAAATCAATACGGTTTTCAAGAAAAATGTGGTACGGATTCGGCCATAACTGAGTCAATGCACTTGATAAATGAATACTTAGATATGGGTATGTATGTAGGGGTCGTGTTTATTGATTTACGAAAGCCCTTTGATACAGTTGACCCGTAACCCCCGCAAGATACAAGCCATGAACAAAGTCGAAAAAAGAAAGCAACGGGCCGGTCAGCAGGCGACATCCACAGTCTTCTTGCTTTGTCTTACTGAAGGAGTTTTTCATATAAAAGTTGCTTGTATTTTGTTCAAACGTAATAATTTCCATAAATTTGTTCTACATGCTATATATTTTTAAAACTATTAGAAAGAAAACATATTTGGCTGCAATTTGTTTTAACAACATTTTGCTGTGCTAGCGACAGTTTTGGTCTTTAGGACCTGTTTAAGATGAAATTTTAGTTTTTCCTCATGACGAGTATACAAAAAGCAGTGAGAGTGAGCTCTTACTGCATGCTGTACCCGGCACGTTAAGGCCTTTTAATGTGTCGGTGCCTTCTGCGACTTCATGGCTTGTATTATTCCGGGGGCTACGGTTGACCATAAGATATTGCTGGAAATCTTGGTTGAACTAGGACTACGAGGTAAATCTAATGACCTCATTAAAGACTATTTATCACGCAGATGACACAAATTTGAACTATTAAGCAGCAAATGAGTAAGAGTTAGTAAACAAATTTCAACATGATATGGTAAATCTTACAAATTGGACAAATGGTATCAAACTCTCTCTCAATGAGGATAAAACCAAATACATGGTGCTGAAACAAAGGAACAAGGAGGAGATGAGATCTATCCCATATTAACCATTAACTCCAAACAAATCGAAAGGGTTAGCGAGGTGAAATACTCGGTATAAATATTGATGAGAAACTCAACTGGAGCAGGCACGTCGATGAAATAGCTTCGAAAATCAACCCAGTTTTAGGTGTCGTGAGAAGAGGCGCTAGATTGAGTAGTGACACAGCTCTTGCAATTTACAACGCACATATTGCGTCGCACATTAGGTATGGATTACTAGCGTGGAGCACTGACTTATAACATTGGACTGAGCGCTTTGCTATTTCATGTGGCACAAAAAATATTGTGTTTCTGTACATCACCGTTAGAGCACCCTTTAAAACGATTACATGAAAAACATGTAAAACTCAATCAATCAGATGAAATTTTACATCCGAAAATCGAATTAAATTAAAAAAATATATTTTCTTGTGTCCAAGTGATATTTTAATCGCTTATAAGGAATTAAACTCATTTCGGCTTTAATTTTCAAAAGTTATTCTTAACTGAATCCTGCTTATTCCTTCTGCGGTGATTGCATCTGTAGCCAACATAAAAACATCAAATGGCATAAGTAAACATTCCTGAATGCAATATTTTGTGTTGGTAGCTCCAACTCTGCCATAGGGCGAAAGAGAGAACTATAAAACTTGTGCCATGCTTTCCTATAGGAAAATGACAATGCTCAGTCCATTGTTATAAGTCAGTGGCGTGGAGCCAATGCATTCAATCCGAAAAAATTCGAGTGAAGAGAATGATAAATAGAGCCTTATTCTTTTCCGTATGCCTTGGAGAACTCCTTCGACGGAATTACACGTATATACAAAAACCCTAAGCATTAATCAAATGATATATCTTGAAAAGGCTAAATTTATTATAAATCAAATATACGAGTAGACACACACACATCTATACATAACCATCGGACGAGGAATAAAGAAAATCTAAGATTGGTACGGCCAACAGAATTAGAAAAGGGCTTATATACACGGCGAGCAAAATCTATAACGAGCTTCCCGATGTTATAAAGGTAAGCTCTAGTTTTAACGTATTCAGCTCTAAGCTCAAAAGCCTAGTCAGGGATTTACCCATTGACTGTGAGACTGATTGAATGTGCCTCGCTATAATGTGTAATATGCAATTTTAATAAACATTATTCGTAAAGCGCACACTAATGTTGTAACATGGAACCTTCTAGAAAATATAATGACAACTTTTTCATTGATCTGATATCCTAACATATAAATATGTAAAAAAGTACTCTTCTCTAATACCAGCTAGATGCTGTCTGAGAAGAGGTACAAGCTAAATATTAGCAAATCTGTTGAGTCATGCTAGAATTAGAGTGATGGAGAGAGTGGTGGTTGGAGAAAAAAAATAGTCATTTCGTGTTGTGAATTTGTGATACAGTTATTGTTTAAATTAAAAACTGTCACTTAATTGAACACGCACAAATTAATTTCGTTAATTTTATAAGAACTGCGCGGAAATTCCTTCCTTCCCTAAAAACTTCGAGTGTGGGAAGGCCCTATAAAAAATTGTAGTACACTTGGCAGTCCTTGAGAAATTGACTTTGACAGTAATAAATGTCATACTCCGTAAATTTTAAACATACATTTCGCTTTTACTGAGGTTTGTGGTGTCAAATAAATGAAAAAAGAGTAGAAAATACGAGTTAAATAAATGAACAACAGTTTATATTTATTGCGAATAACTTTAAGATTCTCGATCTGGAACAAAATGCCCTATTACGCTGTTGCAAAAGGTAGAAAGACAGGAATTTTTTTGACTTGGTAATTGTTTTTCGAAGAATACCAGACTATCTGTTATAATTGTTATCACCTTTTAAGGCCTGAATGTTCTGCACAAGTATCAACATTTAATAACGCAATTTTTCGAAAATTTAAAACAAAGCGAGAGGCTGAAGATTACATTGCATTGCATGGTAATGTTACACAAAAAAAGCGAAGTTTAGATAAAAATACATCTCCAACAAAAGATAAAGGAGAGGATTTTTGGCCAGAGGATATTAGCGACGATGGAGACGAACTTTTAGTATGTGTATTAACGTATATTACAAAAACGATCACTGTTTGTTTTACTTCTATATACAAATCAATGAAACTATAAGGTAGAATAGAATAGAATAGAATAGAAAACTAATTTATTTTCAACCCCGGCCAAAGAGCCACGTCCTAGAACGATGGGTATCTCGATATTACAATAGTGTTAATTGATAGAAAAATACAAAGTAAAAAAATTGTAATTAGCGTTTGCAAACAGTATATATTTTTAGTAGTGTCTATGAAGAAAAGAAAAAAGGACAACAATATAAGGTTCATCTTTAATTTGCTCAACGCAACTTTTGAGTACTGATGGATCTGAGGCTCATATTAATCGTATTTACTCACGAGCAGTGTTACCACTCGGCATATGTTGAGAGATATCCACGCTACACAAAAAGAGTATCCATAACTTAAAAATTATTTAAATTACCATCTCATTTTCTCTAGAATGGAAAAAGGTAAACTTCCGCCAAAATCTACATTTATTCATTATGCATTTAGGTAGATACAGCGTGATTTGCAATTAAACAATTATTATTGATGTGCTAGAAACAAAACATTGTATGGAACGTTGTGGGAATCTTAACAGTGTTCCAGGTATAGGGTGCTTCATAACTGAAGATTTTTCGGGTGTCTATAATAGGTAAGAAAATTCCTTTTCTTATGTCCATATTCAGTTCTGAAACGATTCACATTTACGGAGGTATGGAAAATTGAAATTGCTTGTTCCTCAAAATTAAAATTTCTCGCTATTTTACGCAGAGTAAAGCGTTAATATCATGTGATCTTTTACGCACTTTGAATAGTCCCTGCTATCGTCTTTATAACGGCATACCCTTTATTGCGCCTACTCATACAAAATTCAAATATAGTTCTAAGAAAACATGCCGAATTTCGTTATGCAAATGAAAAATGCAAATAAACGTAAAACGTAAACGAAAAATGCAAACAACCTGATTACACTACTTTTTTTAAACATATTAATTTAAAAAAATGTTCATTATGCCTCCATTATTCCAATGCTCGCCTCTGCCCTTCGATTTAATCCTCTTCAGTTATTAATCTCCCAGTACCTGCAACACCGTAAAGATCCCCCCTCCATCCCATGCGTTCTTTTTGGTTCTAACACTTAAGCCTATTACTTGTTTCATTTATGACCTCTAATTATAAATCACAAAAAAAATCGTTCTTCTAAGGCATCTTCCTTATTATATAGACACAGTGTTTCCGTCACGGAGCCCCATAGGACAGGAAGTGATACCTATACGAAAAAAATTGAATGACACGATGGGCGGAGGGCATTTTAACATTGTTGTTTTTTCTCTTGTATTTAATAATTTTTTTCCTACAACCACCACTCTCTCCATCACTCTAATTCTAGCATGATTCATTTGATTTGGAATCGTAAAAAATCGTATGGAATTCTAAAATTTTTTTCTATTTCCATCTTACCGATTCTAAAAATTGTGAGTTCGAGTCCCGTATGGGACAAGATAAAAATAAAATAAAATTAAGAAAATATGATAGTTTTTCACCACACACCCTCTGTCTTAAACAGTACAAGAATAACCGTTACCGTAAAGAACTCTTTGTATGAAAAACCTCATGGCCTTTCTAACGACTGCTCAAGTTATGACGGTATAATAAAAATTTCGAATATTTTTACTTTCACCTCTTTAAAAAAATCTGATTGACATTAACTGGTTTTTTATATCTATACTAAATATACGCTTATCTAAAGTTAGTATGTATATATGTATATATATATAAGTTCAATATGATATTTAAAAAAAAAATCTAAGACATAAAAAGGAATATAGAAAATATGTAGTTTATTAAAATTATTAGTAGCACTAATATTATTAATCTTATAAATCTATTAAGAAAAATATGCAATTTAAAGGCACTACAATTAAATTATACCATATTCATCCGTGGAATGCTGTCCTGACAATTGACAGTCATTGGATGCTTTGTATGTTCTGAATGATTTAGCTGTTAATTGTACCCTGGTGTATTGCTATTTGGAGCGGTTAGAGATCCTTGTATAAAACTTGTTAAGTTGCTGGAAATTTTCTGTCATGCAAGAAAATCTTCATGTGTTAAACGCTGTATGTGAAGTTGCAGAAACTTTATGTCATATTGGAAAACCTTCCAGGCTTGGCTGGAATGTGGGAAGTATCAGCAACTTTTATGTTGCCAAAGATCTTTCTTGATGACAACGGTGTTGTTGCTTACTGTCACTTCTTGTGGTTGTGTGCGTGACGTCCCAAATTTGCCGTTATCCGATGATATTCTTTCGATATAAAAGAAAAGAAGGACATAAATGAAAATTCATTTGACATCGGATTCACCTCATCTTTGAATATGCGTGCTTTATACTCCAAAAGATATGCGCTTTTAACACCGGGTCACAAATTTAGCGTCTCTCGACAAAGTTATGATGAGTTTAGGATGTAGAATTTATAACACACTTTCAATATAGGTATATAAAACTTTAATCCAGTATAATAAACAATTACTTAATTATATTCTACTCTTATTACAAAAACAATTGATATTACTTTCTGATTTTAGATAAAGTTGAGCGCACACACACGACTTGTCAATCGAGAAGATAATAACGTGAAAGATTCTAAATTCTGACGTGTAACATGTTAAAGGTGCGTGTGCACTACTTATGTATTCTTGCTTTGCCGTACTATTTTCAGGGTAGCTCTTCATTTTTTTATACAATCTTTCCCTTTTCGTCATTTCTGCAATAATTAGCACTGTGATCCATCCATTTTTTCTAGTTCTCCCCCTCTTGAAAGTTGTACTATATTTCTTGCTTTCCTGTATTACTTGTAAAAACTCCTCAATTGTTATTTGTAGACTTTCCCTTATTTTCGCTCTGTATTTTCCTTCATTTAATGTAGGTATAACTCTAGTGTTCATACTCTTTTTATGAAAAGGTTTTTCAGTAACTGTGACATTGATAACGTTATGATCAGATATAGATGTAATTTCCATATTCATATCTATCTGCACCGTCTCGGATGGATCCGCAAAAACATGGAGTTCAATTATCGTAGCTATCGCTTCCGTGGCCCTAGTTGGGTGTTCTCAATCAATTAGGTTGAGGATCTTAAAGTTATAATTGGTAAGCAAGTCCAGATACTGATTAGCAGTATTATTTTCAGCAAGTCTATGTTGATATTGCCCAAAAACAGGAGTCTTCTATGATGAGACAACAAGTTCTCTACGTAATCTATGAATTCTACTTGGGATTTGTTCGGTGGTTTATACATAGTCATGATTTTAAACTTCTTGTCCCTGTTTACAATAACAATCATATTATACTTGTCATCGTCCATTATTTTTTTAAACTCTATTCCCTGTCTCACATATATCGCAGCTCCACCACCTCGACTCCCCTTTGCAGTTATAGATCCCTTTGTAGCCACTTAAATTATAATAATTCACCTCATTGGCATGAAGCCAAGTTTCCTTAAGTAGGTACTATAATATAAATTTTAGAGTTTTTTTCAACCATTAGTTCAAGTTCATTAAATTTATTTATGCTCCTCATGTTTAAAAATAGCAGGTTAAGCATGTTAGGAATTTCTGTAGGGATTCGACATTCGCTTAAGATTTTCCATGCATTTTTTGCTGTCTGCTGAGTGATTGCAATCGTCTGTTAGGGTTGTCATATTTTTTTTACTCTCATTTGGCAATTTATACATGAGGCTTTATTCCTTGTGCAGCCTGAAGTTTCATATTTTTCACCGCAGTTTTTACAACTTTCATGGTTTTCACAATTTTTTGTCCTAATGCCCATACCTTTGACATTTAAAACATCTCACAACATTGAAATCCTCTCGGACATAGTGGGAGTTCCAATCTACATTGGCATACTGTCCAACGATACGGTAGTATGTAAATGCACAAACCTCAAAGAAGATGGTTCATTTGTTAAATTTGCTATACGTAGCTTTAAGTTGTTCTTGAGCATTGAAGGAGAAATTTAGCTGACGTATTTCTGTCAGTAGTTCATTCGATGTATAATTTTTATCTAGATTTGTAATGTATAAAACAGGAACTTTTCTCTTGCTGAGCGTAACACTATACGTCTCACCCAGAACTTTGCTAGCCTCCGGAAGAAGTGTCTCATTATTTGGTATTGAATTTGTTTTAAATATAACCCCACCCTTGGTGAGGGGTTTCACTTCAGTGACGTGAATCTTTAGTGCACTAGGCTTTATTTTTTCTTTGACGTGTTTTTTAGTGACTTCAACATCCTGATCGCTGTTATTGGGTTTAATTATAATACCCTGGGCCGGTAGGGCTGGGCATCCCCTTTTTACTACTTCCAGATATGTTTTTTTATTACTACATAATGTATTGTTGCTGCTTACCTCATCATCCATTTTAGTAATTACTTGATGAATCTCTTCAATTATTGCCCCTGTTTGTTCACGTCATCGTTGTATCTTCGAGTCATCTTTAGTACCTCCTCAAATTTCATAACCATGATGCCCTTTTGTTCAAGACATTGATTACACATGTAGACAATATTCCTGTTCTCTACTATTAGGTTTTTGTTATAGGCAGGCATCTCCATACATTTAACATGAAAGACACTGTCACAAAATCCCTAACGTGTAAAAATAGCCCCTTTTCTTATAGGCTTTTGGCACCTTTTACAGTCCATTTTCTAACATCAATTTTGTGAGGTTAAGTTTCACTATATTAAATTAAGACCACACAAGATTCTAATTAACTTCTCAATATTAAATTTACCCGTCGTTCGTTATAGTACGACTTTGTAATGATTATCTTGCAAATTACTATATACCAGAAATTACATCAATTATAAGATTCACTGATAAAAAAGTGGTGTTGTCAGCCCACAGTTTACAGTATTTATAGAAAAAGTTATGTTATTCAGCTATTAAAAAAAAAAGTCAAAATAAAAAAGTGAGAAATCCGAAATTTTTATTGTAGACCGCCATAACTCCGGAGAGGAGAGGAGGTTTAGTAGTCGTTGTAAAGGCCAAGAGGTTCTTCATGAGTTCTTACGTACACCTCCTTCTTTTGAAGATACAAGGTGTTTTGTGAAAAAGTTAGCACATTTTCTTAATCACCTTGTAATTCCGAAAGGGTTGAGATGCCCACCCGGCCCAGCCATCC
Organism: Dioctria linearis; assembly: GCA_963930735.1. Lineage (NCBI taxonomy): Eukaryota > Metazoa > Arthropoda > Insecta > Diptera > Asilidae > Dioctria > Dioctria linearis. Next base: position 272,351,662 of record OZ005740.1, on the reverse strand, counting down.
AATGTGTTTTTGTCAATGTGAGTACTATCACCTCCTGCTTTATGGACCTGCGTGACGGAAACAAACATCCTGTATCCTGTAGAATGTGTGAAATCTATTACAGTCTTATTTTGAGGTTTAAAAAAAGCGTGTTTTTTTTTAATTCATATTTTTTAAATTCTTCCAGATAGAAGCTGCAGAATCTATAGGTGAACTAGGTGCGACTTCTGGGACAAAGAAAAGAAAACTGGATTTTAAGTAAGTCAACAGAACCACTACAAAAAATGAGATGGATTTAAAGTCAAACCACCTTAACTCAGACTGATATCGTGTTTCATTCGCTTAACTTCATGTTTAAAATTTAGGTTTACATTCAGTTCATGGTTACCGCTCACTTCTAATATCAATATCTTAATCAATTCTTCAAATATTTATTTAAGCATTAATCCCGAGAGTTATCGATGGTTTCTTAGTATGATCAGGGACCACATAGCCAACTGAACATACTCGTACGTGTAATTATTGACATTTACATTGATAGTTGATTTACTAATAACTTTCACAGCGGTTTGGTAGAGATTGATTATAATAGCGGGCAACATTACTTCCACTATGATTAAAAATTCCATTATCGTACATTGCCACAGACACAGGCCCAGGTCTCCGTGCTTGGGAACTCTCGTCCCCCTGCCTAAAAAAAAGTTTTATTTTCTTTGTGGGAACACTTTGTAAGAGCATTCTTGCTGTATCTACCTGAAAGTGATTTTTTAAAGGAAATATTTCTGCAGTGAATCCCAATTCAAACGCGAAACATTCTCTTCGAAATGGAGTTACGATTACTGGATGCATAACTGTCGCAGTATGGCTCTATGCACTTCAACTGGTGTGGTGGATTGGCCTTGCAGGGAGGCATATGTGTCAAAATATATTTGTTCATAATTTCATGGCGCTCACTTCTAAAACATTCTTGGATCCGATTCTACAACGTTTATCCAGATCTCCGAATACATCAAATGTATGTAAAGGTGTTTTCTATACCACTGACTTATGTGAAAAAAAGTGGAGTGCTGTCTTTCGTGTTGATTTTTAATATACACATATGCATATATAGACCAGTAAATAGGGACTAAAGAAGGCATTTGTCCTACAAATGGTCGGGTAGTTGTGATTTTTATATATGTTATTTAGTTCCGGGCCCCTATGGAAAATCCAAGTTTTCAACTTTCGGTGTCTGTGCGGTCCGTCATCTTGGATTAAAGGTACAAAAAATAGTTTTTTTTTCTAAATAATTCCTCAACGGTTGATCGTTTGACAAAAATGGCTAATACAAATTTGAAGAATAATAAATTCCCAAATTTAAAACATATATATAAACACTTTGTTTGTAAGACTGATTGTAACGAGTTACAGCAGCGGTAACGTGAACATTCTCCAAAAAAATTTATACGTAGTATTATTCTCGTTTTATGATTTTGCTAATAGAGATTCCGTTGTTCTTGATTGGATTCTAGGACGCAGCCGTAATTCAGGTTGTCCAGTGGTGGATTCTTATTAAAAGATTTCTATGATTTTTGGAAACACGTCACACCATTAAAAATTTTAGCATTTCGATGACAATATTTTTCCATTTTAAACCCAACTCATTAGTTGTAATACGATATTCTAATTTTGATATTATATTGAATAAAATAGAAAGTTAGAGTACGATTCAATCATTTGGGAACCAGTTGGATTAAAAAAGTTTGGCCGATTTGAATTTCCAATCGACTCTGAGGGCTACGTTATAGTATACACTGACGGATCATGTGAGGATAATGGGAAAGATACAGCAGTTGCGGGGTTTGGTGTTTATTTTTCCGAAAATCATCCATTGTAAGTAATAATTTTGATAAAAAATACCTAAGTATAAGCCTTACAATAATTAATATATCATTTAGAAATACAGCTAAACCAGTCAGTGGACGGGCAACAAACAATTGTGGTGAAATACAAGCAGCAACTTATGCAATACAAATAGCAAAAGATGTTGGAATATCAAAGCTACGCATCAGTACAGATTCACAATTTCTTATAAAGTCTATTACATTATGGATTCCAAGTTGGAAAAGAAAAGGGTGGCTAACGAAATTTGGTAAAGAAGTTAAGAATATCATTGATTTCAAAGAACTTGATAGCGCTCTTCATAATGCAAATATTAAAGTTAAATGGGTGAGTATTGTTCAAATGTGCCACAAAAAATAGTTCTAAAATTTCGAAATTATTACAGAACTACGTAAGAGGTCACAATGGTATCGTGGGCAACGAAAAAGCTGATCGGCTAGCACGGCAAGGAGCTGCGATGTATAGGAAACAAAAAATATGTAAAACAGTCGATTAATTTTTAATGAGTTTTCCTGTCTTTGGTTGTTAATTTTACTGCGTTAATTCCTAAGAAGTTTTTTCCTAATAAATAAGTAGATATACATAGTGAACATTATTATTACACTATTTAAAACGCATTGATGCTATTCAGTTATAAAGTTTCGGCATTAGAAACTAAAAGTAAATCAACTTTAGACCATTTCGTTTCTTGTTGCATCCGTAATCAAGGTGAATTGAGCTGTTGTTGTACGGCTTTTTAATAGGCCTTTAAGGTTTCCGATTAAATGTTATTGGAATTGAACTAAATGGAATATTTTATCTGATATATTTCCTGAAACTTTCAGTTTAATTTCCTAGCAATGCACTATATAAATTTTCTGTATTTTGATTGACTTCGTTGTCCCCAATAGACTTCTTGTTAGTAGCATTTCATCATCGTGCGATATACAGTTCTAAGCAACGCGGCTTCTCTAAACGACAGCGAACCTGAAAGATGAAAAAATATAACAAAACACAAGAATACAGCAAGAATTTAACCAGAGATCTGGCATCAGAAATTATTCATTTGGAAATTTAATTAGCCGTTGGTCGCAATGATAATTTATCATGCGAAATTGATTTATCGCCGGTTGAGCTCTGTGAGTTCTGACTATTTATTTTTTTCTTTATTTGTAACAAGCAACTTAGGCTATTGGGCCCATTATGTATTGCGTAAAATCACTGTTATTTACTTACTTACATTATTCGAAAGAAAAAAAGAACAGAAATCAGAACTGAGGGCGCAGTGCTAGGTAAGTGTACCATTAAATGAAGTGGGTAATCCAAAAACAGAAAAAATTAGATAAATATTTAGCCTAATGAAGAGCGAGACCAGCACGACCTGTTAAGACTCCCAGTTGAGAGATACTGAGAAAATTAAGAAGTCGCGATTTGAATGCCATTATACTAAACGAGTTATGAGCAAAATTCAATCGTCTCCAAATGGGGATATCACAAACAATGAAAGGATTTTTCAGAACATTGGATGCATGATGAGGAATGGCTAGGTTAAGCGGAACACGTGAGGTCTAATAAACTCTTATCTGGAAAATAAAAATTGTGGTGTATGAGTGTGTTATGGTAGTATAGTTAGAGTGAATGGTCAGGACGTGAAGTCCAAACTGTCAGCATGAGCTGACAGATCACTCGATGACAGCGATTGCACAGGGCGGCACGCTAGCACCTCGGCTAAGGGTGGCGGAGAGTGTGGGGGGGTCCGCGAAATACCTGCCGCTAGTCATCACCCATAAACAAAAAAATTTTCGTGCCTTCATACAAAAAAAGAGCCGGCACACACTCGGTCCTGAAGGGACCCTTACGCCACTTACCTATATACTGGTGGAAGGCGTAGGTGTTATACCTCCCTTTGCCTTGCCCCATCCTCCCTTTGACTTGGGGGGCACTATTTCCAAGTCCCTTGGCTGACCTGTGGAAGAGAAAGAGAGACTAGGCGAACCTAGACGACCTTTACCTCACGTGGGAGGGCTCCAGGATGTGAAGGAGAAATAAACGATTTAATTCATGATTACGTTATAATAATTTACTGTCTTCAATGTCTCTTACAGTACACAGTTCTGCACTGAAAATCTCCCTGCACGTACTCTATTCTACGCCAGCTATCCACAGTAACTACATGAATAAAAGATCTAGTATTAATACTAATAATAATCGTAACATGAATGATGTGTATACCTATCTAGGCATATGCAAGTTCATCTGATTAGAACTACCAAACAAATTCATTCAAAGATCTAATAATAATGTTGATGATAATCGTAATACGAGATGGATATATATCTAGGCATATGCAAGTTCATCTGATTAGAACTACAAAAAAAAATTCATTCAATGGCCATACGATCGTATCCCCCATTGCCTGCCTGGTTTCAGGTAATGTTTAATTCTTTGGTCAGATGACGAAATTCGCGCATTAGAAAATGTGAGGCGAAATAGCAAAAAAAAACGGATTGCAAAAACTAAAATAGAATACATATGCATAGAAAAAGTCCAGGTTCATCCCTTGCGTGCATGGGATGCCTATCTGGCTATACTTATGCTAGAAAAACTATAGAGCTATAGGGTGCCGTGAATAACTGATTTGAGTTGAATTGCATTAAATAACAATATTTAACATTCGCATAGCACTATGGTCACAAATTAAGCTTATTCCATTTCACTAGTGCCGGTTTCCTTTCCTTTCCCTTTTTTTTTCTTTTTGTTATCTCTGTTAATAGTCGCAGTCTAAGGCGAGTCTAATATGGTTAGTAGACTGGATACGTACGCCATCCCTAGATTATATAACAAAGAGGATAGGTTATAGGAAAAAAATCTAAGGTTCGATTTACTACAACGTTGTGCTTGGTGTAGCCTTGAAGAGTATTAATAAATTTTTTGTTTCGACTTTAACCGTAAGGACAACTTTATGAAGAGAAAACGGACTATCAGACTAAGCACTGGAACTACATTTTCCGCAAATGTGATTCCTTAAATGAACAAATACATTTAATCTAATGATTAAGGTACTCCTACAGTACTGTCGCAACACCCTTTAGCTCACTAGATTAGAGTTGTCAAAAAAATGTTTTTCGAATTTTGAATCTAAAAAAAATATCTTAATTTCTCACCACGCAATGCGCGCTGTTTGTAATCATCTAAGTAACTTAACTCTAGAAATTATGATCTACAAAAACCTACAGTTAAATGTAATGCTCTTAAGTTTAAATATATGAAACTGTAATAACTACTGACCCTAGGCTAACAATGCCGCGTGAATTGTAGTCAGGAAGGAATGACAGCACACATATACGTTTTCGTACACACGCCTGAATTTCGGCTCCATCACCACCACGTATTGTGGCCGGTTTTGGGAATACACTGTCCCTTCGTCCGGGAGAAATTTATTATTATGTACTGTAACCTCCTCTGCGGGTGGTGCCACTTTGTGTGCAGACTTTCCTCCTCATCACACCATCCTCAATTCTTCATGGTTCTGGACTATAAGTCACAAAATTTCTGTACCAACCTATTTCCCTTGTCCTTCAAATCGGGCTGCGTTGTTTTGTCCCCTTTTTTGTTTTTTTGTTTTTTTTTTTCTTTTTCTCCTTTCTTTTCTTGCCAATTCTCTCAATAGACAGATGGATTAGGCTCTCACCTCAGAAATGGACGCGCTTTTCTAGAATTGTACAAGCTCGTGATATTTGACCAATTTCAGAGTTTTGATAATGGAAATGTTACCTGTACAAGCTCGTGCACGAGCACGCTGAAAGTTCTTCGTCAGGGTGAAGATGGAAGGGCTCCTCTGAGCGCTGATGATTCCAGAATTCGTTTGCCAAATTCCACAATTGAAATCACCACCAAGATGGTCGTCACGTCACCCCGTGGTACGAACAAAATTTGTTGCGGACTATCCACTACGATGAGTGCGCGGGCGCGTAAGCTCAAATAAAAATTGAATATTGTGATTTCTTACGTTAAATCCCGGACGTAGATTTTTCTTGCAAACGAACGAACTAACACCCTTTTTCTTTCTCGTGAAGACTGTTGCTTCTCTATTCCTTGATCACGAATGAACATTATCGACAAAAATGTGACAGGAAGCAAGCTCTTTTTATTCCCTTGTCAAAAACTGAAAAGTAAAAGGAAACGCTCTTCCTGTCGATTTGGGTGCGTTCGGTTGTCGGTTTCCTCTCAGGCCGGCGTACATGCTGCAGCACTCTTAATGTAGCATATTGCGATATGCCATACGCTACGACCATAACAGGGCAGAGTGGTCTGCACCACCCGTGGTTCAGACGATTCTGAAAAATGGTCGACTGAGCTAGCCGGTCTTAAACATAGGCCTCATCACTGCGGGCGCTCAATGTGTGTCACGACTCACGACCCAATGCTTTCCTCATCACTCGCACTCTACTTCCGATGACGCGTCGAGGACACATCCCTGAAGTCTCGTCAGTCTTCGATCAGACTTCGACATCCTTCTCCGTGTGGGAAGTCAAAGGTACATCGACAAGCTGGTAACCTAAAGAATCCAGCCGGTCGATGCCTCTCTGCCCTCCTTCACCGAGATGCTGAGGAAGCTTTGCGATCAGCAACCCAAAGAACTGCTCACCAGGCTTTCCCGGCGCAATATCTCACCCTGATCTCAGACTGGCGATTGTTCAAGGGTGTGTCTCCAAGGCGTCGTCGAAGTAGTGACATGTTGATAGCCGAATATGGGAATGGATTCCAACAGGTATATCACCCACCATTGACGGGGCCATAGGAGGGCTTCGCGATATCCTATAGTTTACCAGTGAAGCTGGCTGGATGCCTTTTTAGGGCTACCAGGAATAACGACAATAGGTATAGGCGACGTTTTCATTATGATGATCACTGCTTGATGTCTTTGGCGTGATAGACACCCAACAGCTTTCCTCGCAGATCCTCAAGCTCGTATAGTGAGCTTCCTTTCTTGGCCCTGACACGACATTTCACAAATTTCCGTCCCAGTTTAGCACTAGTCTGCTGTTGGAAATTGCTTTGAGCAAAATTTCGTCTAAATACCTCCTGACCCACTTTGAACTCGACCGGTTTCGCCCTGAGATTGTAGGCTCTTGAACCCTGCTCGAATGCGTGTTGTAAGTTTTCCTGCACTTTCGCACGGATCAATCTCATTTTATCGTCAGCATCTACTCTCAATGACTCACTAAGAGTTCCAAGGCTCCTCAAGATGGAATAGGAGCTGCCATGTTCAATCATTTGTTGACCGAAGAGTGTTCGATAAGGCGAGAAACCAGTAGCTTGATGGAAAGAGCTCCTGAGGGAACTAGCTACTTGGCTTAGTTTCTCATCCCATCTGGTGTGTTCCTTCTTGATATATGCTCTAATCCCCGACAATAGAGACCTATTTACTCGCTCTGAGGCGTTTGCTTGTGGCGAGTAGACTGCCGTTCGCAAGTGCTTCACCCCATACTTATCCAGTAATATGGTGAACTGAGTCGAGCAAAACTGGACTCCATTGTCAGAGACGATCACTTCAGGAACTCCGAACACGTGGAACACTTCGGTCTCAATGAACTGGCACACATTGAGTGTAGACGCTTTTCTCATAGGTTTGAAAACAGGAAATTTTGAGAAGTGGTCAAGAACTATTAAGATGCAGACGTTTCCTTTTACTGACCGAGGATAGGGACCTAGAAAATCAATGTACAGCTTTTGCCATGGTCTTTCTATCACAGACTGGACTCTCATAGGTGGTCGTAAATAGTATTAGGAGCTTTCGTCTCCTTACACACGTCACAGGCGCCTACGTAGTTTCTGACATCAACTGTCATTCGTGGCCAGTACAGATGTCTTCGCAGACGTTCCAGGGTTTTCCCTATACCTCCGTGTGAAGCCAGTGGCGGATCATGAGCCCTTGAAATGACGTCGTTGACAAGCCCTCGTGGAATCCAAAGCTTCCAAGCTTCTTCCTCCTGAATAGGATCGCCTGTTCTCGGAACAGTCCGGATATAAACGAAGTCATCCCGGACGCAAAGATCTGGTAGTTTGCCAGAAGTCGTTTTAACTTTATGCCTCAGTTCCTCATATTCCAACGAGTTGAAATATGGCGAACTAAGGTCAACTTCCGGGCCAGGATCTTCGTTTGTGTTCAAGCTGTCACAATGAATGCGTGACAGCGCATCAGGGACGACGTTCAGCCTTCCTTTCCTGTGCTCAATAGTGAAGTCGAAGCCTTGAAGCTTCAAACTCCACCGTGCAAGTCTACCGCTGAGGTCCTTTTGAGACATCAGCCATTTCAAGCTCGCATGATCCGTCACTATCTTAAACGGCATAAGTTCTATGAAGGGCCGGAACTTCTGCACGCTCAAGAGTGCAGCTAAATATTCTTGCTCTGTGACTGTGTAATTTCTTTGTGCTGAGTTCAACTTTTTCGAGACGTAGGCTATTGGCTTCTCGTGGCCATCGTCATCTAGTTGAAGCAGCCTTCCTCCAATACCTTGTTGGCTCGCATCGCACTGGATCACGAACGGTTTGGTGAAGTCTGGACTCACTAGCAACGGAGCAGAAGTAAGTTTTTGTTTTAAAATATCAAGAGACGTTTGGGCTTCAGGTGTCCAGTTGAACAGACTCGGATTTTTCAAAGTGTCTGTGATGGAGGCAGTTAAATCAGCATAGTTCGGGATGAACCGTCTATACCATCCCGCCATACCTAGTAGGCCTCGGGCTTGCCGAACAGTTTTAGGTGACGGATAGTCAACTATAGTTGAAATTTTGTCAGGGTCAGTTCTCATACCTCCCTTTCCTACAATGAATCCCAAGTATTTAGTCTCCTTGATACAAAACTTACTCTTCTCGACGTTGATAGTGAGGCCAGCTTTCCTCAAACAATCCGCTACACGGGCTAGCAGCGTGAGATGAGTGTCGAGGTCTTGTGACAGAATTAATAGATCGTCTAGATAGACGAGAACGTTCTCACGAAGATCGAAAGGAATGACTTTATCCATAAGGCGGCACATAGTCTGTGGAGCGTTGCATAGGCCGAATGGCATCACTGTGTACTGATAGAGAGGATGACCAGGTACTGTGAAAGCGGTCTTCTCTCTGGAATCAGCGTCCAGTGGGATCTGCCAGAATGCGTCTTTCAGGTCCAGGCTCGTTATGTAGTTTGCCGGAGGAAGTCGACTCAGGAGTGCGTCTATCTGCGGTAGCGGATAGGCGTCCTTCTTCGTAACCGAGTTGACCTTCCTGGCGTCAAAACAAAGCCGGACCTTTCCAGGCTTCCTTACCAGAACGACTGGAGAGCTCCAAGGACTCCAGAATTCTATTCCCAGATATAGTGCCTGTGTGAGCCCAGGAACCACGTAAAAACGCACGTTATGGGTCTTACCACGGAAAGTGACGTCCAAGTTCGCATGACCATGAACAGTCGTCATGGCACCATTCGCTACTTGGACCTGTGTCCGATACCTCTTCCATTCGACCTCTGCTTCCGCAAGCTTCTCTAGAGCTCCCCGGACTAGAATACTGACAGTGGCACCACTATCAAGTAATCCATTCTCAGTCCGCCCGAGCAGCTTTACTTCGGCATACGGTCGAATATCATCTGGCATCGACACGGAAATCTGTGCCAGGTTTTTTCTTTCTTTCTTCATTCGTCGACAGTATTCCCGCCAACGAACAGTTGATCGTTTCTTTTTCGGTCGCATATCCCGGTCAGGAAACATTATTTCAGCTAACTCCGCCACTGAGGAGAAGATTCGGCCTCTTGCTGCGTTATATCTCCGCAGACGCGTATGATACGGCGTCAGCGGATATAAAACTGGCTCACGCCCACTCGTCATATCAGAGCTGGGTGGCCGTTTCAACACAGAAATGACAGGAGGCCAAACCTCCTGCTCAGTAACCTTGTCAGCTACATGTGCTATAGGTGTCAACGGGACATCGAAGATTAAAGACTCTTCTAGGGAAGTGTCTAGCAATGTCATGGGCTCCCCAGAAGTGGAAATGGGAGCTTGAAGGTCTGCGGAGAAATCTATTAAGTTCTCCGCCTCTATCGGTGTAATATTCGTACTATCAGATGTTGTACTGATATCACCAGAATCACTGAGTGATATCAGCGGGCATATCAGGGAGTTATCGCTAGTGTCTGCTAATGGAGCGGACCTTCCCCCTTGTTCAAGGATTGAACTGGAGGGTTCGTTACAGTTGCTGCTTGCGACGTTGACGCTGGTCGGAAAAAGGTGGTGGTATTCCCGACCCGTCTCTCGTTTTTCTGTCTGCAATAGCGGCAATCAGGCTTGAAGACGTTCTTGCGTCCGCATCCATAGCAGAACACAACTTGTCTCTCTTGTCTACAATCTTGATAAAAAGACCGGACTGATCACAGTTCCAGCATACTATAGGGTGTTTGGTCGAAATACTAGATATATCCCCTAGGCTGTTGTCATTGCCTGTCGCTAATGCCAGTTCAGGATCTAGAGTTGGAAAATTGTCAACTTCGTGCACTCGTTGGTTCTGGTGAAAGTTCCAACTACCAGCTGTTGCGATACGCGTCTGCGTAGCTTGAATACGCGTAACAAGCGATCTCAGCTGTCCTATCGTATCAGTAGGATGTAGACATATTTTTTCTTGAATCTCCGGCAAGAGATTCGATTTGACAATTTCCAGAAACTCTTGATCTGGCATGGAATTTTGTAGCTGATCGCGCAGTAACCCCAAATGGTGGTGATACATTGCGAACAGTTCACCAGGCTTTTGCTTTCGAGACATAAGCTGGAGTCTAGTTTTTAAATCATCTTTAGGTGTCCCCCATTCCGTATACAATCCCATCTTGATGACGTCCCAAGTTGGGAACGGGTTTTGACGTAAGACTGACCAATACCAGTCCTTTGCTGGTCCTGTCAATAGCGTAAGCATATTTCTGACGAGTAATCCAAAATCCCCTTCAAGAGCGGAGTGCGTGAGGGCTTCGACTCTGAAGATAAACTCATCGACGGAGAGGTCCGAGTTATTCCCGTTATAGGTCAGGTTCCATCTCCTGATCGGACTGCCTGATCGTCGGTATCCTACATTTGTAGGAATACGCATAGGTTGTGGAGGGGGTTGTGGTGGTTGAGGAGGCATGAAGTTTTGTCTGGGCTGGTTCATAGGTTGGCCAAAAGGTTGACCAAAAGGTGGTGATGGTCTCCTAAATGATTGTCTTCCCCTGTTAGGGAAATCATTTGACGGCCTCTGGTTACTTCTTGAGGAAGGAGGTCTTGCAAAATCTACTGGCGGCATTATTGCTGCCACTTGCTGCCTGATACTGTCGCCTAATTCAGACCGCAAAACATTTAAACCAAGCTGGAGACCTCGGTTTATTAGGTCTTCCATTCTGGTGCTCAGGTCTGCCATCAGCGCATCCGTAGCAGCTGAGGTGTTGTGTTCTCGAGCTGTGCGCGCTGGACCCTCACATCGGGGACTTGGATTTGTAAAAGTCTTTGAATGCAAGTCAGGCATTCCTGGGGACAATGATCGTCGGTTAGAGAGTGGCAAGTCCAATTTCGGTAAGTCAAAGGTTGGTACCGAGTCACGCCTTGTGGACTTCACGGGCTTCGCCTTTTTCGGTTTCTTTGGGATAGCCCCTTGGTACTCTGTATAGTCTTGTTCTGTGAGGCTATGTCGGCAGTTTGGGCAATTAAAGTGGTCCCCTATCCAATGTTGTAAGCATGCTTGGTGGAAGATGTGTCCGCATACAGTTAGGACAGGCTTCCGCTCAACTGACCAGCTCCCATCTCTACAGATGGAGCACGGTTCTGGCAGCGTTGTTGCCCCCGTTGTCGTCGGAGGTGGTGTTCTCATTGTAGCCATTGTATAATCTTTCAGTCGTTAGTCAAGGCGGCTACAGTTTCAAAAACTTTCTCAAGTAGTTCAAAGGAAATGCAGAGGAAGAAAAAAATTTGAAGGTCCGAAGAAGATATCCAAATCTTCAATGAGCAAGCTAACCGAAATGACGACTTGCAAAAAAATCAAATGTTCGGACAAGTTAGCAACCTTTCCAATACAAATCAGGATGACAGACAGATCAATTTGAAGTCTCAAAAATTTTCCAAGAGTTCAAGCAAAAAGTTCAAAAATCAACAAAATCTGGAGAAAATCCCAGCCGTAACTACTAAAGTTCTAAGTATATCTAAAAAGACAACGAAATGTCAACCTTGGTAGTACTTTACTCTCAGAATTCAATATTTGTACTACCACTGTCATACAGTCAAAAGGTGTAGATGCTAATCTGTATCTGAGAAACTACCAGAAATTTCAGCTCAGACGTTAAGGAAAATCAACAAGGAAAAAAAATTCATAACATTTCTCCCTCACCCCCCAGGAGCTAACTCTCCCGTAAGGCAGCAGGTCGTTCTCCCTCTTCCAAAGTCAGAAACGAAATACAGGCAAGTGACGTAAGTGTGTGCATGAAAAATATGTGGAGTTCCCACAGAAATCGGGGAAGAGTCAGGTTGGGGAAGCTAGAGACTGAAAATGATACTAGAGATTCTTCAGCCAGGCAGTTAGCAGTACGCCAACTCCTGATTGCTGAAGGTCTCCAGCATCACTTACATCCTCCAACAACTCCTTCCTTCCTATTCACCTGATCTTCATGTCCAGCTAACCTTCCAACTGGGCAGAGTTATGAATCTGGTCGACTAATTGGCTGAAAGCCAAAAAGTCGTCTCACAGATTCACAACTCTGTCCAGCCAGTCGGCCAACAGAGACATGTCTCCGTGGGAGCTCACACAAAAAAATTTTGTGAGGCCACCTACCATTTCCATGGCAGAAGGCCAGCGGGAAAGATCATTCCAAAAAACTTTCAAAAAATTCAGAAAAAGACAAATGTTCAGACTCGAGGCTTGACCAAAGTCAAACCTAGAGTCGAACTTCAATTCAAAAACTTCCAAACACATTACTTTACTTTAATCATTACAACAAAATCAAAATATCAAAAGCTTTACTTTAATTTACTTTAACCAATTTTCAAAAATCAAACTCAAACTCTTAAAACGTTACGTTACTTTACAGAAAAATTTTTTTACAACAAAACCAATTAGACTCAAGTCCACATATAACTTCCACTGGATGTGAGACCTGAGGTCAATCAACTAGCAGACACCAGATGATCGTCTCTCTCTAAGTCTCAGTCCCCAGTAAAATTTATATTTAGACCACTGAAGTCTAACTGAGGTGGCCCCACGTTGGGCGCCATTATTGTTATGGTAGTATAGTTAGAGTGAATGGTCAGGACGTGAAGTCCAAACTGTCAGCATGAGCTGACAGATCACTCGATGATAGCGATTGCACAGGGCGGCACGCTAGCACCTCGGATAAGGGTGGCGGAGAGTGTGGGGGGTCCGCGAAATACCTGCCTCTAGTCATCACCCATAAACAAAAAAATTTTCGTGCCTTCATACAAAAAAAGAGCCGGCACACACTCGGTCCTGAAGGGACCCTTACGTCACTTACCTATATACTGGTGGAAGGCGTAGGTGTTATACCTCCCTTTGCCTTGCCCCATCCTCCCTTTGACTTGGGGGGCACTATTTCCAAGTCCCTTGGCTGACCTGTGGAAGAGAAAGAGAGACTAGGCGAACCTAGACGACCTTTACCTCACGTGGAAGGGCTCCAGGATGTGAAGGAGAAATAAACGATTTAATTCATGATTACGTTATAATAATTTACTGTCTTCAATGTCTCTTACAGTACACAGTTCTGCACTGAAAATCTCCCTGCACGTACTCTATTCTACGCCAGCTATCCACAGTAACTACATGAATAAAAGATCTAGTATTAATACTAATAATAATCGTAACATGAATGATGTGTATACCTATCTAGGCATATGCAAGTTCATCTGATTAGAACTACCAAACAAATTCATTCAAAGATCTAATAATAATGTTGATGATAATCGTAATACGAGATGGATATATATCTAGGCATATGCAAGTTCAACTGATTAGAACTACAAAAAAAAAAATTCATTCAATGGCCATACGATCGTATCCCCCATTGCCTGCCTGGTTTCAGGTAATGTTTAATTCTTTGGTCAGATGACGAAATTCGCGCATTAGAAAATGTGAGGCGAAATAGCAAAAAAAAAAAACGGATTGCAAAAACTAAAATAGAATACATATGCATAGAAAAAGTCCAGGTTCATCCCATGCGTGCATGGGATGCCTATCTGGCTATACTTATGCTAGAAAAACTATAGAGCTATAGGGTGCCGTGAATAACTGATTTGAGTTGAATTGCATTAAATAACAATATTTAACATTCGCATAGCACTATGGTCACAAATTAAGCTTATTCCATTTCACTAGTGCCGGTTTCCTTTCCTTTCCCTTTTTTTTTCTTTTTGTTATCTCTGTTAATAGTCGCAGTCTAAGGCGAGTCTAATATGGTTAGTAGACTGGATACGTACGCCATCCCTAGATTATATAACAAAGAGGATAGGTTATAGGAAAAAAAAATCTAAGGTTCGATTTACTACAACGTTGTGCTTGGTGTAGCCTTGAAGAGTATTAATAAATTTTTTGTTTCGACTTTAACCGTAAGGACAACTTTATGAAGAGAAAACGGACTATCAGACTAAGCACTGGAACTACATTTTCCGCAAATGTGATTCCTTAAATGAACAAATACATTTAATCTAATGATTAAGGTACTCCTACAGTACTGTCGCAACACCCTTTAGCTCACTAGATTAGAGTTGTCAAAAAAATGTTTTTCGAATTTTGAATCTAAAAAAAATATCTTAATTTCTCACCACGCAATGCGCGCTGTTTGTAATCATCTAAGTAACTTAACTCTAGAAATTATGATCTACAAAAACCTACAGTTAAATGTAATGCTCTTAAGTTTAAATATATGAAACTGTAATAACTACTGACCCTAGGCTAACAATGCCGCGTGAATTGTAGTCAGGAAGGAATGACAGCACACATATACGTTTTCGTACAAACGCCTGAATTTCGGCTCCATCACCACCACGTATTGTGGCCGGTTTTGGGAATACACTGTCCCTTCGTCCGGGAGAAATTTATTATTATGTACTGTAACCTCCTCTGCCGGTGGTGCCACTTTGTGTGCAGACTTTCCTCGTCTCATCACACCATCCTCAATTCTTCATGGTTCTGGACTATAAGTCATAAAATTTCTGTACCAACCTATTTCCCTTGTCCTTCAAATCGGGCTGCGTTGTTTTGTCCCCTTTTTTGTTTTTTTTGTTTTTTTTCTTTTTCTCCTTTCTTTTCTTGCCAATTCTCTCAATAGACAGATGGATTAGGCTCTCACCTCAGAAATGGACGCGCTTTTCTAGAATTGTACAAGCTCGTGCTATTTGACCAATTTCAGAGTTTTGATAATGGAAATGTTACCTGTACAAGCTCGTGCACGAGCACGCTGAAAGTTCTTCGTCAGGGTGAAGATGGAAGGGCTCCTCTGAGCGCTGATGATTCCAGAATTCGTTTGCCAAATTCCACAATTGAAATCACCACCAAGATGGTCGTCACGTCACCCCGTGGTACGAACAAAATTTGTTGCGGACTATCCACTACGATGAGTGCGCGGGCGCGTAAGCTCAAATAAAAATTGAATATTGTGATTTCTTACGTTAAATCCCGGACGTAGATTTTTCTTGCAAACGAACGAACTAACACCCTTTTTCTTTCTCGTGAAGACTGTTGCTTCTCTATTCCTTGATCACGAATGAACATTATCGACAAAAATGTGACAGGAAGCAAGCTCTTTTTATTCCCTTGTCAAAAACTGAAAAGTAAAAGGAAACGCTCTTCCTGTCGATTTGGGTGCGTTCGGTTGTCGGTTTCCTCTCAGGCCGGCGTACATGCTGCAGCACTCTTAATGTAGCATATTGCGATATCCCATACGCTACGACCATAACAAGTGTGAAATAATTTAAACAAAAAGATGAGATTGCGGAGTATAAGGTACCTGTCGAAGGTGGTATTAAGAAAATTATGAACCCTGTAATGAAGCGTCATTCATTACCCAATTCCTTATCCAATATCATGCATCACATTAATCAGGCATAATAATACGAAAAAAAAAAATAATACACACATCCAATGCATTCATGCAAAACCTAAGACCGCATCCAAAAATAGAGATCAATTTCACGCTTTCACTTCACACACTTCATGCAAAACCTAAAAACATATGCATCTCAATTTACATTCCCATACGGCTAGCCAATTCTTATTTTAAAACAACTTTCTCTGTTGTCTTTTCCTAACTAGCCGACAATTAATATAAATTATTGCAGTCTCAACATTTTTGCGGCAATATACCCTACTCCGAACAAAAAATCCAAACGCCACAGCACGATACCGATTTTAAGCATTGCAACGACACTGGGTAAGCCCTGACCTATCCCATTGTCAGTATATGCTGTTCGTTTACTTGCAGTTCGTTTACTTGTACATAATTGGGAAAGACCATGTGTAAAGTGCATAGCGGCTGACCCACTTATTGAGTAATGCGCGTTGTTTTTTGTCTTTCTTTGTCTTCTTTCGGTTTGCATTATTTCCTATGTATTTAGAATTGAACTTCTTTCTGTTTGAATTATTTCCTATGTACTTGGAAGTGAACCAATGATAGAAGAGAATTTCTTGAACGCAGGGGAACTGCTCTGTTGAAATGTACCAATATCGCTTATATAGGCAATATTGGTTATTACTGATATATCGGGAGGAGTTCCCGATATTCAATTCTAACAATTCCTACATACCCCACTACGAAATTATAGCTATTTTGTTGAGTTAATATGAAATCGAACGAAGATCTCCTAAATAAAAAGGCGATACTTCGAGGGTACTAGGCATTCAATTTTGAGACGTCTAAAGAATAATAAGTAGTAAGGCAACCTATTCTAATAAAGTAACTAGTAACAAAGTATTGAACAGAAGTGTTAAACGCAATTCTATTAAAGCCTTGTATTGCACAATCAACATAATAAAAAAGTAATTTCAAAGTGAAAGATAAAAGTGCTTTAATTCAATTGGACTAGTGATCTTCGCTATACGCAAGCACTCCTAGTCCAAGTTAAGCACCCAAATAAACGCGCCGTAACAACCCGTTCTGAAAGACCGTACCCATGCCTAGTAACTGAATTCAAGGAAGTGCGTAGTATGTCTTGTTACCTGCGGAAGTTCCAGTATGTATTTTCACACCATAGATGAAGTGGGAGAAGTACAAGGCATGGGCCATCTTCTTCCTTATAAACGTCGGTACATAGGCTTAAGGAGGTGTTTAATTGGATGACCAAAAAAGTCAACCGATTGAGACTTACCTGGATTTAGAGTTAATTTCAAAGCAAAGGTCCGCATTAATATATCTGACACATTGAACACTTGATGACAGCGGCGCAGAAAAAAGTAATTGCATATCATCAGCAAAAATATGGACGGCAGGTAACCCAACTGCAGCTGGGAGATTATTTATAAGCAAAGTAAATAACAGTGGGCCCAGAATAGATCCCTGTGGAGCACCTTTGTTAAGGCCAACAACATCTCATTCACGATTCCCTAAAATTTATGAAGTTCAAATATGAAAAAAATAGATTACAAGCTGACCGGAAAAGCAGAAGAGGCTCTTAAGCTTATGACAAAGAATAGAATGCTCGATCTAATGCTTTACTGAAGTCAAGTAACAAAAATACACCAACTAGTGTGCGCTCCATGTTGACCCTAACCATTTCAACAATGTCCACGACACCATTCGAAGTATCGTAGCCTTTGCGGAAACAAGTTCATCAGTTCATTTGTATAGAGCGCTTAATTTGGCAGAAGGCTGTATCTCAACTGCCCTTTAGCTGCTACCAACTAACTTCCCTGTATTGTTTATTGATTCATGGTACCATCCATGGCTCCTACAAAATGAAACTAAAATTACTCCTTTGTAAATCTCTTAACAGTAGATAGCTAGATTTTAAGTGCAGCCCCTTTACTTCCCTATGATCCCTAAACAGTATGTTGTACCACCTTGGGTTAATTCCTACATATTACGGCGTTATTGTACCTTATTTGGTGTTCTTGCCCATTATCCTGGCTGCAGATAACCAGCTAGTTGCATTAGAAGTGAACGCGACCTGGCGAGGGTTTTTAGATATGTAAAGTCACGCTTCACTCCCAATTCTTTCCTGTGTTCCGCAGATCGGTTTCCTTTGTAAAAGCTCAAATATATTATATTCCATCTTTGAGGGAAGTTTGATGCCAAATTTCCTCTGTAGTACCTTCCAATTGGACGATGGCACACCATATTTGTGATTGCGAAGTCGCACTAAGACTTTTTCTGGTGTTCCTTTAGTGTCTTTAGTATTGTTATGGTACTAGCTGAGCGAGTACTATTTGGACGTGCAGTCCATTCTGTCAGTATGAGCTGACAGCTCATTCTGTGAGCAGCGTTGACGCAGAGAGCTGTCGCACCACATATCCAAGTAAATTATCGTGTCTTCATACAAAAGAACGAGCACACCATCTGGTCCTGGAGGGACCCTTACACCACTTACCTCTAGGTAGGCGCACATGTAAGTCCTGCCTTCTCTACAGTGCCCCATCCAGCCAATGACACTGTGGGCAGTATTTTCACAGTGTCCCTATGATGACCTGAAAATACAGCGGAGTAGCGGACATAATCAACCAATGCCAAGAGAGGGCTCCAGGAGAGTGAGAGAGAAAAAGAAAATCAGAGTGCCATTACGTTATAAAAAGGAAGTTTTATTTATAGAACAAAAAAATCATAGTCGTCGCTATCATTTGTTAAACAATCTCACATTAGCTCTGAATTGAATATCTTTGTAATCGAATCAAGTATTAAAGAGAAAACGGTTCCTGAAAGAACTCGGTATACTTTTATAGCTCCTATATAGTTGCCTAATGAGTTCTAAATGGAGATATTAGTACCGTTATACATATACAAATTTTAGCGGTTTAAACGTAAAACAATCTGCGCAATCTCCTTAGACTTCTACGGCCTATCCTTAGCATAATAAAAGTTGTTCTTAAATTAGTTGCTGCCGTTAAAAGTAACCAAAGGCTTCAATTACAAGTGCTATTTACATAATCTCCTCCTTCGTTATTGGTTTTTTTTCTTTTTTACTTTTGTTTTGTTTTATATACTAATCATTTAGATTCTTGTGAGTCGATGGATCACTTAGTGATTCCTCAAAAAAAGAAAAATATCACTACACAACCCGTTTTTCTTCTTCAGCGTCGACCCGTTAGTGTGATTAATTTTAGGAGTAATATCTCAGGTAGCATAAACAAATGTAAAAAAAAACAAGGCAGAATTCTAGATTCCAGCTGCTGTTATAAAAAAAATCATTGAATCTTATTTTGTAAGCGGCAAGTAGTATATACGCTATTAAATAAAATTTGTAAGAAAACTCTTAATTGTCAGCTGGTTTTATCACTAAAATACTGAATTTCATATTAAATTTCGCACGCAGCATAACCAGATAAACAAAATTAAGCAGTCAGCTGCTTTTATCAATAATAGAATTAAATTTTCATATGGAGTTCACTTGTAGTGTATACTTATTAAATAAAATTTATGAGCAGACTTTAGATTTCAGCTGCTTTTGTCACTATTGTGATAGCATACCGAATTTTATATCGCAAGTAGCATGTAATATAATCAAAATTTGATACGAAACTCGGTAACTATATCAATCTAGATCTCAAATCGCCTTCTACAGGCAAAAATTTCAACTCGTCGAGCAATCTGACCAATCTTGTCATTTATCGGTCCCTCTTTTTTAGGTAGTGAGACCGAAAATATTGTTGCGAGCGTGGCCTTTGGTTCGTTATTTAAAACACAATATTAAATAATTAATATATAAGTTCTTTATTACACTTAAATCATATAAAGTTCACAAACATTTATTTAATCAACTCAACTCTAATTATCGCTAACACTGTACTTTGAATTATCGCAATCTAATTACACACTATCGCTTTTTTTATTACTTTCGCTTCTTAACACTGCAACGTCTAAAACAAGACTCTTTTCTTGGCGATGACAACTGTTATATTTACACCCTAGAAACTCTCCGGATTATTCTGGAGTGTTCAATTCCAAAAGCTTCTTGACTATTCTATTTGTTCTATTCCTGAACTTTCCTGTAGATTTCATAATCGATTCTCCCAACCTGAAGTCATTTACTCTCCGAACCTGAAGTTGTTTATTGCCAGTAGATGTCACCAGTTGTCTCTTTCTATTGCACGTAACACTGCCGCCTTCTTAAACTTGTTCGTCCCGAACAACAGGTGGTCCACGGTCTTGATGCTCGTAGTATTGACACAAGCGGTCCAAATGAACAATTTTGTGCTTGCCTCTTGTGCCACGCTGAATCCTGTATACCACGTCATTAATTCTAGTTACTACTGAATATGGTCCTTCCCAGTGTTGTTGCAATTTTGGAGAACGTCCCTTACGTCGTTTCGGGTTGTACAGCCAAACAAGATCACCTTCGTTAAATCCTGCGGAATTAGCGCGTAAGTCATAGCGGGTCTTCATCCTATCAGTATTTGTTGCTAATTTCGTCCTCGTGGCCTCGTGTACATCGGCTAATTGTTGTTTGAGCTCCGATACGTAGTCTTCTGGTAACTTTTGTTCATCTCTGGGGGTACCGAATTTGAGGTCGCTAGGTAAACGCATCTCTCTTCCGAATATGACTTTAGCTGGGGTTTGTCCGGTAGTACTATGAACGGCTGATCTATAAGCCATTAGGAATACAGGAATATGTCGATCCCAATCGCGTTGATGATAGTCAACTACTTTCTTTAGATGCTCGATCAATGTTCTGTTGAAGCGCTCTACCATGCCATCAGATTGTGGGTGTAGAGGAGTTGTTCTAGTTTTTCTTATTCCCAACATTTTACACATCTCCTGCAAAGTCCGCGATTCGAAGTTCCGTTCTTGGTCCGAATGAAGTTCGTGAGGCACACCAAACCTACTGACCCAATTCGTTATTATTTGTTCCGCAACTGTGGTTGCCTCTTGATTAGGGATTGCATAAGCTTCAGGCCATTTACTGAAATAGTCAATGGCAACTAATATATAACGGTTACCGCCATCCGTTTCTGGAAAAGGTCCAGCGATGTCTATAGCTATCCTTTCAAAGGGGGCTCCGACATTATACTTATGCATTTCTCCTCTGCTTCTGCGTTGCGGCCCTTTGCAAGCAGCACTGACAGTGCATCTGCGGCACCACTCCTCCACATCTTCTCGCATATGTAACCAATAAAACTTTTCTCGTATTTTGGAAATGGTTTTGTTCACTCCCAAATGTCCTCTAGAGGTTCGTTCCACCGTGCACTCAGAGAAATATTAACGAAAACGGGGTTTAAATCAAGCATGAACGAGTATGATTTTGGGTCAAGCACGACAAGTGGTTGATATATATCACACCTTTGCTTGACTTTAAACATTCCAGTTAAAGTAGAAACAAGTATGGTATATTGATATATTAAGCATCACCATACTTAAAACATATTCTTAAATTAATCACGATCGTTGCTTAAAATGACTTACCTAAAAATGATTGGGGGAAGCATTAAAATTTGACATCTGTGTTATTCAAGCAATTTTAAACGTGCTTAATTATATAGTTACGTGCTTAATACAAGTAACTTATACTCAGCTTAACCAATATATTTAGTAGTTGATTTAAGCATTAAAGTGCTTCTTTTATGCATAAGAATGGTCACTTTTTGGATTATTTCGCCTCAGCTCTACATATGTACATTCCAATTAACCATTATTTGACACTAATTTGAATTTAATAGGTATAACATATATACGAAAAGCAGAATCTGTTTTTAATAAGATTAAAAATATACATTGATTCTTCAATGTCAATCATGTAATTCATATTCATCGAATTTAATGTTACGGCACAATGTAATAAAGTCTAATAATCATCTCTCAATACATAGATACGAAGATAGCTGAAAAATGGACTCAAAATATTTCATAAATCCAAATTCAATTACTTAATTATTACAAAATATAATTTTAGTAAAATGCCCAGTTACACGTATCATAAGAACTAATATCATTATTATAGAAATAAATAAATATTTCGAAAAACTTTATTTAAAAAAATTTAACGCACATCTAGGTATATTATTATATAAAAATAGGTATAAGTCTCCATTCATGTTTGTTTAGTTAGGATTAGTTTATTACATAGATAGTAGATACAAATTTATCATTGATTCTGATTTAAAAAAAGTATACGTTCTTCTAACATTTAAGATAATAAGCTTGTGTACAAAATTCTTGAAAAACATATATAACTTAAACTTTCATATAAGTATGTATAAGTAGTACATTATAGGTTTAATATTATATTAAATCTTTGTGTATACTCGGATAAGTAATTCATTTTTAGTGTGGTTGTATTAAACCCAAAAGTAATTTTAAACAGATTATATAAATATTAAGTTTATACTTATACTATTTCAAAAAGTCGACCAAAATTATAAAATACAGTGGATATGCATATTTATTATTAACAGATTTATGTCTAATGAATCGCTTTCCATTTGACAAAACATAAGAGTGCACTGGCGGACTAGTAAATGTGCTTATAAAATTATTTAATAATAACGTAGATTCACTTTCTACAATGATGAAAGGTTGGGATGTTTTTTTATTTAGCTCACATTTTTTTCTCTTCTCAGATAAAATTTTTTCCAAATTATTAATTGAGCTGAGGTGTATTATGAAGCAATCCTGCGAATCCTTGATGCTTACTTTCCAGCGTGCAGTGTTTGAAGTGTCCAAAGGTGTTTTTATTTGAAGTCTGGCATTTGGTTTTATAAGTCCGTACAGGGAAGCCAATAGAGTATAGTTTATTGTATCTAAAATTAATTTTAAAAATCATTATTATAGACTTAAACAAATTGTATGTAGCTATATAAATGATAATTTACCATCTGTGGAATCATCTTTAAGGGAAGAAAGTAAAGTGATACAGGATGTGCCTCTTAAATCAGTTTTGAGAATTGACCGTATTTTGGACGCAAAATGCTCCCACTTTAGAAATAATTCGTCCTTCTTTCCCGAGTGTAAAATATCAAAATCCAGGTCCAGCTAAAATTTAATTAGAGTTAAAATCTTCATAAAATTCATTTCATATTAATCTTACAAAGACATGAGCGGTATTGGCTATTCTATAAAAATATCATTTAGACGACAGTTTTTATATTCATTTAAACGCATTTTTGCGGTTTGCTGGTATTTTCCCTTTGAATCCTCCCGAGTGTAGTTATGGCGAAGCGAACTTTTGATTTTCTTATATTCTTCACAATCTAAGAATTTTCAATAAAATATTAAATTGATTGAGGAAATGTTATTAAATATTTAAGGACCTAGTTTTCCTATTTCAATCTCAAGTTGTGCATTCAAAAGCGGCGCATTTTGATCCTTAACTGGGACAGTGTTTTTTGAACTAATTTTTTTTTGTCTATTAAACAATTTTTCCTCAATTTTCTTGCCTTATTCCTATGTTTGTCGTACAGCATACCTCTGGCTGGGGCAACCCCCTGCTTTTCGCGCAATGTAATATGTTAACTTTAAAAAAATCAATTATTCATATATTATGCTTAGATATTTCTTAAAAGAGTGAAATACCTCGCTTTCACTTGAAAACAGCTGTGTGATCTGTTCCGAGTAGTATTTTATTTGTCCTAAGGACATAATTTGACTTCTCGATATAAAATATTCTGTAATAATGTCCATTAACACCTTCTTGTCTTCCTCAACGAAAATTTGTTTTGTTTATAATTGCTCAGAATGTGATTTCCATAAGAGCATGACTGTAATAAGATAAGCAGTTCCTGAAGCAAAATAACTATTGAAAAAATGCGGTTATTAACAATTAAGTTATGTCTCACCTGTGAAGATGAATCGACTGATGAGCTTGAAGAACATCTTTGATTTTCTGAAGAAAGCACAGATATTGGTATGACTTCTCTTGGAACGCTATTTTCGGGTGCTGTCTCCAGCTCAGTATTTTCTATTTGAATTGATTTTCGCCAGGAAGCCAGGAAAGTTTTGAATCGAACACGATCACCCATTTGGTTAACAGGCAAAAGATCGTTGATTTCGCCCTCACATATATTTTTTAAGTGCCAAATAGTTAAACCTGTCCCTAAACTCAGAAATGTGTAAAGGAGCATTTAAAGATTCTAAAAGTTTATTAATTTTTGCATTCAAAATTTGGTTGAAAAAAGGCATTGAAAAAACACTTCGATCCCTTAAATTTGTGTCGCCTTAAATAATCTGTTCCGTGATTAAAATTCACTTTAACATTAAATTACTACTTACCGTACAAACTTACAAGCTTCCGACATTAATTTCTAAAGTTATTTAAAAGCCACACCAATTTATTGATCTAAATTAAATTCACTGGTTCACTTGTTCACAGTTTATAATTTTAATAAAAGTGCACTTATTGAAAATACTGCTAACAGAACAACTCAGAAGTCAGAACCAAAAATTTCATTATTTTTACAACCGAACAGCGTCTAATTATAGTAGATAATAACAACGGCGTCTGTTAAACTGTTAAATAAGGTCAGAATGCTTAGAGTTAGAACTTTTGCAATGCTCCAAACACAATAAATACTTAATCCAACCAGAAAATATATGGGCATTCTAAACAGGCATGTCAGGCATGCTAATATTTACCACATCCCATGCTTAAATCAAGCACTATTGCAACCACCATTTAAGCAAGTTCTTATTTGAATTGAGCATAGATTGATTGTGTAAAAAATAAGCTTGTCATTCTCAAAGTGATAAAAAATATGCTTAAACTAAGCAATGTATGCTAAATTAGTTTAAAAATTTAAGCATGAGATGCTTACGTCAAGAACTTTAGGAAGAGCTTAGGCTCACCCTACCATACTTATTAAATTACCATGCAAAATTTTTTTGAGTGTGCATTTCTTCTAGAACATCTTTGACGTTTGATGCCGGAACGACTATCTGCATTCGGAAAGATTCGCCATTAGGTGCTTCCCACTTGCGTTTTAATATACCACATTCAACATGAAGAGAGTTCCATTGAGCCCAGTAACTTTTCAGCTTCTCACTCCGTTCCGAAATATCCTTCCAGTCTGGTCTTTCCATGTCTTCTTTCCAAGCAAGAATAGGTGAAATGTCCGGATCTTCTTGTTGTGCTGTTCGTAGGTCCTCGTTGTCCCAACCTGTAGATGGCTACACGGTTACCAACTGTATAGTTGCTGTTGTTTCTTTTTCTTCCATCCGGGCGCAATGTTTGCATTCAAGTTTGCATGGACGTCGTGAAAGGGCGTCTGCATTTCCATGGATACGACCTCTTCGGTGTTGTATTTCAAAATCATAAGTCTGGAGTCGCTCTATCCATCTCGCCACTTGCCCCTCAGGATTCTTAAACTGCAGAAGCCATTTAAGCGCTGCATGGTCGGTGCGAAGGATGAATTTCTGCCCGTAGAGATATTTATGAAAATGCTTTGTTGAACTTACAATGGCAAGTAGCTCTTTTCTTGTAGCACAATAATTTTTCTCTGACTTTGAAAGTGCTTTGCTATAGTAAGCTACTGGAACTTCTTGACCATTCTCCTCCTGAGAAAGCACTGCACCAATACCTTCATTGCTGGCATCCGTGTCTAATGTAAATGTTTTTCCCAGCTTTGGATAGTGAAGTACTGGAGCCTCACAGAGCTGTTGCTTCAAATTTTCAAAACTTTCGTTGCATTTATCCGACCATATGAACGGCTTTCCCTTTTCGGTAAGTTGATGTAGGCTTCTTGCTGTATCTGCAAAACCTTTCACGAATCGCCTGTAATAGGTAGCTAAACCAAGAAAACTCCGTAATTGATGTTTATCCTTTGGAACTGGCCAATTTTTGACGGCTTCTATCTTCTCTGGATCGGTTCTCACTCCTTGTGATGAAACTATGTGCCCTAAATATTTAACTTCATTTTTGAATAGAGCACATTTACTCGCACTGAGCTTCAATTTTGCATCTTTGAGTCTTTGAAGTACGTCCCGTAAGTTGTTTTTATGTTCCATGAACGTCCTTCCGATTACTATTATGTCATCCAAATAGACAAGACATGTTTTCCAGGTTAACCACGTAGAACACATTCCATTAGTCGTTCGAATGTGGCTGGAGCATTACATAACCCAAATGGCATTACTTTGAATTGCCATAAGCCACTGCCAACTGAGAAAGCCGTTTTCTCTCGGTCCTCGGGATGTATTTCCACTTGCCAGTAACCACTCTTCAAATCCAGCGAGGAAAACCATTGCGCTCCGGAAAGGGTATCCAATGTGTCATCAATCCGTGGTAATGGATAGCTATCTTTTCTCGTCACGTTATTTAGTTGGCGGTAGTCTACACAGAATCGGGTGCTGCCATCCTTTTTCCTAACCAGAACAACCGGCGATGTCCAAGGGCTGTTAGATTCCTCTATGATGCCTTGTTTCTTCATGGAGTTCATCATGTCTGCAACTTCTGGTTGTTTGGCTAATGGCAATCTTCGTGGTGTCTGTCGAATGGGCCTGGAATCTCCTGTATCGATTCGATGCTGGACAAGATTTGTTTTACCGTAGTCATCATCATTCATTGCAAGTAATTCCGAAAATTCATCGATCACCTCTTTGGCATCGTTGTGTTGTTGTTCACTTAAGGCACTGGACGAAAGAAATTTCTGAACCTGTTGAGTAGTAGCTGGTATAGTTTTTGTCTCCTTAACATTACTACCATTATCCAAATTGACGATTTGGTAAATGGGTTCACAATTTCCAATTATAGCACCTTCTTTTAGTTGTACCTCATTTTCGGATGTGTTGAGCACTCTGACTGGTATTAATGTTGCACCTTCTGCCTTCACTAAAGTCTTGCCAACAATGATGCTAGATGTAACTTTTGTGGGGTAAGGCTCCACCAGATAGAATCGGCAGGTCCCGATGTCATCAGTAAGCTTTGTCCATATTAGTGTCTCGGAGCATGGCGAAAGAGTAATATTTTCGCAGACCATCGTCCTTACTTTCGCAGGATAATCTGCTCTTTCTCCTAGTCTCATAGGAATTTCTATATTGCCATATTTGAGAATCCGCTCTCCGACATCCAGATTTATTTTGTATGTGGTCATGAAGTCTATTCCAAGAATGCATTCATCCATTATGTCTGAAACCAGGAAAGTGTGAGGAAATAGTAGTTCGCCTAGTTGAATATCTAAAGTTATTTCTCCAAACACCTGTGCTGCTGCTTCAGTTGCTGTTCTTAGTAGATATTTGGTGGTGTTGTGAAGCCATTTGTTCTTAACAAGATCTGCTCTAATAATTGATCTTGAAGCTCCAGTATCGATAGTAACTGCGCAGTCATGTTTTCTTACACTTCCATATATAACAAGACTGCTATTATTTCTCTGTAACTGACCTACTCGGATGATGACTTCGGGGCTGTCGATTCCACCAACCAACTTCTGCCCCACAAAGTTGGTTTTTACTAGTTTTCCGACTGCTCAACAGGAGAGGCGATGCGACTAGTCGCTGCTTGATATCTAGTCTCTCCACGAAAAGCTTGTTCCCTGGCTCGACATCTTTGGCATTCTTCTTTCCCCTCTTCTTCTGGTGATTCCACTCGTCGACGTTTTCTGCAGTCTCTTTGAAGGTGCCCTGGTTTATTACAATTCCAGCATCGAAGGACACCACGTGAAGGCGGGCTCTGTAATGATTGCACTCTGTTACAAGTACATTCTTCCTCTGAAATTTCTCTCACTCGTACTGCACTCCGTGAAGCTTGTCTGGCGGATTCGTATGCTAATGCATAGGCTAGTGCTTCTGCTGTTGATTTCTTTCCTGCTAGCCTTAATAATTGTTGTAAATTTTGATCTGTAATAGCGTTCACAAATGCCTCCGTCGCCACTTCATTGAGAAAATCCGCATTCACGCTGGAGTATGACAGATGCGCTAATCTTTCTACATCTGCCTGCAGTTGTTGTAGTGATTCGCCATGTTTTTGAATCCTGTTGCGCAACTGTAGACGATATACTTGCTGCATGTGCTCATCTCCGTAACGTAATTCTATCGCCTGTACTAATGAAGAGTAATTACGTTGATTTTCAATCGGTACAGTTTGTAAGAGTTCTGACGCAGGACCTCGAAGTGCTAACACCAGAGCTATAGCTTTGTCTTCATCATTCCATCCATTTACCTCTGAAGCTGCCTCGAATTGTCTCTTGAAGATATGCCACGAATTTTGTCCATCAAATATGGGAGGTTTCATTCTACCTGCACCGGATATTTCAGTTGCTACGCTTAGAGGCTGACGATGCTTTATTCTTTCCAGATCTGCTTTAAAGTTATCAAGCTGTTCCGTGACATTTTGTTGTACTCCCGACACTTGTTGTCAAACTTCCAACACTTCCTGCTGTATTCCTTCAATTTTCATATTTTGTTCTTCTGTTCCTCCAAACAAGTTTCTAGACAATTCTGCAAAGAATTCTTTTGTTCATCCCAACGGGATTCCAGAGAATTCTTTTGTTCCTCAAAAGCATTCTTTTGCTCGT
Organism: Dioctria linearis; assembly: GCA_963930735.1. Taxonomy (NCBI): domain Eukaryota; kingdom Metazoa; phylum Arthropoda; class Insecta; order Diptera; family Asilidae; genus Dioctria; species Dioctria linearis. The sequence goes on along the minus strand of OZ005740.1, from coordinate 272,323,186 downwards.
CCAGACGGGTTTCCATAGATTTCTTTTGTTCTTCGAGAGAATTCTTTTGTTCGTCCATAGATTTCTTCTGTTCATCTAAGCGTGATTCTAGAGAATTCTTTTGTTCGTCCATAGATTTCTTCTGTTCATCTAAACGTGATTCTAGAGAATTCTTTTGTTCGTCTATAGATTTCTTCTGTTCATCTAAACGTGATTCTAGAGAATTCTTTTGTTCCTCGAGAGAATTCTTTTGTTCGTCCATAGATTTCTTCTGTTCCTCGAGAGAATTCTTTTGCTCATCAAAACGGGCTTCCATTTTACTCATTAAAGTACCCAAAATCTGTTCCATTTTCATCGCAGGCGCTTCTTCAACTTCGATTTCTTCCAAGTTCTCTTCGAAAACAAATGTTTCAGGATTCTTTCCTTCCTCTATCAAAGATTGTCTAAGTCGCTCGACTAGAACTTTCTTTATGCCTGTCGTTTGTAATGACCGGTTCCCTAACTCCACTTTCAAATCCTGCGTTCGAAGCTCGTCCACTTTGCGCCCCATTATTTTAGTAATTCTCTTATAGATGAATATAAATTATTTTCCAGAACTTTCACAATTTAACACAATTTCTCAAAATTAATCACTCTTTTAATTTTTAGTCAATTGCCACCACTTTATTTCGCGAATTTATCTCACTTCTGACACCAGTTGTTGCGAGCGTTGCCTTTGGTTCGTTATTTAAAACACAATATTAAATAATTAATATATAAGTTCTTTATTACACTTAAATCATATAAAGTTCACAAACATCATCATTTAATCAACTCAACTCTAATTATCGCTAACACTGTACTTTCAATTATCGCAATCTAATTACACACTATCGCTTTTTTTATTACTTTCGCTTCTTAACACTGCAACGTCTAAAACAAGACTCTTTTCTTGGCGATGACAACTGTTATATTTATACCCTAGAAACTCTCCGGATTATTCTGGAGTGTTCAATTCCAAACGCTTCTTGACTATTCTATTTGTTCTATTCCTGAACTTTCCTGTAGATTTCATAATCGATTCTCCGAACCTGAAGTCATTTACTCTCCGAACCTGAAGTTGTTTATTGCCAGTAGATGTCACCAGTTTTGTGTTTTGTTCACTCCCAAATGTCCTCTAGAGGTTCCACCGTGCATTTCTTCTAGAACATCTTTGACGTTTGATGCCGGCACGACTATCTGCATTCGGAAAGATTCGCCATTAGGTGCTTCCCACTTGCGTTTTAATATACCATATTCAACATGAAGAGAGTTCCATTGAGCCCAGTAACTTTTCAGCTTCTCACTCCGTTCCGAAATATCCTTCCAGTCTGGTCTTTCCATGTCTTCTTTCCAAGCAAGAATAGCTGAAATGTCCGGATCTTCTCGTTGTGCTGTTTGTAGGTCCTCGTTGTCCCAACCTGTAGATGGCTCCACGGTTACCAACTGTATAGTTGCTGTTGTTTCTTTTTCTTCCATCCGGGCGCAATGTTTGCATTCAAGTTTGCATGGACGTCGTGAAAGGGCGTCTGCATTTCCATGGATATGACCTCTTCGGTGTTGTATTTCAAAATCATAAGTCTGGAGTCGCTCTATCCATCTCGCCACTTGTCCCTCAGGATTCTTAAACTGCAGAAGCCATTTAAGCGCTGCATGGTCGGTGCGAAGGATGAATTTCTGCCCGTAGAGATATTTATGAAAATGCTTTGTTGAACTTACAATGGCAATATTCATGCTATCCTCGTTAGCGAGTCATGGCTGCAGCATCATGTACCGTCGTCTTTCGTTGCGATACCTGGTTTTTATGTATTCCGAAATGATCGGTTAAGTCACAGGGGAGGTGGTATTGCAATCTATTTGAGGGACAATTTAAAGGCTAAAATCGTAGATTCTTGATCGACTGGGGAAATAAAATTTTTATGCTTGGAGGTTGTAGTTGGTTCCGGGAAATGCCTATTATGTGCTGTGTATCGCCCTCCTGGTGTCTATAGTGAGCAGTCTGTTGTACAGTTTACCAATGCAATGTCACACTTAGTACACCGATACAACGATGTTATAATTGGTGGTGATCTCAATGTTAACATCCTGATGGATAATGTGATGACTGATAGGTTCTTGTCTGATATGGTGGCGCTCCACTTGGATGTAATAAATTCTTTACCTACTTTTTTCAATTGTGCTAACCCTTCACTTCTTGATCTTGTCATGGTTACTAATAAGAGTAATATCCGATTTCACAACCAGCTGAGCCCACCAAGTATGCTTGATCATGATATACTCTTTATGACTTATAATCTCTCCCCGGAGGGTGGGAATCGTAAAAAGACTTTCTGCTATCGTGATTTCAATCATCTTGATAGTCTTAACCTGATAGATGATTGCATGTCACTAGATTGGAATGACATTTTCCTTCTTCCATCGGCGGAGCGGCAACTATGTAAATTTAATGAGTTGATCTCTTATTTATATAATAAACATGTTCCACTTAAAGTCAAACGGATCCGCCCATATAGAAATCCATGGTTTTCTGATGTAATACGCTCTCTCATTGTAGAAAGGGAGTTCTTATATAAACAATGGAAACGTCTACATACTTATTACACCCGCACACTCTATAAACAAGCTCGCAACAAGGTCATTTCTGCAATTAGGAGAGCTAAGTGTGAGTATTTTTCTTCTAAATTTGATCCTAGCTTACCTTCCAAAACCCTGTGGGGAAACCTGAAGCGAGCTTCCATTTATTCTGATGTCAACCCTGAATGTCCCTTCGATTCTGAGGAGCTTAACCGGCATTTTATTTCAGGTCCAGCAACAAATTTATTTATCAAACAACAACCTAATATGTCCTTTCTTGCTTTACGTGAACAAAGTGTAAATTGCTTCTCTTTCCGGTGTGTGGAGAATGATGAGCTTTTTAAATCGATATACTCCATCAAGTCCCATGCTACTGGTTTTGATGAAATAAATCCTCGTTTTCTCAAGATATTACTGCCTTACATTTTCCCTTATATTCGGCAAATCATGAACACTTGTCTCACTACATCTCACTTCCCAGTAGTGTGGAAAATAGCTAATGTTACTCCTGTCGCTAAAATACTATCTCCTACAGAGCTGGCACACTACCGTCCCATCAGTATCCTCAGCTTTCTTGGCAAAGTCTTGGAAAAGCTTATGCGAGCCCAGATTGAAAATTACGTATCATATTATGATCTCCTGGCGAAATATCAGTCTGGTTTTCGGGCACGACACAGTTGTGAATCTGCATTGCTCAAGGTCACTACGGACTTGCGATCGGCTCTAGATGTCGGAGATCTTGGTGTGCTGGTTTTGTTGGACTTCTCTAGGGCATTTGATTGTGTTGTGCATGAGAAATTGCTGCGTAAGTTGTATGCAAACTTTTATTTCTCCTCTTCTGCTATTAAGATGATAGCAAGTTTTCTTTCAGATAGGTCTCAACAGGTGATCGTAAATGGAGTTTCGTCTTCTCAAATGCATCTAGCATGTGGAGTTCCTCAAGGATCAGTCTTAGGACCTCTCCTCTTTAGTCTCTACATTAATGATTTATGTGATGTGGTACATGATGTCCAGCTGCACCTGTATGCAGATGACGTGCAGCTGTACTTATGTAGACCTCGTGGACTTATTGAGGACTGTATCTGCAGAATAAATGATGATCTTTCAGAAATTTTTAGGTGGTCAATTGATAATCAACTGCTTCTTAACCCCAATAAATCACAATGCACAATGCCCTCTCTAATTCTGACCTTAATATTGAGGATTTTCCCCCAATTAAGCTTAATAAAGTGGAACTACCTTATGTAAACTGTATAACCAATTTGGGAGTGAAAATTAATAATCGTTTGAGGTGCTGTGACCATATTAAATCTGTAGTGGGTAAAATTTATGGTGGGTTGAGGAGGCTGTGGCTATCTGCCAATGTACTTCCGGTCGATTTGCGTTTGAGACTAGTTAGGACACTTTTGGTGCCTCTTTTTTCCTATGGTAGTTTAATTTACATGAAACTAGACTCGGTTTGTAATCGAAAGCTTGAGGTTGCTTTCAATGACTGTATACGGTTTGCCTTCGGTTTGCGTCGTTCTGCTCATATCACACCTTACAGATTATCGATCTTGGGTTGTACTCTGGACTTTTACTTAAAGGGTAAAGCACTAATTTTCCTACACAATCTTATTCGTTCAGGTGAGCCGGAGTATTTATCTTGTGAAGTTAAATTTCTGCAATCTTTGAGAGGACACAAACTTCTGATTCAACGCTTCAATTCATCCATCCTAGAAGGATCTTACTTTGTCCAGGTTGCACGACTTTGGAACTCCCTAACTCCTCATGCACAGAGTGCTACTTCTGTCGGTGAATTTAAGAAACTTATAATATAATTTTATTTTAAATTTTCCAAATTACTATGCTGATTGTGTCGAACACTTTTCTTTTTATTATTATTTTGCTACTATGTTTATTTAAAAAAATTATTTTTCTCTTTTCTTTTCTCTCTGTTTTATTTTTATTTTATTTTTTACTTTTTATTTTTCTAATGTATTGAAGTATTTCAATTTATTTTGTAGTTTATTAGCTAACCTAGCCGTACTTTAAAGTGTACTATTATAAGATTTTCAATCTTGTGTACAAATTAGAAATAAATGAATGATTGATTGATTGATTGATTGATTGAAGTAGCTCTTTTCCTGTAGCACAATAATTTTTCTCTGACTTTGAAAGTGCTTTGCTATAGTAAGCTACTGGAACTTCTTGACCATTCTCCTCCTGAGAAAGCACTGCACCAATACCTTCATTGCTGGCATCCGTGTCTAATGTAAATGTTTTTCCCAGCTTTGGATAGTGAAGTACTGGAGCCTCACAGAGCTGTTGCTTAAAATTTTCAAAACTTTCGTTGCATTTATCCGACCATATGAACGGCTTTCCCTTTTCGGTAAGTTGATGTAGGCTTCTTGATGTATCTGCAAAACCTTTCACGAATCGCCTGTAATAGGTAGCTAAACCAAGAAAACTCCGTAATTGATGTTTATCCTTTGGAACTGGCCAATTTTTGACGGCTTCTATCTTCTCTGGATCGGTTCTCACTCCTTGTGATGAAACTATGTGCCCTAAATATTTAACTTCATTTTTGAATAGAGCACATTTACTCGCACTGAGCTTCAATTTTGCATCTTTGAGTCTTTGAAGTACGTCCTGTAAGTTGTTTTTATGTTCCATGAACGTCCTTCCGATTACTATTATGTCATCCAAATAGACAAGACATGTTTTCCAGGTTAACCACGTAGAACACATTCCATTAGTCGTTCGAATGTGGCTGGAGCATTACATAACCCAAATGGCATTACTTTGAATTGCCATAAGCCACTGCCAACTGAGAAAGCCGTTTTCTCTCGGTTCTCGGGATGTATTTCCACTTGCCAGTAACCACTCTTCAAATCCAGCGTGGAAAACCATTGCGCTCCGGAAAGGGTATCCAATGTGTCATCAATCCGTGGTAATGGATAGCTATCTTTTCTCGTCACGTTATTTAGTTGGCGGTAGTCTACACAGAATCGGGTGCTGCCATCCTTTTTCCTAACCAGAACAACCGGCGATGTCCAAGGGCTGTTAGATTCCTCTATGATGCCTTGTTTCTTCATGGAGTTCATCATGTCTGCAACTTCTGGTTGTTTGGCTAATGGCAATCTTCGTGGTGTCTGTCGAATGGGCCTGGAATCTCCTGTATCGATTCGATGCTGGACAAGATTTGTTTTACCGTAGTCATCATCATTCATTGCAAATAATTCCGAAAATTCATCGATCACCTTTTTGGCATCGTTGTGTTGTTGTTCACTTAAGGCACTGGACGAAAGAAGTTTCTGAACCTGTTGCGTAGTAGCTGGTATAGTTTTTGTCTCCTTAACATTACTACCATTATCCAAATTGACGATTTGGTAAATGGGTTCACAATTTCCAATTATAGCACCTTCTTTTAGTTGTACCTCATTTTCGGATGTGTTGAGCACTCTGACTGGTATTAATGTTGTACCTTCTGCCTTCACTAAAGTCTTGCCAACAATGATGCTAGATGTAACTTTTGTGGGGTAAGGCTCCACCAGATAGAATCGGCAGGTCCCGATGTCATCAGTAAGCTTTGTCTATATTAGTGTCTCGGAGCATGGCGAAAGAGTAATATTTTCGTAGACCATCGTCCTTACTTTCGCAGGATAATCTGCTCCTTCTCCTAGTCTCATAGGAATTTCTATATTGCCATATTTGAGAATCCGCTCTCCGACATCCAGATTTATTTTGTATGTGGTCATGAAGTCTATTCCAAGAATGCATTCATCCATTATGTCTGAAACCAGGAAAGTGTGAGGAAATAGTAGTTCGCCTAGTTGAATATCTAAAGTTATTTCTCCAAACACCTGTGCTGCTGCTCCAGTTGCTGTTCTTAGTAGATATTTGGTGGTGTTGTGAAGCCATTTGTTCTTAACAAGATCTGCTCTAATAATTGATCTTGAAGCTCCAGTATCGATAGTAACTGCGCAGTCATGTTTTCTTACACTTCCATATATAACAAGACTGCTATTATTTCTCTGTAACTGACCTACTCGGATGATGACTTCGGGGCTGTCGATTCCACCAACCAACTTCTGCCCCACAAAGTTGGTTTTTACTAGTTTTCCGACTGCTCAACAGGAGAGGCGATGCGACTAGTCGCTGCTTGATATCTAGTCTCTCCACGAAAAGCTTGTTCCCTGGCTCGACATCTTTGGCATTCTTCTTTCCCCTCTTCTTCTGGTGATTCCACTCGTCGACGTTTTCTGCAGTCTCTTTGAAGGTGCCCTGGTTTATTACAATTCCAGCATCGAAGGACACCACGTGAAGGCGGGCTCTGTAATGATTGCACTCTGTTACAAGTACATTCTTCCTCTGAAATTTCTCTCACTCGTACTGCACTCCGTGAAGCTTGTCTGGCGGATTCGTATGCTAATGCATAGGCTAGTGCTTCTGCTGTTGATTTCTTTCCTGCTAGCCTTAATAATTGTTGTAAATTTTAATCTGTAATAGCGTTCACAAATGCCTCCGTCGCCACTTCAATGAGAAAATCCGCATTCACTCAGGAGTATGACAGATGCGCTAATCTTTCTACATCTGCCTGCAGTTGTTGTAGTGATTCGCCATGTTTTTGAATCCTGTTGCGCAACTGTAGGCGATATACTTGCTGCATGTGCTCATCTCCGTAACGTAATTCTATCGCCTGTACTAATGAAGAGTAATTACGTTGATTTTCAATCGGTACAGTTTGTAAGAGTTCTGACGCAGGACCTCGAAGTGCTAACACCAGAGCTATAGCTTTGTCTTCATCATTCCATCCATTTACCTCTGAAGCTGCCTCGAATTGTCTCTTGAAGATATGCCACGAATTTTGTCCATCAAATATGGGAGGTTTCATTCTACCTGCACCGGATATTTCAGTTGCTACGCTTAGAGGCTGACGATGCTTTATTCTTTCCAGATCTGCTTTAAAGTTATCAAGCTGTTCCGTGACATTTTGTTGTACTCCCGACACTTGTTGTCGAACTTCCAACACTTCCTGCTGTATTCCTTCAATTTTCATATTTTGTTCGTCTAATGAAACTTTCAGAAATTTCTTCTGTTCCTCCAAACAAGTTTCTAGACAATTCTGCAAAGAATTCTTTTGTTCATCCCAACGGGATTCCAGAGAAGTCTTTTGTTCCTCAAAAGCATTCTTTTGCTCGTCCAGACGGGTTTCCATAGATTTCTTTTGTTCCTCGAGAGAATTCTTTTGTTCGTCCATAGATTTCTTCTGTTCATCTAAGCGTGATTCTAGAGAATTCTTTTGTTCGTCCATAGATTTCTTCTGTTCATCTAAACGTGATTCTAGAGAATTCTTTTGTTCGTCTATAGATTTCTTCTGTTCATCTAAACGTGATTCTAGAGAATTCTTTTGTTCCTCGAGAGAATTCTTTTGTTCGTCCATAGATTTCTTCTGTTCCTCGAGAGAATTCTTTTGCTCATCAAAACGGGCTTCCATTTTACTCATTAAAGTACTCAAAATCTGTTCCATTTTCATCGCAGGCGCTTCTTCAACTTCGATTTCTTCCAAGTTCTCTTCGAAAACAAATGTTTCAGGATTCTTTCCTTCCTCTATGAAAGATTGTCTAAGTCGCTCGACTAGAACTTTCTTTATGCCTGTCGTTTGTAATGACCGGTTCCCTAACTCCACTTTCAAATCCTGCGTTCGAAGCTCGTCCACTTTGCGCCCCATTATTTTAGTAATTCTCTTATAGATGAATATAAATTATTTTCCAGAACTTTCACAATTTAACACAATTTCTCAAAATTAATCACTATTTTAATTTTTAGTCAATTGCCACCACTTTATTTCGCGAATTTATCTCACTTCTGACACCAGTTGTTGCGAGCGTGGCCTTTGGTTCGTTATTTAAAACACAATATTAAATAATTAATATATAAGTTCTTTATTACACTTAAATCATATAAAGTTCACAAACATCATCATTTAATCAACTCAACTCTAATTATCGCTAACACTGTACTTTCAATTATCGCAATCTAATTACACACTATCGCTTTTTTTATTACTTTCGCTTCTTAACACTGCAACGTCTAAAACAAGACTCTTTTCTTGGCGATGACAACTGTTATATTTATACCCTAGAAACTCTTCGGATTATTCTGGAGTGTTCAATTCCAAAAGCTTCTTGACTATTCTATTTGTTCTATTCCTGAACTTTCCTGTAGATTTCATAATCGATTCTCCGAACCTGAAGTCATTTACTCTCCGAACCTGAAGTTGTTTATTGCCAGTAAATGTCACCAGTTGTCTCTTTCTATTTCACGTGTTGCGACGGAATAGAACAAATAGAATAGTCAAGAAGCTTTTGGAATAGAACACTCCAGAATAATCCGGAGAGTTTCTAGGGTATAAATATAACAGTTGTCATCGCCAGGAAAAGGAGTCTTGTTTTAGACGTTGCAGTGTTAAGAAGCGAAAGTAATAAAGAAGCGATAGTGTGTAATTAGATTGCGATAATTGAAAGTACAGTGTTAGCGATAATTAGAGTTGAGTTGATTAAATGAATGTTTGTGAATTTTATATGATTAGAGTGAAATAAAGAACTTATATATTAATTATTTAATATTGTGTTTTAAATAACGAACTAAAGGCCACGCTCGCAACAATATGTATCAATTTTCTCGTGCCGGGTTTAATGGATTTCCTTGTTCTTTATTTTTATATTTATGTTTTTCTGGGGCGAAGTAATTAGGTTTCTCTCTACCGTATTTATAGTTTACTTTCGCGATTCACTTAATTTTAGGTGATTTATATGAGCCGGGTTTTCCTATCTCGATTCTTTCTGCTAGAATGCTCTCGCGACCTCTTACTTGTCTCAATGCCAAACCAAGAAGAACCAAAAAAATGGCCTCTGTTGTGACTGTACCTTAAATCCAACCAGAAGTCACTGAATTCTGGTAGGTTAAGTATACTAACATGTCAATTAGATATAAGTTCCTTAGCTGTCACTCATGTATAAGAAGATTGATTAAAAAGTACAACGCGTGCAAATACGTCCTTTCAATTCGGTTCCCTCCTAAAACCTTTCCAGGCCACAAAAAAGATTTGGCAACGAGGATAAAATTTCAATTTTACGATTAAATAAACATCCACGTACAGTAGTGTGAGGTGAATTACTCTTGCCTTCAACTTTAATAAGTAATTTCATCATCCTCAATTGCCGTGCGAAAAATTTCAAAATGGATGCTGAATAGTTTGCACAGTTGCTGCGAGAATTCAGCGACAGCCAGAAACAATTACTCGAAAGTGTTGCTGCTACAAGAGCGCATACAGTCCCAAGTGGATCATTGGAACAAGGACAAACAACAGTAATTTCTTTGATTCCAAATTTCGAGAATTTTCTTTCTTCTAGGGAAAATTTCAAAATGTATCGTCAACGCTTCGAAAATTATCTGACAATGAAGGGGGTGTTTTCAAGTAAGACACTCTGTAGTCAGATGCTACTGAACTCAATCGGTTCGAGTCATTACCAACTAATTGTGTCTATAGTTTCACCAAAAACACCATCGGAGCTGTCTTACGAAGAGCTCACGACGGCCATAGAAGGGCATTTATGTTAAAAAAAGTGTACTGGTGGCCCAGCATACATTCCTGTCATTATATCAACAGCAAGGTCAATCAATAGCTGATTACGTTATTACTCTGCGTAGAGATATTGGAGACTGCCAATTTGTTTCGCTCTGCGATTGTAAAAGTAGCATTGCCGACATATTTCTTCGAGCACAATTTATACGAGGACTTCATGACAATTCAATGAGGGAACAGGTTTTACAGTGCGACGGTTCAAATTTTGAGGAGCTCGTAAAAAAAGCACTAGCTATCGAAGCTTCAAAATTAAATAGTCGACTCCTTGAATCAAAACAACCTTTCAGAATAGACACTACATAAAATTTCAAGACCATTTCACTACAACAATTCATCTTCTCACCGTAAAGGATATTCAAGAAGTAATTGCAACATTTCAAAGAATTTTCAACCGCATTCAAAGTCACGTTTAAGTTTTCGAGAATTAGGAATTGAGGATTTGTGCATTAGATGCGCTTCAAGTATACACACAAAGTCATGGATTGCCGAGTCGACAGAAATAAACTTTTTTGTAAAACGAGGGTGATTCTGTGTGTTTTGTCGATCTTGAATGTCAAAATAATCGACTAAATGAAATGAACATTTCTACTGATTTTTTCGTGTTTTTATTTAGCTCAGCAAGCCTTGCATGACGTAGAATGAACAGAAAATGACACTTCACATTACAAATTCAAAATATTATTTCGAATTTAAGCACTTGAATTGCTCTAATTAGGTGTAGAATTTCCATTTACCAGTGTAAAATTTTTGTCACAGCCTCTGGGAGCAGTTGACTAATTTGTCGATTATTTAGTCGTGATTTTTGACGTTTGTTCATCGAAAATTCATTATAGTTCATTTGTGGTATATAATAGTGAAGACCCAAAATGAACTGTATTAAAAGAAAAAAATCGACAAAATATGTCAAAATTCACGACTAAACAGAACGACAAAGAGATCAGAATCACCCCAGGTCATGTACAAAGGGTGTGCATACGTTCATTGACTTCTTCAAGGGCAGGACAGTTATTAAATTCAAAACCAATCCATACCGTTAGTAATATTCGAGCAAATGTGGAAAATTATGGTATTTTCAATGTGGTGGATATTTTTGAGCAAGAACATTTTACAGACGTATTTTGTAACCATTAATATTCAAAATCGTCCACAATATTTCGAAGTGGATTCTGGTGCAGGGTATACTCTGTTGCCACATACAAGATTTAAAGAACTCCAGCTTGGAATGCAGCTTCAAAAAACTGATATAATGTTTCGATCATATACAAAAAACGTATTCGTGCCTTATGGTAAATTAAAAGTCAAAGTTCAATATAAAAACAAGATATCAAACGAAGACCTATATGTTGTTCCTGACGAATTTCCTCCATTACTTGGTCGCATCTGGATGCGTCATTTGGAAATTGATCTCAACGAATTTAATCGCTCTAGCTCGAATATGACAATTGAGCCACACATATATTCAATCGACAATATCTTCTTAAAATAGGCTCCAATATTCGAACAAAGAGTTGGATGCATTCCTGGAATCACATGTTCTCTCCATCTTCGAGAGGGAGCCAAACCAGTTTTTGTCTGGGAACGTGATGTGCCGTATGCGTTACGAGAAGAGGTCAATAGGGAGCTTGATGCCCTTGAGGCTGATGGCATCATTTCTAAGGTTGATCACCAAAACCAGATGGGAAAGTACGCCTTTGTGTCGATTACAAAATTGGTGTAAACCAACAACTTCAATCAGCACATTATCCAATTAAACGAATAGACGATTCTTAATAACCTTCGAAATTCTCCCTACTTTTTCCGATTGGACATTTTTAGGGCTTATCTTCACGTAAAAATGGACCAGGAGAGTGCAAAAATTCAATACTTGGGTCATACAATACGAAATAATCAAATATTAAAATGTCAAGAAAAAGTCAAAGCGATCTTGGACATGCCGAGACCTGTTAATGCTGATGAAGTCAGAAGATTCTTAGAATTAGTTACATATTACTCAAGATTTATTCCAGACTGTTCAACAAAAACACATCTCCTAAGGAAACTACTGAAAGGAAGTTCAAAGTTCTTATGGACAGCATCATGTGAAGCTACATTCAGGAAATTTAAGAGCGAGATATCCAGTGATCGGGTTCTCATACCTTTCGATCCAGACTTGCCGATCCTACTAACATGTGACGCGAGTCCAACGGGAATCGCAGGAGTACTGTCACACACGGTAAATGGACAGGAGAGACCGGTTGCATTCGCGTCTCGTTCTCTTACACTAGCTGAACAGAATTATAACTATAGTCAACTCGACAGAGAAGCTTTGGCAATTGTTTTCTCAGTCAGCCATTTCTATATGTACCTTTATGGACATCATTTTCAACTTATTACAGATAATCAGCCGTTGATTCGAATATTTCATCATTCAAACAAGCTTCCAGCAATGACATCAGCTCGTCTTCTTCGATATGCATCTTTCTTATCAGGATTCAACTACGAGACGAAATTCAAGAAAGGCACTGACAACCAGCTTATCAAGGGTGCCACACAATTCAAGAATACAGGGCATGGATTTTTCAATAAATCAAGAGGTTCATGACATTTGTTCCTTTTCAATTCTACAAATTTCTTCAAATAAAATCACATCAGAAACTATAGCTCTAGAAACAGATATAGACCAGGAGCTTTCAAAAATTAAAAATGATCTCATCAACAATAATTCAAAAAACAACCAAGAATATACACTGAATAGTGGTGTTCTCTTCAAAGGTAATCGAGTCGTTATTCCTCGCTCTCTTCAAGCCAGCATATTAAGAGAATTACACAGTACGCACATAGGAATTACATAAATGAAACAGATGGCTCATCAATATTGTATGTGGACAGGTATTGATCGAGCAATTGAGGAAATATCTAAATCATGTGAAACCTGTGCTGCCACTAAATCAAGCCCGCCGAAGGCACTACTTCAGAAAATTATAACCAAAGCAATTGTGGGCCCAGTCATAGAAGACCCTACGTACCTACCTGTGATTATCGGTTTAATGCAATTTTATGATCTGGCTCGAATCTGCCAATAAACCTCCAGTGCTAAAACTGATTCAGGTATTGGCATGCGTTTTTTTCCAGTGAAGGGGGGGGGGGCATTAATAAGAAGCAATAAATTTGGGTTACACGGAAGAAAGTTTTTGAAATAAATAGCGGTGTTTATGAAATTTGTGTGTAAAAAAATCAAAATTTTGGAAATATTTGAGAATACTTTAAAGATGCTTAATTAACAAATACAGAGGAATACACTTTTCGACAGCTACTATTCTTAAATATTTAATAAGCCAACAAGAACCAAAATCTATAGGGTGGTTCAAAAGTTAGACTCATCAGGGTTCACGAATATTGGCGAAATCTTCAACTGGCCACAACTCCTAAAGGAAGGTTTCTGCGGGGGGGGGGGGGGGGGTATGTGGAACAATTTTTTGATCAGCTTACCGCAAGGAATCGCGTGGTATACCGGAAGGTATCTTGATATGCATATTACACCAATCTGTTATCTGGGGAAAAAAGAGACAACGTAACATGCTTCAGATGTCAAAGATTTGGGCAGAATGGTGAGTACGGTGCCTATTCAAGCAGATGTGTAATTTGTGGCGGGGAACACGATTCTGAAATCTGCATAAGGGCAAATGAGAACAACGTAACAAAACAATCGCCGAAATGCGCCAAATGTGGGGCTTCAGGTCACCTAGTTGGGGGCTGCCCGAGTATATAAAATTTAAGGAGAAAAGAGACAGTCTCAAACAAAGTGCTAGACAGCTAGCCAACACGAGAAGAGCAACAGTAAACAACTCGATTAACAGCTTTATCAATCCAAATGTCTCCTTCGCTGCCACCTTAAGATCTAACACAGGAGTGCAGAAAGAGGCAGGTGGAGCCTTGAACAATTTTTTGAGCGGATCTAAAACCTTTTCAATATCCCTTTTAGGGACCTCATAGCCCGTATCACACAATTCTGGCCGAATTACGTTAATTTGCAAAAAAAAAAGAAGACAGGATGTTTGCTTACTTAGAATTTGTAGCCTCGATAGTTACTAACTGAGTGACTCAAACACTAAAATTCTTGTACTTAATATCAATTCAATGATAACACACGACAAAAGAATAGCATTTACATATTTGCTTAAGCAACACAAAATTAAATTCTGCCTCCTGTCTCAAACCAGACTGAACAATAAACACAGACCCTGGATAAATGGGTATAATATCATACGTAATGACAGTAGTAGGGGCACTACTGTCATTTTAGACAAAAATTTCAAATTTGCTCACATTCCCTTCCAAAGCGAATCATTCTCAGCCTGCCTTGTTTCATGAAACTCCTAATAGGGAGCATTTACATTTCGTCTAATGCGGATGCCAATCTTTCCAGAGAACTAGATAATGCATATAGCATTGTCAAACAGCTTCGATGCGGGGATCATAGGGCGTGATTTTCGGGTAACACAAGTTGGGGAGATGTGTCAATAAATAGAAACGGAAACACAATAGACAACTGGTTCTACAATAGCCTGTACCTTTCTTTGGACCTTTTGTCGCCTAACAGTCCTACATTCCCGAGATCCGCGTCAATTTTGGACTTTTTCTTCATCTCGGCCTCACTAGCTACCTCAACAAATAGGACAAACGCCCTAACCTGCAGCACAATACCCTCTCCCTCGGACCACTGTGGTGTCATCCTGAGCCTTAATATAGTGAATTTCTCGCCGCTCCAACTTACCCCACAAATCTACACAAGCTTTGAGAATACAGGCCTGACAGACAGATATGACCTAAATCAAAAACTTAACCGCATACACATACCAACAGAAGAATACATCTCAACAGAGAGATTGACAGTTACATACCAGAGATTAATGAGGATTGACTCGAATGTACCCAAAGACACTCCACCACTCGAAACATCAGATCCTACAAATACCACAACATTTCAACTACTACAAAAAGGCTACTGAAACTCAGAAACATCTGGCTCAGACTTTTAAAACGAACTTTTCATAGACACCTCAATAGGATCAATAGGGAATATCAGGAACTAAAGTCCAGAATACATTGCCTCAGCAAAATAATTAGGGACAGGGTAAGGATCGAGATCAATGAAGCCTTTAAGCAAAGATTAAATAGAATTGTCCCCTCACCTCAAGCTGTCAAGGAAATAGATCGAATCTCAGGGAGGAAATATTTCGGAATAGACATTTCCAAAGACGCCCTAACTTACAATAGCCGTGAGATATTATCAACATTGAAGACAAATTGGATGCATTTAAAGACTATTTATCTAACATATATGCCGAAAAAAACCATTATTTGATATAAATCTGAACGCGCTTGTGCATGAAGGCATTAATAATTTCAATATCACAGAAGTAAGATCCCATCTTGCAACATTTTCAAACTACCCGACTGATCAATTCACATTTACCTCGGTTCATAAAGTTCAGGTTCTCAGGAACAACCTGAATAACAAAAAATCCTCTGGGCCAGACCTTATCACTAACTTCATTATCCATAAATGCCCTGATTCACTTGATATAGTTCTGACATCTTTGTTTAACCAATGCATTAACAACGGACATTTCCCTCCAGCATGGAAAATGTCAAAACTTATCCCTATATCAAAAAAGGGAAACTCGAAGGAAGTAAGTGACTTTAGGCCGATTTCTCTGTTGTCCAACATTGAAAAATTGTTTGAAAGAATATTTGCGGAAAAACTAGAAAACATTTTTGAGGAGAGGAATATTATACCAAACAACCAATTCGGTTTCAAAAGAGGCCATTCCACGGAACAGGCCACTTTACTTCTGACCAACAAAGTAACACACAACCTTAGGAGCAAGAGGTGTACAGTCTGCTTGGATATAGATTTAGAAAAAGCATTCGACTCAGTGTGGCACAAAGGATTGTTATACAAAATCCTGCAACTGAATCTGCCCAATGGGCTGGTAGGGGCCTTCAAGAGTTTCCTTGAAGACCGAAAAACTATAAAACAGATCGGCACTGAACACACTGGAAACATCCCAGTTCACTCAGGGGTTCCCCAGGGTTCGATACTTGGACCACAATCCTTCAATCTCTATCTCAATGATTGCCCGTTTAAAGATCCTACGGCCGAAGAGCCGGGTGCAATACAGCGAAAAGTGTGGTTTAATATGCTTTAGGAACGTCAGTTGAAAGGGACACCATCTAGCAATCAGAGAAAGTAAAAATTTTAAACTAAGAATTAATAATAATAATATTACTCTTAAGTCCGAAATAGTTTACTTAGGTATAAAACTCGAAAACAAATTCCGGTTCAACCCAGATGCCAGAAAAGTACTAAACAAATCTAAGGCAGCCACGGCAATACTTAAACCCCTTCTAAGTTCTAAGAGCCTTACCAAAAGCACAAAATTTCTTTTATATAAAGCGCTGATCAGGCCAGTTATTACATACGGCTTCATTTCATGGTTCTCCGTCTCCCCCAACATTACAAACCAGCTTAACATATTTGAAAGAAAACTTCTTAGATTCTGCACAGGTAATACAGAAAACCAAACAGAAAATGGTTTGCCAACTCAGTACTCTACAATGAATCAGGGGTCACCCCACCCCTCCCCCACCCATTATTTGATAAAAATGGGAATGAAATCGATAAAGCGTTTAGAAAATCACAAAAATCCAATTATTAGGTCAATCTACGAACTTAATCAAAATGAATCACAACATCGACAATTTCTATCTGTCGCCAATCAATTTAGCACATGAGAGGTCCTTACCGCTTATATAGTCAAGTAATGTAAATCAATTCTCAGTTCCTTTCTACGGGAAGGCTTCGGTCAATAATTTAGTCAAACTATTTGTAAGAGCAATGAGCCCTCCAGCGATGCCAGATGTGAAGTAATTACTTCATTTTGAAGTATTTTTAACGTTGATAAGTATTGAAGAATTTTAAATATTTTTCTCTATATTAATGAAGTATTTTAGTTTACTTTAATTTTTTCTTCGCTGCTGTTTTATTTTAATTCGTTGTCTTGAAAGTTAGCAAAATTTCTCTGAATTCCACAAAAGTTGCAATTTATTGAACACTCTCAAATCAGAAGAAAGTTGTAATTTAATGAACGCATGAAAGTATGAAATGAAGCTAACTTCACTATTGGACTATGAGAGGGAAATTATGTTTTTGGCACTTTCTGACAGTTGATACAACAAAAAATTTCACATGAAGTACAAGTAAACAGCTTATTAAAAATATGGAAAATTTTGTCATAAGAAGTATGTAAGTCCTCTATGAAATATAGGTTATTATAACAGAGTTTTGATAATTATTTTAGAAGAGACTATAAATGCCAGGAAGCGTAAGATTCAACCATCAAGAGAGGATTTTGTTTCTGTGGATGCAAGAATCAAGGATACAAATAATAACCAATCTGTAAGAAATATTGGAAGTTTTAAAGCACATTATTTGAAAAATTCATTTATTGAAAATGTTGCTAAAATGCGGCGACGAAAATTTTCGTCATGTTGGTTACATAATGAAGATTTTAAACCTTGGCTTTGTCAATATAAGAATCCAACTAAAACAGATTTTATGATGTGGTAGAACAAAAACAACAGCAATCAAAAAGAATGTTACAGGAGCTCAATAGTTTCAGGATATATGCAAATACTTAAAAGATAGATTTTTTGCCATAACTGTTGATGAATCAACAGATATTTCAAATGAAAAACTCTTGAGCATAGTGGTACGTTTTTGTAACGATAATTTTCAAATTCGAGACAATTTTTTTTTCTTGTAAAGGTAGAAAAAGCAGATGCTATATCATTTTACTCTGCTGTAGTTAATATTTTCAAAGAAAACAATATAGATTATAAAAACAATCTTGTCGGATTCGCGGCCGATGGCGCCAGTGTCATAAGTGTGGTTCTCAACATTCTGTTGCAGTTTTGCTTCAAAAAGATTGCCTACATCTTAAACATTTAAGTGTATATGTCATTCATTTGGTTCCTTCTTCTTTGGAAACTGTTTTACGCGATATCTACAGTTTTATACAGATGGGGCAATTTCAAAAGATACAAAGTATTTTAGAAATTAAACCAAAACGGGTTCTTCACCCTTGCCAAACTAGGTGGCTTTCTCTCGAGGCAGTTGGTTTGAGAACTCTTGAACTTTTTGAATGCTTAAAATGATTTTTTAATTTTGCATCTAATATTGACAAAATCAGTAAAGTCGAAAATATTTTGATAACTTTAAATGATCCAAAAACAGAGCTTTATTTGAAATCTCTCAGTTTTGTTTTACCTATAATTAATAATCTAAATAAGCTATTCCAGTCAGAAATCCCTAAAATTTATAAGCTGTATTCAGAAATGAAAAAATCGCTTTTAACAATCTTAGAATGCTTTATTAATAAAAAATTTTTACAAGATGTGAAGATCGAAATTGTCCAATTTAAAAATTTAGGAAACCATCGGCCTTTAAATGAAATATACTTAGGCGCAGCTGTTTCCTTACATTTAACTATGCAGAAAGAAAAAGATTTCAAAAGAAATAATTTTAGACTTTAAAAGGCATTGCTTACAATTTTATGTACAACTTGTTTCAGAAATATTGAAAAGATTTGATTTTGATAAACAAATGCTACAATGTATATGTTATTTCTAGAAAAACTGAAACTATTGCAAAATTTACCATACTATTTCCTCATTTGGACCTTGTTAATTCGCTGCAGGAACTAGATAATGAATGGCGCGAAATTATAAATCTAAGTTTTGATGAAATATTTGAAGAAAAACAAATAGAAAATATTAATGCTGAATACTTTTGGAAAAATATATTTTTTTTGAAAATGACTTACTATTAGTCGGCCATTTTTATATCAAAGAAGTCAAAAACTCATGTATGTAAAAACCTGTGAATTATAGTCTCAATAAAGTTTCTTTCAATCTTTGAATCAAGAGAAGGGAGAAAAATAAAAGTTTAGTCTTGCAGTGAGGAAAAAAAAAATCCCACTAAATCGAGAAGCTCGAGCATAATCCTGTAAGGAATAATAAAGAAAATAGACGCGGGAATAAGGAAAAATAAAAATCTTGACAGATAAGTGACAAAAACAGGATTTCATAATTTTTTTAAACATATCTTCGCAGAAAAATTCGAGAAAAAGATACGTATTCTGAGTTCGAACATTCAAAGTTAAATTAATAAATAATATTGTGGTGATTTATTGAGCTTAATCCGATCCACGGAGAGCCTGAATAAGAAAAATAAAGAAAATTGAATTTCTTCGTAAAATATAGTGTTAATGAGTTTGAATATATTAAAAATATAATTGATAAATAATTTAGTATCGTATTTACCGAGCATCATCCGGTCCACGGAGCGCCTAAAAGAATTTAGAATTTACATTTCTTCTCCATGACATTAACAAAGTTATGAGCATTCATAATGTAATTAGTAGATAAGATTTTCGTTGAATTTACGTAATGAATTGCGTAATCCTGATCGAGGAGCGCCTGAAAAGAAATGTAGAAAACGTATTCAGTGTGCAAAATGATATCGCCGAACTATTGTAGTGAATTCAATCCATACGCAGTGCTATCCAGTTACAGGAGCACCTAAAAATGCAGAACTATTATTATTATTCGCGAGATGTGCTTACACATAAGTTAAATTTTTATTGGATATATATCGCCGAACTATATTATTGAATTTAATACTTACGTAATGCTGTCTAGTCGCAGGAGCACCTAATATGAGAAGAAGTATTATTTGTTGCGATAATTGCAACAATCAGTTATATTTCTAAGTTATACGTCAACTAATGGTATACGTTGATCTATAGATGTACCGATTGCCGTCCTTGTACAGGAGCACTTGAAAGGGATAGAGGTTATTGTTGTTATGCTAGTGTCAAGGAATCAGTTATAGTATCGAATAGAGCATAGAGAGTGGATGTCGTCCCCAAAGGGAGAATCTTCCTCGGGCGCGTTTCAGTAGATCCAGTGCTAGTTTGCTAGTGATTACTCCAGAAGGCCTTCTTAAGGAAAAATAAAAAAATAAATAAGTAAAATATTGAATATTGAAGTCCACAAGACGATGCCCATCATCATCATAGAGCTTCGGGGGTGATATTAAGAGAAAAAAAAATACAAACACTAATTACTAGTCAGTATAACTAACTGTATTGTATAGGTTTTGGTATGAATAGATGATAAGATAGAAATAAAAAGATATCTACAATGTATTGAAGCACTTAGGAGTTTCTCTTACCTTTCCTTTTCCTGAAGTTTCTCTCTCCTCTTCAGCAGGTGAAATACTAGGGACATCGCAAAACCAGATGGCAGCAGTGTCATGGACAGCAGGGGAAAAAGGGGATTTCAACATCCGATCCCCAGGATGTTCTTGAAGTGAGTGGTGCACGAGGTCCCTTATGTGTGTGAGTTTTTCTGTCCTTTTTTTTTGGTCGTAGATCTTCGTTTCTTTTTTTTCTAGGCACGATAAAGTTTTGTTTATGGCAACGTGACAGGCAGGTATTTCTTTTGGTGAACCCACCCCGTACTCTCCGCATATGGACCGAGGTGCTAGCGTGCCGGCCTGATCATCCTGTCAGGAAGTGAGCGGTCAGCTCTTGCTGGCAGTCGAACTTTACGTCCTCGAATCCTCGCTCTATAAAAAGCTACCATAACAAAGTTCCTTCAATAGATTGCTATCCAAGGACGTCTCTTCCATGATAGTCACGTTGACTCCAGAGCCTGTTTTTAGATGGCAGCACAGGTTGGCTGCATTGCATTCCTCAATGCATA
Organism: Dioctria linearis; assembly: GCA_963930735.1. Taxonomy (NCBI): domain Eukaryota; kingdom Metazoa; phylum Arthropoda; class Insecta; order Diptera; family Asilidae; genus Dioctria; species Dioctria linearis. The sequence continues at coordinate 272,302,173 of OZ005740.1, read as the reverse complement.
TTTCCTATTGGAATCCGATCAACTTTCATCTATACACTAGATTGCTTTTGCAGTATCTTATTTTAAATTTATTTACGAGTACAGTTTTGTTCTTGGTCCCATTAATGTGTTTTAATATTTCCAAGAGGAGTTAATTCGCATATATTCTCAGACTTATTGCGAGCTTTTGACAAATCTCAAAATTCAAACATTAGACCTGAAAATTGCTATCAAATTGTTCGTACCTCATTTTTATTACTTCTTTTTCTTTTGGCACTATGCTAAGGTGTTACATAAGTAAGACATGGAGAAGGACGAAGTTATACGTTTTTTAAGTAAATCTTTTTTAGTTATACAAAGCGGAGCGCACTATGCAATTCGGGTTTCAATTATTTACAAGCTCATTGTACAAAGTGGATTAATAAGCTACACGTACAAAATCATGAGCATATTTTATTTATTGCCCAATTTTATATTTTTATCAGAAATTTCATCCTATGAGACATTTGGAAATAGGAGATATGACTCTACTCGTCTTTTTTATGGCACTCAAAGTAGGCTCAGTTAATGTGTATGCAGAAGTATTTTTTGCAAAAGTATCTTAATTTTGGACCGTTCATCCCATAGTGTGTCGGCTTTTTAGTGAATCAATTCTTTTAAATCTATCGTTCCATGGAGAAATTCATACGTTTCTTGATTGCACGTAGTAATATCACGTAAATCACACATCCAAAAGCCATAGATAAGTAAACCTAATACGTTGCGGTGGGACGAATTTCTGTCCAGCCAAATCCGCTCAAATTGACTCAAAATTGTGTCACGAATCAGGACTGACTAGATCGGGACATGTCATTTGGTTTATCGATTTAGATTTGATTAGAAATATGGAATGGTGTGCAGGCATTGGCCTCGCACTCACAGCGTTCTGAACAATCTATAGTGAGTCCCTGTTCAATTTACTCCCTTTCTAGGTTTAGATTGCTAATAAAGTCTATTGATCTAATTTAATGGATTTTAAATGAACACATCTGCAACTTATGAGATAATTATTTACACCACCATCGCCTTTGTTCCTTAGATTCTGTAAATGAAAATTCGTTAATCAATTGAAAAACATAATTTTATTAATATTTTTTTATTATTGCAATTTGATAATCACAACTTGAATAAATTGGAAACTAAATTAAGGAAAGTGAATTGTCTTTTCTGCGATATTCTAAAAATTTGCTTGCTTAAAACAGCATTGGCATAAAAACTTAAAGCAATATAACATACAAAAAATTTTGTTTATACTCAGTTAATACTATTCACATGACTTTTTTTTTCTTTTACAGCGTTCATATAATGTACTTACACATTATCACAAAAGTTTAACTAAGATTTAGGTATATACCTACTTATAAAAAAAATAATTACAATGTGTAGATTTTGTTTAAGTTGCATATTTCTTACACACTAATAATATCGGTTTGCGGTATCATATCATAGTTAAATTTTAGCTTTTGTTTTTTTCTTTAAATTACTTCAAAGTTATATCATTCGCTTTGTAAAATTAAATATGTGTTTTTTCACGAATAGCCTTTAACTCAAAACCTAGCTGATTCCATAAATACAAAATCGAATCGAATATCGAAAAAATATTGAAAAAAGGAAAAGTAAGAATTAAAAAAACTATGCTTATAGGTATATGCACCAGTCCTTGTACATTCAGTATAGTGTTCATACATTTCTAACTTAAGAGGAGTCAGTACCAAGATTTGCGGCAAACTATTTGTAGCAGAATAATGACATATCTCTTAAATTAAAAGTAACGAAGAACTTTAAAAATAACGTCGGCAAAAATTAAAAAAGTGTATTGGAATGGAAATTTTAGCTCGAAAACGTGTAAAAAATGGTAAAAATTGAAGTTTTTTAAATCATATTCCAGTTAGTATGTATGTTCATTTCTTAAGATTGTGACCATTTTAGAAAGTTAAAGCCTAGATTTAGCAAATAACGTCGAGTTTTCTAATTTTTAGTGGAGCTTTTTTTAATTATATGATTGTAATAGTACTTGGGTTTTCTCCCGATATTTCACCGACAAGAAATTACAATATTTATTTGAAAGTTGTTTAAATACAAACCAAAATACATACATAGTATGTTTAACAATTGTGTGCAAACAAAAATTTAGGAGAGTTAATTCTCGTTAAAAGTTTTTAATTTATTTGAACTGCAAATTTTCATTTTTCGTCATAAATTGTAAAATTTTATCACATGTTGGGTTTTTGTCTTTTACGCTAGATGTCTCTAATGTGGTCTGTGGTCTAGGTTTAGGCTAATTTTATATGAATTTTCTCACTTTCAGGACACAAACCGACGTATAGTAAATTTTATTGCCTACAGGCTCGCATTGAAACTTTTGCTGAGTACTGACTCCTCTTAAGTCATTCCAAAATCCAGAGTTGTTATATTGAAAGAAAAAGATTACACCTGAGCTTTAAATTTTAGCAAAGACATTCCAGCCTACAGGCCAGCCGAACAATTTGGTTTCAGCCTGCGCTTGAAAATTAACAAAAAATTGTGAAAACTATAGAAGTTTTGTCAAGATATTCAAAAGCCTTAGCAAAGAATTTAACCAAAAATAATGTACAAAAAACCCTCAAGATGTCGGTACATGCGGGGCATGAACTGATTATCCTATCTCCTCAATATCTATGGGTATTACTTATCTGTGACCTGAGCTTAAATATTATCGAGAAAAATTCCTGGAAAGGCACAGAAGCGCCTTCAAGGGGGGGTTCTGATCATGGGGAGTTTCCCCACTCCAAATAAAATTAGAGAATTAATCAATTGAGTTATTTGAAAAAATATATATAAATCAACTTCAAAAAATTATAGAAATATTGTTATTTCAAGTCTTAAAAAAGAAAAATTTGTTTCAAGAATACTAATGTTTATGTGTATAGGTTTTTCTCAGAATTTCATTTGGGGTGATAATCAGATTCACTTGAGATTAACTTACATTATTAGTTATGTTCTTGAGATATTTGACAAAACGGATGCAAAGCTCCGTTTAAGAATCATATGGTCTTATATGGTTAATTACAAAAGAATGCAAAGAAGGCAGGACATCTGCGCCTTCATTATCAGTTAAGGTATGTTGTGTAAGAGTCCCTTCTGGATCGAATGTGGTGTGCTTGATTTTTTATGACAAGGCACGAATTAGTTTTTTGGATATGGGCTGTGACAGCGGCAGGTGTTTAGTATACCCACACCACAGCTCCCCTGCACTAGCCGAGGTGTTAGCTTGCCGCCCTGTGCTAACGGTATTCACAGAGTGAGCTGTACGCTCATGACAGCTCACGACAGAATGGACTTCAAGACCAGGCTGTTATGGTCCTAGCATACTGTATGCAGCAGTAGGCTACACTGAAGCTAGCAAGAGCCTGATACATGTAAGCTTTTACCTATGTGGAAGGTGCAACTTGATTCGGCTAACCAAACGTCACCTAATTGACACAGAGGAGCGCTTCCATATAGCTAAGTTTGATGACAGGAGAAGAAGAAGATTATTGGCGGACAAGAAAGAAGCAGACATTTTGATGTGAAAGATCTGATTTTTCTGTGAGTTGTTCGAGAGTACTGAAGAGGTAGAGACACAATAAGCTTTTTTAAGTTGCGTGGGATAGGAAAAAGTAATATTATTCCGTGAGTGGAAGTTTAAAGATTGCGACGGCGTCAAAAAGAAAGAAAATTTTTATAATTTCTGAGGATTCGACTTAAACAGGAGAGGAAGAAAACAAAATCTTTGAAGGGGAAACGTGGATTTTTCTGGATTTTCTGGAAATGCGGTACCTGGATGCCTGATTGATTTTCCTGAAGAGCCATGGGACGATAGAAAACTATAGATCAACAGAGTAATTGAAAAGGAGATGAAAACGAAAGGAGAAACGTGACAAGGTTTTTGCTGGAATTTAATTTTTTAAAGACATATTGCTTAACTTACCTATATTGAGAAAACGTTAAGTGAGATGATAATTGAAAATCGCAAGTAGGATAACGACATGAATTTATAGGAATAAGTTTCGTGTTGGAAGAGCACTAGAGAATTAGATTTTTTTTAAAGGTTTACAAGATTTTTGTTGAACATAAAAATTCTTCTGCCAGTATATAGGTTAAAATAATTGAATGGTAAACAGCGTGAAGACTCACGACAAAACATATGACAAGCTGAAGTGCAAAAAAGACTTGACGATATATTTTTAGTAAGAGAGCTGCAAGTTTTGGGAAGATTTGCGTTTTGTTTTGTTAGAGTTGTTTTTTTGGTCTCAATGATAGGAAAAAAAGAATTTAAAAATGAAAATCGGTAAAGTAAAGAAATACATGATATTGCGAGTTCAATCTGACCTTACAGTCCTGAATCTTAAAGATCTGAAAAAAAGACGTCAATAACATGATATGAGACTTTATTGGTAGGAAAGTTTTTTGTTTATTGTATAAATTACAACAAAGAATCTAAAATTCAATATCAGTTTATATAAAGTACAGAATTCAGAGGTTAAGGTGCTAAAGTTGAGGAAAACATAAAACTGTAAATTTACAAGGACATATGAGAAGTATAACTAAGCGATAGGGCTGATAATTTGATACGCTACCCACGACTTGGTTTAATTGCTTACCTAATTCGGGGTATTATTCGCATTAGGCTCTTATTGCGGACAGGTTATGAAATCTTAGCGCTAGGCGACACTGTCAGATCGATACCGCTTCTTATTTCTCGGGTTGAAGAGGTCCGTCCACGTAAAGAATAACGATTGGGTCTTTACGACAAGATTATTAAAATAACAACCGAACGATGTCTTAACTTTCTACCTTTTCAGCATTTTAATTGTCAGATATCCGCCTCCAGAGAGCTCATTCGAGGGACCGGACGACACGTGAGTAAATTGTCAGTATATTTCCTTTTGATTATTTTATTGTACTATTTGTTTGAACATTGTGTTGATAAATCATTAAATATTACGTTAATACTGGGGTCGGAGCAAGTGTCATGTCCTAAGTAAGGGCGTTTCGCTAGTAACAAAACGAAAAGACAAAGCTCAGGCTGGCTATGCCAGTTCATTTTAATCTTCTTGAGACGTCTAACAGGCCATGCAACCACTTGAGCGCGAAGATTAGATGTGGTATATTCTCCGGTTTGACATAGCTAGAAAACAAAAAGCGACAAAATAAAGAAAACATAATTAAATATACACTTCTCATGTGACCTGTAAGTAAAGAGGAGATAGTATGAGATTGTTACTAGAAGTATTGGTTTAAGAAGAGTGTGTACACTAGTTGTTGTTATGGTCGTAGCTCATTGCATATAGCAATATGCTACACCGAAGAGATACTGCAGCATGTGTGCCGGCCTGTGGAAACTGAGAATTGAACCCACCCCAAAAACTCGACGAACAAGCTCTAACAGGCGACTGAGGAAAAAGAAGAAGAGAATCGACAGCTGTCTGTGGAAAAAAAAATCTTGACAGAGTGATTAAGGCTAGAGAATAAAAATTGATGGTGGCCCACACACTTTATAAATAATTTCCGCCAATTTGTCGCTGAGCTTATCTCCTCGTGAACCTGTAGGGTAAGAAGTTGTCCAGAAGATTTCAAGAAGAATCGTACTTTGAGTACTTAAAAGGTCAACCCCGATACGTCAGGGACTCCAGAGGGCTCACGTATAGGTGATCATTTTCCTGTCGCAACATAAACGACTTCGCAGTATATATGCTCTTGGGTATATGGATGCAGTAAATGTTCCCAAAACGCAGCGCAACAAACATCGCAGAGTCGTTCAGAACTCTTTGGACATCGATTTCACAACAGATGTTTTCTAGTATACATTTCGTCGCTCCATGGGTTTTCGATGTACGTGAAAAATCATAGCCTTGCAGCATTATTGTGAAAATTTTTGTTAGTAGTATCAGGAGTATTATAATTCCTGCGAAATAAGTTTTTTTAACAGAGTCTTGACAGGTCATTCTCGGAGGCGCGTCTGCGTGGGACCTGAGTAATAACAAAAAAACCATGTAAGTTGTAACCTCTTTGCATGATAATTAATTTTTATATTTTTGTACTTATATATTTGTATAATTTCCTAATATTACTGCTCCTCTCTAGTTCCAATTAAATATATATATGAAATCGTTGTTAGGAATGTACCCTGGGGAAAGTAACATCCAGGCCAGTAAGAAAAAGGTTAGGGCAAAATAGAACAAATAAGATAGGAGTTTTGTTTGAATAAGAATTTATTAGTTTCAGATGCAAGTATATATACATTTTTCTCGCTGATGAGTTTGATTAGGTTTTTTTTTATGAATTTCGATAACATACTTAAACTTATATATCATAAGTTTTAATTAGACCATTATTATTAATTCCTACCATATACGTATCAAGTGAGATAATTTTTCTTATATAAAATTATTTTTCATCAGAATTTTTATGGATTCCAAGAATAGGCTTGCGAATATTTCTTATATGTATATAATAATTTTTGATTCCCAATATGTATATACTTAAGCAATTTTTCTTATATATATGATAATTTTTGATTGAAATTTTTATTAGTTTCAACTACTTATATATGTATATCAGCAAATCTTCCTCATGTAGATATCGCTCATTCATTCCAGAAGCAATTAAGAAACGAAATATGAGATAGGATTATAGAACTGAAAGATAATTAAGAAAAGGAAAATCAATAATATGTATTAAGGTAGCCTGCCACGCATGGCAATAAATTATTGTAATAAACCCCACAGTTGTGAAAATTAGAAGATGCAGTCCTATCGAGTTTTCATTTCCTCCTCATTCTCCCGGAGCCATCTTCGATGGAGGTTGATTAGGTCCGTTACTTCGTTCTTTCAGAGCATCAAAAGGGACTCTGAAAATGTCTGCTCTCAGAGTCAGATGGGTGGTTGGGGCATGCAGTGTAGAAGGCATACCATCGGCGCCTTCATTATTGGGTGCGGGTAAGTGACGTAAAGGTCCCTTCAGGACCGAATGTGTGGCGGTTTTTCTTGGTGAATAGCCACGAATTAATTTTTTTTGATTATGGCAGACGGCAGCGGCAGGTTTTTCGTGGAACCTCCCCACACTCCCCGCCAATGAGCCGAGGCGAGCTAGCGTGCCGCCCTGCAGTCAACGCTGTCCGTCGAGTGATCTGTCAGCTCATGCTAGCAGTCTGGACTTCACGTCCAAGCCAACATAGTTGCATAACATTGTCTGTGTTGTTATTCAGCATTAGGTAGGAGCGCTTTGCCTCCAGTTACTTGCGTGACAATTTGTAATCATTAACGGTTTATAACGTAATGGAACTGTAAAGTTTAAATTCCTTTTCCTTCACTCTCCTGGAGCCCTCCCCGAGTTGATGGTTGAATGGGTTCGCTTTTTCTCTCTTTTCAGATGATCATAGGGACAATGAAAATACTCTGCCCTCAGTGTTGTTGGGTGGATGGGGCAAGCAGACTGAAGGCAGAACATCTGCGCCTTCACAGGAGGTAATGGTAAGTGATGTAAAGGTCCCTTCTGGACACGGTGTGTTGCGGCTATTTCGTTTTGGCACGAACATTTTTTGTACATGGCAGGTGACAGCGGCAGGTCTTTGTGGAACCCCCTCACACTCTCCGCTAATAGCCGAGGCGAGCTAGCGTGCCGCCCTACACTTCAACGCTGTCTACCGAGTGATCTGTCAGCTCATGCTGGCAGTTTGGACTTCACGTCCAAGTTCAATCACTCAGCATAGTTTTATAATAAGGCAAATTCGCTTGTACGGGAATATTTTAAAGTAAATGGTCGGTTGAATGCAGAATTCAGACAGAAGCTAGTTGAATGCATAAGTGAATATTTTATAAATGCTGAAAAATCAATGACAAAACTTACATTTGAACATTGCTCGCTCGAAATAGTTAAAATGTTTCCTAAAAAATCTCCTGTATGCTGTCTAAATTTAAATTCTTAGAATTATTATATATACAAATTTAAGTTTTTTGTAGGAGAGTTATTTCATAGTAAAGGCCAAAAATAATAGCCTGATGAGAAAACTGTGTAACCGATACTATAATGACATACGAAAATATAGGAACTTGGACATGTTTCCTCGACTCATTAGTAAAAGAAAAATTGTTATGGTCGTAGCTGGTGCATGCAGCAGCATGCTACATGTAAGCTACTTCCTATAAGAACAGTGTAACTTTACTAACCGAACGCCACCGAATTGAGACAGCGGAAGCTGGGAACGAGAAGGAAAAAACCAAGGAGAAGAGCGCTTCCTCTTACTTTGAGTTTGACAGTCAACAAGTGAAGAAGGAGGACATGTAAAAGAGGCCTTGTGGTGCTCTGCCCCCCTGGAGGAAGAAGAAGAAGAAGAGAAGAAGATCCGAGGTGGTTTTGAGTAAAGCTGAGAGTATTTGAATAAGAAAATAAAATCGGAGAATAGCACGGAGTGATCTGTCAGCTTATGCTGACAGTTGGACTTAACGTCCAAGAGTAATCACTCAACTTAAATCTTCCATAACAATATGTTAAAGAAGGGGGATACATATACCCTGAGTGTCCAGGTCCTGACATACAGTGGCCCACATCAAGGAGCCCATCACTTGCTAGAATCATATAGTCGTATCCGGCATAAATTGGGCAGCACCTTATAGTAATAAGTCAGCATATTCGCATGCTGGACGTATATGGGACATCGTATTCACTTCCTGAAGCAGTGGCACTACCTGAAAAACGTTTTCGCGTATTGTAGGTACTCACATATATGCTGCATTCAGGCGTAGTCGCAGCAGGTTGTAGAATTTTCTGAACCGCGTGCTGTAGGAACATATTCATTTGACAACTCTGATTCAGGAGTAAGACGCTAAGTTAATTATCTTGTCCGCGGATTGAATGTCCATAGCTATTCACAACTCACGGGCCAAGCCAAAATCGTTAAAGAAAACATCCTTACTTAGTATACGTACCTGCGTGTATGGCACATCGACGTCATACATACGTCATACATATCATAATCTGTCACGTGATGAGCAGGACTACATACACGCTTCAACTAGTGAGATATTATTATGCAGCATTAGACGTATTTCGACAGTCCCGGTTCCAGCTTCTGGTTGTTATTATGTAAGAATCTATAATCTTACTCTTATAATTTTTGTTTCTAAATTTAGGGATTTCAATAGTATATATTCGTAGACATTTCTGATTTCATTGAATGTTTTGTGTTGACTGTAGACTGTCTAAGTAGACACGATGGGTTATATGTATGCACAGCGCAGCGCAAGTATGCAACCCCAACGGATCGCAGACATTCTCTTTGTTTTACTTTTGTTTCATTACAGCAAATGCGTCGGACTTTCAGGAGGCCTTCTGGAGACTTGCATACAACAATAAGTGAGAATTAGAGGTACCTACCTATTGTATAATTTAAATGTAGCAAACGTCCGTTCGGGCTGCTTCAGCAGACTTAGATTGTTGCGCTAGGCGCATACTGATGGCGTCGCGCTCAGTCATGATCTGGTAAAATTTATTTTGAGAAATTTAGTATTAGCTCCTTCCGAGTTCCTAAGTTGAGTATATATATATATAGGTATAGTTGTTCTCATTGATAAGGTTATCACACGTATTTTACTAGTTAAGGGAACCCAGTTTATTTGCCTGGTGTTGAATTTTACCACAAGATAATGAACTAAGGTTACACGTAATTTCTCTATTTTTTTTGCTCAAGTAGATGAACTTAAAATGTAACAATATGCTGAGATAGACTAAAGGTATCCTAAATACTTATCATTAGCCGTTATAGCTTCTGTACGTATGCTAATAGATAGAGAAGAGAATTGTTAAGGAATACATCCAGCTACGGGGATGAATACAAGTAGGAAGATATAACCTTATAGTCATTGTTATAAAGTTCCGTTGTAAATATATGTAAGCAGTCTAAATAATGACGTTGGGCTAAGTTTTAATTTCCTCCTCATCGTGAAGGTTGACTAGGTCCGCTACTACTCTCATTTCCGATCAGCAGTGGTTGGGGCGACGGCGGTGGAGGCAGAACATCTGAGCTTCCAAATAAGTAAGTGGTAAGTAGTGTAAAGGTCCCTTCAGGACTGGGTGTATGCGACGGCCTTTGATTTGGTAGGCACGAAATTTTTTGATTATGGCTGGTGGCACAGCGGGAGATTTTCGTGGAACCTCCCCACACTCTCCGCCAATAGCCGAGGTGAGCTAGCGTGCCGCTCTGCATGTCAACGCTGTCCACCGAGTGAACTGTCAGCTCATGCTGGCAGTCTGGACTTCACGTCCAAGTCAATCACATAACAATAGATGATTTTATCAAAAGTTTAATACTCATTTGTTTCACAGATTGAAGTAGATTTCAATAGAATATATCCGAATAAAGTGGGCTGAATTTTCAACTAAAATCTTGCCAGTATATGAAAAACAAATAAAGAACTCCTACTCAAAACATCTACTAGCGACACTTTTATTAAAGGATATTACCGATGGTAGTTTTATAATTTTTAATTCCAACAAATTATTTAATACACATTAATTTAACAGTATTTAAAGATTGTATACTTACTGCGCTGCTGTGTTCGATTTTATTATTAAAGGGTAAAATCGGTGCTGGAAGCAGTTTATTTATTATGGAAAGAATTCAAAGTTTTATTCTGACTGTTAAGGTAATTCTACTTGACGCCAAATGTGTCGAATATTTATCAATACAGATTTTATATTATGTACACAGTAAATATTTTTCTAGTTAAACTTAACTAGAGCGTAATCCAGTTAAGAAATACCACTGGATACGTAGTTGAATTACACTAGATTGACTGTACAGCATCTGTTCACATCTAGAATCCATTCAACGAATACTAGGTTCTAATAATATTTTCTGTATTAACTATTTCCAGCTAAGAAATATGACAATCTAGTTAAATTGACGAATATTCTGGTATTTCAGGAAACAGATTATTCCATTTAAATGGACAGTAATCTAGTTAACTGAAAAAGAAAGAAAAAATTTCAGGAAACAGATTATTCCATTTAAATGGACAGTAATCTAGTTGACTGAAAAAGAAAGAAAAAATGGAAATATGAGTATTCTAAATTGTTTTCCTCAACAAGAATTCTCAAATTTTAATAAATTTGAAACTTTGTCCCTCAACAGAACTTTAAAAACTACACCACTGGCAGTACATTTATCTTCCAAAAAATTTGTTTTGTTTACAACTTTGTGTATAAACATAAACACCTTTCTGTGCGTTCGTTCTGCAATTTAAACAGATTCCTCGCCTTCTTCCGCCTGCAGACTGCATTGTACACTCATTTCATCATATGCATTTGTTGTTTGCGTGAACAGTACGGCATTAACCTGCTAGTTATAAAAAATTGTTTCTAGCTGGAATTAACAAGTTCTAGTTAAATCTGCGTACTTCTAGTCAAAATTAATACTACGTCAACAGATTTTACATTGTTACTGCTTTTTCTATCACAGGAAGTCCTGCAAAATTGTCAGGAGTGAGCATTTCAATAAATTAATTAAAATATTTGAGCCTTATTGAGTTTTTATAAGTGCATATTGGGATTGCTATATAGTAAGTGTGTTTTATTTCTTTATTTATTTATATATTGGCTCGGCGTCTATAAATTCGTATAAATCTGTAGGAGAGGGTGTAAATCGGAATTCTTTTATTCTGAATGCATGAATTACTAAAACAGAAGACTCATTTTTATATCTATTATACATATATTTCTTAACAAAAATATTTTCAACTTAAATGTGTTTTACATGAAACTATTTCACAAGTTGATTTAAATTAGTTTGCATTATTTGGAGTAATCGCTTCGCTATACAATATGTTTATATCACCTTTCATAATGCTCATTTGCACAATTTAAATTACTTGTTTTTATTAATTTAATGAAAACTAGGATTGACCAATGAATTAAGATTAAACAGAGGGTATGGAAGAAGCTTGTTTAAATGGCAAAAAATATGCATAAAAAAGTTTACGAAGTTAAGAGTGCTATATTGCTAGTATGTATATAGAATTATAGCTCTTGTTTTAATCATACCAATTATGTCAGTTATAGGTTTTTAGTAGTTGAAACTTGTTTTGATCTCTGAAGATTCACTCCGGACTCCGGAGTACGTCACTTTGCAAAGGAGAGTCATTAAAATATTGCTATTTTCAGTTGAATCTCGCGTATTTCCAGATAGATGTGGAACAGTTTGAGCAGTTCCTACTTAAAGGCGGAATTGATACAGAAAGTGCTGCTATATTGAGAGGTTCGCTTATAATTAATAAGTAATTTAAGAAGAAGTAGAAAATGAAGCAGAAAAATTGTTAGGATAAGAGTAATACTTTAGAATCTCTTAAAAATAAAATCGAAAAGCTAGGAATTATTTAAAATTACTTAAATGTATGCAGGCAGTAAGTGAGATAGGCATAAAAACAAAGCAAATTTAATTTTTTATTAACTCAACTTTCTTTCTGAAAGTTTATAAATCAATAAAGTATGTAAAAGTTATTTTCATTTTAAATTCTTTTCAAAATGTTCGATTAATCTAGCTGTCGTTAAGAAAGCTGAAATTATAGAAAATAGGAAAAAGTTATGAAAGCTGATATGTACATATGTAGTCCTCCCGTAGTTGGTACTACATCTTTTTTAATTTTTAACAGCTGGTTGCTCAACTTTTTCAAATAAATTTATGGCCATATCTGCTTTCTCGGAATTTAAAAGTCTTGTAAGGCGAGGGTCTAAAAACATCCAAAGCTCCGTCCTTTAATGAGTCCTTAAATAACAGTTATATTCAATCTCTAATGAGAATGATTTGCTATATCTGTACACAACACTTGAATGGTCATTTAAAAAGTTTAAAAGAACACTTGAAAGAGGTTCATGGTGCCCCATTTATGAAAGGGGACTCTCAGGGAATATTTTTATGTTGTGAAAATTCTTGTAATGAAAAATTTTCGTCATTTAAATCCTTTTCAAGACATGTTAATAAAAAGCATTGCACAATAAAATGACCAACAAGTTCATGTGATATCCCATATTTTTCAACTGAATTGGAAACCGAAAATGATATCTTGCCAAAAGTTTTAGAGGTTCATAATATAGAACTATCAATTATAAATGCATTTAGTGAAATTCGCGGAATTACAAGTGTACCTGAATCGACAATCAAGTTTATTTGGGAAAAATACAAAGAAATTAGTTCAGTTATTACTTTAAATCTAGACATCAAGTAAAACAATTACTTCTCAAAAAGGGTATCGAAATAAATGATTACGATGCAATAAATTTACTGGAACGATTTAACATTTCAGAAAATTTTAAAGCTACTTCCACGTTCGAGAAACAAATTATATTCATAGAAAGTGATAGTTATTATGTCCATCCGCGCGAAATTCCGCTCGGACAGAGAATTGATAATGTATTACATAGAACAACAACTGTATCAAAAATTATAATTGAAACTTTTCAAAATATTTCCATAAAAGAAACTTTAATAAATCTTATGCGAAATTCAAATTTTAGAAGTATGGTAAAATCTGAAAAGTGTTCTAATAATAAAGAAGTTATCAGGTCTTATCTAGATTCCAGCTGCGCTGGAAAAAATGAGTTCTGACAGAAATATCATGATACCATTCGAATTAATTTATATTATGATGATCTCGAAGTTGCAAATTCTTTAGGATCAAAAAGTAGGGGACATTGGGGAATTGTGAGTCATGGGGAATTGTGAGTCACGTCAATATTTCACCATAATTGGAAAGTCTGACTCATGCAAATGGCTGTCATTGTCTTGTATTTGACCAAACTCATTTTCCATTAGCAATCGATGCGTGTACACGTACTCGTTCGTTCCGTGCGGCAACCACTTGGAAAATTTTCTCATTTTCTCAAAATATTTATTCCGAGCGTTTCTGTTTGCATTGATGTGACAACGATTTTCGGAGAATCGATAGGTAAATATATTCATAATTATCTTATGGCATCGACATTTCAACTTTTAAAAGGAATTTCGCATAAACATGCAATGAGCGAATCATACACGGCCCTCTTGTCAATCAAAATGTTTGGGGAATTGTGAGTCACTTTTTTTGGGGAATTGTGAGCCACAACATCTTTGGCATTTTTCAAGCCAATATCGCATTTTTAACGCGTGTTTTTTCTGAAGACGAAGAAGTTAACTTCTGCATACTTTGTATGGAGGATATGCCGAAGAAATTGAACCGAAACAATTCCATTCGCTGCGATTTATGCGATCGAGCTGTTCATTTGAAATGCGTCAGTACTGGAGCCTACCTATTTCACATGCCCGAATTGCGAATCCGAATAATTTTAATACCTTCCTTTTTATATATTTTTTTAAACTAATTGTTATGTAATTTCCAACCATAAAATAAATATTTTACAGCGATATTTTTGATTTTCCACTTAATTCAGACGGTGACTCACAATTCCCCAACATTTTTAAAAATCTCAAAAATGCATGTTTTTTGCCAACGCTCAGATTTTTTCAGCAGATAATAATTTCAAGATACTGCTTAAGCTAAAAGTTATGGTTTCCTTCCTAGTAACATAAACCATTTTGAAATTTAAAAAAATTTTGATTTTTGTGGCAGTTATCGAGCTTGGAAAAAGTGTGACTCACAATTCCCCATGTTCCCATACTTTTTATAAAGTTGTTGTCTTTTATTATAACATTCAAAATATTGATGTTCGATTTAATTCCAAAATTTTCAACATATTTTTATTAGCTGTGGCGTATACAAATGACATAAAGAAATACGGGTTTGAAAAAATTTTGGAGCCGTTTGATGAGGAAATGAAAATCTTGGAAAGTGATGTGGGTGTGGTGTACCTAGAAGAAAATGATTGTAATCCATTGCGCGCTACTCTCGTAAATTGCTTAGGCGACAATTTAGCCATACACGACTTGCTTGGTTTCTTTAGTCCAGCTTCAAAATTGTTTTGTAGGCAGTGCATAATTACAAAACCTGCATTTAAACAAAACTTTAGCAAACTTTTAAGCAAAGAATTTATTTTACAAAAGATGAATTCTGTTACTTATGCCCGCAAAATATATTCAATTACCTTGAATGAGGTCGAATATCGCCCTCAACTAATTGTTGTTCTAAGCGATGTTTTTGCTAAACACAAAAGTCCGTTTCCTTACTTTGTTTTAATAAAAGAGATTTTTGAAATCACAGATGAAATATATTTCAGTTGCTCAACAGTGCATGTGAAGGAATTTGTTGAGGATTTAAATGCCTTTAAAGTAAATATGGGAACTGATCAATTTATAGTACATTACAGAGAAATCAAGGATCCACATCCTAACGTTTTATGGCGAATTCAAGGGTTGCTAAATAAATATTTTGCATTAAAATATAGGTACTAAACTACGAAGAATCCGAAATCTTTTTATTCATTTTAACATATGGTAGAATATATATTATAACTAAATCCAATTAAAAATGAAAATAAATTCATATAAGTTATTCATTAGTGCATAAAATTGTAATGTTCTGTCTCTTATAATATAATATGTATACATACAGGGTGTTTCCTCCATGGTGGTCCATAGAGCAGGAGGTGATAGTACTCACCTAAACAAACAAAAAATCGTATGGCAGGCGGGGGGCCATATCAACCGTTTCGGAGTTACAGGGTGATTAAGAAAAAAAGCTAGCTTTTCACAAATCACCCTGTATCTTAAAAAGTACAGGGCGTATGGTCACAGTTAAGAGCTCATTGTATGCAGAACTTCAATGTCTTTTCAACGACTGCTCAACCAGAACCGTACCCCTCGCCCCTCAAGAATTATGGTTGTCTAAACTCAAAATTTCGAATTTTTTTACCTTTTTTTTAATTTGACCTCTATTATTTTTGCAAAAAGGTCGTTAACATAACTTTTTTTTATAAAAACTGAAAACTGTAGACTCTCTTCTTTAATTTGACCCATTACACTCCGTGTGTTAACTGTAGTCGTTAAACAGTTATTAACTCATCACCTATTCCGGTCACACTGAAACTAGACGATATTTTTTAAAATGACGTGCTGAGGGAACAAACTATTGTTGAGAATAGGTTTGAAAATAGGTTTGAGAATAAGTTTAGAGCTAATAACTCTTAAAGCGCTTCAGATAGCACATTGGGTGTAATAGGTCAACTTAAAGAGGAGAGTCTACAGTTTACATTTTTTATAAAAAAAAGTTATGTTAAAGAGCTTTTTTTAAAAAATAATAGAATTTATATTAAATAAAAGGCAAAAAAATACGAACTTTTGAGTTTAGACAACCATAATTCTTGAGGGGAGTGGGGTACGGGGCTGGTTGAGCAGTCCTTGGAAACGCCATGAAGCTCTACATACAATGAGCTCTTAACTGAGACCGTACGCCCTGTACTTTTTAAGATACAGGGTGTTTTGTGCAAAAATAGCTTTTTTTCTTAATCACCCTGTAACTCCGAAACGGTTGATATGCCCCCCCCCCCCCCCTGCCATACAATTTTTTGTTTGTTTAGGTGAGTACTATCACCTCCTGCCCTATGGACCACCATGGAGGAAACACCCTGTATATGCCTACACAGACTATCATTTATATTAAGGTCTTATTGTAATTTGTAAGACACTGTTTCAATTTATTCAAAATAGTTCAGGGAACCGACGAATTAGCTGCTGCAGATATTAGCGAAAATGACCTTATTTTACTTAATATTAAGCTTGGTCCACGGAAAAAAATTTTACGGCTTATTGAGCCATTGAAAAAAAATGAGAGAAGAGATTGTATCGTTATAGACGAAATGAATTGAATTCGATACGTCGATTTCGACGGATACATTAGCAACAGAAACAAATTCAAGGGTATCCACGTACATTCAGGTAATAAATATAAATATATTTTTACTTTCCGGATACAAGAAAGAAATACAAATTAGGATCGCAATCTGGTAGCTGTTTTGAAAGGAAATAAAGATGGAGTAAAAATTTTGGAGAAACTTCAAAAGGGAGAAGATCTTGAAGTAAAGGAAACTAATGTGCTTAACCGTATCCTAGTAGATGATATAGTCGAAATATGTGGACAGTAAGTACATATTAAATTTCGTTATTAAAAAAGACATAAAAAATCGGTTTTTATAGCTACCCAAGAACGGTAGACAAAGTAAATCTAGCCAAGGCAATTATTTCTACGTTTAAGCAACTTGGACAGTACCCAAATCCAAATATTCCTGCCTATGTAAGTGTTTGTGTAAATCTAATCGTTACTGGTAATCATATTATCCATAGGCACTGTGGTTTTATTCAAAGGGATCAAAGTCAGGAGAGAAAGCCGCTGGGAAAATCGAGTATCGGTTAGAGAATGTTAGACTGAAGATATTACCATCAAAAAAACGAAACTCGCTGTCATCATCCAGAAGAAAAAGATCGACTTTGATGGCTTTAAACACCACACCAGAAAAAAAGGAGAAGGTAAATAATAGTAAAATAGATAAAGTGAAACATTTTTGTTTCATAATATTTGTTTAGATCGACGAGCTTAGGAATACTTTACCCAATGATGACAATTTCGAGAAAATTAAGGATATGATGAAATCCACATTTAGCGCTAGAAGAGCAATGGCATTAGAAGGAACAGATTATAAAGGATTGTTGGTAAGATTACTCGCACTATTTTTTCTGCATATCTTGCTATTTCTCCCTTTATTAGATTGATGTTGATTTTATTATGTTAAGAAGTCACGAGGGAAACATACAAAACATACACGAATATGAATCGCATATTATGCAAAATAGTATATTTAAGGACTTCATCCTAAATGGTACGAAATAAGTGCGTGTACAGGGTGTTTTGAAAAGATGTGCTCCAAGATATACTAATCTACTCTGTGGGTATCCTGATCACAGTCTGTTCCGACGCCTTAATGTCCTTGAAAGGACTTATAAACATTTAAGTGCTACCGCCAACGTTAAGACTTTAAAATGCAAATTATGTGGCAGGAGTGGTTTGAGGGGAGAGATAACGGGTGTCGGAACAAACGTTGATCAGGACACTCCATAGATTCGATTGGTATATGTTGGAGCACATCTTTCCAAAACACCCTGTAAATTGTTCATGCATATCATATACTACATATGTATGTATGCCTATATGTTTGTTTTTACAGATTTCCTAAGAACGCTTACTGCAATTATGACCGAGCTTCCCAGCCGACAAATAAAAAGAGCTTCATGCCAGTTAGCTTCGAGCAGTAAAGAGTGGGAAACTAAAAGTTTGGAATCATTCTTGGCTCCTCTAATTCAGTGGATAGACGTAAGTGAAATTTATTTCAAAGTTCTTGTCGCTTACAATTTACTATTCTATTATTTCTATTTCTAATATCTTAGGTGCAAGAAGATATTGAAGACTACATTAAAAGGAAACAAGAAACACAGCCGTTTATTATCTGCAGGTCGGAGGAAACGTTTACTATAGGAATGTTTTATGTAATAGTGATGACATTTATATGTTTGTGGGCGAAAGCCCTTTGCATGCCTTCGACATTTTATATAAAGTGCACTACGTATATAATCTTAAGTGCAATAAAAATCTTACAAAATTTTATAATTTTTTCGATTGCTTTATTTATAAGGCCAAAAATGTAAATCCACTTGGAGTAGTATCAACCTATTATAATAAGTTGGAAAAAATATCAAAGTGCCAGAATTAGTTATTTTAAGCATCTTAAATAAGTATTTACCATCTATGCTCAAAAAGAAGGCCTTAATATATGTAATATGTATAGTTAGACAGTTTCAATTAAACAATTTTACCTTTTACTTTTGCTGAGATATATGTACCTATATAACCAAGAAATGTATATAAATATATACATATGTATGTATAACTAAATAAGCAGAAAAATATATATAATATGTATAGTTAGACAGTTTTTCAATTCATTTACACAATATTCAACGACATGTTAATATGGGGTTATTTGCTTCCTCCAAATGGTACATATTTTAGAGTTGTTTTACCTGAAAGGACCACCGGGTGAAAGAGAAAATGATGTAAATTTGAATATATGTATTATCCATTTTTATTCAGTATTAAAATCCAGGAACAACATGTGTGAAACTTTAAGCTTTACCAATAAATCTTAAAATTTCACACTTTAAATTTATTGTAACTGTGATTTCCATTCAAGAAATGTAGTTTGTATTTTGGCTGTACTAACAAAAGCTGGTGAAACTGAATACTAGGCGCACCTTCCAGAATCTAGGTTTGAACACTCAACTAGACAAGTAGTTGATGAAAACTGAGCTCTAGGTGCTCCTTCCAGAATCTAGGTTTGAAAACTCAACTAGACAACTAGTTGATGAATACTGAGCTCTAGGTGCTCCTTCCAGAATCTGGGTTTGAAAACTCAACTAGACAACTAGTTGATGAAAACTGAGCTCTAGGCGCTTCTTCCAGAATCTAGGTTTGAAGACTCAACTAGACAACTAGTTGATAAAAACTGAGCTCTAGGTTTGAAAACTCAACTAGACAATTAGTTGATAAAAACTGAGTTCTAGGGGCTCCTTCCAGAATCTAGGTTTGAACACTCAACTAGACAACTAGTTGATAAAAACTGAGTTCTAGGGGCTCCTTCCAGAATCTAGGTTTGAACACTCAACTAGACAACTAGTTGATGAAAACTGATTTCTAGGGGCTCCTTCCAGAATCTAGGTTTGAACACTCAACTAGACAAACTAGTTGCTGAAAACTGAGTACTAGGCGCTCCTTCCAGAATCTAGTTATAAGCACTGAACTAGACAACTAGTTGAGAGATTTTAACTAGATATTTAACTAGAAACTCTAGCGGTTCCCCTCTAGTTGAATTTTACATACTTTCCAGTTGAAAAATATTTACAGTGTATGTATAGGAAAAATTTCAAGAGCGTCATAAATTAGGGGAAATTTCTTAAAGATATTTCAACCGCTAATCACTGCAATTGGATTGGATAACATCTCAAGTCCTGAATTCAATGTTTATTTCAACGGAATTTTTTTTACCTTTACCAGTTTTTGATGTATGCTTTAAATGGTTTCATGGTTTCATATACAAAGGTACGTTTTCTCTTAGTGTAGCCTCATTAATAGCCGATTTGTCATAATGTCATTAACTTGCTATTCATGTAAAAACTTATACAAAATTACCAAAACACTTTCAAAACATTTGAGAGACACTCACAATGTAAATTCTTCAAACTTATTTCCATGTGGCCAGACTAATTGTCCTCGAGTATTTCAGTCAATGCGATTCTTTCAAAAACATATCAAAACAACTCATCCATTAGATGTATTTTAGCCTAAATAATCAAATTTGAGTGAGGGCTCTTAAAAAATTTCAATAAGTAATAATTTTACCACAAACTCTGTAATACTAGCAGACGAAAATAGCACGATTCCGCTAAAAACTTTAGAGGAATCCATATCTGGTCTGAAAGATTCCTTATTCTTGTTTACAATGAAATTATATATGAACAAACCGCAGGCAGGCAAGACAAATCTTGGATCATGTATCTTGTTATGGTCGTAGCGTACCGCATGCATCAGTATGATACTGTTGTACCGCCTGTACAACAAGGGTTCTAGAGATAGTCCTAACAGACTATCGGGACCTTTTGTTAAAAAAAAAACACTTTCACTTAGGAAACGAACTGTTTATTTACTTTTTCTTTATATATTCTCTTGCGTTAACTCACAATTTTATTACTTTTAATTATTTAACTAGAGGCCTTACCTTTGGTAGGGGACGCTCTAGGAATGCTTTTAGAGTGAAAATACTTCTTTTAATGTAGGAATTACTTCTCCAGATGTAATAATACTTCTGATTTTTCCTATACCGATACTCGTCTTTTATTTAAAAATTTTAACATGAGATGATACTCCCTTCCACATAAATCGATTTTCCCAGGGTAGGCAAATAATTTATTTGTGGCAAAGGTAATATATTTTGGCTTGCAATTAATCGGTATTGATCAGAAATGCTTAGTTTTTATTTCTTTGCTATTACTGATCAATATCAATAACTGAGTACCCACATAGGTAAGCACATAAAAATCAAAGTTTATTGCCTTGTGAAATTTGGAATTTCCATGGGTCACACGATGGACTTTGATCATAATCGATCGCAATTCCAAGCGCCGTATAGGCATCAACTTGCAAGAGATGCAATAATTCTTGATATTTGGACACACGTCAAGAAGTACAAAGGTTGATTTCTTGCGGGTGGCCAATTATATCTTTTGTTTGGTGCGATCGAGAAATTTTATATGTAAGAATGTACATATTTATAAAATTTTTGTGACGTAAAGAAATGCACCTGAAAAATGTATATATGTAGCGATGTACATATGTTTGTCATTTTTGTGGCGTAAAGAGATGCACCTGAAAATGTATATATGTAGCGATGTACATATGTTTGTCATTTTTGTGGCGTAAAGAAATGCACCTGAAAAATGTATATATGTAGCGATGTACATATGTTTGTCATTTTTGTGACTGAGGAAAAGGTGATTGAAATTTATGTATGTACGATGTACATAAGTTTGTCGTTTTTGTTTTTAGAAAGGTAGGTATGAGAAATTTGATTATCATTGTGATAAGTATTTGGTGAGCCGATAATGAATTCATGTGGTTGGTGAGTCTTATGAATTGTATATAGGGTAAGGTTATGATCTGTAGATTCATAACACCTTCCCCCTGAGAAAAAAATTTTGCATTCTTGAAGAGAAGAAAAATTTTGAGTATCGAAATAGGAGTTTACAATTGATAGATTTATGTTTATATATAAGAAAATTTTAATTATAATTGGTTGCATCAATCTGTATGCATTACTTAATGAGTGACTTATGTTATGTATAGTGCATAATGGTTATGATCTATCTAGGTTCTATATTAAATGTATATAAAGTTTGAATAATTTCTCTTTCTTTGATTGAAACATTTTTAGTTTCTATTTACTAAGTTGTTACATTAGGTTGTTTTATACAAATAATTTCTTAGTACTGTAAAAATAAAAAATTTGGCAGATTTCTTGACTAACATTATTTTGTTTCTCTCAATTGATATCTTATTTTAGATCCTTACATTTTTTTTTTTGAATTAATGATTATCTTAATGTGTAGCTTTAGTTAGAGGATTTTTATTTCTTTTTACATTTTTGTTTTCGTTATTTTCCTCTATTTGATCTGACTCGTTTTCCTGACTTTTTCCTAGGGCAGGTTTAGATTTAATGAATTTTATAGTGACCTTTATAAGTATTAAGGAAGTGATGATAATTATTATTATGTAAATTAAGACGTATTGATGCACGTCATGAGGGGTAACCTCGTGTAGTTTGGAATTTTCAGAATTCTCAAGTGTTATTATGTCTTTACTTAACTCGAAAAGTACTTGTTGATTTTTGTTTTTAATTGTGATAGTTCTTGGGATACTATCACTATGGGGTAGTTTGTGTTCAACCGAATTGATCATTGAGATATTAGCCGAACGTATGTAGAATTTGTTTACAACGTTTGATTTCTCTGTATGACTGTATATCACTAATTCTTCGCTTCGTATATAGCATGAAGGAGATATTTCTAGTATTCCGTTACCTTTTAATTCTAGGGGTTCGCTGTTATGTCCACAGATGTTATCTACTGTTAGTGGTTTACTTAGGCTGAAGAGCCATTTATTCGGGTTGTTAAGTTGTATCCATAGGGTAGATGTTTCTATGGTGTGAACCTTGCATGAAGGCGAAATTTTGGTTGCGTACTTTAATAGTTTGATCTCGCATTGATTTTGTTTGGAGTTTGTACCAAGGATGGGATGCGAAATACGGCATAGATGCGTGTTGTGTGCATGAGTCAAACAGTTGTTGAAATCGTTATTGTTCATAGGGTAGTACTTGTCTTTATTTAGGGTGATCACTAGGTAGTCGGTTGTAGGTTTAATGAAGATAAACGAGTTATTGGATGGGACTGGGAATGGAGTGACCTTGAATGCTTGGAAAACGGCACTTAGTGGTAGTGGAATTTTTACTTCAATAATTATTTGATTGTTAATTTTGTTAGTGCTTGTTTGGCTTATCTTGTAAAGATCTATGAGCTTGTTTTCAGATGAAGCTGTGGGTAAGGAAGTTTCGGCGGGGAGGTTTTTTCGAATTATGGTTAGTACTTCCTCAAGTTGGTGAGGAGTTATGATTAATGGGTTTGGTTTTCCGTGTTTTATGTCCAGCAACATTTCTATTATCGCCTTGAGTGAGTCTTGGTATCTCATAAGAGATAAAGTAATGGTCGATATAGTGCTTTCGAGCTCTAATTCTGTGAGGCTGACGTTTATTGTTTTAATTGCTTCGGATATTTTATTTGCTTTGTCTTGAAGGTTGCTGAATTCGAGATGGATATCAATAGTGGATTTATTAAACAAATTTACTGTTTTGTCGACGATAAAAGTTTGGGCCTTTAAGAGTTCCAGAAGGTGATCTTCATTATCTTTAAGGAGGTTTATTTGCTCGTCGTAATGCTTTGCGTCGGCTTCGTCTAAGGTTCCGAATAATGTTTTACTTAGACTGCCAATTGCATTTATTAGTCCTCGACGGCTTCTTTTTTGTTGAGGGTTAATTATTTCAGCGTTCTGATATACGTCCTCTAGAATTAATTTTAAGTTATTTATTTGGGCTCCGCAATGGTTAATGTTAGAGACTCTCTTTGTGTTAAGAAGAAGGCAGATTTTCTCTACTTCATTTACTTGGGCTTTTAGAATTGTTAATTCGTAATTAAAACTTCCTAAATCGTAATACGTTACAAGTTTCCAGTTTGCACTATAAAGCTGGACGTTGCCAGATTCTTCGAAGTAGATTCCTGGGGTAGATGTAAAGGTTGTCACTACGGTTCCGTTGGTCATTCCGATAAGTAAGGTCAGAGTTATTATGAGGCTGATCATCTTGCCTGTAGAAGAATTGACTATGTTTTAGTCTATGTACAATTTTAGATGATTATTGTGGATTTTTTTGTTTTTATTTCCTATACGGACGATCGAATTTTCTGAGGAGACTGCATCTATTACTTCGTAGGGACCTTCCCATAGGGGGGCTAATTTATTTTTTCTAGAATGATTTTTTATAAGGACCTTGTCTCCATTTATCAATGGTTTAGGTTTACTAGCTCGATTGTAATATCTTTTACTTTTTTCCTTGTTTCCAATAAGGTTTTCTCTGGCTATTCTATGCGAGTATTGTAAGCGTGCTTTTAATTCGTTAGCATAATTTTCATAATTATAAGAAATTTCGGGGTTCCTTTTTAGTGTGGTAGGAATTTCTGCATGAAATCCGTACAAAAGTTCGTGTGGCGTGTGGCCAGTACTGGAATGGGTTGCGTTATTGTAAGCGAACATAGCGTAGGGGATCCAAGTATCCCATGTAAGTGAATCAGTGGATACGTAGTGCCTGAGGTATGCGGCAAGAGTACGGTGGCTCCGTTCTAATGCACCGTTTGTTTCCGGGTGATAGGGGGTGGTTTGTAACT
The DNA here is from genome assembly GCA_963930735.1 of Dioctria linearis. Taxonomy (NCBI): domain Eukaryota; kingdom Metazoa; phylum Arthropoda; class Insecta; order Diptera; family Asilidae; genus Dioctria; species Dioctria linearis. Next base: position 272,277,617 of record OZ005740.1, on the reverse strand, counting down.
TGTGTATTTTCAATAGTTTACAAGTTTCGCTAAATAGTGAACTCAGGAAATTAGTTCCTTGGTCAGTTAAAATAGCTTCAGGTAAACCATGTTTACATACCATATTGGTTACGAACTGTTCGGCGACAGTTTTTGCTTCAGCGTCCGGTAAGGGAACTGCCTCTGAAAACTTAGTCAAATCATCTTGGAAGGTAAGTATGTACTTGTTATTTAAATAACTAGAAGGTAAGGGACCTACAATATCTAAGAAAATTTTCTCAAATGGTTTACTACTGGTAGATGTAATTTTCATAGGTATTTTCCGATTTGAACTAGATTTATGTTTCTGACACGAAGAACATTTCTTTATATAATTTTTTATATCCTTAGCCATTCCTTGCCAGAAGTAAATTCTTTTTAATTTCTTTATTGTCCTCGTTTCTCCTTGATGTCCGCCTAGTGGGGTGATGTGATAGTCTCTGATTACTTGTTCGATTTCTTCGGGATGATTTAGTTGAATGATTTTCCCGAGATAAAAAATAGGGTTATGACTTGAATTCTGAAATTCTTTTGAACAGAGAAGCTTTAGTTTGAAGTAGGAAACATTATCTAGATTTGGAATTTGAATATGGATCGTTTTATTTTTAGGGGATAATTCCTTAAATTTTTTAAATATATCCATTACTATGTCTTGGTCAGACTGATCTTTAAATGGTAAGGGAGCGCGTGATACTATGTATGTAATATTCTTATGTTTATAGACTTTTGTCTCTCCCGGTGAAATAATATAATTTTCGGGTATGTAAGTTTTTAATAACCTTTCTGTAGTGGTGTCCGCAACAGGTAAAATGAAATATTTTTCTTTAATTCCACGAATGGGTAGAAGATTATTAGAGTTTTCCTCTATTATTGTGACGTTTTGGTCATTGATTGTGGCTTCTTCTTGAGCCTTTTGTTTGCTCCTCGTCATTATTTGAATATTACTATTTTCAGGAATGAGGCGACTGAGGGCATCTGCGTTTTGGTTTGTTTTACCTGATTTATAGACGATTTTGTAATCGTATTCCTCTAATTTGATTCTCCATCTCATTAGACGAGAGGTAGGATCTTTGAGGTTCATAAGCCATGTAAGAGGCTTATGGTCAGTGAAAATTGTAAATTTCCGACCATATAAGTAGGGGCGAAATTGCGTAACGGCGAATATTATTGCTAGCAGTTCTTTTTCTATGGTTGAGTATCTGGTTTCGGCTTTATTCAGGGTTCTGCTTGCGAAGCTTATTGGCTTATCATGACCGATTTTGCCCTGAGATAGTACGGCTCCTATTGCTAGATCACTTGCGTCTGAAGTGACCAAAAATTCCTGGTCAAAACGAGGATATTGCAAAATAGGGGCGGATACTAACTTTCCCTTGAGTAAGGAAAAAGCTTCCTCGGTGAAAGCGTCCCATTTGAAAGGAACGTCTTTCTTTAACAATGCTGTTAAAGGCTTAGCTATTTTAGCGAAATTCGGAATAAAGCGGCGGTAATAGCCAACGAAACCTAGGAAAGATTTAATATCTCTTTCCTTTTTGGGTACTGGATAGTTCTGAACTACTTTGATCTTAGAGGGATCTGGTATCACTCCATTTTCAGTCACCAGGTGACCTAAATAGGCTATTTCTTTACTGATAGGTAGGATCTTTGAGGTTCATAAGCCATGTAAGAGGCTTATGGTCAGTGAAAATTGTAAATTTCCGACCATATAAGTAGGGGCGAAATTGCGTAACGGCGAATATTATTGCTAGCAGTTCTTTTTCTATGGTTGAGTATCTGGTTTCGGCTTTATTCAGGGTTCTGCTTGCGAAGCTTATTGGCTTATCATGACCGATTTTGCCCTGAGATAGTACGGCTCCTATTGCTAGATCACTTGCGTCTGAAGTGACCAAAAATTCCTGGTCAAAACGAGGATATTGCAAAATAGGGGCGGATACTAACTTTCCCTTGAGTAAGGAAAAAGCTTCCTCGGTGAAAGCGTCCCATTTGAAAGGAACGTCTTTCTTTAACAATGCTGTTAAAGGCTTAGCTATTTTAGCGAAATTCGGAATAAAGCGGCGGTAATAGCCAACGAAACCTAGGAAAGATTTAATATCTCTTTCCTTTTTGGGTACTGGATAGTTCTGAACTACTTTGATCTTAGAGGGATCTGGTATCACTCCATTTTCAGTCACCAGGTGACCTAAATAGGCTATTTCTTTACTGATAGGTAGGATCTTTGAGGTTCATAAGCCATGTAAGAGGCTTATGGTCAGTGAAAATTGTAAATTTCCGACCATATAAGTAGGGGCGAAATTGCGTAACGGCGAATATTATTGCTAGCAGTTCTTTTTCTATGGTTGAGTATCTGGTTTCGGCTTTATTCAGGGTTCTGCTTGCGAAGCTTATTGGCTTATCATGACCGATTTTGCCCTGAGATAGTACGGCTCCTATTGCTAGATCACTTGCGTCTGAAGTGACCAAAAATTCCTGGTCAAAACGAGGATATTGCAAAATAGGGGCGGATACTAACTTTCCCTTGAGTAAGGAAAAAGCTTCCTCGGTGAAAGCGTCCCATTTGAAAGGAACGTCTTTCTTTAACAATGCTGTTAAAGGCTTAGCTATTTTAGCGAAATTCGGAATAAAGCGGCGGTAATAGCCAACGAAACCTAGGAAAGATTTAATATCTCTTTCCTTTTTGGGTACTGGATAGTTCTGAACTACTTTGATCTTAGAGGGATCTGGTATCACTCCATTTTCAGTCACCAGGTGACCTAAATAGGCTATTTCTTTACTGATAAAGTGGCATTTCTCAGGTTGTAGCTTGAGATTATGCTTGCGTAGTCGTTCAAAAATGTGTTCAAGCCTAGCATTGTGTTCTGCTAGGTTGTATCCATAGATAATTATATCATCCGTATATACAAAACATTCAAAACCTTGTAGACCAATTAGGACATTGTTCATCAGCCTTTGGAATGTGGCTGGTGCCCGTTTTAAACCAAAGGGCATTCGATTGTAATGATAATGTCCGTAGGGTGTACTGAACGCAGTCTTTTCTTTATCTTTCCCATTCATGGGGATCTGGTGAAAACCGTTAGCTAAATCTAAAGTACTGAAGTACTTAGCTTTTCCTAGTTGATCCAAAATATCTGTGATATTTGGTAAGGGGAAGGCGTCGCCGACTGTTATGTCGTTTAGGCGCCTGAAATCAACAACTACTCTCCACTTTTTGTTACCTGCGGCATCAGGTTTTTTGGGTACTAGCAGTAATGGGGAGTTCCATGGGCTTGAGCTAGGACTAATAATTTCTTCGTCTAGCATTTTGCTAATTTGATTATTAATTTCCTCGCGATGAGCTTGAGGTAATCTATACGGTCTTATGTTGACCGTAGGTTTTCCAGGTAGTATAGGAATTTCGTGCTCTGTAGCATTAGTGCAAGTTAGGAAGTCTCCTTCTAGGTAAAAAATATCGTTATACTTACGACATATATCTAGAATCGAGTGCTTTTCTTCCGCGTTGCAATGAGAAAGATCTATCTCATTTTCGAGTTTTTGTAGTCTTTCTTTTAAAGGATCTTTGTTCGGATATAATTTTATTATATTATATTTATTAATATTGTGCAACTGGGGGCTTATGTCCATTTTATTAATTGCAACATTTTGTTCATTGGGATTCAGTAGGAGAATATTGGCATGACCATCCTCGTCAGGTTTGATCAAGGTATTTCCAATTATTACTCCAGATTCCAATTCTTGATGTTTGCAGTAAAAGGTGCCTCTTTTGTTGATTTTTAATTTTGCTACTAATTGAGTACGGGCCGGTATTTCTATACTTTCGGCTCCGACTATGATTTTTTTTGAATTTGAATTAACTTTGCTAGCGTGTTTAGCTGCTTTTGGAATTACCTGTGATTCCATTTTATTTTTTATATGGGCCGGTATTTTTATACTTTCGGCTCTGATTGATTTTGATTTTTCTTGACCATCTTGTGGTAAGTGTGTATATAGACTTGAATTTATTTGGCTAGCTGTTTTAGCTGCTTTTGATTCCAAATTAATTTTACATTTAGGGGACACTTCGTTCAAATTAAGTATGAGAGTTTTATTGTCATAATTAATGATGCAGGAGAATCTTTTTAGGAAATCATGACCTAATATTCCATCATGTTTCAGTAGAAAATTGCTATCTACCATGTGGACGTCATGAAGGAAAGATATTCCTTCTGCTTGGAAATTGCATTCCGCAGTTCCTAATGTGCATAGAGGTTTTCCTGCTAATGAGGTTACCTGTATGGATTTTCCTTTATCTACGATAGTGTTACCTAGGGCCGTGTTGGCCTTAAGTACTGAAATCTCAGCACCCGTGTCTATAAAAAAAATACTAGTTTTATATGCTGATATAGAGTTTCTGATCGTTAGAACTAGCGACTGCTGATCGGAATTTAAAGGGAGAATTATTTCTCTGTGTGGTCTTGAGGTTGAGAGTGAACATCCGCGGATATTGTCATTAGGTTGAGACGAGACTGAGTTTCTGTTAACTCGTCTCGCCGAAGATCGTTTTCCGAACGTTTTCTCGTATCTGAACTTGGATGTTTTTTGAATGGGGATTTTGATTCCAATATTCTAGTTGCGGATCTTATATTAGAGGGCTGCTGTTGTGATCACAAAATCATAGCCACATGTACAATTACTTACATGTACCTACTTACCCCCTATGGACATTCCAAAAGAGCATAAGCATTCATATTGCATAAGCATTCATATTGTGGTCTCAAAATACCACACCATGCATATACAAATATCCATATCCAAAATGTACAAATATCCATAATTACTTACCCTCATAAATTTATTCATATGTCCAAAAATGCACAAAATGCACAAATATTCTTATTACTTACCTCCATAAATTTCTTCTCGCATAAATAGCCACTTATGAAAAGTAAACAGAATGCTTGCTCAACATTTTTGTTCAAACATAATTCACGGAGTTAATGTACTCCACATCGCATATCACTCGTAATTTCAAGAGCGGGATCAAATTACAAGAGCCAAGCCAAGAAATTAACGAAGTCACATGCTTTAAAATCGTCTTATCTTTCCATTTTTTTTATGCTTATTGTCCGATTGGCCAGTTGAATGCACCAATCAGAAAAACTTTTTGATACTTTTGCTGAAGCAGGGGCGTCAGATATTTTCGATGATACAAATATGTTGCAAGACTAAAGAAGTCGAAGTTCAGGAGAAGCACTCTTCAAGTGCATACGCGATTTCGAGAAGTCTTTTTAGAAAATTTCAAAATCTTAATTCGAAGTTTCATTTAAAAATAACTTAAAAATATATAATATAAAGTTGAAATTAAATTAGTTTTTTTAAAGAGTGTTTGTTTTTTTTTTAAAAAGGAAAACCTTACCTGAGCTTTCCCCTTAAGTCGCTCTTCTCCCTAGAGAAAGCACAGCGACAAATAGGGTTACAACACTGCGAATTATTAGATTTCCGTTGGTTTTCGAAATTATATGACTGCCGTTGATTTGGCTGTGTGTATTGAAAGTTGTTTGTTTGCCGTTGATTTGGCTGCATATAATGGGTGTTATTTGGTTGCTGATATTGAGAATTTCCAGGTCGTTGATACCGTGGATATGAATTTTGTTGCGGAAATGTATTAGGGGGCCGCGAATTGAATAACCGTTGGTTAAACAATCTTTTTCGGCATTCTCGTATGTGATGATTTGGCGTTTTACAATACGAGCAAATCACTTTGGGGCTCTCTGTTTTGACTTTAGATAAATAACAGGTTTCTGACGTGTGACCCTTTCTGTTGCATTTTGAGCAAGAGAGAGGTCGATCGTTAGAAGAAGGGTCCCTCTCGGACTGTTCGATAGCGAATTTGGTTGCTTCTTTGAATGAAGAATTCTTTTGGGCTTTAGTTAAAAGACGAACTTGGTCATCTTTTAATCAGTCCTCGAAAGCTCTGAGAATCATTTTGTCATTCTCGGCTACCAGGAGTTTAGTTAGTGCTGCGTCACTTGTAAGAGAAGATGTCGTTTCATCATACAAGGCGAGCAATTTTCGGGCTCGGAAAGCGTATTCTTTTACGTCTTCTTTTCCGTATTATTTGAGAGAGAGGATTTCGTTCTGTATAGACAGTCTAGAGCGTGTTTCTAAGAATTGATCTTGTAATTCTTCCCGCAATTTTTCCCATGTTTCGGCGTCCGAATATTTAATAACGTCGTAGGCTCTACCTATTAATTTGGTTTTAATTATTTGTAAGAATAAGGCCTTTTCCGGTGCCGAAGTTTCTTCTTTTTGGAACATTTCGCAAATATTCAAGAACCGATGTAGCTCACTGGAAGTTCCATCGAATTCCGGGATAAGTGATTTAGCGTCACTTATGCTGAGCTTATCAGCCTTATTTGGAGTAGTTGGAATTCTTTTTCGCGATTTCTTTCGATGGATTTTTAATCCTGGTACTAGGCTATCCTTAACACCTAGGAGTTTTTTTCGCCTCGTGAAAATGGTTACGAAAGGAAAAAATTTTAGTGAGAAAACGGAATGTTACAGTTTGAGAGAAAAAAAATTTTTATATTACACACTTATAGGAAAAAAAATTATGTGACGAGATTTTTAGTTCTAAACCCCGGAGAAAATATCTCAAATATTATTAAAATGAATTTGACGAAACTTCTTGTATTGAAGTTCTCAATTAATATGTTTAATGAATTTGACGGAACTTCTTGTATTGAAGTTCCGGAGAAGTATTACACGAAGGAGAGAGAGAGAAAAAAAATCACTTGAGCACTTGAGCTTTACAAATAACACTTTAACACTTGACACTTGTGATGTGAGAGAAAAAAAAAATTTTGTTGGTTGATTGGTTAAAAGGAAAAGAAGTCTGATTTCATTTGGTACAAAAATATGGTGTTATTTAAAATGGTATTATAAAGATAATTAAATTTAGAATGTAAAAAATATGATATTAAATTTAGTTGAATAAAATGTGAAATATTATTATTTATACTAACTTAAGAGTTCGGCAACTAGCGCGTTCTTTTGATTTATGGATGATGCTAACCTCTGGAAAGCTTCGGAATCCCAGGTAGCTTCCGGGTCGTCCTGGTTGCAATAGTTGTGTAGAATGCCGTACAGCTCTGTTGGTGAGGTGTAGTCCTGCTGGAGTAACGTCGTTACGTTTTCCTCGTACTGTCGGGCTGCTGTTTCACGCTCTTCCTCATCTGTATCTTCTAGGGCACGTTCAATTACCTCTATTGGCACGCTTTCAATTAGCGCCCAGTCAGCGTCAGAGAATTCCTCTTCTTCCGGAATGAATACGTTTGCAAGTCCGGGAACTACGTCAGAGTCTTGTGCTCTGATATCAGGATCTGTTCCTGGCGAGCACATGTAAACGGTTTTTGTCGTTCGTCGGGTTGGTAGATTACTAGATTTTTAGGTCTTACTAACCAAAAAAATCCCACCGCTGCCACCAATTTTTATGTTGTACCGCCTGTACAACAAGGGTTCTAGAGATAGTCCTAACAGACTATCGGGACCTTTTGTTAAAAAAAAACACTTTCACTTAGGAAACGAACTGTTTATTTACTTTTTCTTTATATATTCTCTTGCGTTAACTCACAATTTTATTACTTTTAATTATTTAACTAGAGGCCTTACCTTTGGTAGGGGACGCTCTAGGAATGCTTTTAGAGTGAAAATACTTCTTTTAATGTAGGAATTACTTCTCCAGATGTAATAATACTTCTGATTTTTCCTATACCGATACTCGTCTTTTATTTAAAAATTTTAACATGAGATGATACTCCCTTCCACATAAATCGATTTTCCCAGGGTAGGCAAATAATTTATTTGTGGCAAAGGTAATATATTTTGGCTTGCAATTAATCGGTATTGATCAGAAATGCTTAGTTTTTATTTCTTTGCTATTACTGATCAATATCAATAACTGAGTACCCACATAGGTAAGCACATAAAAATCAAAGTTTATTGCCTTGTGAAATTTGGAATTTCCATGGGTCACACGATGGACTTTGATCATAATCGATCGCAATTCCAAGCGCCGTATAGGCATCAACTTGCAAGAGATGCAATAATTCTTGATATTTGGACACACGTCAAGAAGTACAAAGGTTGATTTCTTGCGGGTGGCCAATTATATCTTTTGTTTGGTGCGATCGAGAAATTTTATATGTAAGAATGTACATATTTATAAAATTTTTGTGACGTAAAGAAATGCACCTGAAAAATGTATATATGTAGCGATGTACATATGTTTGTCATTTTTGTGGCGTAAAGAGATGCACCTGAAAATGTATATATGTAGCGATGTACATATGTTTGTCATTTTTGTGGCGTAAAGAAATGCACCTGAAAAATGTATATATGTAGCGATGTACATATGTTTGTCATTTTTGTGACTGAGGAAAAGGTGATTGAAATTTATGTATGTACGATGTACATAAGTTTGTCGTTTTTGTTTTTAGAAAGGTAGGTATGAGAAATTTGATTATCATTGCGATAAGTATTTGGTGAGCCGATAATGAATTCATGTGGTTGGTGAGTCTTATGAATTGTATATAGGGTAAGGTTATGATCTGTAGATTCATAACACTACACTGAGCTGAGGAAACGTATACGCCGGCTTCACGAGTGGTGAAGAAAAGACGGACGAGATGCGACGAGAGAAAAAGAAGAAGAAGAATGTATACATCTGTCTTGTTGTTCAAGTGAATCACGCGAGTGCAAAGTTAGTGGAGCAAATTCGGCAGCTGGACTATAATTCCTCACGTAAGTTTCGATAATATATGAGCATATAAAGAATTACCCTACTAATTGGTTAAATATTCACGAAATATAGGGGATGCGTTTTATGCATATCTATCAAAACCTAGAGCTGATCTTAGAAATTCAATTAAGACCATCCTTGCCACCCTATTTTTTGCTCAGAATGGACTTAAAGAATGGGAACAATCAGTAGAAGATAACTCTGTTGATACGCCTATTTTACTACTTCATCGTAGAAATCAACAGATTAAATGCATATTTACATTTGCAAACGGTTTAACATACTGCAAAGGATTAAAGTCAAGAAACTCATTTCTTTGAATATACTTTATAGCAAAACGTGCATCGTTCTTCAAAAAATTGTTAAAGATTTTAATTTGAATGAATACTTTGATGCTTATATTATGGTACTTCTCGTAATATTCTATTAGTAGTCACGAGAAATATTACCACCAATGCATTTATTACAGCAAAAATCTGATTCTGCATACAATATAGGCCCTTGGCAAGATCATTTTAATCATATCAGAAAGTGATTGAAATTTGTAGCTAGTAATATATCATATGATAAAAGAATTTCAATAATGTCTCCACTTCTTGGCACGATAAAAACAGAACAAACGATTTTCACAAATATTTATTAAATAATCAATTGACAATAAGATACTCTACATTCTGTAAATCCACAACATCGAGTGAACATATAAATGCATCTAATCCAGGGGGATTATGTCTGCAGGATCCAATAGAATTGAATAAAAATCTTATCACAATCCAAATGACGTCTTAAAATATTTGCGAGCTATAGTTGTGAAGAATTATATTTCATAGATATAGATGCAAATTGTCAACAAATCATCAATGTGAAGGAATGTCAAAAAAATGTCGTCTTCTTCACGTAAGTGAAGAACCGATTTTTTTTGTAACCTTGTTTATTTGCCACCACAGCAAAATAGGTGCATTTGCGTGTCACGATGACATTTGAAGTACTTTTCTTAATTTTTTTTTTATTATATATTACTATAAGATTATATTTACACACAAAATAACGATTTGAAATCTGTCTTGAACCTTCATGTTGTAATGATCACACATTCACACATTGGGTCAATAATTTTTCGTTCAAGTGCATGCCCTCTCCCAATGTCATCATAATTCACGTTGTTGTGATTGCGCTCGGTCAGCACACAGCACAAATCATAATTTATATAATTTATCGGTTGTGACAGTGCTTGACCGACGAAAATCACAACTTTCCTTTCTCACGATACAAAGTATCGTTTTTCAAGTGCGCAACGAGCACTTAAGAATTCTTTCTCAAAATTTTATCGAGAAGTAAACAATTTCTGTTTACTTCAGCGTTGAAATATTATCGAATTTCATCCTGTCGTCGCGATAAAGCGTCAACGATATCTCGCTGACAAGGCAAAGATGCCAGCGGAATTGAAATTCTGGAAGACACGAATCGAGGAGTTTAGCGTGAATCGTGAAGAAAGTCGGTCGGGCTCCGTCTAGTTGAGCGAAGTCTCAAGTACAAATTATAAAATATCATTTAAAAGTACACAAGTACACAAAATCTCACTTAAAAAGTGCATTAGTAAAAGTGTTTCAATGAATTAAAATAATAAAGTTCTAATTTGTACGCGACCGAGTGTTTTTTATTTAATTTCTTTAACTTTAACAAAACAAATTAAGATTATTTACAGGTTATCTTATCTTAACAAAACAGAGACATTGTCCCGATCAGGATTACGCTGGACTCCGCCTGGGCGTTCTTCTCTTTAAAGAAAGCACGACGCCCCGGGTATATAACAATGTTCTTGCTTTATTGACATACTAGTATAGGAGTATATTTAACTAAGTTATAACGATTTGAATTTTTCTTGAACCTTAACGTTTCTGCTTTGTTGACATACTAGTGTAGGAGTATACTTAGACACTATATAATGATTTGGAGGAATGAACTTTTATAACGTGATGGGAACCTGAGTTTTGTTAATTTACCTCCTTTCACTCTCCCGGAGCCCTCTTAGTCGTCCAAGTCCGCTACTCTTCTCTTTTCAGGTCAGCATAGGGACACTGAAAACTATCTGCCCTCAGTGTCGATTGGGTGGTTGGGGCGAGCAGAGAAGGCCAAACATCAGCGTCTTCCCAATGGATGTAGGTAAGTGGTGTAAAGGTCCCTTAAGGACTGAATGTGTGCTACGGCCTTTTGTATAGACAGGCACGAATTTATTTTGTATTTGGCTGGTGGCAGCGGCAGGTTTTCGTGGAACCTCCCCACACTCTCCGCCAATAGCCGAGGCGAGCTAGTGTGCCGCCCTGCAGTCAACGCTGTCCACCGAGTGAGCTGTCAGCTCATGCTGACAGTCTGGACTTCACGTCCAAATCAAATCACTCTCAACATACTTACATAAAAATCTGATCCTATACTTAGCAGGATAGCTGACTTTATTGAAGACTTTATCTATCATTCTGAAGAAAAGAATCAGCTAATTGAAATTTGTCGAAACCATTTAAAGATTTTGATAGTGAACACAAAATATTAAGTAAACTTGAAAAAAGCGCTGTATACATAGAGGTCAAGATACACATTATACAACGGCCAGGAATTTAATAATGCTACAACGATATCCCCTAGTCTCTCACATAAAAAGTTTTTTAGAATTACTTTCACTTTTTGATCGTTTGATAAAATATGTTCAAGAAGTTAAAACCGAAAAGCAAAATTTGTGTTGAGTAATGGTTGCTATCGCGTAGATGTGTATCGAATTCGCTCCCGCTTAGTTCAAGGATTAAGTATTTTATCATGGCGTTTTATTCTGTCTCCAGCAGTGAACTGATTCGAGAAATCTTAATTAATTGTGTTATGGTCGTAGCGTACTGCATATAGCAGTATGATACACTGAGACTTAATGCAGCATGTATGCAGGTGAAAATTCTTTATAGTGGACTGTATGTGGATGTGTGATTCATGAGGTGCCGGTTTTATGGATAACTCAGTTTTATAGTTCAAAGTATAAAATTTTATTTTTCTTATTGGTGCTAATTCAAGTTTCTTACCAATCTATATCACAATTACTTTCATCTCAGACTTAATACTATTTAAAAATTCACAATTCAATAAAACTTAATGTCTAAATAAAACTTCAATAAAATAAAAAAAAAATCGTTAAAATCCAATGCAAGGAAGTGTCGGCGTAGTTGTGGTTTGCCGCGTTGCTCTTTAAAAGGAAAAAAAAATGTCGGTGTGGCTCTGGTTCTTGCTGTGTTACCTTTTCTTTCTTACTCCTAAAAAGAAGAGTTTGGTAGATGAGTAGACACGAGACAATTGTGGTGAGAGCAAATAAATTTGTCTGATCTTGAGAGTTAAACTGTTTCACTCGAACTGCTACGTGAGGGCAGTTGTGAAGTTCTTTGCTTGAGTTGCTGCGTGAGAGCAGTCGAGATATAATACGGAATGTATTATTTCACGATTATAACAACTTGTAGGGCTGCTATAAGTGAAATTCATGAACGTAACCAATTATTCTGCCTTTATTGTGCAGTTTTTGTCATGCTGGTACTTGAGGGCATGAAGGCAGCACTGATGACGTTTATCATGTGCGTACCTTTTTGATTGCAGCAAACTGGAATATTGCTGCGTCTGAGATCGTAATGATGGCACTTGCGATGTTGAGTCTTGTGCGCTTTTTATGTGTGCAGCAATCTGAGTACTGCTATGTGTGGGAAGGAAATTCCTTCTACTTTGATCAGAATTAGCTTCTGAATATATTTAGTGCAGAGTTAACCTCTGGAAACAAATCTAGACCAACCTTTGTATATGGTCTAGGCCTTCGGATTAACTCCTGTGTGAGATTGCTTGAGTTAACCTCACTTTGCAATCCTTAGGATCAACTCCTAGCCGACGTACTTGAGTTAACCTCAAATATTTATTTGGACAGAATTAACTTCTGTTTCAGAATTGAGTCAACCTCAAATATTTGTGATAGCCAGAATTAACTTCTGTTTTATGGATTGAGTCAACCTCAAGTATGTAGGACGGCCAGAATTGACTTCTGTGTGTAGGATTGAGTTAACCTCAAATATCTGTTTAACCAGAATCAACTTCTGTTTTTGGGATTGAGTCAACCTCAAATATTTATGACGGCCAGAATTAACTTCTGTATTAGAATTTGAGTCAAACTCAATTATTTGGCGTAGAATTAACTTCTATAAGGAATGTCAGAATTAACTTCTGGTTAGGAGAAGGATTTTGCTCAGAACAGACTCCAAAGCTTAGGACTTAATCAGATCAACTCTGATTTGGAAATGGGTGCTTTTGCTATAGTTCGCCGCCTTTTTATAGCTGCTGAAGATGGTCATGTGATGTACTCCTCATGGCGTTGCCATAGCGACGTTTATACCAGTTGCTGCTACGAAAGCATCTGGTTAACGTAATGTCAAAGTTATGACATGTCAAATTTGTGTATACACGAAGAATTGCGTATTTTAGGTAAGTTTTATATTGTTTTGTTGATTTAATTCATTTTATAATAATATTTCGTTCTTTTTAGCTTGTGAGTGTCATCGAAGGAGTATGGAAGCTGATTGCAGGAGATGATAGGATTGCACAGGAATTTTCATTATCAGATAAGTATGAATTTTGTTCAACTTAAGACATGATTCTTTATGTGTTTTTGTTTTATTTTTTAGAAATTCAATAGGAGGATACAACGAGGGGATTATGGTTCGGTGGTGGACCGAACACCGGCCTGCTATCAAACAGACAGCTCAAACGCACCCGACTCGAAACGACGAACGTTCCCTCACCTTTTAGTTTTTGACAAGGAAGAAGAAGAATCCGAGAGGGAGGACAGTGTGATCTTTTTTTGACGGTAGCTATTGCGATTCACCAGTGCGATACAATTAAAAGAGCCTCGAGAAAGTTATCACTTGAGAGAGTTAAAATCCGGAAACATCGGAAAAAAAGTTCCTAATCTAAAGTGAAGAGTTAGTAGAAAAGCAAAGAAAAGGAAACCGTACAAAGAAAAAGGGGAAATAAATAAATAAAACCAAAGAAAAAAGGAGAAAGTGCAACTAGAATTTAATCCCGACATTCCAAGTAAGTACCAAGCAAATACAATTTAATCCCTAACTAACTCGCCACTTCTTTCGCAAAATAAGTTGCTGTGGTGTAAGGAGGGAGACTCCATCCCAGACCAGAGCGACGGCGGCGGCAACCATCGCTTGCTCGGCATTACGGATGCAGGCTTTATTGTTTTGTTGGTGGGTTGCAAGATACTTCGAAGCATCCTCCCTATATATTGACGTTCGACTATAGAAAGCAACTGACACGAAAAAACGGGCAGAAAAATTTATAAAGTAGAAGGCAGAACATCTGCGCCTTCCGACTGGATGTAGGTAAGTGATGTAAGGATCCCTTCAGGACCAAATGTGTGCCGGCGTTTGGTGTAAGTAGGCACGAGATTTCTTTGTATATGGCTGGTGGCAGCGGCAGGTTTTCTGGGAACCTCCCCACACTGTCAGCTCATGTTGGCAGTCTGGACTTCACGTCCAAGTCAATCACTCAACATAATACCATAACAATTTCGTTGTGCCTATACATATAAGTGGTCTTTAATAATATTAGCTGGTGCGGAACTTGTAAAATGTCAACACATTTGTGTTTGCATTTTTATACGAAGGAAACGCTTTTTATTTTATTCAGTAAGAAATTTCGTAAATTTAAAAGATAATTATATAAGCAAAAATATTATTCCTTGGCAATCAATATGCCAGGAACGTACTCGCACTTTCTTTTTTCTTAGAATTTTTTCTCCGAAATTGCCCTTAATTACATTGCTGCACCATCTATGTCCTTTTTAATATGTAATTTTTCACTTGGAACCATTTTCTCTAAAAAAAATATCTTCACATTTCACAAGTTCCACGCCGATGATATTATGAATGACTGCATACATCAAAACGTGTACCAATTGTAGAAAATACACTCAATTTGACTATTTCTCAGGTTCCACTTCGTTAAAAAGTTAAAGTAAGTGGAACTTTTTTTCGTACTGGGACAAAAAACGAGGTTACTTGGGACAGTAACTTCACTTGTGAAAACCATGCTTTACCCGGGGGTTACACCCGCAAGTACAGCTTGCATTCAATCTGCACTGCCATACTTCTTGCACGTGTAACCTCTACTGCCATGCTGGTAGCTCAGCTTTCAGCGAACTTGCATGATGAAAAACCATGGCAGCTGAGGTGATAGTAACTTGACATTACACAGTTTCCAAGATGGTGGAAAAGAAATATTCGATATCTGAGATTTTCAAACTAATTACATAATTTATATAGAAAATACAAATGTTTGTGGGACATTTCTTCTAAAATTTACAGAAGAAATGACATAAAAATTGAAGCACTCGAATGTATTGGAGTGCAGTTAAAAGTAAATGCTACGGAAATAAAAAGAAAGTTGCGATGCTTGAGGGCAACTTATGTTCAGGAAAAAAAGAAAGTTGAAGCGAGCATGAAGTCCGGGACTTCTTCGGATGAAATTGTTATGGTCGTAGCGTATTGCATGTAGCAATATGCTACACTGAGCTAAGTACACGTCTACGCTGACCCATAGTACATGAGCAGCGAAGAAAAATGCACGGGAAGCGACGGGTGAAAAAGGAAGAAGAAGAAGCGACAGATGACAGACTTTTGAGTTTTCTCGTTGCTCTCGTCAGTGTGTTCCACGAAAGGAAAGTTTTATTATTTTGAAGACGGGAAGTGAAAAGAAAATCAAGAGGAATCCTGGCTGGTGACACAGCGGCTGGTTTTCGTGGAACCTCCCCACACTCTCCGCCAATAGCCGAGGCGAGCTAACGTGCCGCCCTGCAGTGAACGCTGTCCACCAAGTGATCTCTCAGCTCATGCTGGCACTCTGGACTTCATGTCCAAGTCAATCACTCTGACATAGTTCCATAACAAAATTTACGAATCCTCATTATTTTGGTTCAATGAGATGAGATTTTTGGATAGCACAATAGTGCAACGAAAGAGCAGCGACAATAGCAAGGAAGTAAGTAATAATAATAACAATTCTTTATTAGAGGTAAATCATATCAAATTTGCTAGAGATAATGATGATCTACGCCGTAGCAGTCGGCTAAGCGAGGCAGTCATCAGGGGCATTCCTGAGATGCCTAACGTAAGTCCGATCAATCTGCTGAAAGAGTTATCAATCATAGTTCATCATGAACTATCACCTTATACTTTCGCATTAAAAAAACAAAAAACCTAAATAACACATAAACAAATAAAATTACGAGAGCTTAATGGATTCTCCTGTGATAATGCTGTTTACGTCAACGAGAGTCTCACTTCTAATAATCACCAGTTGCTACGCGAGGTCCTCAAATTGTTTAAATTAAAAAAACTTTCATCTGTCTACACGGTAAACGGCCTTGTACATGTAAAATAAATAAAAATAAGGCTTCCTATAGAATTTTAAATTCTGACCCGCTGACTGCCATTGCTACAAAATGGCAATTGAACTGAATGTGGATGCTGTTGAATGACGTAAAACCCACAGATTGAAATAATATCTTGGCTTACATATTTTTGCCTAATATTTTTAAGTTATCGCTTTAAGTTAATTCTATTTACCTACTCTTTATCTTTCATAATTATTGCGTTTAAGTTTTTGAATTATGTTACCTTTGCATGTGCCGGTCTACTGAAAGCTTCGTTTATTTTTTATGTGCTATACTCATGCTCCTTTGCTCATTGTTGTTATTGTTATACTGGTGGTCGACTCGATTGCGTAATACTGCTCGATTATGGATGAAAACTCTTTTCGCGAGAACAGAGTAAGAACCATGATTAATATACTAAATGGAAATTTAGCTGGTCTCAACGTCTGTTTTTTGAATGCTAGAAGTGTCAGGTCGAAGATGGATGAGTTAAGAGAGATATTCTCGGGGACGGACCTGCACGCGGTTCTTATCAGTGAGTCATGGCTTAGACCAGGCATTCCTTCAGCTCTTGTTTCAATATCTGGTTATAAACTCTTCCGTTGTGACAGGAAGGGAAAGGTTGGGGGTGGCGCTGCAATATATATTCCGCAATGCTTAAAATCCAAGATATTATGCCACTCTCGTGATAGTGCATTAGAATTCATTTGTGTCGAGATAAATACTGAGCTTGATAAATACGTTCTTTGCTCAGTCTACTGTCCGCCAAGACTATTTAATCCCGGCAGTGTAGGAACCTTTGATGTTTCTCTGTCTGCTCTATCTCATAGATTCTCTCACATTATTGCCGCGGGTGACTTTAATGTAAATATTTGACGTAATGACGATCAATCAGACTAATTTTAATTTTTCATCCAATCTCTGCATCTCAGAGTAGTTAATTCCTCCCCTACATATTTCACTTCTGAGTCCCCTGTACAGTCACTACTCACCGCTGACCAGTCTTGTATAATACGCCATTCGCAACTCACCCCCCCCCCTCCAATTCTTAATCACGACATCCTATTCCTTAAATATAATTTACCCATTCCATAGCAATCAACACCTTCCCGCCTTGCTAAATTCCGTAACTTCAAATACATAAATAGTGACTGCTTATTGGAAGAATGCAGAATATAAACTGGAATCTAGTGTTGGAGCAGAACGCTGCTTCTCCATTACTCAACCTTGATTTACAGGTACACGCTTTCAATGATGTGCTCTTATATCTGCTCAATAAATATGCCCCTCTCAGACTATGTGTCTCCTAACAGTCTGTGTTTATTTAAAAAGTCACGAAATAGTAGAAAATAGTAGAAAAGTGAGAGATGCAAAGTCTTTATACAATGCGTCCAAGTTAGATTGCAAGGTCTCACCTAAGAAGGTTTGGGGTGCCTTGCGTGACATAGGTGTTAATGGCTGTGGCTCAATGAGTTCTTCACCAAAATTACTGCAAACGAAGGAAATACTAGCTCTTAACCATCCTTTCTGGATGCTCCTATCACTCACTCCGAATTTGAATTTTGTTTTCGTTGCGTTGATGAGATTGAGGCCGCGTCTGCTATCTTATCTATACAGTCTGATTGGACTAGATGGTATACCACCGCGCTTTGTAAAGCTTATATCACCCTTCATTATTGGCCCTATTACAAAGGCATTCAATATCTGCTTGACGTTCTGCGAATTTCCCTCTCTATGGAAGGAAGCGCTATTGGTTCCAATCGCTAAAAATGTTTCTCCAAATGACGTCAATGACTTTAGACCAAATTTTAGACCAAGCTGATTAGCTTATTATGTTTTCTAGCGAAGGCTCTAGAAAAATCATGTCTAAGCAAATATCTGAGCACTTAGATCACGTGAATTCCTTGTGCCGATGGCAGTCAGGCTTTCGCCATGGGCATAGCTGTGAGACAACTCTTTTAAAAATCACTACAGATATAAGAACTGCTTTGGATAATGATCGTATTGTGCTCTTAGTCCTTCTCGACTTCACGAAAGCTTTTGATAGCATCGACCACATGAAGCTTGTTAATAAGCTAAAGAGCCTTTTTGGATTTGGAGAATCGCTCGCAGCTAGTTAAAGTGAAGGAAGTTATCTCCTCTAGGCTCCCTTTGACTGTCGGTGTACCACAAGGAACAATATTAGGACCCCTGCTCTTCAGTGTTTTTATTAATGATTTGCCAGCTGTTATCAAAAATAGCTCGGTTCACTTGACGCTGCAAATATATATAAATCGTCCATTTGGTCTCTTGTGCCAGTCGAACTAATGAAGATCTTCATAATAATTTAAAATGCTCAATCAATAACAGGCTGATACTCAGCCCCAAAAAAATCTCAAGCGCTAGCGGTATGCAGAGGAAGTTATGATCTTAACTATTTTCCCCCAATACAGTTCAATCGCTCTACTATACTATATGTGCAGAAAGTTCAAAACTTAGGCATTATATTAAATAATCAAATGAGTTTTGTAAACATGTTGAAATGATACTAGGGAAGATCTATGGGGCGCTTTGCCGACTTTTGTTTTGGTTATATGCTAACCTGTTCTCCACCGACCTGCGCATAAGGTTGGTCAGAACACTGATATTGTCGCATCTAACCCATGGGTATATCCAAAACCCTCGAGAATACTCCACAAGCCATGAAACAGACTCCCTCCCTACCACATACGAGGCCAATCGGAGTCCTTACATTCTAAAATATTTGCAGTGTTCTTATGTAAAACTGACAAAAGTTTGATTTGAATAGCTCCTCCGCCCTAAACTACTATTCATACAGAAAAATGGTGTTCTGATAATCTTAAGCTTGCTTTCTTATCTTCCGAACTGTAATAAAATGTTCATACCTTTCCCAAAAAAATTATTTAAAAAAATTTATCTTAACCAAATGACTACGACTTCTCAAACAAAAATTCTCAGCTGAGTAATCATTGTAATGTCGTTGTGCCGTCGTGGGATGCCGTGGGCTGATGATATCGAATGTAGCTGCCTACAGATTCGGACTCCGGATGCATATACACACATGCAATTATCACTCAGCTGAGAGGTATTGAGCGTAAAATGGTAAGGTTGCTTTGTAATCAAAACTATTTGATTATTTTGTTAAGTAAGGTATATAGGAAGTGTAGCCTTTGGGAAGGTAAGGAGCCAACCTTTAAATTACTAGAAGCCTATTTTCTTGTATGGATAGTAGTTTAGGCTCTACAGCGTCTATAAAGTCAAAGTTTGGCATTTTTCCATAAGTATCAATATAAAACATTTTAGAAAACGGACTCACAACGCATACACATAGATTTCTGTTTCATGGCTTGGGAAGTATTCGCGAGCGTTTTTGTCTATCATATTCCCTAGACTCGACTCACGTTGTAAGTGTAAGCTTGAAATAGCCTACAATGATTCCATTATGTTCGCGTTCATACGCGATCGCACTACATTGTTTTATGCTTCTCTTCGTTTGAAAGAGGCCGCAACACATTGGTTCCAGGCACGACAAGAGCAGGTTAATTCTTGGGGAAACTTTAAAAGAGAAATTTTGGAAGCTTTCCCTCCCATAGTAGATGAGTCAGCAATGTACATTCAGTTAATGCAACGAACAAAACGACCGGACGAAAGTATTGAAATTTATTTTTATGAAATTGTTGCTCTTGCAAAGAAAGCAGGGATGAGTGATAACACCACAATGAAGTACATTATTTCAGGCTTGCGAGACAAGGACATAATACTCACCGCATCTTCTTATGCCAACATTAGGTGATCTTTTGTTGCGGATTAAATCCTATATATGCATCAGGGAGCAGGAGAGAAACCGCGGAATATTCCTGCCAAGTTCCAGTCGTTCTAAGAATGAGAATCACGAAAGGACATTCGAAGGGTGGAAAAATTTGATCGGAATTCTCGTGTGTGTTTTAATTGTAGGAAGCCAGATTATTTTGCAACAGACTGCAGAGAACCTCAACATCGACAATTCATAGGGTCGCATAACCATAATAAAACTATAAAACCTAAAAGAATAGCGCATTTATCTGTAAATAAGAGCCGCGGATAGTGTTAAAAATCTTCGTTGAAGGAAAATCAGTTGATGCGTTTCTTGACTTGGGAAGTGACTGTTATACCATAAAATTGACAGAGGTACAAAAGAATGGTTGGCAAATACAAAACTGTGATGTGCAACTGCAGGGAATTGCAGAAGGAATGGCATCTGCCTTGGGAAAAATTTCAAAATTGGTCAAAGTGCAGGAAGTTGCGCTATGCATTGATGTTATTGTGGTCAACGATCACCATCAGGATTTCAATATGATTTTGGGAAGGAATTTACTTGATCATCCAGGTGTATGTATTATCAGGCAAAACGGAATATTGCAGGTAAAATATACAATAAATGATGCCGACACAAGCTTAGATTGACAATTATCTGGAGGGGTGTATTCAAAAACTAAGGATAGTAAGATTAATATATATAATGTCCGTATAGGAAATGCGATTGGTGTAACGGAAAGATCTGAACTCTTGAATTTACTAATAGTTTTAATAAATGCTTCGCAAACTGTTTGAAAGAGTTGGGCAAGAGACAAACGTCTTGGAAATGGATATATCTTTAAAAATAATGGACATAGTGAAATATAAACCCTATCGTATTCCTTATAATCAGCGGTGTTATTTAGATGAAATTATACAGGAACATTTGTAATATTATATAGTATATAGTATAGTATCATTGAGTACTCGACCTCCAAGAGCTGTAAGAAATACGACATCACATGGCGTCCTAAAACATTTACTGGACATATCTCAATTTGTTGGAACGCTTACGCAAGTCATCAGTGACCGGGCAACTTCATTTACATCATAATCATTTGAAGCATTTTGCAACGAAAATGGCATTCGTCATATTTTAACTGCAGTGCGTACACCTGGGGCAAATGGTCAGATCGAGAGATATTTCTGAACTGTTGGCGCCTCCCTAACCATCATGAGAGCGAGACAAAAGGGACGAGATTGGCAAGAACATCTATCAGCAATTCAATGGGGGCTCAACAGTCTCAAGCGTAGAATATCTGGGAAAACTCTTCAAGAACTGTTCATTCACACCAAGGAGTCATTTGACGAATCATCTTAGCATTGCTTTAGATTGCGACGAATCCGACGATGAGGAGGAAACCATTCCTTTGTCTATTTCAAAGTTCAACTGTACGCATAAAAAACCAAAAAAATATATTGATGGAGATTTAATATTGATTAGGGCAGAACACTTCGCTACTGGACAATCCCGCAAGTTGCTTGCAAGATTTAAAGGGCCATACATCGTTAAGAAAGTACTTCCAAACGATCGGTATGTCATTGGCGACACGGAAACAACACAGGTGAGTTAGAAAAAGTTTGAGTCAGTCTATGCAGCAGATAAACTTAAACCATGGTGCTATCTGTCAGATTTTGACTTACATGAATAACATGAATTCAAGACAGACGACGAGAGTATTGAATTAAGTGAGTAATAAATGAAAAATTAATGAAAAGGCTTTTGTCTTATTGTACTTTTTTGATAAATAAATACTTACTTACTTCCTATTCAAGAGTGTATGGCAGGAAAAACTGCAAGGGTCATTACTAAATGAAATTGTTTTTCCTATACATCTATAGTTTGACGATTTTGAAACGCGAAATGCTCTTGGATCACATAATGGTCCTCAGTCGATTTTGGGATACTATTTGCAAATTCCGATTATTCCGCCAGAGCTCTCCTCACAATTAGAAAATATTTTACCGGTTATGTTTGTTAACAGTAGTAATCAAGTATTAGGATATCAACCAATTTTAAAACATTTAATTGATGAGCTTATTGAGTTAGAAGAGACAGGAATGATTATAACAAGTGTCAGTAGAAGTGTCAGTCAAATTCAAAT
Source organism: Dioctria linearis (assembly GCA_963930735.1). Lineage (NCBI taxonomy): Eukaryota > Metazoa > Arthropoda > Insecta > Diptera > Asilidae > Dioctria > Dioctria linearis. Next base: position 272,255,437 of record OZ005740.1, on the reverse strand, counting down.
TAGGACTTATTTTAGGTGATAGTTTACGCCATGATTCCATATTTGGATTCACGGCTTCCTTTAACATTAAACCTAATTGACTTAAAGTTGATAAAGCAATAATTTTTTTTAAATCAAATTCAAAATTAGCTCCTAATCCTGATATATATAAATAATAATAATTATTACTGCAGTTTTTGCATAGGAAATAAAAGCTTGTAGAAAACCTTCTGTTCTGAAGATAAGTTATTATTAAGAAAAAAATCTAGTTGTTTAAATCATTTAGACAAACAGCAATACGGATACAAAGATTTCTGTTATTACCCTCTTTCCATGTTCTGGATAATACGACTATGGATATTATGCATGACATTTTTGAAGGTGTATGTCATTATGACATATTCCGCGTTTTAGAATATTATGTAACCAACAGAATAATTAGCTTAGATGAATTAAACAAGTGAATTGAGAAGTTTTTTGCGGGAACAGATATGAAATTTTCACCAGTTAAATTAGACCACATAAAAAATTTTCATTTTAAAACATAAGCTTCGGAAATGTATAGCTTTGGGCATTATTTACCCATCATCTTTACTTAAAATTATTGATATGTTATTTGAAATTAGTAAACAGGATATTTTAGCATTGAAAATCACTAGAAGAACATCATGAACTTTATATCAGACTTTTTAAAGGGGAATTGAAACCAAAGCATCATTTTATGGTACATTATCCATTTATTATAAGGTACATAAGGCCAAATAAGGCCCACCTAATTTTAAAATGCAATAAATCAAGTATATATAGGACTACAAGTATATATAGGACTACAATAAGAAGTTTTCCGTGAAGTTTATTTATTTGCACAACTAAAAAAACAGATAAACTATAACAGAAGTGAGTATTTGAAAAAATAATTCAGTTTTAGAAAACGTTTTCCAAGGGCGTTTTTAAACTACCACAGTATAATAAGACCCAAAGCAAAAATTAAATTTTTCAAAATCTTAATCAGCGGAATGATTCCATTAAACTTGATAAAACTAAGAAAATCAACAAAAGTCGGTTATTTTTAGTAATTTCGAATAAAAATAAAAATGGGCCTTTTTACCTCCCATGGAGATAATAAGGCCCCAACAGCTTTAGTTATAAATTTCTTAACATACAACAGAGTAAATCCAAATAGTCTTTATTCTTTCGAATAAAAATAATGTCATAATAATAATCCTATATAGGGACATTGGTTTCATTGAAAATTTAGGTTAGGTAGGGCAATAAGGCCCACTGTCTACGCGAGCTGCAATCGTGTCGACTTAATGCATGTGCGCATAAAGTATGAGGTTGCTGCGATTCATTTTAGTAGGAATTTTTAAATGTGGGCCCTATTACCCTCTGGGCTTTATTTGCCGCAGGTACTTTAGAGGAATTGGGATCTCTGAGTAAAATATGGTTCATGAGATTTACAGGCAAACATAAACAGTTCAAACTGGCTGCTTTTGTAGCAACTTGTAGGACAAATTTATGTAAAACTTTAGCTGAAATTTTCATATCGTTTAATGTGCAAAATTGGGTTAAATATAAAAACATAAGTGGGTGATGAGGATTTTATTATGTGCACTATGCTCCCTAAGTATACAGATTTGAGTGCACTTTTACCAGGTTTTTACGGGATATTTTCAACTAAATTTGTTAAATTTGGATGTACATACTTCATTTAAGATTCGAATGGCTATTAAGAATAACTTTGAACAACTTTTATAAAATACTTTTTATAATCGTAGAAGACGATAATATTTTCTTAGGAAATTGCTTTAACAGGGATATATTGCTTCAAAAGTGTTATGGTTGTAGCGTCCTGCATGCACCAGTCTGCACCGTGTGCTACGCGACGATTGTGCTGCCACTCTGACCAGACTACGTGAGTGAACCCTGGCTGGACAGAGTACGAAAAAAGTTTTTCGGGAGAATATGAAGCGTTCTCCTAATCAATTCGTGAAGTGGCAGGAAAAAAGAGAAGTTGGTTGAAAGTGAACAATAAAAAGGAGGCTGACTAAAATCGAAAAGTAACCATGGCATCGGTAAGAAATCACCTGAGTTTATTTTATGAGGAAATTGTGAGGAATCAAAGAGCGCAGACAAAAACAGAAGTAGAAATCGCACGGGTGTGGTGGAAATAGCAAATTTTCAAGTTTTATAAAGTTCGAGCCTCATTGAAATTAAAATCGGGCTTCCTCGACGTTTTAACCAAGTAAGAGGAAAACGACGGAATCTGGCATAAGTTATAACAAAACCACTGTAATCGCGTGATGTTCCTGAGCACAAATGGGCTGATCTAAAATTGTTTTTGAGATGATTTACTGGCATGGTCAACTAAGATCTAGTTCGAGGATGATTTGTGAAATACAGATTAGTTGAGATGATCATTATTAACTAACAGGAGTATCCAGGAATTCAATAGATTCGTCTCGTAAGAAAAGGAAGAAAAGCAAACGAACCAAGTAGATCTAATTTTCACAGTTTCATATAGTATTGAAATAAAGAAATTTTTCTCAAAAGGTATTCTAAAATAATAATAATTTTTATAGGTTATAGATTTAGAGAAATTATTTTGAAATAATAGCATACCTAAAAGGGTTAATTCTCTGATAGTTTTCTAAAGTAGTGATTCAAAGAATTTTGTTTACATAATTTATCAGAATAGTTCTGCTGGACAAATTACTTAACGATAGGAACGACAGATAATATTAAGTGTAAAAGAATTTTTCTGAAAAGAGTGCCATAAGTCAAGTTCAAGTAATACGAGTATACTAATATCTTGCTGAAATTTAGATTTGATTAAACTTACAGAAGTAATTTACTAGATTCGAGTACTGAAATCTGTAGATCAGATTGCTGAAACAATCGTATAGAATCATCCCGAGAAAAGGTTTTTAATAATTGTCTTCGTAAATTGATGGATTCAAAGAATTTACGGTAGTTATGGTATTGCACTAAAATGTTTGGCTCTAATGATGTGAAAATCATTCGCTAAAATAGCACTAGCAGGAAATGTGGTCAACGACTACGAAGTCAAGACAGCTTCATTATTGACCGTTTACTCTATGTATCAATAGTACACATGAAATGAGCATGCATTGTTATGGACGCAAGCCCGTACGATGCAATATACTACATCGTACGTGGTACTGACGTCTGCGAGAAACATCGCCTAATGTGCAGACGGCGAATGTGCTGCCACTCGTCACACGACCGAGAACAAACCCTGGCATGGAAAGAGAACAGCAATATGTTCTGACAAAGGTAGAAGAAGTCTTGTTGAAAAAAGCGCGAGGTGAGAAGCGTAAAGGCTGGACGCAACGCAACGCAATGAAACGGAGAGAAATGTTAAATCGGTTTTCTTTGTATGCTTTTCAAATGGGGGTGCGCACAGTGGACGGGGAAAGTGGCTGTCGTACGCAACAAGTTTGATAAAATCTTAAATTTACGTAACTAAATGGATGTCAAATTTGCTTTGTTTATGTGGTTTCTTCGAGTGCGGTAAGTGTGAAGAAAGCAGAAAGGAAAATGGAAAATTTTGAGGAACAATTAATTCCTGCTGTATGTGAGAATGAGGTAATTTACAACAAATCGAAGGCAGGATACAAAAATGCCCAACAAAAAGCCGAAATTTGGAGGAGAATTGCTACCAAACTTCGAAGTACCGGTAAGTAAAGGAGTAGAATTATTTTTTAAATAAATTTTGTAATATATTTTTATCATTTAAGTTGAAATACGTATTAAAAGGTTGAGAAGTTTGAGGGACCGGTTCGCTAGAGAGAGTCGTAAACTTTCTGCTCCCTCCGGGAGTGCGGGAGTGAATTTCGCAACTTGGAAGCTGTACGAAGTATTAACTTTTCTCAAGGACGACGCGTCAATATCCTGTCTCCACCGTTATGAACGCATGGCCAATCAACATGTAAATCGGGTAATTTAACCTGTCCAAAGTCCCAGCTATTATTACTTCATTGAGCGTAGAAAGCGTTATTTAAGTAGCCATGATTTTGTTCGAAATACTTTTTAGAAGACAAATAAATTATTCGCTTGTCAGACGCCAATAGAAACAGAAGTAAGAAAAAGTTTATAACGTTTTTTGAAAAAAGAAAAAAATAATCGCTCACTGAAGAGAAAATAACAAGCTTTCCAAATAAAAGAAGCAGGGAATACCATTCAAGATACCGGTGTTTATTTAGACTGCTCCCTACAGGCGCTTATGTTCATGCCTGCTCAAATGGCGGTTCATGTGTTTTCTTTTCAGGTACTCCGTTCAGCTTGACTTGATATACCAGGTACCGCCCCATCATTAGCAATCTACAGCAGTTACGGAATACTATCGCATACGGAAGTTACTGTTATCTGTACCGAAGATCTGGACCGCTCGACCGCACAACAGAAATAGAGGAAACGCTTTCATCAGATCGACGTAGAGTCGGCTGGTGTATTCTTGTAGGTTATTGCAGTCGATACCCGCAATAAAGTGGCTTTGTTAGTAATTTTCTTATTACAGTCGATACCCGCAATAAAGTGTTTTGTGTTAGTGATCTTCTTACTACAGTTGAGACCCGCAGTAAGAATCTTTATTACAGTCGAGACCAGCAATAAAGTGTTTGTGTTAGTGTTTGTGTCTTACTACAGTCGATACGCGCAGTAATACTCTTTATTACAGTCGATACCCGCAATAAAGTGGTTTTATTAGTAATTGTCTTACTGCAGTCGAGAACCGCAATAAGACTCTTTATTACAGTCGAGACCCGCAATAAAGTGGTTTGAGTTAGTGAATTCAATATTAGTCGAGACCCGCAATAAGAAACTTTATTACACTCGAGACCCGCAATAAGAAACTTTATTACAGTCGAGACCCGCAATAAAGTGATTTGTTAGTAATATATTATCTCAGTCGAGACCCGAGATAATATTCTATAAGTCAGTCGAGACCCGGGTTAAAGTGAGTGTCAGCAAGTATCTTAACTTCAGTTGAGACCCGAAACAAGATTCTTAATTTCCGTCGAGACCAGAAATAAAGTGTATTGTTAGTAATATTTTTTTTTGCAGTCGCTACCCACAATAAAAAACCTTTAGTTTAATTGCTATCTAAAACAAACTCCTTAATCCAGTCGATACCCAGAATAAGAATATTTTATTTTAGCCGTCACTTAAACAAAGTATTTACATAATTTAGTAATAAAATATAGCACTAGGAAAAATCACTAGGAAATCACACGAAGAAATAAATCGCCAAGTTAATCACTGCACTGCTAAATCACAAAAGCGATCGAATTAAGTCAAACTGCTTTTTATATAGCCAGAATTTGCACACGACACCAAAGAACGGTAGTCAAAGGCGCATGGTAACAATATTGGTATAGCAACAACTGGCATAGCAACAATAACCTGACATAACTGCACCTCATCATTTGTTCATGAAGTGTTACCATTGTAGTTACTGCTGTTATCAAGCTGTTTTCAACTTATTCTCTAAAAGGTATTTTGAGTAAATTCAATTTATTTCCAATTCAAAATGGTCTAAATACCGAAAAACTTTCACTTTTTGTTGAATTAGAAATTTTACTTACAAACAAAATTTGTACCTTAATAAATATAGTACATTGAGCTCCTTGTGTAATTACCGCAGTTCGTATGCTGCTCGTGTTGTAGGTTAGAACTGGGAGTTTTAGATTGTTACATATTTTTGATCTTTCCACTGCTTTGTATACTCTAATGCCTGTTGGTAGCGTGTACGCCTCACGCAATGCTTCAGTGGAAACGGTTCATGGCGGAACGTGGTTCGTAATGAGAATACCTTCTATCATTTTGTGTTCTAGTACCATTCTTCTTTAACGTTGTTACCTTTTGTGTACATACTTATGTTGATGTCAGTAGATGTCATATCAACGAGAATTCGCGGCTATTGAGCGTTTAAAGGGTTTTAATTTTGAACTAATCTCCATTCTTTGCTTGTTTCGCGTTACTATAATTTGTGAGTAGAGTAAGTGCGATGTCCCAAACCAGCCGTCATCCAATATCATCCACCTGCATCAAGTTAAGCAACAAATAATTAGGTAACCGATTTAATGATTTAAGATTAGATATGGTTCTTTGTGGTCCTTTATCTTCCTTTTGGGGAATGCTCAGCGAAATGATTTTGTTGCTGTACTCGAGAATGCCTGCTCAATGGATGAATGTAATCGTCCCTGCTTAAGGCAATGTACATCGCTGGATTTGTGACTTCATATTACTTAGCGCTAAATCATTACAGCTGATGAGCAACTGAGTGATTGATCAGCTGTACATCCGGACGTACTTCAAGCTGAGTTGATTAAGACTTTCGGTAAGTAGTTTAATTGGAGCTTTGTTTATTTAAATTTAACTAATTTGTTCTCTTTCAGAAGTTGATTCCTGTTCGGAACATACTGCCCCCGTTGAAAGGCTAAAATGTCTTTCAAATGTAAAGATCTTGCCACTTATGTTTTTAATAATTAAGTTAAGTGTTCTGCATGTACTAAATGTAAACAAGGAAAGAATAAAATGTTTAACGTTTTTTTTCTTATATTTTCAACGCAGGCAGGTTCGAAGTGAATGTTGTAAAGTAATAGTTGTCATCTTAAAGAGGACAAATAGATTTATGGAATGGAGAGTGATCAATGAAAAGAAACACTCCCTTTACGGTTTTTTATTTTAAAATTCAATTCAATTTTCGGGGAATACGAATTTTATTGAAATTTTCCCACCGAAAGAAAAAATGAATTTTTGTTTTATTTCAGAAAAATGAAAGAGAGGAAGCAAAAAAAGCTATTTTTTCCTTTTAAATCCACTTCATTGTGCTGAATGGTGTAAACGTATTGAAGGTCTGTAATTTATGTAGTACTTCAATCTTAGACCGCCATTTGTTTTATGTTACAAGAAATACGTATGGACATTTATGTTGGCGTTTTTGCAACTCCATCGTTGGTTTTTGATTGAAATGGGTTTGTTTAGGATTAGATAAACATTTACAATTGTATTAGTTAATAAGAGTTATTTTGAATACTTACTTGTATAATGCACATATTCGAACCTGTTAAATTCATTTGCTTCCATGCCATGTTAACATTTATAAGGTTATTACATCGAACTCACTCATCCGATTCTATCTCATTGGTTGGTACCCCTGCCGGCTATAAGTTTATCGCAATCAAGAAGGGCCTATTGTATTTGTCATTCTGTAATAATTTATCGGAGGAGTGAGGTCGAGCAACAAATTGGAAAATTGTAATAAAGATAAGTATGCATTAGAAATTTTGACTTATTATTCACACTCATCAGTTTTGGTCCTTCGAATGTCGGATAAACAATAAATAAATTAAGCGGATTGGATTAATCAGCAAAAAATTAATAATCGGAATTGGAATTTCTCACTCATCTATTGGAATGATAAGCTGGCATTAGGCACGAGGAAATTTGCATCGATCAGCAGCAAAGAAATCCAACAAAAGTGAAGTAAGCGAGACTCATCAATGGATTTGCCCGAAAAATTATTGCTGCTGCTGTAAGTTATTTTATTTATTCTTGCGAGATTTACAAAAATTTCAAGCGAGGCGATTGATTGATGGTAATTAATCGTTCCTCTTATCACCTAAACGGTAAATTCTATTGTACCACGAATTGGATTTCACGAACAATAGGAAAATAATTACGACATTTGTTAAAAAATTGTAAATGTGAATTGCTGGAAAAACTATCAAACTTGTCACAGATTAAATTGCAATTGTGCTGTAATATCATCGAACTAATTTGCATAGTGGTATTATGAAAATGATAACCATACACACGTTCTGGTTTATCTGGTCTTTTCCTGAATTATCGAGGTGATATTTATACAATTTAATTGTGTTAACCTTTAAATATATTCTGGACTTATACTTATTTATTGAAATTATATTGAAAAATTTATATATTGATTGAGTGTATAATTGTGCCGTATTTCGATTAAATTAAAAAAGAAGAAAAAAGAGAGCAATAGATAAATAACATTTATTTCCTTTATATATAAACTTGTATAAATTATATTGTGATTGATTTAATGGTATTGCCGTGTTGAATACGGTACTGATGAAATAATAAGAGGGTTAAAACCATTAGGTCCTCCAGCGGAACTAAGAGATCCATGGTTGATCTATCTGCTAAACAGTAAAGTCGACCCTGAAACACGACAAGCATGGTCTGAACATATCTCTGACGTGGAATACCCTACCATTCAACAATTTTTAGAATTTTTGGAAAAACGTTGCGCGACTCTTGAAGACTGTCAGACCTCTCCATTGCGGAATCAAACTAATAGTAAGCCATTTTCGTCTGTGAAAAGCTTGCATACAACCACTACGGGAATAACTTGTCGGAAATGTAAGTCGGAACATTTCTTATTTAAATGTCCCGAATTTCGATCCATGGATGTAACCACGCGGGAGGCGTTTACTAAAGACAAATCAATATGTTTTAATTGTCTTCGTGAAGGTCATACATCAGCATCATGTAAATCAAAACAATGTTGTCAAAAATGTGGGAAACGACACCACACTCTTGTTCACCTAGTATCAATGGGCAATAGTTCGATGTCTTCCCAAGGTAACATACTCGCAACACCAGGAATAGGTGGAGTTACTGCACAAGCCTTCGAGTCTCAAGCTACTAATTCTATTAATTCTTGTTCTGAGATCTCACCTCACGCAGCCGCAAGCCAATCCAATCAGAATAGTTCAAATTTGAAAGAGATTGCATCAATTGTAAATAATCACTCTGTACAGCAGATGACTCCTCGACCTCACTCTCTCCTTCCAACTGCCCTCGTTAATGTACGTGATAGTCACGGAAATTTACATTCAGGTGGAGTTCTGTTAGACTCTGGATCCCAGGTATCCTTTGTGACGGAAGCCTTTGCAAATAAATTGAAACTTCCTCGTCAGCATGTGTTGTGAATAGAAGATCAATCAATTCTTGTTGTCAAAATAAATAAATCAATTAATCTGTGTGAAACAAGAATTGGTTGACATCGCTTCTTGACTAGGTCATTGTTGTGTGGCGAAAAGCAAGATCTTACACAATAAATGCAAACAGGTCTTGCCCAAACGGTGGCACTGTTAAAAGTTGCAGTGTATCGCATTTCATAACAAACTCAGAATTATTGGGTTTGTTGTGAAAGCGTGTTACTGCAGAATATGCAGGTGACTTCCGGCTAATCACAGCGGTGACCTGGTTCATCAAATAAAAAACAGAAGAATGCGCGGTGACGTGGTGGCTGAAAAATGCTTGAAGAGGTCAGTCTTTTTGGATTCGGCGAGAGATTAAATTATGGTTATTATACACGAGATATAAATGTATAATTGATAGAGATCAAATTATAGTTATTATACACGGGATATAAATATATAATTGATAGATATGTATGTATACGTGAATAAAGTTGAAAATGATTAAGTGAAGTGTTCTTTTACTGTGTGTTACATCTGCTCAACTAAACCCGATACTTAGTGATAGCAGCATCCACTCGGAGACCACAATATTATTTGGCGCAGCCGGTAGGATTGAATAGTGTGGACAAGAAACCCCAATCCTTAAACCCGGAGTTGAGTCTGACTTTGGGGTGCTATTCAATCTGCCTAGAGACTGATCTTCAACGAGGGATCCAGTGGAGACTAGAGAGAGAGTAGCAAGAAAAAACACAAATTAATTCAAGTTCAAAATTTTATTCTTCCCGTACATCTTACTGGAGTAAAGAGTATGCAGAAAGACTTTTAACAGAGGAAACATCAAAACAAAAAAAAAAGTAAGTGGATGCGGTCTTATATGAAATTGGATTCAAGCAGGAGGTTTGGAAGAAAAATTTTATTACAAACAAATTTTATTGCAAACGACTAATAACACAGAAATGGGAATAATATTTAATCTGTTAAAATTTAGCCTAGTGAATTATATATTTTAGTAAGTTTCCAGAAAACAAAAAAATGGAAAAACATTAAATTTTAATTATAAAAAGAAATGGGGGAAAATTTAGAGAAATTCACTTTTGTAGTCGCATTACAAAAAATTATGTTTAAAATTTTTTATGTGCTTTTGTTTGGTTTTGTTTTGATGAGCGTAAAGGTGTTAAATTACAGTGTTTTTTTTCTTCGTGTTATTTCGCATATACCTAATATGTATGTATTTCTTTTGTTGCCTTATGAATCACGCACAGTAGTAAAAATATATAGTTGTATAAGAAAAAAAAAGTGTTCTGCTAATACTGAAACCGTGAAGAAAGGTCTCCATAAAACCATTTAAAATAATACATATATACACGTACGTGCCATTCAATTATTACACGAAGTGAACGTTATGTGGAATCCATCTCGTACAGATTACTTCTTTGTTATGCTATATACTTTGGGTCTAGTTCTTATTCTCTCTGTCACAAACGATAAAGTACCTAATTAAGCACCCTAGCAATCTGACGTACACACGATTTACTTTACCTGGTTATACGATATACCGCATAATGAGCCGAAAAAAAACTTTTATCCAATAGGAAATTTTTGGTAATTTCAATCTCACTCTTAAATATGTGCATATTCTATCTAATTAGAAAATAAAGTGAAAACTATTAACTTTTGGCCTTTATTCTTAATATTCCTAAATTTTTGCAGAATTACGAGTGTTGTTCAGCTTTGTGGTTGAATATATTTTTCCCCGTTACCTTTAACCCCCTGAATTAATTACCACATGCATGGGACAGTGATACATACAGCCCAGACGAAAAGGCCAAACTACTACACATTTAAATATTAACTATCCCAACTTCCAATATAAAATTTATATTAACTCCGGTTTTCTCTCCAAGATTAAAAGTGGTAAAGTACTGTTATCACGATAAACGTGTAAATTAAAGCACGTAGAATTGTAGGACGGTTAGATAATCACCAGTGAGGAATAATAAAAAAAAACGAAAAACAAAAAAAAAATATACTTAAATACGCTAATATACAATAGTAAACTTAACCCTTAATGTGGAATGTTAAACAATACATCAAATGAACCGGAAGCTAGTTCGACTCCCCTTGATCTCAAGCCGAAACGAGAATTCCCGTTTTTCGTCTTAAGCTCAGCTCAAAAGCGATATTGGAAAAAGATAAACTCCTTCTCTTTTGACAACACCAGTCCAAACCATAGTTCAGATAGTTCAGAGGATACAGACACAATACCGACCGAAAAAGGTGCCAGTGGAATCTCTCAAAGTCATACCGAAATTCCTATGCCATTGAGATCAGGTCGAGTATATCACAGACGAACTAAATCCCTATCAGAATTGGGAAAAGACGGTGAAAAACAGGGTGACCATTACAGTTCTGAAGAATTACGGGAACAACCGGAGGCAATACCACAAGACGCAAACATGGCAAATGTTGATATTTCAAAAGTGAACCAGTTAATCTTCAATAGTATACCTATTTTAACTGGGGAAATAGGCCCAAGCCTCGCACCAGAGGTAACGGTGTTCACCAATTGTTGCAAATATGTAATGAATTGCTTAACTGCCGAAGAAATTCCTATCTTTTTAACTGTACTGCCCACACGTTTTACCACACGTTTTAGGGGTAGAGCAGCTACTTCCTTAGAGGGAACACAGTTCGAGAATTTCAGTGAGTTAGAAACCAAGATTCATAGCAAACTGGTGAACACAAAAAGCTATGTAGCCTTGGTAAATGAACTTCGAGTACTATATCAGATGCCCGGCGAAACATTGACAGATTTCGCAAATAAAGTCCATGCGTTATACAAAAGCTGTCTATCCCAAATTTCTCAACGATATAATGGTGAAGCTGCTACAGCAGTACAAACTGAGTTAAAAGAGACTGCGAATTATGTATTCAAAACGTGGATAATAAATCCCACCCATAAAATGTTTCTGTTACAAGACACAAGTAATGAGTTGACCTCTGTACTTGAAAAGACTCAAAAATTAGAGGAAGGTGAAAGACAGGCAATGTCAATAGTTCATAATCCCTTAGGCATGGGTTTAATGAATCCAATAGCTGCAAGCGGCTTTTCAATGTTCCCTAACCCATCCCACAAAATGCCGAGTTCTTTCATTGAACCACAACCAAGAAATCAATATCAAGGGAGGCAGGGAAACCCAGCTCCCAGCCGGTTTGAGAATAACAGACGATATCCGAATTTAAGGTGCAGCTTCTGCAATAGAACCAATCACACATTCGCGGAATGCTTTGAAAGAAAAAAAGTCAGGGTTTTGCACAAATTGCCAAAACTATGGACACGTCGTGCAGAATTGCAGGAGAAAACCCTTTAACCAAAGACCTCAAGTAAATTCGATGCAATTCAATGAAAGAGCGAATTCACAGGTAGTAACTACGGCAAACACTCCAGATAGATGTGAGTTTTGTCAGAGAAAAGGGCACACGTTAAATAATTGCCGAGCGAAACAAGAGTGGGAGAGTAAAATACGGAAACAAAAAAAAAAAACCAGTCGGAAAACTAAAAATAGGCTTGCGTCGACACCGCGAAAGCCTAAAAGACGTTGAAGAAAAATGGTGTCAGCCCGCCCAAAATCCTAAGTGTTCAGTAAAATTGCCGTTGGATAGGTTAGCCTTTTAAAAAAATCTACGTTGCGATCGAACACTCCTATCAACGAAAGGAATAAAACAAGCCTCAATTGTGCCTTCGGGGAAGGCGAGACGACAGGAACATGTGAGGGAAAATTCTTACTAAAGAATCCACAGACATGCGAATTCCATGTGGTCAAAGACAACGATGAGGATAACGTTCCATATGATGGGATACTGGGCTATAACTTCCTGTCAAAGACTTGCAATGTTAAGTGCCCCAAAGGAACACTAGAATTTCCAATATCAGACACGAACAGGATGCCATTCTCAATACCACTCAGTTCTCACGCTCGTTTAGAGAAATTGAAGCGAAATAGTAGTTTCCATAGGGGTTCTGACTGCGTTAGACCGATCATAAGTCAGGAAGAAGAACCTGGCAAAAAATCGCTTACACAAAATACAGCGCCACTAAAAGAGATGAAGTTACTGAATCAGGTAACTAAGGGATGTTTTTCCAAACCGAGCGAAAACATACAAGCCAGTCGAAAGCGACTCGTAAGGTTTGAGACTAAGAAAGCAATCCACATACCTGCACGTTCAGAAAAACTGGTAAAAATCCCCACAAAAATTGATGGTGAATTTGTGTGCTTCTCAAAAGAATTGCAAGCAGGTATCTTTATAGGAAACTGTCTGACAAAGTCTGTAGATAAGGAAATAACAGTTGCTCTACTTAATGTTAATGACAGTGAACAAAGTTTATATGTTATAGATATGGAAATAAAACCAATCTTAGATTACGACATTATTGCTTTAAAAGATTTTAGCGCGAAAACTATAACGCGTGAGCTTGCAAAGCCGCCACAACATGACGGTAATAAGCGCATAAAAGCAAGTGAACAAAGTAAAGTTAATGCGAGAATTAAAGCTGGTGCGTTCTGCATAAGCAATACGAATGAACACACGGCGAAGGAGCGAATTAAAATTTTGGAGGAGAAAATTTTATGGGATGATACCCTGAACAAGGAAGAAAGAAAAGCGGTGCTTGATATATGCCATGAGTACCACGATATATTCTTATTACCAGGACTCAGGAGATAAATTAACCTGTACTAATTCTATTAAACATGAAATCCCTATTCTACAAGATCATTCGCCTATTAATCAAAAGATGTACAGACTACCAGAGGTACAAAAAAACATAATACAAGACCAGGTGGAGGAAATGTTAAGAAATGACATTGTAACTCCGAGCACTAGTCCATGGAATTCACCCCTCCTTGTTGTTCCCAAGAAACAAGGAGTAAATGGGGAAAAGCAATGGCGTGTTGTTGTCGATTTCCGGAAGTTGAATTCTATTACAATAGGAGATGCATTCCCACTTCCTAGGATCGACGATATATTCGACCAATCTGGGGCACTTCCGATATTTTACTACCTTAGATCTGGCTAGTGGATATCATCAAGTCTTAGTAGAGGAAAAGGATCAATCTAAAACAGCCTTTAGTACTACACATGGACATTTTGAATTCAAACGAATGCCGTTTGGACTTAAAAGGGCGCCAGCAACCTTTCAACGCTTGATGAACCATGTCTTAACTGGGCTCCAAGGTTTCAAGTGTTTCGTGTACCTAGACGACATTGTCATATACGGAAGAAATCTTTTAGACCACAACAACAAGCTCCGACAGGTATTAGAAAGATTGAAATTGAACAATCTAAAACTGAAAATAGAAAAATGTAATTTCCTAAGAAAAGAAGTGAGCTACTTATGACATAAATGCTCAAGTAAAGGGGCTCTACCAGATCCCTCTAAAGTAAGTTGCGTAAAAGACTTTCCAAAGCCGAAAACAGTGAGACAAGTCCAGTCGTTCCTGGGATTAGCAAATTATTACCGAAAGTTTATACCCAATTTCTCTAAAATTGCAGAGCCACTTAATAAACTCTTGCGTAAAAATAGTTCCTTCAAATGGTCGGAGGAGTGCGAAAAGGCCTTTACAGAACTAAAAAAGGCATTAATTACTCTACCTTTATTAATATACCCAGAGTTTGACAAACCATTTATGTTAACCACAGATGCTAGTGGAGAGGCACTTGGTGCTGTTTTATCTCAGGGTGAGATTGGCCAGGACCAACCTATTGCTTACGCAAGTAGGACATTGAATAAAGCGGAACGGAATTATTCCACCACTGAAAAAGAGCTATTAGCAATAGTTTTGGCAACAAGAAACTTTCGATGCTATTTATATGGACGAAAATTTACAATCTATACAGATCACAAGCCGCTTAAAGGAATCTTTAATACTAAAGATCCGACCTCCCGACTAATCCGATTCCATCATAAGCTCTCAGAGTATGAGTATAATATCGAATATAAACCGGGGAGATACAATAAGAACGCAGATGCATTAAGCAGAATACCCAGCGATAATAGTGAGCAACCTGTGAACAACAACGTTATTAAAGGAACAAATGATAGAGATAGCGCGTATAACGAAACCGAAGAACTTAATAACACTAAAATAATTACAAGAGCGCAAGTCCATCGTGGAATAGGCTCGGAGACTAGTGAAAAAGACAAGAAACTATGTCTCGCAGTAACTAGATCTAGGTCTAAAGCTAATAATAATGTAACCCAAATTGAAGATATACTTCCCACAACCTCTAAAAAGGAAACTGTGAATGAACGAGACTCCGAAACTAATTCCATTAGTTCAACAGAGTCGATAGAAGAAGAAAATGTGCAAATTTTAGGTAACCGGAATGATATTGATACCATTCTTCATGATTACCATAATGCACCACTAGGAGGACATCTGGGAATTTATAAAACATATAAACGTATAAGAAAAAGCTACAAATGGAAAGGTATGTTAAGGGATATTCATAAGTTTATTAAGCAATGTGTTAAATGTAGTAGGAATAAACATAGTAAAAATACAAAAATGCCTATGGTAATTAGTTCTGTCGCCGAGAAACCCTTTGACAAAGTATATATCGATATTGTAGGTCCTTTGCCAGAAACTCAGAATGGCCATAAATACATTCTCACACTTTTGGATGACACAACCCCAATATTTGACTGCGTGCCACTGCTAAACGGAGAAGCATCTACTGTAGCCAACGGATTCTACAAGCTGATGTTGAAATATAAGATCCCAAAAGCAGTAGTTACCGATCAGGGTGCAAACTTTACTAGCGACCTATTCAAGCGGCTATGCAGGCTATTTAGGGTTAGGAAACTTATGACAACTGCATATCATCCTCAGGCAAACGGAGCACTGGAAAGAGTACACGGGCCTTTGATTGAATACTTAAAAAACATAGTGGATGAAAACATTACAGAGTGGGACCAATGGCTTGAAGAAGCAGTCCATGTACGTAACCATGCACCACATGTTGGGGGTAAGCATACTCCAATGGAAGCGCTATGGGGTTTCTATGACCCACCCCCTAATAATCTCAAAAGGAACCCCGAACCTCTATACAATTACGATGATTACGTGTGCCAGAGGAAAAGGAGAATGCAAGTGCTCCACCAAAACGTTAGGGAAGAACTACTTAAGAGCAAAGTAAAGTCCAAACAATATTACGACAGGAATGCAAAAATAGTTAAATTTCATGTAGGTGACCAAGTTCTGCTAAGAAATCCCAGTAAAAAACACAAACTATCGCCAAACTGGACAGGACCGTATGAAATCAAAAGAATAGATAGCGAAGTAAACTGTACCCTGCAAATTGGGCGAAAATTAAGAAGAGTCCACAATAATAGACTAAAATTATTTTAGCCTAAACAAACAAACAAACAAAATTATTGATACTGAGGACCGTTAACTAAAATTATTATTATCTACAGATGATGCTGCTGTGGTTGTGCATAATCATACTGATATCTGGAATAACCGCACAAGTGGACGTGACCTCACTCCAGCCCACTGGGGTGGTATTCGAACCTCTGACACCAATATACCTGTATTCCCAAACTTGGACCATTTACACGCAAATTCGGATGATTCAAGAAACCGAAGCCTTGGGATTCATCGAAAAGTGCGAGACAACAATGAAAGATCTTTGCAAACAGCTAGAAACCGTTGTAGAAGTAGAATCGTGTCGTGTCTGGGACGAAGAATGAACCAAGCAAGTAAGAAAGATTAAAAATAGATTATGGGACATAAACTTGTATATGCAAACAAGGGAAAAGCGAGCTTTAGCTGACATAGTAGGTAGGGCCAGTAAATTTCTGTTTGGAACTATGGACGATAGGGACGCTCAGGAGATACAGTGGCTCGCAAAAGTAAGTAAACATCGTATTCTTCGGAATAAAGTTCACTTCCATTGAGTCATCACGCAGCTGAATTTTGATTTGTGTGCTACGGTACATTCGTTGGTCGTGCTGCATCAAGTTGCTGTAATTTTGGTTTAGAAGGCGTGCGCCATATTGTTTCTAATTTGTCAGTCATGTGTTTGCCTTTGTTTTAAGTGTTGCAAAAGTAAGTAAACAGACCGTTATTAGGTGCGATTCGTGATAGTTAAACCATGTTTTTATTGTGTTTTTTTCATTGACATCATCTACTTCCTGTTTCTGAGATGGATAAGGTGAGATTTGTATACACTTTTAAATTTTAACGGCATTTTTGCTCGAATTGTGTATAGAAGCGTAAAAATCGACGTTTTTTTGCGTAGGTTGGACAGAAAACAAGAAAATTTCAGCATTTTACGACAGAAGAACGGAAGGTGGTAATAAAAATGACAAACGAAAAACAATCTTACCGTAAGATTGCACTTTTTTTTGGTAAAACAGTGGCCGCAGTGTACAAAGTCGTTAAGGCATATAAAAAATGTGGAAGGGTTTCGGCATTACCAAAGCCAGGCAGACCAAGATGTACATCAGAAAGAGATAATTTAAGGATTCTTAATATTTCGTCATCAAATGTGAAGCTCTCTGCTGCCAAAATTCAAGGTAAATTACTGAACGAAGGAAAAAAAGCTCCGTCACTTGACACTATTCGTAGAAGACTTCAAGAAGGAGGAAACCATGGCCGAGTTGCAAGGAAATTACCCTACCTAAAACCGGCTAATCGAGAAAAAAGGGAGAATTTTTATATTAACCACGTTCTGAAGCCACTATCGTTTTGGGAGAAGGTTCTTTTTACAGACGAAGCAATGGTCAGAATGAATTACAGTCATGGAAGAGTTTACGTATGGCGTAAGGTAGGCGAGGAATTCTCTTATCCATGTGCGAGACCAACATTTAAATCGGGTCAACAAGGTCTCATGGTTTGGGGATGTTTATCTTCGTATGGGGTGGGTAAAATTGTTGTCTTGAAAGGCAAAATTAATGCCAAAGTTTACTTGGAATTGATGAAGGAAATCATAATTCCTGAAGGGCGGCGTTTAATATGCAATGACTGGATACTGCAGCAAGATAACGCGCCAATCCATACAGCAAAAATTGTGAAGGATTACATAAAGAAAAAAAATATTGAGGTTTTGACATGGCCACCCCAAAGCCCGGACCTTTCTCCGATCGAAAATCTTTGGGCAATGTTAAAATTAAAGATTTGTGAAAGGTCACCGAAGAACATCCACGAATTAAAGAATTTCATTGAGGAGGAATGGCAAATGTTTACACCAGATCATTGTAGAAAGTATATGCTTTCTATGCCAGATCGGCTTGCCAAAATGTCCTTGAATAACTTTGGACACAGTGGGTATTAACGTCGTGTTCACTTATTTTTGCATTATAAGTTCTAGAAGTGTTAATCATTATGATAATTTTTTTTATTACATGAGTTGTGAATTGAAGTAAAATATTAAGAAAACATTTAGTTTGACTTTTCTCTTTCATTTATAAAAAAAATTCTGTGAATTGGACAAAGAATGCTTTGAATATCATTATATTTCTTATTGATGCATCGATGTTTACTTACTTTTGCGAGCCACTGTATATACCAAGTTAGATAATTTAGACAAACAAAGCTCCGAAAATGTTCATTTAATGGAAAAGCAAATAAGTATTGTAAAATCTAATTTCAATGAAGTCCATCATGCTTTCGCGAATCTAACCATAGAACAAGAAAATTTAGGGGAGCGATTTAATAAACTGGTGGATACTTTTATAAATTACACCAAAATAACGAAAACTGAAATAAGAAATGTGCACATTAAGACAGACATCAATGCAATGCTAATCTACATATTACACCAACTTCAACAAATATACCAAAGAATAACAAATGAATTTACAATAATAAATGCTTTACACCAACACACACTGCATCCCCTCATATTATCGGCAAGAGATATAGCGGAAACATACACAGAGATAAGTCAAAAAGGGCTGACCAATATCCTCGTAGACTTTAAAATTATGAATCAAATAGTCCAGACTGACTCCATACAGATGAAAAATAAGCAATTTATTAGCATACTTCTACCACTCCCCGAAAACATTATGTATACCCTTAATAAGATCTACATACTTCCCACTTCCATTACAACCGAAACGTCGGCAATCCTTGAAATTGAATCGGATTACTTCCTAAATAACACCCAAGCTCATCAATATATAGAAATGTCAGATAGAGACTTCAAAGAGCACTGTAAAAAATCCACCTCCACCAAGGGTGCCCTACACATCTGTTTCCAGTCACAACCCAAAAGATTAACAGTCAACAGATCAAACTGTATTGCGAACCTTTTCAATAATCCCTTATCTGAACCGGCCATTTGTGGACACAGAATCATAGGGAACACCCCTAATGTACTTACAAAAATGGTAAGGCAGAACACTTTGTTGTTTGTATTCCCTCAAATAAGTATATTGCTTACGAATTGCAGCAATCACTTTGGCCACATAACGCTGAACGGAACTGGAATTCTTTCTCTCAAACAACCCTGTACTTACACTCTAGCGGAACACGAAATACCATTCGAAACTAGTTTCAGCCACTACTCGGCGATACACCAACCCGATCCTTTTAACGTACCTAAAATATTGATAGACCCCGATCTCTATCAAAAACAAGATGCTAAAAGTAATGTGAGTTTAAAAGTAAACACCCACGGAAATCATAATTTAGCACTTTTTAACGAAAGTCAAGATTTACAAGATTTGGAAAAGGAAATAGATCTGGTGAAGACAAGAAGGGAAAGACAGAGAGTGCAAATCCAAACGCACACCAATACTGGAATAATCGCAATTCTTGTCACAATCATTCTCGGATGCATAATCCTAAAATGCTTACGACGATTGAAGAGGGAAGAACCCACCTTAGCGCGATCTAATATCGTAATCTTGCATCCTACTTCTCAAGGTAAAGGTAAAGCCCCGAACGAAACAATAAGATCAACTAAATTGCCTGAAATAAAAACGGCAGATGTACCCACAAAGATAGAACCAATCCCAACACCCATAGAACTTCCTACCGAAAAATAGCCCAAATGTTCTGTGAATACAAACCAAATAAAGCCAATCGTATATGAGGTTTAATAACTGGATCCAAAGAAATTATAAAAAAAAAAATATAATTACGTGGGATAAGTATATGTATATATACATATATGTATAAGCTGTAGCAAACAAACATTCTAGACCTTACTTCTCGCGCTGCCTACAAAAACTAAAAATAGCTAATGAAGTATGTACATATATGACATAAAAATGAGACAACAAAGAAAAGTAGATAAAATATACTTCTTATGTACGTATATTATGTTAGTTGATAGTTGATGTAAAAAAAAAAAAAAAAAAAAAAAAGTGTTGCATTAAATTACCTTTATTTATATATTAATTAAAAAAAGAAAAATTTTTAGTATACATATGTCTGTTTTATCGATAATAAAACAAAAATATATATATATATATATATGTATATATATTAACTTAGAGAAGTTTAGTTACTGTTTTACTTAACAACAGCAAAATGTATGTTTAATTTTGTTCTGAAAAAGAAAATGTTCAAAAAACAGAGGGACTTATGAAAATATTATTAGGATTGTAATTGTGTTACGTAATAATTATAATGTTACTTAGCCTTTAATTTGTTAATTTAAAGTAGCTGTACATACTTATACACTTAGCTTTAAGTCTTTCGTTTCTGAAAAATATTTAAAAAAAAACAAAAGGTTTAATTATGTAACCAAAGACTGCCTTCAGTAATAGCGGTTTCATACTTCCACGTCATCTCGTTAACTCCTCGATTCCAACTTCATAAAGGGGGAGGAATGTTGTGAATAGAAGATCAATCAATTCTTGTTGTCAAAATAAATAAATCAATTAATCTGTGTGAAACAAGAATTGGTTGACATCGCTTCTTGACTAGGTCATTGTTGTGTGGCGAAAAGCAAGATCTTACACAATAAATGCAAACAGGTCTTGCCCAAACGGTGGCACTGTTAAAAGTTGCAGTGTATCGCATTTCATAACAAACTCAGAATTATTGGGTTTGTTGTGAAAGCGTGTTGCTGCGGAATATGCAGGTAACTTCCGGCTAATCACAGCGGTGACCTGGTTCATCAAATAAAAAATAAATAAAAAACAGAAGAATGCGCGGTGACGTGGTGGCTGAAAAATGCTTGAAGAGGTCAGTCTTTTTGGATTCGGCGAGAGATTAAATTATGGTTATTATACACGAGATATAAATGTATAATTGATAGAGATCAAATTATAGTTATTATACACGGGATATAAATATATAATTGATAGATATGTATACGTGAATAAAGTTGAAAATGATTAAGTGAAGTGTTCTTTTACTGTGTGTTACATCTGCTCAACTAAACCCGATACTTAGTGATAGCAGCATCCACTCGGAGACCATAACACATGCACGCATTCCTGTCACAGGACTATCTTCAACTGGTGCTGGTATTACTCGCGGTGTAATACAAATGGAGCTCCTTTCTCGCTTCAACAATCATACGATACATGTGCAGACATTCATACTCTCGAAGCTGACATCATTTCTTCCTAACCATTCGTTTAGTATGTCTAGTTGGGAATACCTAAAAACAGTGCATTTAGCAGACCCAATGTTTAATAATCCGGGCCCTATTGATATAATATTAGGGGCGGATAAGTTATTTATTATATTGGAAAGTGGGCGCATTCAAAATGGTCCTGGAAAATCGATCGCTCAACTTACAACCTTTGGATGGGTCATTGCGGGAGAATTGCCTGACCCTGATGTACACTCTTCTATTTCCAATCTCCATTCATCAATTAGTTCGTTTCATTCCAGTATGGATATTGATGATGCTTTGCTCAAATTTTGGGAAATAGAAACCATTCACTCACAGTCAACTCTTTCTGCCGACGAAAAACTGGCTGAAGATCATTTTGTCACTACCTACTCCAAATCAGAGGATGGTCGTTATATTGTGGAACTACCCTTTAAGCAGCCAAATGCTAAGTTGGGTAACAGCTTGGATCTAGCTATTCGTCGTTTGTATAGTATGGAACGCAGATTTAGGCATGACAAAAATCTCCAAAAGGAATATATTAAATTTATGCGGGAAATATCAGATACTTGGTCACATGGAACCAATATGTGAGAAAGAAATTGTAATGGACAACGCTCAAGTATACTATCTACCTCATCATGCAATAACTAAACCTGATAGCAGCACCACGAAACTTCGTGTTGTTTTTGACGGCTATTGTAAGCCAGTTGATGGGGAAGCATTAAATGATACATTGTTGATCGGACCACCAATACTTCGCGACTTATTTGCTATATGCCTACGCTTTAGACAACATAAATTTGTTTTCACTGCCGATATCCCAAAAATGTATAGGCAGATTTGGATGGCAAGACAACATATGGACTTTCAACGAATCGTTTGGAGGGAGTCACCTGACCAGCCTATTCAGCATTATCGCCTAAGTACTGTGACGTATGGTACTGCAGCCGCACCTTTTCTGGCTGTAAGGACTCTTCATCAACTTGCACATGATTGTAAAAACGATTTTCCGCTGGTATCCAATGTCATCAAAAACGAATTCTACATGGATGATGTAATGACAGGAGCTGAAACAATGTCTGAATTGGTACAATTGCAAGAACAACTTGTATACGTTTTAAATTCGGCTGGTCTCCAGTTACGAAAATGGAGTACCAATTGTTGGGGTCTACTAATCCATTTACCTAAAAACGACTGTGAATTGTCTACGTTAGAATTTGAAGAAGATTCCAAATCCGTTAAGGTTCTGGGATTACGATGGCATCCGTCGACTGATATGTTCTCTTATAAAGTGTCATTGCCTGATGAAATATCTATCACCAAATGACATATTCTCTCGACAACGTCACGTATTTTTGATCCATTAGGATTTCTAGCACCAGTAATTGTAAGCATAAAAATATTCTTTCAACAACTTTGGCTACAGAATCTCGATTGGGATGATGTCATCACCGGACCGCTAGCGGACAAATGGTCACGACTAAGAGATGAGTTGATACACATTGAAGGGATAAAACTACCCAGAAGAATTTGGTCATCAAGGAGAACGGTTGAGCTGCATGCATTTTGCGATGCATCTGAGGCAGCCTATGCAGCAGTCATCTATGGTAGAAGCGCGGATTCATATGGAAAATTCGACACGGTCATATTGGCCGCAAAAAGTAAGGTTGCTCCATTGAAGCAAATTTCGCTACCTCGACTGGAGCTCTGTGGTGCCGTGTTATTATGTCGCTTATTAAAAACGGTGATCAATTCTCTAGAAATGGAATTCCCAAGGATTTGTGCCTGGACTGACTCAGAAATTGTCTTGCAATGGCTACCTTCTACACCAAGAAAATGGAAAACCTTTGTGGCCAATCGGACTTCGGAGATACTTGATCAGATACCCAGACATAAATGGCGACATGTGCCCTCACAGATGAACCCTGCAGATAGTCCGACGCGAGGTATTTCACCGTCAGAGTTGTTATTACATGAACTTTGGTGGCATGGACCTAAATTTCTTCGAAATCATCCCTCAACGTGGCCGTTGCGACACAACATCGAATCTGAATTGTCATCAACTAAAGAAGAACTGCGAAATGATAACTTCTTGAATGCTTTCATGACTACAATAGGAAATGAGTTACTTGAAAATCTTTCAAATAAGATTTCAACATGGACTCGTCTAGTGCGAGTGATAGCGTTTTGCTTTCGTTTCATATTCAACGCACGTAATAAGCAAGGAATGAGAATGGATGGTGTCATCAAAATCTTCGAGCTACGCAGAGCAAAAACCTTTTGCATTGCATGGGCACAGGACGCAGCCTTCCATACTGATATCAAATTAATTGCAAACAACAGGACCCTTCCTACAAAAGGTCCACTTAGAAATTTAACTCCATTTATTGATCACGACGGCTTGCTAAGAGTAGGAGGGAGACTAGAAAGGTCATCTTTATCATTTGACGCTAAACACCCGATTATATTGCCTAAGCGACACCGTGTAACTACAATGATATTACAGGATTACCACATAAAATATCTTCATTCAGGCGTTAATGAACTTTTCCCCATTTTGAAGCAACAATTTTGGATACTGGGTGCACGCAACTTGCTAAGAAAAATAGTACATAAATGCATACCATGTTTCCGTCAACGGCAAGCTACAATATCTCAGTTAATGGGCGACCTTACGGCTGCAAGGGTTCAATATGCTCCTCCGTTTATGCGTGTTGGTTGTGATTATGCTGGCCCATTGACTCTGCGTCCTCATCGTGGAAGAAGATCTAAACTCACTAAAGGATACATAGCTCTATTTATTTGCCTTACGACTAAAGCCCTTCATTTAGAACTAGTGGATGACCTATCAACGGACGCATTCTTAGCAGCACTTAAAACATTCATCGCTCGACGTGGCAAGTGCTCTGACATGTACAGTGATAATGCCACCAATTTTAAAGGAGCTAGTAGAGCGTTGACTGAAATGCATAATCTAGTACTATCCCAGTCTCATAACACAATAGTAGCAGAATTCTTATCAAGATATAATATTCGTTGGCATTTTATCCCCCCTGCAGCCCCGCATTTTGGTGGACTGTGGGAAGCTGGCGTGAAGTGCGTTAAACAGCACCTTAAACGTGTAGTCGGTCTTAATGTTCTAACCTTTGTTGAAATGTACACTGTCTTAACAGAAATTGAAGCTCTTATTAATTCTAGGCCTCTATGTCAAGCAACTGATACTGAATTAGATTCTCTGACGCCAGCCCATTTCTTAATAGGCCGACCATATACCGCAGTACTGGAACCTGATTTCACCCAAATATCTCTGAATCGGCTTTCTAACTGGCAGCTGCTACAAAATATGACCCAGGGATTCTGGAAGAGAAGGCATGCCGATTATTTGACCACACTGCAACAACGTCCAAAGTGGCAGACAAGGCAAGCCGAAGTTCAAGAAGGGGATGTGGTTGTCATTAAGGAGCCGAACATACCTCCAGCGAGATGGGTACTTGCACGCGTTATCAAAAAGCATGCAGGTCCAGATGGTTTAACTCGTGTTGTGGAAGTTAAAACACCAACAACCTCATTCACTAGGCCAATCTCCAAGATTGTTCCCTTACCAGTTGACTGAAACTATGCTTCAGGGCGCCCGGGATGTTTAGGATTAGATAAACATTTACAATTGTATTAGTTAATAACAGTTATTTTGAATAATTACTTGTATAATGCACATATTCGAACATGTTAAATTCATTTGCTTCCATGCCATGTTAACATTTATAAGGTTATTACATCGAACTCACTCATCCGATTCTATCTCATTGGTTGCTACCCCTGCCGGCTATAAGCTTATCGCAATCAAGAAGGGCCTATTGTATTTGTCATTCTGTAACAATTCATCGGAGGAGTGAGGTCGAGCAACAAATTGGAAAATTGTAATAAAGATAAGTATGCATTAGAAATTTTGACTTATTATTCACACTCAGGGTTCTTTAGATCCCATCGTAGATTGATGCGAATCATAATGTACCTTTTTTCTAATCTTGGGGTGTCATATGTGGACCGAATCAATTGTAGACCTCCATGTACTGTTTTCGTGTGAAATATTTGTTAATCTTGTCAAGTTACTTTCTTTTGGTAAGATTATTGGGTGTTTTTGATTGCAGAATCGCCGTAAAGTTATGCCGCGAGAGTGGCCTAAGCTGGGACTATCTCTTATAAAGGGAAAAAGAGCTTGATATTGGCCTTTGGCGTTTCGATAATTAGTTTTTTGGTGATAATCTTCACAATCTCGATCTTCTTTATACAGTTGTCTTCCTGGAGTAACCTTTTCGGTCTCTCGAAACCGTCGTTGAAGTTTATCCAGTGAAGACTTATCCTCGTAGTGAGCGTTTGCTGTTAAAGTAGACGCTGTGGAGATTGTGGAAGTGGTTTGTAGACTTCCGAAAAGAATCCAACCGGGCGTGTTATTTTGCGCGATTGGTATTCCTGGGGGACCTTTTCGCAATCCTTAATACCCAAAAATCCAGGATCTAAAACAGTAAGTCGGATGTTTCACGATTTGTAAAAGTATATCATCTTCGCTGTGAAATTGCTGTATCCATCATCGCAACACGTGCTCGCTCTGAGCGGATCCCGAATTGGGAGAGCGGACTTAGGGACTATCTCCACAGATCGGTGGGACCACAGGCATTACTACGAAATTAATTTCTAGTAGTAGAGGCGCACACCGAAAGCGCAGGGAAATTCAGGGCAAGTCAAAATGCATGTCAGGGCAAGTCAGGGCAAGTCAGGGCAATTCAGAGCAATTCAGGGCAAGTCTGGGCATGTGTTCACCCAAAGAATGAGAATTTCAAAAATTCTGTGCAAAAAATATTACAGGTCAGGTACCTACCTACATACAAATTAAAAAAAAATAGCTAACATTTTTTAAATTGATTTTGACGGGACATGGCTCAAAAGAAGCGGAAGGATTCAAGGATCATAAATATAAAATGTTTTCTAAAAGGACTCTCACTGTTTCCGAAAGAAACGCAAAACGGCAATAGTATATATAATTAACTAAAAATTCAAGGATCGTCTTCTGCCATTTTGTAGGGAAAACTTGGATCCTTTTCGAAAATTTCTTCAGATATATTTTAGTTTGAAGGTCCTGCGTCAAAAGAATCCTGCTATGTTTAATTCACTAAAAAAGAAATTTTTTGCAAAAGATAGACACGACATAAAAAACTAAATTTTAGTTCTGCGAAAGAATTTTGGGCATAAGTCAAGATTCGGCCACTGTAACCGATTTTCTTCAAACTTTGCGAATAACTTATAATTCGCTCGCAAATCACAAATATCACAATAATTTTTCACGAAAACTTACACTTTCCGATATATTTCACTTTTAAAATCACAAACTTTGCACTGCACACCGCCATACAATTTGATGATAAATACTCTTCTTCTTCCTTTAGCAGCAAGGAAATGCTCTAATTGGTGGGTATATACATATCTTCCCATCGTTCGGGTTACCAGCATTGCGTTTTTTTATTCATTACGAGTATTCAATTGATGTGCAGTAAAGCCGCATTTAGTTAGAATGGAATAGAAAAACATTCATTAAAGAAACACACACACATACAGGCAGGCTGGCAGGGGCACACACACACGCGCGCGAATAATAAGTTATTCGCAAAGTTTGAAGAAAATCGGTTACAGTGGCCGAATCTTGACTTGTTCCAAATTCTGTTTCGCACCGCTTCCGGGATGCTGTCTCTTTGGGCGCGCCCATACTACTCCACCTCTCATACTTGAATTGTACCATTTGACCAATTTAAGGCTAGTCAGAGCAATTCAGGGCAAATCTGGGCACGCGTTCGCCCAAAGAATGATAATTTCAAAAATTCTGTGCAAAAAGTATTACAAGCTCATTCTATCAAGAGCTACTGATCAGATCAGATCGACAAAGTAGTGCGCATTTTTTAAATCGTGAAAAAGTGGTTAAAAGTCAAGTTACATAAACACAATCAGTTTAATTTATAGAACCAAGTGTTCGTGCAATACGTGGAATAACCAAAAATCCAGGATCTAAAACAGTAAGTCGGATGTTTTAAGATTTGTAAAAATATATCATCCTCGCTGTGAATTCGCTGTGATCCATCACCGCAACACGTGCTCGCTCCGAAAGCGCCAACGGGCCAAATTGGTACTACAAGGAATCCATAGTGACGTATAAGCGTCAAAGCCAACCAAAATCAAACTTGATTACAAGGTTTTAATTAAAACTTTTACAAAGTTGAAATTTTGGACTTCTGTTATGGTCGTAGCATACTGTAAGTAGCAATATGCTACACTGAGACGAGTTCCACGTATATGGTCGGCGCATAGCCACATGAACGGCGAAGAAAGACGCGCTGAAGAAAAAAAAACAAAAAAGAAGAAGAATTGTCTGAAAGAAGATAGAAAAGAGTGTGTTTGAAAAAAGTAACTATTAAATTTAAAAATATCGCGGATAAAAATTTAATAATCGCAGTCCGGCTTGGTGTAACGAAAAAGGGAAAAATTCACAAGTTTTCACTACTCGAGAATCAACGTACTTAAATCGGTTTGTCTGAAGAAAAACAAAAGAAAAAGGGAAGGTTCCAGAACGAAATCAAGTGTAATTGATTGAACTCACACATTGTACAGATTGGTTAGTATTGCGAGGAAGTCGTCGTTGGCAGCATCGCGGCACTGGAAGTCTACTAGGATAGTTGCGGTGAGCAATCAAAACAAAGATTCTCTTTAAAAATCTGGACATATCCAAACTAGAGCTGAGTCTAGAGCTCATGAGGTAATTCACTCGGACGCTGATATATGGAAATAGCAGTCTTCCAAAACTCATTTATTTGATGACCTATAATAACATAAATTACAGATAAATCTGGAAGAAATTTTTTTTAGTTGCTAACCTATAAATGTTGATAGAATGTTAATTCCAGAAAATGCGCGACAAAGTGCGAAAGCGAGAAGTTCCGCTATGTACCAATTGCAACCGTGGATATGCCAACTCAAGTTATATTAAAGTCAAAATATTAAAATATCGAAAAATCGTTTTACTTACACAAAAATATGAAAAATAAAAAATAATTAATAGCTTCATATAAAAAAAAATTAAACAATGATAATTTTTTCATTCTTAAATATAATAATTGGTTAGGTTGGATGTGTCATATTAATTTTTGCAGCAACTGCGTCATGTATTACTCTGTCAACACATTTTCACCGAATTTTGTCATTGTGGTGTCATGGATGAGCTTGTCAAAGTTGTATCTCTTGTCACTTTTGCTAGACATGGTAGGGAAGTGACAAGAGAGGTATCGCTTTGTTCTTCGTCAGTTCGACATTTCTGCTTGATTTCTGATATTTCAGATCTTATGAAAAGAAAGTTCGATTTTGTGGTAGATAACTAATTAAAGGTCATTTTTACTTAATCGTAGTGTGATACAATAGTGAAATATTGTTTTGTGAAGGGGATTTTATATAATCGAGACTCCAGAGTCTTGAATTATGGTGTTGAAGTTCGCTGTGCTGTGCTGCAGAAACAACCGGAGTTATTGCCGTAGAAAATCATTTTCCAGGCAAGTTTAATTATTTTAATCATAAATTATAGTGTTTTAAATAAAATAAGAGTGAAATATTTATAAAAATAAACAGCCGTGGCAAAAAAATTTAACATTTTCCAATGCTGCTTTGTTTGCTTAAAATTGAATTGTCATTGTCGCCTTAGGTTACAGCAGACCATCTGTTGAAATTTAAACAATATTTTTGAAGGGAAAATTTCAGTGCAAATTTTGAGCATATGAGAAGTCATTTAAAGGCAAATGAGAAAATTTGGTGCCCAATGAATAATATCAATTTCAGCTTTATTAATCAGTTCACCTTCAGATTCCATTGCTTGCGAAAGCCTAAAAACGAAAAAACAAAATGATGCATTATGGTAAACAGCAAACAGAATATTCTTGTCAGTATTTAACCGTATGTGACAGAGATAAAAATACAGAAGACAATTTCAAACAAAACAGTTTTTGCAATATGTTTACTACGTTAAAAGATAAGTTCAATGTATCGAACGAAGGACTTCATGATGAATTATACGAAATTTTTCAGAATGGTAATAATGATATTTTAGAGAAGATCAAAGGAATACGATTAAAAAGACCTGGAAATATTAGACGATTTTAATTGTAACAGAAATATAAATGAAATAGAAATAATAATAGTCGTATGAGATATATGGAAAATACTTCTTACGTACCTTTCATAAAATTGTTTTAGGAAGAAATATTTCTCATAAACATAGTTTGTACTACTATCACTATGTACTCTCGTTGGTTTAATGTGTGATCAATAGTTTTGTTATTTGTTCTATGAAAGCAAACTGTTTGAAGAACAAACTTTACTTGATTATAATGTTGGTAGTGTATACAAAAGTAACGTATTTATTTACAAGTGCTGAGAAAAAAATTTAACTAATTCTATTTCAAGATGCATTTGAAATTTGTAATCCTATTGAATCTTCATAAAGGTAAACATAAAATGGTTGGAGTATACATGACAGTTGGCAACCTCAACAAACAATACCTACCGATCCCAAATCAAAAATATTCAATAAGTTTTGTGCTGTAGAGGAAGTATTGTAAAATATTTTGCATTTGATAAAGTCTTGAAGCCCGTAATAAAAGATGTACTTATTTTAGAAAATATTGGAATTGAAATTAAAAATAAATTTGATATTCATAAACCTGAAAGTAGTAGGTGATAATCTTGGAAACCACCAAATTAATGGATTCACGGAAAATTTTAGTACTTCGGAGCATTTCTGTCGATAACGTATTTATAATAAAAAATTTTTAAAATCGTATGATATGAAATTATGTTATTTGAGAACAGAATTCAGGATTTTGAGGATCTGGTGCGGAAATTCTTTTGTATATTGATGGACATTTGTCGTTTAGTATGTTCCATGGAAATTGCATTAGAACAAGTTTCATTGTTATCACATTATATTGACCTTTACCTTAAATATCGTAGATTAAATTTTCCTGATATAAAACTTACTTAAACATAATTTTATTTGCCATTACCCCGAGTTATTCAAGCAATTTGGTCCATTAAAAGGGCTATGGACAATGGGATTCGAAGAAAAACATCAGTTCTTTAAACAAACGAAGAATTTTAAAAACATTACATATTCTCAATGCAAAAGTCATCAAGAATACCAAGCAAATATAGTGGATGATCGATACAAATATATATATTTACTGATGATGTAATTCCGTTTTCATCTGAAACGTTTAACATCAATATTCCAGATGATTGTGTTTTTTTATCAAATAAGATAGAATTGTGAAAAACTCTTTGCAAACGAAAAATCTTTGAAAAAGAGGCATTTCGAATCAGCACGAACCGTATCATCAGTGCGGATTGGTTCCTGTCTGCCATATACGCCAAAGTGAATAGCTAAGCTGACCTCATATATGCAATTAACGTACTGATGAGCAATACGGTTTCGGCTGATTCGAAACGCCCTCTTTTGCAAAGAAATTTCTTTTTTTATAAATTTATCGTTTGCAAAAAGAGTTTCTTCACTTAATTCCCGAGCTACAGATTTAGCACTAAACTCGGTCAAATTCATTTTGACTAAATTCACTATGAATTTATTTCATAGCAAAAGTCTTTAAAATATTTTAATACGGTGTACAAAAGCAAATGACCATGTAATAAGAACCAATAATAAGCTATGAGATATAGAGAGATATAAAGGTATTAAAAATATTTTCCGTAATAGTGTAAGAACAAAACTAATATTATTCGGCACAATACACTTCTGTATGAAAACCATGATAAAAATGTGTTTGATGCCCATACTAAGTTAGTGAAATTAATTATAAAAAAGCAAATTTTCGTCTTATCAATAAATAACATACCTACTTAACATTGATGAACACTTTTGTTGATCACTTCTAACGAGAATTTATACATTCACACAATAATATTCACACAATAAAAAGCACGAATAAACGAATTTGCTGAAAGTCAGAACAATTTAAAATTGAAAATTGTTCTCGGAAAAACGGGAACTGAACTGATTGTTGACGAAATTTTAGAGTATTACTCCACAGAAAAGGGAACGGTTTTGATGCTCTTAGAGAAAAATTCTTTTTGGACTCAGGACACTCTTGATTTTTTCAAGAAACTCTTGATTTTTCTATCTCTGAAGGGAGTTATGATGTCGCGCTAATTCATCTATGCAATAATCAAATCAATCAAATTTTAATGCCGTGCTTTCAAGTGGACTAATAGAACTTACACCAAGTTCTGTAAATTCAGAATAAAAAGTAATATCACGATCAAGAAGTATTGCGAGTACATTCAGCATGAGTAGCGAAGCTTTATCATTATCATCATCATCGACAAATAGTGAGGCCCTTCAACAACCTTTTTCTACATTTGAAATTCCTTGGAACAAACTTCCAGCTAATATGAAATTGATGCTGAAAAAAAAATATTGCGGGGAAGGTTAAGAGCTTTCATCAATTATGTGATTGATGAATTAATTAATTAATGAATTATTTCCGTGAGAATCTTTTGCACTGTTGCTGAACAAAGAAGAAGTAAGTATTAACAACAGAAAGCGATCTAATTCTTTGAGAGAAATGGCTAAAAATCGGCAAGCAAACTAGGAGCACAATTCTAGTAGTTCATTGTTGGACAAGCAAACATTTTCACAAAACATTTATGTAGATAACCGCATTAGTGATAATAAAGATGTTTTTTTTTAAGTATATGAGTGATTGCTTTCCTATCCAGAGAACATTTTTTAACATAATTGTAAATTATCCTTTAATACAGAGTATTAAAGAAAATTGGGCATTTATATTTCAAAAGGATTGCATGTACCAACAAATTCTAGAAACCGATTTCGAAGAAGAAAGACAAAGGTTACTAAAGCATTTTAGAAAATCACAAAGCAAAATCATAAAACAAATTATAAATGAAGAAAATGAAAAAAAATATTATAAAGGTAGTTGCTTTATATTTTAAGGAGAATTCCGAATTTTTATTTAAGGAATTTGCGGTAAGTTATTCATGCTCTAAGCTAAGTAAATGAATTATATTTGAAGAATGTGCTTTTGGTTAAAGATGGGAGTTACTTTACCTGAGCTGGAAAGTCAAATACCAACTTCAGGGTCGTGGATAGCGATGGTTAGTGAGTAAACTTTTTGAAACGGAAAGACAGACAAACAGACAGAAAGATAGACAGACCAACAGACAGGTAGGCAGATAAAGAGATGGAAGTTCAAACAGACTGACAGATTGGCAAATATATAGGTAGAAGAACAAGCAAACAATGGACATGCTTAAATCAAAATTGTTTGCTATAACCAAAATATGTAATGCATAAATCATAAATTTTTGTAACCATCGAATCTTATTGAATTTGCATACTAACATTATACTGCAACAAAATGCAATTTAGCATAAATTACATGTTGTTATCAGACACATATTCCACTCACACGATATCCATACTTACCTACATACAGTGTCTTCTTACTTTTTTTTCCGCATGTAACTCTACGTACGTGCAGTACCTACTTATTTTTTCCAATCTAATTGTATGTACATATATACAATTATCACAATTATTCGCGCCCTCTTAAAATTAATATTTCAAGACGGGCGCACAAGTGCATATCGGATTACCGTTTTGCATAGATGCATATAGCTTGCATCAAGACATTTTTACATTTTCTCACGTACGATTTTCAACGCGCCGTGAGAAAAGAATAAAAGAAATAAAGAAAAGCTTTTGAAGTAATCGTGGGTACCTGGATGGAAGATCGCCAAACCTCGAGGAGTCGTTTTTTTCAACCGGTCGAGAGTGGACTTAGCGAAGAAAAAAAGAAAGAAGTTTTATTTTTGAAAATCATAAAAGGAAATTATAAGTGAAGATTATAAAACGAAGTGTTTAATTAAAAAAAAATAGAAATACCTAAAGAAGTTCTAGTTGAAATATATAAAACGACGTTTTAACTGAAAAATTAGAAAAGAAAAAAGTTTATTTTTGAAAATTATACGAAAAAAAAATTATAAAAAGGACAAATCCTTACGCCCGCTCTCTCCCTCAGGAGCACGGAGTGCGCGATATACAACAACCTTCGAAAATTACTCTTTTAATTTGTATTTAATTTTATGCATCTGCATATTTCACGCTTTTAATATGGAATATCCGAAAGAAATTTCACAAACCCTAGACATTTTTGTTAAATATTTTTTGAAGTTGTATACACCTATTATGGTCGCAGCGTGCTGGATGAAGCAGTACTCTGCACTTGCATCACTGACAGCTAGTGACGGTGTTCATGTTCTACTCACACTGCGATCGTGCTTCCATTTTCTCCACGGTTGTACAATAGACATCTGACGGCGGGCCACTCGTGAGAAAAAGGTTGGCAAGAGCAAGAAGAAGAGTTTTTGGCGGACAAGACGGAAGACATTTTTTGCTTTGATATTTTTTGGGGACTGGTCGGTTGTGTGTGCTCGAAGATTGTGAGAAAAGAAAAAATAGCAACAAATCTTGGCAATCAGTAAAGTTTTTATTGTTTTATGGGACTTAAAAATATCCGTATTAAGTAGAGCGCTAAAGTTGATCGCAAGCATATATTTGCACTTTTAGACATCCTTTAAAAAGGAGGAAGGAAAATCGAAAGAATTAAGCTGCAGAATATTCCTCAAGCATCAAATACTGTAAATTTTAAAAATCCAGAAAACGTGGAAATAGGGAAAGGAAGAAAACC
This sequence comes from Dioctria linearis, assembly GCA_963930735.1. Classification (NCBI taxonomy): domain Eukaryota; kingdom Metazoa; phylum Arthropoda; class Insecta; order Diptera; family Asilidae; genus Dioctria; species Dioctria linearis. The sequence goes on along the minus strand of OZ005740.1, from coordinate 272,221,083 downwards.
CGTGGCAAAACGCCGCCTCAGCGGAATTTCCTCCCTGGCCAGTGAGTTGCATCAAACAACCCATTGAGGATTTCTTCCGAACTGGCATACTAATCATCGATTCGTCAACGAAGGAGCCATGTAAATATTCCAAGAACGAAATCTCAACAATTTGAATTGTGCACAGTGGTGGAATCATATGTGTTGAGCCCCAGTGCCCTCCCGACAAAGATACTACCCTGCCTCTGCGAAATACCACAGAAGTATTCCTGTTATTAATCTAGCTAGCATGTCAGTTCACATCCGGTGAGGCCCTGTCGACATTTGAAGCGGTAGATGAATCACGGGAGTTTTGGAGTCCAGTCGTCATATGGAAGTTCATTTTGTGAATTAATTTTTAAATTAGGATAATATTTGGTACTATATCACTTTAGGCATAGATATATTGAATTAATCAGCAAGTCCGACAAGATTGTGCGGTGACTTCTAAGATTCCAAGATTTAAATTTTTTCCACCAGGCATAGTGAATCATCTCGGAGGCGTCTCTCTGTGGGATCCCCATATGTGTAAATTCTGCGTTTAAATTAAAATTAAATCGAAATAAAAGAGGATGATTGTGTTTCAACACAAAAAATATTGATACAATTTAGGCTTAGTTTTGACTCGATACTCCCTAAAAATTAGTAAGTCCATAGAATTCTTGATCATATGTTCCATCGGCGACGGGCGAAGTGGGTGGAGTAATGACCCTTCCCACTATTTGTATGAAATTTTGTTGTTGTAATGTAAATTGAACAGTAGTAGAGTCTCCAAATGGCTTATTTTGAAATACAAGTTTTATAGTAGGTACTTTTAGCTGTAAGACTACCATATTCTTAGGAAGTTTCACATTATCAGAGTGCTGATGCTCTACTAACCTAAGTGCATAGAAGCGAGCTAATTTTATCACGATTGGCGACTTGGAATAATTATCACATACTTGTACATAGTAATAGTAAAAGTTTTCACACCCCAAAAAGCTTAATTCAGCATAATTGTGGAATTATAAAATTAAAAAAGTGCTTACCTGGCGACATGAGGAAAAGAAAAATGTTATAAACTAGTGCAGAGAGAAATCAAGTTTTTAGTTTGTAATCGTCGGTCATATAAAATCGCGACCCAAGTAGTGATTCGGGTAGTTGAGTAGTAATTTCTTTTGATATCAATAATAAGAATGTAACATACATAAATAAAACTCCGGTTGATTCTTTAAAATAAATAATTAAAACTGAAGTGAGTGTTATTAGTTACCCTTTTAACTCTGTGGCCAAATATAAATAAAAGCAAGAATATTACTTTTGAAATTTTATTTTATTTTTTTACAGTAATTCAAGCAAATTTTTAAATCGCATGCACAAGCACTACTACCTATAATACTTGGACAAGCTAGAACCGTTCAAAAATAAAAAGAAATCGAAATCTTAATGAAGAAATAGATAAAATAGTGTCAAATTAATCTATAATAAAATCTGATCTAAATAGACAAAAAAGTATATGGAAATATAACGGAACATATTAATAGAAAACAAACAATGATTAAAGAATATCTGAATCACTACCACGAATAAACTCGACATAAAATCAATGCTGAAGTAGATTTCTAAATGCACATACAGCAATAAACTATAACATTGACCTCATTGGATTTGTCTAGCAGAAACACTAGTTCTTCCCGTCTAAACATTATATTGAAAAAGATTCTAAGCCCAGATGAAACATCAGGAATTTTTCAAAATTTTGAAAACCAAAACCAAAAATAAAATTAAATCAGATCAACATTTATATGAGCTATTAGGGCTACAAGCATACTATAATAACACTAACATTATTTTTAACGTTCGATTTCCAATAATGTTCGAAGAAAACTATTCCTTGTTACACATAATTCCATTACCGATTAACAACACAAAGAAAATATCTACAAAACCCTACATTATCCACAATCCCCAAAATATTCAATACATTGACATATAGAAGGGACACCTATGTCAGGAATCAACTCAAAATAGTCAATACATTGACATATAGAAGGGACACTTATGTCAGGAATGAACCCAGCAAGAAAACACCAAATATTCAGAATGCATCGCAAGACTTCTTCGAAATGAACCAACAAAGTGTAACTTCATCGAGACCACAATCATGACAGATATTTTAGAACCCATGTTATGGTGATAGCATATTACATGCAGCAATATGCTACACGGAGCTAGGTACACGTGTAAGCGACCCGTAGCAGCATGAGGTGGGCGAGGATTGTTTTTATGTATGGATGAAGACCGAACGTACCCGAAAAAAAAGAAAAAAAGAAGAAGAGGAGTGGGATAGAGAAGACAGGTCGGACAAGATTTGGTGAGAAAAATTTTATAAAATCGGAAAGTATCGCGAGTAAAAAGAAACGAAATCGGTAAAAAAGGAAAAGCTACGACGAAGAAAAAGGAACTTTGTTGCGGAGGTGGTCGAGTTGTGACCTCATAATTTTGCAAAAGGGGTAAGCACGCTAGAAAAGGGAGGGAAACGAAGTCCACGACCTAAGGGGCTGACAAGAAAAAAAGGCATCCTGCAGTATTAAAGGACATCGCAGACCCCAATAATTTGAATATGAGAGGTTTCGTTCTTCGACCTGATCCCTAAGGAAAGTTTGGGCAAAATTTGCGCACATAACCTTTCGTTCGATGGCAATATCACTTTAGCATCTGGTAAAGAAAAACCACTGGAAAAATTAACTATTACTACGTTACTACGTTGGCTGTGGGCACTTAATCGGAGAATCTGTGAAACTCTAATCATAGAGATAGTAATGCTTTCCAAGGAGGACACTGATGGACATGATACAACTTTTACTGACGCTGTGCACTGTGTAACGGGGCAGATAAGTTAAGTTATTGTAGTTTTCTGGTATATTTCTCTTTTAAAACCGAACAAAAACCTTTTTAGCATAGAGAAATTTTCTATGAAATTCATAGCGAAATAATTCAATTGACTCAGTTTGCTGCTAAGTCTGCAGCTCGAGAATTGAGTGGAAAAAACCAAAAATTTTTTAAAAATGCAATGAAATTTCTTTTTTAAAAATTTTTCGTTTGCTTAAAGAGTTTTTTCCACTTTTTAGCATCTCCCAAATTAAGTACAAGTTCAATTGTAAAGGGGGGTAACCAACATGACGACCAAGTTCACAAACATGACAGCCTTCGTCAAAGCCGCGATTTTTTCATGATAGGCACAGAAAGAAAAAGGGAAAAATCCCCGATCAATACGTCTTTTCTTCATAGGAAGCAGCTGAGCATCTAAGAGTGTTATGCGTTGTTTTCACTCTAGTATTGAACACCCTGATTCTGCCGAGATATTTTCTTACTTCCAGAATACGGAACCGTGCCTGAAGCGAGCTATGGATCCGACAGCAGATTGTTACCTGGTCTACAAGTCCCATGAGCCGAGCTCACTTACATCCACAGCATGCCACCAAGTTGGCATTACAATAGGAACAGCAGCACTGCGTTCCACACGGATCAGGCGTATCTGCACTGCCCACCTACATCCACAGCATGCCACCAAGTTGGCATTACAATAGGAACAAACACGCACACACTCATAACACGCAACTGGAACATCTTTACCAAGTTACACGGGAAGCAAAATTTAGCTTGAAAAATGAATGCAATAAGTTTCTTAGGATAAGTAGGAATATTGTATCATTTTCTTGTATTTTCGTATAGATAAATTTTAGATTTCAGTAGCTTCTCTTCCGTCAACACTGTCGACACTGATAATTAGTCTTACACACCTTTCAATTCCAACTTTTTAAAGAGATAATTTCTTTTGCCCCCCCCCCCCCCCCCCCCACCCCATCAACCACTGCAGTCCACAATCAGCATCGGGACAATGTTTATTTCGAAAATGTGTACAAGTTTAAGTTCGATCCAGGCCTCACGAAACATAAATAACTGCGAATACATAATAAGACAAATTAACAGCAATAATATTTGACCGACCTCATAAGGATAAACTAGTACTCGCTGCGCTTCACAAGTTTCCGAATTGAGAAACAGATTGCAAAGCAAACCAATGTGGACGGACGTTAATAAGTTTCGATAAGAAATTTATATAACGAAACCTTGTCCGAATTTGGTGCATAGAAAGAAATAGAGTGGCGACACTGTTTTTCCGGCGGGGCATTCAGTCAGAAGTGAGTCTGTTGTCAAGATCGAGGAACTGGAGAATAAAGAAAAGGTCGATTGGAAAAGGAAAAAATTGTATAGTTAAAAATAAAGGAAGCAGTGTAGGCGCTTAGTTAGCACTCGTAAGTGAGTTGTGGATCAAGGACCAACAAAGAAACAGGAAAGGAAAAGACTGGAAAGCATTATTTAAAGGAGCCACGCGCATATTTTGTAGAGTGGATTTGATTGAATATAAGTTGATATTTCGTAATGAAAATTATAGTATTATATTTAGACGGAAAATATTGTTGATTTAGGTTTGGTCATACGAATATTTATTTTTCGATAGGAAGTTACATATATATTGAAGTGAAGTAAATAAAGAAAATTTGGTAATCACACTGTGCGTGAAGTAATTTACTTGCGGTACTCAGTACTGGTCGAAGAGACAGTTTTCTTGGTTTCCCCCGAAAAAAAAAAACTACGTGGCGCCCAAGAAATGGTTTTGTACTAAATCGGTGAATACTGTGCTCAGTAACGTATGTGCTGTTAACTCTCGCACCAGTCAAGGGGATCCATACTCAATCCTCTAAGAGCTAGCCGCGCTCGCGCAATTAACGGGACAAGAGGCCTCTTCGATGGAGCACCACAAATTAAAGAAAACTGTAAGTAATGTTCAAAATTTTAAAATTTGAATTGAATTGACTTATTGATCGCTCAAGGTCGCTCTTTGAAGCGAACAGACCAAGTTTAGTTTAGGACAAGTTTTGTTAAATCTCGTATATAATCAAATTTTTAAAGGAATGATACAAAAGAAAAGGAAAACTCGAATATCGTTCACGTCTGGACTTATATATACTTAAGATAAAAACGGGGAAAGGAAGTAAAATGAAATTGAATACCCTTAATGTACGTAACCGTTCCTATTAACGAAATAGAAGCAGAGTTTTGATTACTTTTTAGTTAGACCTTTTTGTGACGGCAATACAAAAGCTATCGCGTATGTATGTACCTATATATAATTTTTGAAAGATACCAAAATTCGAGTGCCGTTCACATCTATACACCTATACACATTTTTAAAGGTTAAATAAGAATTAACGAAATTTAAATATTATTTTCTATTGAAGAGCTAGGATTAGGATTTGGATTACCTTAATGACATAGTGGCGAAGAGGACTGAAGCAACTGAATTATCATTTCTATATATATAGGTATATATACTCACATTTTCTTTGTAAGATTCAATTGCGGCTAAGTACACCTCTTAGAGAAGAGAAATGAGTACCTGACTGTCGATTACATACTTGAATATATTTCCACATGAACTTGGCTTTCAGTTTGGTTCCCCACCTCCAGCTTAGTTCATGCTAATTAATTTCTGTCCCTAGGGGATTGGCTCAAATTATTTAGTAGTTTGGATGTCCGCATGACAGGTCATCAGATTTTGAAATGTTTCTAAGAATTTTTTTGTAATAATAGTATCGCCGAGGTGAAATTTGTGTGCAATACTATATATGTACGAATTAAGGTACTTATTATACAGTAGCCGGACAAACTATGCACTGAATACCTGAAAATACAATGAACAATTTTTATAACGTAGTCATGACCCTGTAATGGATTTTATTTCTCTCTTTCACTCTCTCGGAGCCCTCTCATGTGTAGGTTGACTAGGTCCGCTATTACTCTCTTTACAGGTCAACATAGGGACACTGAAAACTATCTGCCCTCAGTGTCGACTGGGTGGTTGGGGCGAGCAGAGTAGGCCAACCATCTGTGCCTTCCCAATGGATGTAGGTAAGTGGTGTAAAAGTCCCTTAAGGACTGAGTGTGTGCTACGGCCTTTTGAGTTTTGTATATGACTGGTGGCAGCGGCAGGTCTTCGTGGAACCTCCCCACAGTCTCCGCCAATAGCCGAGGCGAGCTAGCGTGCCGCCCTGAAGTCAACGCTGTCCACCGAGTGATCTGTCAGCTCAAAGCAAATCACTCTACATACTACAATAACACCCAATTTTATCCTTCTCACAAATGTTCCGGAAACCGAAATAAATTCAATTACGACTTCAATCACAAGAAACTAAAAAGAACCGTTTTGATTCGCGATATTAAAAGCAATGGCATCATTTATTCAATGAAAAGCAGCATACATTGGAATGAAATCCACACTCGCCCTGCAATATTCAATAATATCATCGCTTTATCTGTAACCCAACATCTAAGCCAACAAAAATATTAAAGTACTAAGTATCATATTGAAAACAAGGAAGCTATCGAATTCTTATCAAAGAAATTTGGAAAGCTACTTCACCTATACATGAGCACATCTATAATTATCATCGGGATTATTGCAGCAGTCATATATAATATACATAGTCAGAAATAATCACAACTCTAAGGGCCAAACTGAATAACAAATTGAAATCCCGAATCAGATGTCCCTACAGAAGGAACCTGTAGTGTTCAGCCCTGAACAACCATAATAATCATTAGAAATAAATTAATTTCATAACAAAATATTTCTATTCGAAGTTCACTGACTCATGGCAGCATAATTTAATTACTTTATGCTAGTCAGCGCATTTTTCACATTTTCAATTGACCCACTTACTTTGCACCTCTTTCGATCGAGTAAATAAAATCGCTGACGACAGTGACAAAACAATTTTTAATATTTTGCCATGAGTCAATGCACTCACCAATTTGTTAATTCATTTATTGCTTGTATAATTGTTTTTCTTTTTATTCTTTTTGTATTATTGTTGTATATGCTAGTTCAATTGAACCAATTATTTTGTATAAATTAAGCTAGCACAATTCAATAAACCACTAGTCTAAATTAAAGAGTGTTTAGAATTGTTCATCTAATATATCAAGATTCAACACACTGTTGAGTCTTAGTTATTCAAGGCAATTTAACCAGTCTTACACTTCAAGCCTATCTTGATTTAACACACTGTTGAATCATAGATCTTGAAGTAGGCCTTTAAAATCTCACCAGCTCAATTCAACACACGGTTGAATTTTGCAATCCATCAACAACATCTTGATTCAACACACAGTTGAATCTTGCACATGTAGTGGCAGCGAAATATTAAAAAGTCGCGCTTTAAATTAATTCAAATTTCGTGCGATTAACCAACCTAATCCTACGGTGTTGTAAAGTCATATAAATTTATAATTAGTTGTGAGAATTATAGAATTAGTCATAAATTCATTTTTATTGTACAAACAAGAAGTGAAATATAGATAATAAGGATTTATCAGAGAATCCAGTGTTTTCATCTACTATAACCACAACAAATGGTGACCCCGACGTCGACGTGCGTTCACGTATATAAAAAAAAAGCACAAACTCGCAATATAAAATCACCTTTATTAAAAATCTGATTTCAATAAATCACACACATATGAAATCTAATAATTAAAGGAGCATTGAGTGACCAACCATCAATAGAAGCATAACAGCACGTGCATTATTATATATAACAATATAACATATTTACATTCAACTTTACAACTGTACAAAGGGAGACGAAAGCGCATAGAGGTTCTGCATAACATCCAGCGTCAGCAAGTATAAGCATCAATCATAGGATAGACGGCGTCACAAATACATAGCAGCAGGGGAAACTTCCCCTAGCAACAGAACCGAATGATTTGAGCTGAAGAATTTCTTTACATAGAGAAATATCGGAAATTGGAGCAGCAATCAAAAGAACCCGCTAAGTTCAAATTTTTTTTTTTTATATTTTTTAAATTTTTTTTCGATATATATATATACCTAGTACCTACATATATATATGCATGCATATGTTGCTTGAGCCTATATCTATAAAGTCGAAATTAAAATAATAAAACTTTCAATTTATTTTGAAATTCAGTATGCCATTAAACTTATATTAGCATTTTTGTCTAGGAAATACATATACCGAAGTAAAAGGTTTTAACTCAATATTGTTCACGTCGTGCGACCAACAACGAATAATATTTTTCAACACGAGATTACATTAACTCAATTAATGGATTTTTCTTCTAATTTGAATCTATATTGTAACGTTTTTATCTATTGGATAAAAATTTGCTCCGGCCGAGCGGTAAACGAGGGAGCAGTTTTGTTCTAATATTTAAAACTCCTTTAAGAATTTCACCGAAATCTTAGCAATTCAAAAAGGTATATAATTTATGTTATGTAAGCAATAAGATTATTTTAGTTAAACGGAAATTTATTTATTTTTACTGTATCTGAATATTTTAAAAGAAAATTTATTTTACTGTATCTGACTTTGTACTGACCTGATCAGTGTTTTGGCAGCTGATTCACTTGGTTCTTTATTAAGGATTTTAGGATTGGGATATTTTCTTTATTCCAGTCGAGAGTCGAGAGCCAGAATAAAATGAGGTTAGTAATTCTGACTGCAGTCGGTACCCACAGAAAGAATCTTTATCACAGTCGAGACCCGCGATAAAGTGTTTGGTGTTAGTAATTTATTCTTACTGCAGTCGCTACCCACAGAAAGAATCTTTATCACAGTCGAGACCCGCGATAAAGTGTTTTGAGTTAGTAATTTATTCTTATTGCAGTCGATACCCACAATAAGAATCTTTATTACAGTCGAGACCCGCAATAAAGAGTTTGGTGTTAGTAATTTATTCTTATTGCAGTCGATACCCACAATAAGAATCTTTATCTTAGTCGCTGTCAAAAATAAGATCTGTAATCCAGTCGGTACCCAGAATAAAAATCTCAATTTTCAACCCTCTAACCAAAATAAAGCACTTGATTGATTAGTATTAAATTCTTACTGCAGTCGCTACCCACAATAAGAATCTTTATTTTAGTTGCTTATCAAAACAATACCCTTAATCCAGTCGAGACCCAGAAGAAGAATAATTATTTTAATCGTCAACTAAATAAAGTATTTGATTTTTAGTAAAAATTAGAACACTGGGAAATAACACTAGGAATCGATAACCACTTGATCACTGCACTGCCAAACTGAAAAAGAGATCGAGCCAAGTCAGACTGCTGTTTATATAGCCAGAGTTTGCACACGGCACCAAAGAACGGTAGTCAAAGGCGCATGGCAACAATATTGGCATAGCAACAACTGGCATAGCAACAATAACTTGGCATAGCAACTGCACCTCATCATTTGTCATGAGTGTTACCATTTTAGTTATTGCTGCCACAGGCTGCTATCAACTTATTATCTAGAAAATATTTTGAGTAAATTCAATTTATTGCTAATTCAATAGTATAAGTGTAAAAAATATATATACAAAAAAAATAAACTCTTACCGGGAATAATTTATAAATTCCTTAAAACCGTACCTTCAGCTGGTTTAGACGTAGCTGGAAGCGGCACGCACGAGTTGCTGCATTTGCTTTTAGATGTACTATTCGATATTCCGCTACGCAGTGCTTTCTGGTGAGCTAGCTGCAGTTAAAAGTTGAAGTACAACGATTGCGACATGCACCTGTCGACGCCAAAAAAAATAATTTTCGAATCCATGCTACGACGTTAGAACATAGCGAATGCTGTGCCACAAAAAATGTCGTCGTCAAAAAGTAGCTTCAAGTTCGAGCGCCGTCCTTTTAAATCTGGCATAAATGCATATAAGCTTTAAATACAACTTATACTTATCCTTAAAAAGATGTAAAAATTTCCCTGTAGACATCCCAAAGAAAACAAAACTCAACTCATTTATCTAGAAATGACGACAACAATGTCGCAATCATTGTATTACGTCTGTGGCAATCAACGACGCAGCTTGGCGTCGACAATATTGTGTCGCATTCAGGGCGCATGGCGGAACGTGATGTGTAATGAGAATTTCTTGCTCGTACCTCGTTTCCATTTTGTGTTCTAGTACGATTTCTTCTTTACGCGGAATGTTCGTTCTGACATATTTACTTCTGCTGTGAGATGTTCAGCTAACATCAGCACTTGTGATTTAGGTAAGAACAATTTATCATTTTGAGATTTAAGAAAGATGCTTTGTGGTGTTTTTTTGTTTCCTTTTCAGGATTAATGCCACCGAGGAGCTGAAGCCGTAATAGTTATGCAGCCAATGCATTAACGATGCAAGACATGTTTTTGTGAAGCGGCATCCCGTCAGTACCTGATGCGATATATTTATTGTTTAAGATTTGAGCATTGAACTGGATTAAATTGCTGCATTTTAGCAATTGGAATGTTTTTTTCTTTTGAAGATACTGCGGAAGGCATTGTTGCCTTTTACTCTGTTAAGGAATTGCAAGCTGTTCGCTGCTTTGAAATAAAGGGTTTCGAATGTTGCAAAGTTTGTCTTCTAGCAAAATTTGATATAAATAAATGTTATAAAGAAGAAATGCTCAGAGTTGGAAACTGAAGAGATAATTTCAAATTATTTAGCATATTTCACATTGAAAGATTGCTCTCCTTTGGATATTTGCCTGGATGATTTTATATTATGAGGGGATTCCATTTGCCGCAGTTTTCGGAATATAACTACAATTCGACAGTTTCTATTGACAATTTATTGTGAAAAAGTGTCTGCAACCACAATTAATTGTGATTTTCGCTACAATATACACAATGGCACACACAGTAAATGAAGATGGCATTCTCCCATAAGACGATCGAGTAAACACGATCTTTGCGATTACACCGCCGACGTCTATCAAGGAAACACAGCAATTTCTCGGTATGATAAATTGTTATAACCATTTTGTTCCACACATCGCAGAAATGCTCGCTCCGATATATTCGCACTTAGCTAATTCAGCAAAGCTTGGTAAAACCTCAAAACAATTCCACTGACCAGAAACCTGTAATGATGGATTCGAAAAAGCTAAAGCAGCCTTTGTATCGGCTACATTTTAGGCATTTCATAGAAGGTCGAGAAGTAATGCTATTTACTGACCATAAACCATTGACATCGGCAATAACTTCGAAAACTGCTCACAGTCCCCGACAAACACGTCACCTAGAGTATGTTGCACAATTTACAACTGATATCCGCCACATATCAGGAAAAGAAAATGTAGACGCCAACTTCCTGTCGCGCCCGAGCATGGTAAGCTGTAGCTTGCGATTCACAGTTATTTTCAGTACCTAATACTGCGAAATGGAAATTGAAGCAAGTCGACATACCTGAAATGCACTGTCAAATATGGTGTGAAGTGTAAAGTCTCCCAACACATAAACCAACCCTACATCACATTAGCGAGAGCTAAGAAAACCTGTTTTCGATAAGCTCCACAGTTTATCTCATCCTGGAATACCTGCCATGCGCTTCCAGATACTTTTGGCCAGGAATTAATAGTGATGCCGGCATGAGGGCAAAAGCCTGCATAAGTTGTCAAAAGTCAAAAGTCCACAGGCACATTAAACTCCGGTAGAAACCTCTAACATACCATAAGGAAGATTTACCCACATACATATGGATTTAGTAGGGCCACTACCTCCGTCTAACGGAAACCATTTTATTTTAACCGTGATCGATCGGCTTACTAGGTGGCCGGAAGCTTATCCTTTAATAACAAGTACTGCGACGGAAGTAGCAAAAACATTCGTTTTCGAATATATATCCAGATTCGGTTGTCCCCTGCAAATAACCACAGACCAAGGCGTGCAAATCGAGTCAAGCCTGTTCTCGGAACTCATTAGCCTATTAGGTTCGCATACCATTCTCAAAGCAATGGTATGATAGAAAGGATTCATAGACAGTTGAAAGACTCTCTTAAAGCACATGGTAACACCGCGAATTGGGGTGAGGAAATTTCATTGGTACTTCTACGAATGCGAACTTCAATAGAAGAATATCTGAATGCATCACCAGCCGAATTAGTGTATGGTCAAGCTCTTAGAATACCTGGCAAATTTGTCGTGCAAATAACAAACCAAACCGAGTCAGATCCTACAAACGTAGTTAGCACCCTGAGAAATCAAATGGGAAATCTAACATTTAAATGTCCGCGTACTCCTAGAAATGCGTATACCTACGTTCCAGACAGCGTAAATAAATGCGAATACGTATTCGTCCGCGTAGACAGAGTCAAAACAGGTCTGGAACAACCATATGAAGGCCCATTCAAAGTAGTAAAACGCCTTCGTAAGCACTTCGTTTTAAATATCAATGGCAAGGACCAATCAATATCTATCGATCGACTAAAACCTGCTTATAACATAGATTCAATTCAAGATTCGGCCGAACCACGTCGTTGACTATTCGTTGTTCACAGTACATAACTAGCCTCATTCATATTTTTTTTCCTTACCTTTTGGAGGGGGTAATGTAGTGATAGCGAAATATTCAAAAAGTCGCGCTTTAAATAAATTCAAAATTTCGCGCGATTAAAATATACTCTTCCTCATTTCGAAGATTCGAACATGACTCCTGCTAGTTCTTAAAAACGAGAATTCCTTTTAGTTTTTTTATCGTTGAGCAGTGAGCAGTCATTGTTCACGTTGGTCACGCGCTCGTCTTAGAACAGGTTAACTAACCTAATCCTACGGTGTTGTAAAATCATATAAATTTATAATTAGTTGTGAGAATTACAGAAATAGTCATAAATTCATTTTTATTGTACAAACAAGAAGTGAAATATAGATAATAAGGATTTACCAGAGAATCCAGTGTTTTCATCTACTATAACCACAACGAACCCATAATTCAATTTTTCTTTGTCCATCACTACACAAAGGGGGAGGAGTTGGGTTCCCACTGACCAACACCTTCCCACCGGCATATTATTACCTGCCGCCTCGGATAAATCAGCCACCTTGCACATTTACCAGAAGAAGCGCAAAATAGAATACCTGGCCATTAACCTGCGAATGTAATAATTGCACTTTCTCACAAACAACCTAGATGCAGATTCAGCGTAATTATTAAAAGGCTAGGTTTCCTTTCGATATAGAAGTTTACCTTAAAGCCAGTCTTTAATTTAAATTTCTCACATTCAGATCGGAATAAATTTTAATTAAAATTAAAAGAGATTTATCATTTCAATATTTATTTCTTTTATTCAATTACTTGGCGAAATACGAATTTCACGCATTTTGGAAGAAATCATTTTTTATAGGATTTTAGTACATACGAATGCAATTATAATTATTAGGTCATACATTTTCAAGATTTTCCCCTTTTAAGAAATACACTCAAATATTTAATAAATTATTCCAGTTCACTAGATCAATCAATTACAATAAGTTATCAATAATAACAGTCTTTTGGATACAGCGATCCAAGGTTCCTCACAAAATAAGGAAATGCAAGAGCCATTAAATATAGAATCTTTGGACTATACTCTTGATAGATATAGTGAAATAAAGTCTTCGGCTTCCTACAACTTAAATTTAACAAACTAAGTCAATATATCAAAGTTGCACTGTAAAAATAATTTTAGTAGGAAGGTTGCTCTAAAAATTCAAAATAACGTGTCCAAATTGGTAAGCAACAAAATTGCGGAGAATTTAAGAAATAAAATATTACCACATAGAAATTTTTTAATTTGGAGTTCTAATGGAAAACCGTCTAATGTCGTGTTAAATCTAAAAAGGAAACTCCCTTTACGAGCTTGAGGATCTCTAGGGGAAGTTAATAGGAGTTTATCATGCAAAAGATATTAAGCCCTCATTGCTGTTACGGGCTGAAAGACCTGTCATACTTGCCTGTTGCATTCTTTTTCATTCCTGGTAGCCCTAAGAAGGCATCAAGCCAGCTTAACTGGTAACCCGTAGGATGCCAAGGTGCTGCTTAGAACATTCCCAGCCTAGCAGCCGGTATACCTTTTGTTAATAGATTCAGATTTCCCCACGCCCTCGCCTGACAATGCGTCAGAGCCTCTTCTACATGGTACCCTACGGAGGCTATGTCGCATAGGAATCCCACTGGTACAATGTCGTTGCAAATTTTATTGTCTGTTGTATCCATACCTTTACAATGCCTTGGAAGCACACCCTTGAACGAGTTTTAGTCCACGATCAGTGGGAGATCTTAGGAGCAGAGAAAGGTTGTGCGATCAGTTGGTTATATTACTGACCGCGGGGTTTCCTCAGTTCATCTCGGTAATGGAAGGCAGAGAGGTACTGGCCGACTGGACTTTTTGCGTTGCTGGTTTATTGGTGCATCTCTGGCTTTCGATACTGAGACTGTGGTCGAACTCTGGTTAAGGACTAACGTGACTTCAGGGATGTGCCTCCGACTCATCACACCTAGAACAGACTTGAGCAATTCTTGGACGATCCTCCTCATCAACAAGGCCTTCCTGTTGGAAAATGTGTCGAGTCCCACATTCGCCGCCCGCAGCGATGAGGCCTATGTTTTAAGACCGGCTAGCTCAATCGACCATTTTTCAGTGTCGTCTTGGCCACAGGTGGACTAGACAACCCTGCCCTGTTATGGTCATATCATACTGTATGCTGCAGTATGATACACTGAAGCTAGCAACAGCCTGATACATGTAAGCTATTGCCTATGTAGACGGTGCAACCTGATTCAGCTAACCGAACGCCACCTAATTGACATAGAGGAGCGCTTCCATATAGCTAAGTTTGGTGACAGAGAAGGAAGAAGGAGAAGTTTTTGGGCGGAGGTGTGAAGTTGTCTTCGAAAGTCATCGGATAGTAAGAAGTAAACGAGTTTTAAAAAAATTACGAACATCCTACTTTAGAAAGAATAAAACGGACGACCCCAAGTAATATAAGAGGTTCGCGTATGTTCGTGGTCATAAATTTGTAACAAAAATTGGTGCAAACGACGAATAGCATCGCAAGAGCAGAAATTGCTCTGGGACAGCAATCGGGATTTGCAGGAATCGTTCTACTTCTGGTTTTTGGACTTGGTATCCTTGTCGTCCTCTACGGCTTGAGACGCTTATGTAGAAGTCGTCATTTCATGCAGAACCCCGGAATTGGTTTGGCTCAGGCAAAAACCGACTACTTCGCAATCGAAACAGTGGAAGGGATGTCAATCTCCTTATGAACACGAATCTATTTTCACGAGCACCGTACAAAAATCAAAAGGATAAGTGAACGCTTTTGAATTGCAATGTTCAAGAAATTTTGTTTTTATGTGTTTTCGAACATATCACTCGACTTAGATAGCATATAGATATGCACGCCTAAAAGGGGCTAAGGTAATTTAATGGATTAACGAAAATCACCGCCTCGTTAGAATAAATTTACTAGGTTAGATTTTAATTGAGATATGTAAGTTCACTTTGAGATTGTATAACCTTGCCACGCAAATAATCAATTTTTTTATATATTACTAATAGTATAGTTCCCACCAGAAACTCAGGTAGAACCGCGGGTAGTGATATAGTGCATACAGAAATTTTCCCGAGTCCATAGGCTCAAAGTTTATAAGATCGCTGGCCCAATCAACCCGGTATTTTTCCTTTTCACCAGTTGGACGGTCCCTCCTTTTATTTGTGCATATATATATATATATACAAAATGTCATTTTCAAACAGAGATACAATGGAACATTCAAGGAGGCGCCTCTACGGTGGACCATATATCAAACGTAAGTGACTTTATCTTTTATATTTTACATATTGAATTTTTATTGCTGGTACATATATAGTAAGTACCTACTGCAATATATAGCAGACATTTTTTATCATATATTATATAGAAAGTCTATTACTAGTGTTGGATATTCCTTAAACCTGTTAATTCCAAAGTAGATTCCATGGTATGAGTAGCGTTCTGTAAAATAAAATAAAAACAAAGAAAAATTAAATAAAGAAACTAAAAGGAAAAATAACGATGACAAATGAATATAAACTTAGAAAAAGGGGAAAGGGCTTCGTGTTATTGATCGTTTCACAGCCAGCATAGAAGTAAAATTATCTCGCGAAGGTTCCTGTCGTGACATTTCACTTGTATAGTGGGGGACTCTCTCCCTGGAAGAGACTTACCGCATGGCTTAGTTATAATATATTATTTCAGTAGTTCAAGATATTGAAAATTGTACGATTTATTTATGTATACCAACTTTGTAAAGAATTTATTTGGAAATAAACTTTATAACGTAATAAAGACGGTCTAAGCTTTTCTTTTTTTTAATTTCTCCCCTCACTCTCCCGGAGCTCTCTTGAAGCAGTGGTTGAATATGTTCACTACTTCTCTCGCATTTTAGGTCAGATCAATAGGGACACTGAGACAGATGTGCCCACAGTGTCATTGGGAGTTTGGGGCCGGCACGGAAGGCAGACCATCAGCGCCTTCGAGTAAGTAATGGTAAGTGGTGTAAGGGTCTCTTCTGGACCGGATGTATGCTGCTTTGTTTTTTTGTGTAGACACGAAATTTTTTGTATATGGCCGGTGACGGCGGAAGGTATTCGTGGAACTCCCACACTCTCCGCCAATAGCTGAGGCGAACTAGCGAGCCGCCCTGGCCATCAACGTTGTCCAACGGGTGATCTGTCAGCTCATGCTGGCAGTCTGGACTTCACGTCCAAGTCAATCACTCAGCATAGTTCCATAACAGTTTTGCTTTCAATTCAAACAAATTTACGGCTGAGGCGCACCGAATGATTATAGAAACTTATGGCGAGTGTTATGGTCGTCGCATACTGCATGTAGCAGTATGCTACACTGAAGCTAGCAACAGCAGGCACTGTGTCCTACACGACGATTGTGCTGCCACTCTGGCCAGACTTCGCGAGAGAAGCCTGGCTGGGCAGAGTACGGAAAAATGTTTGTCAGGAGAAGAAGAAGCATCGAAAAGCCCCGGGGGTATGCGAAGAGGCATATTGTATTTTCGGTGTCAGAAAACTGAACAGTCGAGAGGGAAGGAAAAGTGAATTCTTTGGATTACTCAAAGACACTTACGTACAGGAATTTTATCGCTGAGAAAGCTGTTCATAATATAAGAACGCTTTGGCTATCTGTCACAAGCTGTGGGAATATATAGTCAAGCATAACCTCTGTAAACTGGCAAAAGAGAAGCTCATGCAAGCCCTCACCGCACCTTTACATAACGATAGGAAAGAATAAGGGGAAAAATTGTTCCTTCCTTTTCATCTCGACTTCTGCGAATGGAATTAGAGCTAAAATAATCATTCAATTACGTATCAACAGTAAGTAGAAGGCTCAGTGCTACTGAAGCAGACTCAGTAATCTAAAAGGGGGAGCGTGCATAGTCCACATGTGTCAGATGTCTGGGCGCTAGTTTCTAAGTTGGGAATCCACCTAAATCGTGCGATTCTGTCCATAGGGCTGCTCAGAGTTCGAATATCTACATATAAATTGCGCTATTGGGTGTGTAAAATATAAGAACAAGGAAAATTTTAGTTTCTTCAGATCGCGTGTACTCTCAATGACAAGTCTACCCATAACTCGGATATCTACAGTAACGCCTAAAAATCTGGAAGCCGCGACCAGCACCACAGCTCTCCAAGCGACCGTACGCTGCAATAGCTGAACGTTGACCGAATAGGTTATGCTTATATATATCTATGTTATAATTTAGGAGTAGTGGATAAGCAGAGATGATATAGTAGGATGTCTATCTGACAGATTTTGCTTTGACCCAGTTTTGATAGAGGTGAACGCGTGAGTTACATACATTAAATTCCCAGAAACCTCCATGATATCCGATATACCGGATTCATACAAGGTCAAGCCAAAAGACAAACCAATGGCTTGGTAAACATCCACACATAAAATATATTCTGCTTCTGCAAAGCTTTGAGCTAATTCATGTCGCATCAGAAAGTGCATTTTCCATTCCCACGAAAAATGCTTACCTGTTAATAATTTAAAGTCACGTTGTCATACCAAGCCAGTGAAGATGATATGAAATGTAAAGATAATGTAGTCAGTCATTAGTGATCCGTCGTGAAATTAAAACGAAGTTTTTGTATTCTGTAAAGTCTCTTATTGTGATTAATAAAATAATTAATAATTTTCCAGTGAGATCTTTTGATTAAAAAAAAACCTTTCCCTTTGGTTATCCCAAAATATATAGAAGTGAATTTAAAAGTAAAATATATATATTTAACTCGTGTGAAGTGGGAAGAAGGATAATGATGGGATAGTCTATAAGGAAGGCTATCAGTTAACGAAAGAAAAATTTTGCTTTATAGGATACCTACCGCAAATCTCCAGGGAGGTCCTTCGAGGGACCGGATTACAGTGAGTAACATTTTTAAATTGTGATATATTGATTCTTTTATATAATTTATTGATGGCCTTGATTCACACATTTTAAATTATAAATTACGATGCATCGGAGTGCATTCCTTGGTGAGAACTACTTTTCGAAGTTTAAGTGACGATTCCTTTTGATTTTTATTCTTGCCTTACTTCACACGATACTAATCAAGAATCTGCAGGTGATGTTTTTTTCTCTCATTATTGACCCATAAACAGGTTGTCATTAGCCTCAGAGGATTTTTTTCTGTTTTTTTGAGGACGATAGAAAAAGATATAAAGCTTGATTAGAGATAATGAAAGGCAACGGCTATGTTTGATGTGAATTTAACTTGGTAGTAGAAATAACCGATTTAGATTAGATGTAACGAAGGTATTGTTGAACGGCCTACCGGACTCGAAGTCAATTTAGAAAAATAATTAATGAATGAATTTTGGTTTAGGATAAGCGAAGGATTCTAAATGGCATAATATATTTGATGATATATGTAGTTTAGAAACCTAATGATAACCATTTGATTAAATACCCTAAGGAGAAAGGTTTTGATTGAATGACCTGGATTTATTGTAAATCAGCCAAGCATTCCTTGTTGCGTGTATAGGATAGAATACGAAATTTGAATTAGAGCCGGTGTACCTGCCGACGCTTTCGGAGGTTTAGCTATGGTCCAATTTTTGTTTTAGTGATAGATCCTCTGTTCATAATGTAGGTACATGGCCATTTGAATAGATAAACACGTTTTTTTTCGAAAATATTGTAGCTAGTAGTTATGTGCACTGTTATGTAACGTACTAGGAAATGAAAGATGAATGAGAAATTTTTGTCGAAATTTGGATCAAGAAAGTGAAAATGAAAAAAATAGCTTGCATATTCATTGTTTCTAACATTTTCATGATGCAACCGCAACATTTTTATTAAATCTAATTTCCCACCTTTTCACGTCACAACGTCCGCATTTTCATAAACCGTAGAGGTGTCATAATAATTCCTCAAAGAAATTCACATATTATTAGGTGAGGTATAAAAGTGTTTACCTGGCAAGCTAAACAGAAACAGAAAAGACAAATTGAAAAGATCCGAAAAAACTAATTAGTGAAGAGTCGTCGTGTCGTGATTTTGATCGAGCTAGGAGAATACTATAAATTAATTTTAGGAAAAGTTTTTTGTACGACGGGATTGTGAAAAGGTGATGAGAATTAATAAAAAAAAAATGTAATTAAAGATTGTGGAAAGTGTTGTGTTTTTGTTATTTTTTGAATCTATTAAATTATTGAATTTGAGTTGATTGAAACCAGTAAAATTTCGAGAGTAATTTCTTGCCTTCCGGGTTAGTTCAAAGATCGGTAAAGTACAATGATCTAACTCGCGCATATACCTTTTCGACACGAAAAAATTTAAATTCTTATTTCTCACATTAATTTGCTGCTCTATTCAATTAAGCTAAAATATATTAAATTGCTGCATAATACACAACACAATTTTCGATGATAACTTTTGTTATAATTGAAATCAAGTGCTTTTATATTTGACTTTACGTATATTTTTGTTTGTGTACATTGTGTACATTCGTTGTATGTCAAATCTTTATTTATAAATACAAATGAGGACAGAGGAAAACAAATCTTTCGGCGAGCTTTGCTTGTCACAAGACCCAAAAACTGCTGAAATTAGACAAATTTTGGCCGATTATCATAGGGGCCAAGAAACCAAGAAGGACAGAAGCCTTGACTTCTGAAAAACTTCAAACATTGGAAGATGTATGGGCTTCATTCGAAGAGACTGAAACCCTTATCCAGAATCATGAAGATTTCAATGAAACCCATGAGTATTATAAACAGTCGAAAGACTGGTATAAACTCACAAAAGTAACATTATCAGATAGATTAAAATAGATTTCCATACATATGGAAGCAACAAATAACCCATTCTATATTAAACCTCCAAAAGTTTCACAAAAAGCAGTATTTCTGAGTCTATTAAATACCTACAAATATCTATCTCATCGTAGAAAAGCAAACACAATCTCTAGCGCTACTCTTTTTTTATTGAGTTTTAAGCGCGCAAAGAACTGTCAAAGCATGTGCCGCACTCACACGTCAAGGCAGAACCTTAGACAAACTAATAACATACAAACAGACTGAGCAAGTAGAACAAAAACCGGCAACGTCTCGCTCGAATATAAAATCAACGATGCATCGACTTTATGACATAACCATGGGTACAGGCGCGTATCCAGACCGGCAGTCTAGGGGGGTCACAAAAAATGTTCAAGGGGGAGGAAAAAGTCGGAAGAAGTCGCTGCTAAAATTTTTTTTAATCATATTTACGATATATCATAAAATCCAATATTCGGTTTAATTTGGAAAACCTATCGATAATATTATGCACATCAATATCGATCTCAGGTTGGACATTAAGGACTCATAACCGATACACCTCGCATGGAGAGATAGTAGACATAGTTACTGTCGCAAGCGATTTTGTCACGGGTGAAGTAATTGACTGAGAGCGAGCTTGCACCTTGATTCACATCCAAAGGAATGGAGTAGAAGTACATGATATTTTACTGACTATTTCATCTGATGGAAACTTAACTGATCTTGCGTTCTTCTGAAAAAAGTTATCAATGGTCTTATCAGTCTTCTGCTTTCCACTTTCGCTACTATTTCTACATAGATCGCTAACTAGTGTAGCAAGTTTATTCTTCTCCTATAAATTAAAAGTAAACGTGAAGTTTAATTAAATAACACTACTTGAATTAATACGAAAGTACAAGGCAAGTAACGCCAACTATCACAGAGGAAAGCGAATGGATTTTATTTTTATAGTTTTTCCTTAAAAAATCTGACGTAAAATTGAAGAATCAATTCTGGAGCCTCGAATCAATCCAACTGATGGTTTTGAGCCATCATTAGTGTATAAAAATTCGATAGAAAAATTTTCAAGTAAACTTCTAAGACCAACTGTATGATTGCCAACGCTCATAAATATCTTTAGCTACCAAGACCAGCCAAGGCACCCGAATCAATATAACTCTTTGGAACCATGGTCGGCCACCGGTTGTGCATGAAAAATCTAAAGAAAAAATTTCAAATATTTCTAAGAAAATTAAGTGATTGTGCGCTCGTCCGAAGGAGTGAACCATCAGAATCAATCCACCAATTCGTTTGGACCGTTGTGGGTGAATAGTTATTCATTAAATTTCTTAAGAACAATTTGCAAGTAGTTTTCTATTAAAAATTTAATGCGTCCCTACGAACGTAAAAATTTTGCGCGACTCACGCTTCAATCAGTGTCGCTATAAAAATCAACGGGTGGTTATATTTTGATGATTGCATGGAACTAGGATTCTACTGGAAGAACCCTAAATCAAGATTCATTAAGTCAGTTTGTATGTATCTGTTACGAGTTCCACACCAAAATCGCTGATCAATTTTTAGAAACAATAACACTTTCAAGTTACGAATTGTGTGCATTTTCATCTATAGGAGTAATCGGTGCAAAAAAATATAAAAGCATCTTCATAACCGGGCTGCTAATCATTGCGTGCCTTTCTCTAAACAATCAAACACAAAATAAATATTTAGTATTCCTAAATTATTTACCATTTTGGTATATGTGTGATACATGACTTTTTGACACTATACATATAAAACACAAAAAAAATCTAAAAAAATCATACACATTTCAAAGACAAAATGCTATGAGCGAATTACTATAATTACCCACCCACTATTACTTCTCAAAAGAAGACAAACAAACGCCAAGCCCAGCGCTGGCTGTCGCCGCAAATTGCAAAAGTATGTTAAAGCTCCAGCATTAATCGCCAGCGTCAGCTACACACTGTGTCCATACTGTACGAAAATCATCCTGTTAAACTTTTACACTCACTACAGTTCAGTGTCCCATTCAATTCACCGCAAAGGTGAGCTAGTGCTTTGGGAGGGGTCATGACCCCCGCGACCCTCCCTCTGTATACGGGCCTGCATGGGTAAGCAAGCATTGGATCGCTCCAATATAAAATCAATGATGCCTCGACCTGCTGTAGGAAAGGCCTCATTTTTTTGTTAGAAATTTACTGGAAATTTTTTCCTTAGAATTTTTATGCATTATTTAGTGTAGCAATGAGAGGTAAAAGTTTTACTCTACGGCATCGCCGAAAACCACAAAAAACTATAAACTAAACTAAACTATAACTTCTTTAAAATACGAAATGCTATAAAATTGTTTACAATAATTTTTTTCTCTCCGACGAACCGTTCTAGAAATAGATGCGAAAAACCACTTCAAAAATCAAACTTGCACAGATGGGCGAGCATATGAAATTTCAAACGAGCATTCATCTAGGGTATCATAAGAATTGGTCTTAGACCAATTCCAGCTTTTTTACTTGTTAGTATTTACATTTTTCTTGGTACCATCGAAACCAACCTGGCAGTCTTCCTGCTCAGAATATTCATCGAATTGTGGAGATTCTTCAACCACATGAGATAATTCTTCGATGCTCGAATCATCCTCAAAAGCATGAAGGAAAAGTATGATGTCCAGAACGGACTTATCATGCTTCGAACTAGGCGGAGAGTAAAGTTTTGCGGGGGTATTTGTTTGTCCTGCGCGTGTTCACTGATTAAAACCAAAATATCGATGGCTTCGTTAACGATTTCAACAATGTCATAAATTGATGCTTCTGCAATTGCCGTGGTTACGATAAGAGTATCTGCATCCTCAAAGGCCTGCTCAATTTGGATTTCGACTTTTGCAAAAATAACGGCGAAGAATTTATATAAACTTAGCTTTGTTTGTGTCTCTAGCAAGAAACTTCTCTAACTTTTGGAGCTGAAGTTTCATCAAACGTCGTACTCTTTCCGAAGTTTTGATTCCTGTGGTACTCATATAACCTAAATTGTACAGAGTAAAAAGATCAACAGAAAAGTATATAATCGCAATTTTCGTATCATAACGGAGAGCCGAGTTATCCTAAAAAACAAAATTTACCCCTTTTTTCAAGATGGCGAAGAAAGCTCATAGTAAATCTTGGTTGACAATATCAAGTTAAGCTTGTCTAAGCCCCCCTACATAATACCTAAAAATCAGCCTTCTTGGTTCACTTGCATTTTCAAAAGTCTATAATGACCAGACTAACGAGCGAAAAGTTTTAAAAAAAATATTTTCTCTTGAACATAAAAGTTTAATTTGTGTTTCCTTCTGTTCATTTTAAAATTTTTTTCTCTTGAGATAGTCTAATTTTTGTCTAGTGTTAATTATAAAATATGTTAATTCTAAATAATATTTTGTGAAGATGAATAACGAGAGGAGAAAATTAAAAAATTCTACTTTAACAAATTATTTTGTTTAAAAATCTAAAAAAAAGTGATTTAGAAAGAACAGACTGTGTTGATCAGATTGCTCCTGTTCTTGGTACAAATGATAGTGCTGCAGCTTTCGTAAGTGGATCTGGATGTGAATCTCCATCAGATTTAGATGTAAATATTAATGATGTTAGTAATTTTATCGGAGGAGAGCAATATAACGGTGAAAAAGATAATTTTTGTTAAAAAACGTTTGGTATCCTGACGACAAATTTGTATTCCCACTTAGTGGAAAACGTAATTTGAAGTTTCAATACAGCTGGTTTGGCAGGTAGAAATGGTCAGTATACTCAAAATGTTTTGATGGTGCGTTTTGCAAGTTTTTTGTATTATTTTTTGCGAATTATGGTGGTGTCGGACATCAGCCGCTAGGAAAACTTGCCAAAACTGCTTTCTCAAACTGGAAAGATGCTATAGAAAATTTCAACAAACATCAAGAAACTGAGTACCATAAAACACGCGTTCTTCACGCATAAAATCGTAAAGCAATTTCCGAGCATAGTATGGAATCTGTAGTGTTGGCATTGGACACCACTCTAAAAAAGCAAATAGTAGAAAATCGGAGTAGATTAACTTCAACCATAGAGACAATACTTTTTGCGGTCGTCAGGGTTTATCTTTAAGAGGGCATAGAGACTCTGGTACTTTAACGTTTGATAATCCAGAGGAAAATGATGGAAATTTTCGAGCACTTTTACGTTTTAGAGTTCATTGTGGAGATGAAATACTTAAAAATCATCTAGAGGTCTCAGGAAAAAATGAAACTTATTTGAGTCTTCGAATTCAAAACGAAATTATAAGTGCATAAGTGCATTGTTGCCAAAATAAATAGTGCGAAATCAATTTCAATTTTGGCTGACGAGACTAGTGATATAGCTGGTAATGAACAATTTTCATAACGCTTTCGATATGTAGATGCCGGTTTGTTTAACATCAGAGAAGATTTTTTACAGTTTGTACCTGTTACTGATATGACTTGCAAATGTTTTAGTGCAAACTATGCGCGTAATCTGGAAATATATTCAAAATTCATAATTGGACAGGGTTATAATGGAGCTTCAGCAATGAGTGGACGATTTCATGGGGCACAAAAATATGTAAGCGATGAAAATAAGCTAGATTTATATGTACACTGTGCATCTCATAGTTTAAACCTCGCTATTTCTGATGCTTGTGAAATTTTATTTATACGAAATTGTATAGGATCACTCGGAAGTGTATACAATTTCTTTAACACCTCAAAGCGCCAAGCCGTGCTAAAAAATTGTATAGATGAAATGGCAACTGAATCAACAGCAACGCGACTAAAACAAATATGTGCCACACGATGGATTCAACGCCGCGAGTCTGTCCTAGTATTTCTGGAGCTTCAAAAAGCTGCGATTTCTGCGATGGATATTATTTCTAATTGGGACGACAAAACAACTTCTTCTGCTGCAATTCAGCTTCTATCTGTTATTAGGAGTACAGAATTTCAAGTATCCTTTCATGTTCTTGCCAAGATTTTTGCTATAATCCTGCAGCTAAGTCGATTACTACAAACAATAAATCTGGATCTGGCCGTGTTGTAACCCAGGTGCCTATTGACCCGAATCACAACCATAAAGTCAATACGCATCTTGCCCTATGCAATATATTGGCGTAGTACAAATTGACCCTGAAATTGAAAATTTATTTGTTAAAAATAAAGGGAATTTCTCATTCAAAAATTTTTAAATGCATTTTCATACTGAAACTAAATGCAATTTAGCATAAATTGCATTTTGTTAGCAGTCATACATTCTGTTCACACGGTATGTGTGTAGGGATTATAGCTACCGAACGCACCTACTATCCAGCATTTACCTCAGGGGTCACCTTATTCCAATGTAGGATAGGCAACATATAGATGACAACAAGACGAAGACAAATTTTACTAAAGAAGAAAAGCTCTCTCCTACTCTGACGGCGAACGAGTGTACATCGCCTCCCTGTAGTACTACAAAGATTGTAACCAAAGTGAAATAAAGTTCATTTTAATTTATTGGAAGTGTTTACTAACGAATACACCCCCGTACAAAGTACATACATACAAACATACAATATTCCGTCGCGCCGGTCGACTTGAAATCATTACTTCGACCATACACAAGTGCATATCAGATTTCATGCATATGCACTGGGTCTAAACTTTTTGTACTTTCCAACGTACGATTTTTCACGACGTGGGAAAGCAATAAAAAGAATAAAAAAGCTTTTTGAAGCTTATGATAAGTACTTGGGTGCATTATCGCCAATCTTCGGGGAGTTGGATTCAAAAAGCCGCCGAGTAGAGTTATCGAGGAAGTCAAAAAGCGGTCGATCTTTTGTGTTTTTTTAACTAGTGTTACTAAGAATAGTGCCAAGAATTTAAAACTGTAAATACAAAAGTTCTGTTGATTTTCAATAAATAACAACCAGGAATAAGAGTGTTTTATTTGGAGAGGAAAGAGGTGCATTGAGGATAATACAACAGCCGCTGCAATCGGATTGGCAGAAAATGTTGAAGATGTGACGAGCTTAACCTAGAAATACGAATTCCTCGTCTAACTGGAAGACAAGCTCATCACTGCAACATTGCAGTTGAAAATCCTGAAGAGTATTATCGTATTCCCATCTTCATTCCTTTTCTAGATTCTACAAAGATGCAAGTTCACAATCGGTTTCTGAAACATAAAAATATATTGTAAAGTTTTATGTGTCTTTCGCCAAATGAACAAAACTTTTCATCAGAGCACGAATATTCTGCAAAAATCCTTTTAGAAAAATATAAAAGTATTACGAACTGTACCATAGTTGAGGGCATTGGTGAACTAAAGCTATGGTGGCGCCATGCTATAAATTCTTTGAATACACAAAAAAATGCTCATAATGCATTTTTAGCATGCGACGAATCAATTTACCCAACTGTTCGAAAATTACTACAAATATTTGCCACACTACCGGTTACAACATCAAGCAGTGAACGATCTTTTTCAACATTGCGACGACTTAAAACGTATTTACGCAACACAACGAGTTAAGATAGGCTAAACGGATTAGCGTTACTTAATATTCATCGTAATGTCGCAGTTTCTGCAGATGCAGTTCTAGATGAACTAGCAAGAAGTTCACGTAAGTTAGAAATTCGCTTGTAGTAGGTAATTATGAAAAGAGAAAATCTATGAGATTCAGTCTTAACTTATATCGCTTTCTAATTTTTTCAGCAAATAGTCCTTTCGCCGAATCTGCCTTTTATTCTATTTTATAAGAAATTTAATTTTTCTTATACATCATATGTATAATTTTTTCTTATATAATTTTTATTTTATTAATTTTTCTTATATAACTTTTATTAATTTTTTTACATGTATAATTATTATTCACATTTCTTAATAAGATTTTATTTAGGTTTCCTTATAATGTTCAATAAAAAAGTTGAAATATACGTATAGGTAATTGTTTTTATAGTGAAATAAAATAAAATATAATTTAGAACATAGTCCTATTACGTGGAAAAAATTATACAAAATTTTTTCTGACCTTTGTGAAAAAGAATACAAAATGGAGAAAGCATCCATCTTATGTGTATGAATATTGATGAGATAAATATTAAATATTTTATTTTTGCAAAATGATTAAATTAAAAATGGTGTATTAAATAAAAACCAGAATAAAATTAAAATATAGAATTTTTCGCAACGTAAAAATAATTAAAGAGGCTTTGAAACGCAAAGAATTAAAAATTATCAGTGGAAGAAAAATATGAAAACGAAAATAAAAATGACAAATAATTGTTGGTTCCTGAAAGAAAATAATTAAAATAATTAAAACCAAAAAGCAAAAAGTGTAATTTGATAACTAATAACGAGTTAGATTGAATGGAAAAAAATAACAAAAAGGAGATAAAAATAAGTTTTGAAACTTAAGAATTCATAAAAATCATGTAAATATTATATTGAAATGAAAAATAGAAATATGTGTGAAAAAAAAAATAATTATTGGTAAGTTTATTTCTGAAAAATATATGTAATAAATAAATAAAATAGTTTAGTTAAGTAACTATCTGAAAAAAAAGAAAGATTAATAGAAAGAAAATTTAAAGTTTTTTTTTTGGAAATAAAAATTTCAACAATACAAGATTTTTTAAAAAAAAAAAATTAGTGATTATATAGGTTTGGACAAAGTTTAACAGAAATAATAAAATAAAAATAAATTTGGTAGTAAGACAATGTTCTTAGCGAGTTATTTAGATCTGATATACAGAAGGAAATGTAAATTAAAAAATAAAAACCAACGAAAAGAAATAAATTAAAAAGAAAACAGTATAATGAATCGTTATAAATCGTTTCTTTTATTATTGAAATTATATATATATATATATAAGTAAAGATTTTTCTTAGTGGTGTGCATATGGGATATTTCCTTCCTCATTCCTATGGCGGGGTGGTGTGATTAAAGTGTGGCTCTGAGTTTTCTTACAGTCCGTCCGTCCGGTGCTTTTGTTACTGAACAATTTTGCTTGTGAACATGCGAAAATAAGTTCTGTGGAACTTTCAGGTAACTGCCGACGTCGTCAGAGTATGTCACTTACCCACCCCGCGGCGAGCTACGCTGTGCAACAAAATTAAGCATGCTAAAGGCGATACACTCGGTTTTGTGTTTTGGTTTCAGTTTTATATTGGCAAATGTTTATGATCCTTCAGTTAGATAGATGGCAGCACGCTAGATGGAAGAATTTCAGCTTATTTCCTTTTGAAAGTCTAAAAATACCAGATTCGGACTTTGCGGTGACGGGAATCTGGTGTCGGGCCAAACAGAATTGAAAGGTTGTCAAATTCAATTTAACACAATTCAGTTTTCGACCGGTAATGCATTGGAGGAATGTCATTGTGGGGATTTGACATTATGCAATCTGAAAGACAGTTAAAAGTAGATAAATAGAACGGACTTACTTGTATGTGTACCGGATGACATTTTGATTGATTTCGCTGATCGCCTTATTTTTGTCGTAATCCATGTACCGAATTTTTAATGAAGTTAGCAACAAGTTTTAAAATATGTAATTAGCTCAAGTTAGATGAAATTCGCACTTAAAAAAAACACGATTAATATTTCACAATATGTCCCGATTAATAAAGCTGATTCAAACAAAGAACCACGATAAGTCACCATACTTGAAAATTAAAAATTGTATTAACTATTATTGCACAAGATATTTTGCATTTAATTCTAATTGTTGAATTGGATATCACAGCACCACCAAATGTACGTCACTGCTATAGCATGATATGTATGTTAAGTACAAAATTGTTGTTCCCAATTGGGAATCTTTAACTTTCCCGCTTTGTATTGAAATAATTTTTTAATTTTTTTAATTATTACGAATAAACCGATGCTCCGTTCCTGGTTTCGGCACCAAAAATATGTTTCCGCGTAGCCGGATTTGTCCCCGCAAATATATAAAAAGAACTTTAAATAGAAGATTTAATTAAAACACTCGCACGCCGCCGGTTGGAACAGAAGTGAGTTACACAATAGCAAGTAAATTACTCAACCAAATCAGAAAATTGGTTAATTGTTACTCTTTTGTTATAATATTGATTGTGCAAAGAACTGATGGAATGCAAGTTAGATAACAATTTATGAATGTAATTTAGGAAGTATGTTTGTAAATGTTATTTATTTTGACTAGTTAATGTTGATTATAGATTAATACTGCTTGCATGTATTTATAGCTTAGAAGCGCATTCTAACATAAATCAATAATAAATAATTTCTAGTAAACCTCCGATATCTAAAAGATCTAAAAAACAGAATTTTGTCATGAGTTTTAAAATGGAAGCTATAATATGTAGATAATCAGAATCAAATTCTGGAGTGGACTAAAAGCATTTCAAATTCTTCTAAAGAAGTAGAGGAACAAATTGAATTTGCTATTGGAGATAACGAACAGTTGGAGAAAATTGAGGGTCGATTGCATAATAAAGAATGCAGAAAAAACAAATTTGGTAATAACGTAATATTTGATTTTCTTATTGAAGGATTAATTTTCGTGATTAAATAGTTGCAATCTTCAATGTAGTGTCTAGGAATTTAATTCAACTATTTACAAATGAATTTTCTCGGCAATATAATTTTGTGTGTGGAAAGACTTCTCAAAGCTATCATTGTTTCAATAATTATGAGCAAGTTTATTTACTTAATAATAATAATGTAACAAAACCACCCACCTGGCTGAATTTCCAGAATAAAACCACAACAACATTCCGTGGTGTTTTGGAATTCTTTCATTTGTCGAAAGAATCTTTCCAAATATCGTCCGGCCTGGTATCGTCAACAACGTTCAGCGGAAGCAAATAGGATAAAAGAATCTTTCCGTGGACCATGGTAGATAAAATAAAACTTTGGGGAATCGGTACATAAAAAGCGAACTTTGCTTTTCCCGGTAACCTAAAATCTTAAAAATAGCAAACCACTGGTAAAATTCTTAGATCATATAACGAAAAGGATAGGCTATTTATTTATTTCTGACATTTCAGATTTTATGACAAGAAGTTCGGGTTTGATTTAGCTATTTTGTAGTAAATAACTAATTAAAAGTAATTTTTACTTAATAGTAGTGTGGTACAATAGCGAAATATTGTTTTGTGAACGGGATTTTATATAATCGAGACCCCGGAGTTGAATTATCGCGATGCGCTGTTCTGCCGAAACAACCGGTGATATTCTCTTAGCAAATCATTTTGCAGGCAAGTTTAATTCTTTTAATAATAAATTATAGTGTTTTAAATAAAATAAGAGTGACATATTTATAAAAATAAACAGCCGTGACAAAAAAATTTAACATTTTCCAATGCCGGTTTGTTTGTTTAAAATTGAATGGTCATTGTCGCCTTTAGTTACAATAGGCATACAAAGGCAGCGCCAAAAAATATTATCAGAAAATAAACGGGGCACTAAAGTACTTAGTTCAAAATTTGTCAAATTTGAAAACTATTAAAATGAAATCTAAAGTAAATGTCAACTAGTACTTAGTTCAAAATTTGTCAAATTTGAAAACTATTAAAATGAAATCTAAAGTAAATGTCAACTAGTACTTAGTTCAAAATTTGTTATGGTCGTAGCATACTACAGGCAGCAATATGCTACCCGACGTGAGCACGCGACGAACGTGCGGTTGTCGAGACTCGACCACACGTTTCAAATCTGACGGGGACGAGTGCCGACAGAAAGGTTGAAAAAAAAAATAAGAAGAGGACCGGCTAAAATTGCTGTAAGGAAAGAAAAGAAAAAAGTTTTTTTGGCTGCTGGGAAGTAGAGCGACGTCCGGTTTTTTTGGGGTGTCGAAAAGAAATCGAGCGAGAATTGACAAATCGGTACTACAACACATAACAGAACAAATTTTCGTCAGGTATATAATTTTTGTTGCGATAATTAAATCGCGAAAAGTGCGAGCCCCATTTACCATAAGGACGGAATGACCGGGTTTTCCTGGATGTCACAAGGAAGCAATATCGCCAAAGCAGAAGAATTTACTTCCAGACCAAATTGAGCCGAAATTTCTTCAAGCTGTTTGGCTTACATTTTTTAGTTCTCAGGGGGTGACGGCGACGATCCTGTGTTCAATACTGCTGATACAGAGCATTAGTAGTTCTTGAGATGTATACAGCTGCTTTCTGTAGAAATCCTGACATTAGAGAGACAACGAAGGAATCTCGCAAAAGTACTATTCATATTGGTGTGAAAACAAAAATAAATGGACGTAACCTCTTCAGCAATATTCAATCATTAACCTATCCAGATCGGGGTATCATACAGTTGTACTCATATACGGCTGCAGCGACGATGAAATAGAGTATGAGTGGAATATCCTCAAGGATTTTTTTTGGCAAACTGGTTCTCACATTGGTTATGAATCATATGGAAAATTAGCTGTAGGTGCAAAATAGTGTAATTCAGCCTAGGTTCACTAGAAATTATAGGTTCCAAGAAAAACAAACAACAAAAAATACAAAATAAAATGTCTTTTTTAATATTAAAGTAATGGTGGCATTGCGGAATACCTCGGAGGCGCCTCTGGGTGGGATCCACATCAACATAGATCATGTTGTTTTTTCTTCCTTCTGATTGTTTGATTTGCTAAAATATTTTTATTGATCGGTTGACTTGCTAAAATAAAATTTTATTGATTTTTTTTTAAAAATAACTTTAGGATCGAAGTACTAATGTACGCAATCACTTTGAAATTCATATTAATTATTAATTGTAGGTCGCAAGTTTGTTGTTGAAAAGGGGAGCTCATGTTTATTAATTATTGATAAAGATCTGAGATTAACTTTAGGATTGTAGGCTTACTTCGAATAACTACTTGAAACTGGTATTACTGCTTATATTCCCTAAGCTTGTTTCTTTATAAGAAGAACCTGTAGGATTTAAGAATATTATATATATTTTTTTATGACGTAATGACGCTGTAAAGACTTTTTATTCTCCCTTTACTCTCCCCTGGAGCCCTCTCTTGGCGTGATGGTCGAATAAGGTCCGCTCCTCCGCTATTTTCAGGTTCGTCTATAAGGGACTCTGTAAATATCTGCCCTCAGAGTCAGTTGGGTGGTTGGGGCATGCAGGAAGGCAGATCATCTGCGCCTTCAATGAGGATGTAGGTAAGTGACGTAAAGGTCCCTTCAGGACTGAATGTGTGTCGACGTTTTTGGTTAAAGGCACGAGATTTTTTTGTATATGGCAGGCTTTTTCGTGGAACCTCACAACACTCACCGCCAATAGCCGAGGCGAGCTAGCGGGCCGCCCAGCAGTCAACGCTGTCTGCCGAGTGATCTGTCAGCTCATGCTGGCAGTCTGGACTTCACGTCCAAGCCAATCACGCAATATAGTTCCATAACAAATTTGTCAAACTTGAAAACGATTAAAATAAAATCTAAAGTAAATGTCAACTAGTACTTAGTTCAAAATTTGTCGAAATTGAAAACTATTAGAATGAAATCTAAAGTAAATGAAAGTAATTTAAGAAATTTTTAAGCTAGGGACAATGAGAGGTCGCTAGATAAGTTTAGGTTAGATTAGTGAAGCACATGAAAGTTCGGGTTCGGTAAAGAAAAATGAAGAAGGCGCCATGATTGTAAATCTGAATCTTGTAGAAAGAGGTCTGATTAAAACTAAGAGCCGAAAAATTAAGAAGAAATAAAAAGAAAGAAGTTTTATTAAAAGTAAAAATTAAAAAGTTTTTTTTTTTTAAAAGAAGAAAAAAAAAAGAAAAGAATAAAATAAACTGGAAAAAGCTACGAGAACCCGACAGCTCATCCTATTTTTCCTTTGGAGAGGAAGGAAGCACGTTAGGTGAAATAGCCCGCAAACTCGACCTCTAGAAGCAGGAAACCCAGGTAAAACTCTATCTTCTCTTGTTGTCCATTACGTTTGCACTGGTGTAACATTGAGCACCCGAACTCCACTCTACACCACGGTGACCACTCGGCCAGTTGGTAGAGCCAACGGGCCCCATAACGGAAGGCGTTCGTTTGCATAGACGGCATAGACACAAAGAACGAAGAAAGTGAACCTCGTAAAATGCTGTATCATTTGGGATACATCGCTAAAATACTGTAGCAATATGTAAAGTTATAATATAATATGTTTTTTTTTTTTTATTGTTCAAAACTTGTCCGCATTGCTATTAGGATGAAGAGCGCTACAAATATTGATATAAAGAGCCTCATATAGATTTGGCTAGGGTACACTGTAAAAAATGCACAAACTGTTGCCACAAAGCTTAGGTATTTTTCGCTATTATTATATATTTTTCGAATATTCCCCACATTTTAAGCAATATTTCCAAATACGTAAGCTTTGTGGCAATAATTCTGCACATTTTTTGCTGTACATGCACCTGATATGAAGGAAGCCGTGAAAAAACTACGAATTATATAATATTTGAAATAATTTAAAAGATGTTTCATTTCAGTTGAAAAAAGTTTCATTTAATTTGAAAAAAGTTTTATTCCATGCGAAAAGGGTTACATTTATATATTTTCGTTCAATTCGAAAATGGTTTCATTTAATCCAAAAATGCTACAGATAAAGATTACAGAGAGTTGTTATACTATCGCTAGTGATTCTCAGCATGAGTACAGTACAACGCGAATAAAATTGATTCCTCATATTTCAGGATCTGGATCTATTGTATAGACTTTTACCCCTTTTCACTGGTACTACTATTTTAAGTTTGAATGGCTTTAATTTTACTAAATTGAAATGTGTTTTTTAATTTGAGGAATTTCAACAGATCAGAAAGCGACCGAGTTAAATAATTAGAAAAACTCTGCACTGCAATTTGCCATCAACATTTTTAATGAATTCCTTTTCGTTTTGGTAATGGTTTTTAATAGAAAATGGTTGGGGTGTGACATTATACACGGTTAAATTTCTTAGTTTAGAAAAATATTCATTTCAATATTAAACAAGAAGAAGACTAGATAATCAGAGCGTGAACAATTTGGGTGCTATTGGATTTAAATTTTAAAGCCTCAGGAATTAGATGTTCTTCCTTAACTAATTTGTTTGCTTTCAATTACCAGTAAAAGTTTGTGTTGAAATTCAAAATTAGTCATTTTGTGATCTCAGCACAAGATTTCATTCTAACTAATTATATGTGCATATATCATAATTTATTGTATTTAATAAAGAGAAATTAAATCATAATTTTAGAGCAAAAATTTCTTCTAAACGAAGTGCTACTAGCAACATCCAGAAGTAAGGTAGCTATAATTTATGAAGTTCCACGAAATACGGAAACAATAACAGTCGGGGTACAGAGTAGCTCCCCGACGAGAGTCAGCGCGACTTCAACAGTTATTCCAAGTTCGACAGATAGAAACTTACCTATTCGGCTTCAAGAAAGCATTACACATTATCTGACAAAATGTGTTCCAATAAATAAGTAAAAAAGCATTGATCGACAATTAGTCAAAATGATAGCAAAGGAATATCAGCCGCCTTCAGCATTGTTGAAGATCAGGAATTTAGAACACTTGGTTATAACTATGCTGAATCCATCGTACTTACTACCAAGTCGGAAAATCTTGTTGTGAAGAGAAAAAAGAGTTGTGAAGAAAGAAAAGTTTTAAGAGTTCGTGGCAACGTGAAAAGCAATAGTTCAAAAAAGTTTGTGTGAGGAAAGTAGGAAATCTGAAAAGACAGAGATTTTTCTTATGTAAGGCGGCACAATTTTTCGCGTGAAACGCTAGGAACTACCTGCGTAGATTACGGAGAAGCCACGTGATTGATAGAAGAGTGCTCGCGAAAATTGTCTTTTGAAGGTGTCTAGATATACTAACCAAGTTAACAAGTTCGTTTAACCTGCCAGCCAGGCAGTGATCGATACGTTAAAAAAAACCCCAACTCTTTGTAGAAAATTTCTCATTGCTTGCTAAATCATTTTATTAATCATTTGTTAAGGCTTACGGTTAGGTTTGGCTTTGCTAAATTCATGACGCAATTTTGTTATCCGTTGAACATCTGCACATTCCAGTCAGTCTAACTGGTTCGTTGTATTCATGACTAAATCAGGCAGAAATCAGATTTTGTAATTCACTTGTTTTTCAGATTTCATGAAATAAAGATCTTTTCAACTATCAGTTCGTGTGTAGTTTTTTCGAGTTATCCCAATCCCAAGCTGATTTAGAGTTTCAGAAAACTTCGCGAAAAAACATTTGGTGCCGAAACCCGGGAACTATTCCCTTATATCAATTATTGTCGCGATCAGTGTCGCAAACGTGTAATAGGGATATATTCCCTCATATAACTTATTGTCGTGATCAGTGGGACAAACGTGTGATAGGGATCTATTCCCTCATAGAAATATATTAATCAACGCGATCAGTGTCGATAACTTTGTGAACGGGAACTGTACCCTTATCGAATTAAGTAACGCGATCATTATCGCATATAGCATGAAATCGGGATCTGGTTCTTAATCTCCAGATGCGCGCGATCTTGCAGTTAATCGACACTGTTCGTCTAGTTGTGGCCTGCATTCATTTTCGCGACCACGTGACATGTGAGTGACTTCTTTTAAGCATCCATAAAAAACTAGTGAGCTCTAAATTGTGATTAAGTGTGCAGCTAATGTGCTTAAGTTCATTATTTACAACGTGCATGCATTGGATTACTTTCCTTTATTGTATGCTGGCCTGTAGTCAAGGTCTTACATTTTCTAGCAGTCATCTTATAGTGCTTGAAACAATAGAAAATAAAGACTCCTGTGGTATCTACATACCGGTTAGATTTCTGAATCAGACAAATGAATCCAGTTCATTGGGACTGGTGAGAACATCTTATTATCGCATATATCAAACGCAGTAAGTCCATCCCAATTTATTTATTTTAGCATACAATTTTTACAATCATGGACGCATTAGTTGACCAGCAGCTTAATATCATGACTCTAATGTCAAATTTTATTCACAATACAAGGAAATCCGGCAAAGATAATTTAAGGGAAAGCTTTCTTCATGTACGTCTAGAATTGCTACAAAAGTATTGGGATCGATTTTGCTCAACCCATGATCAGATATTAAAAGTTACTAATGGTGATTTGCAACATGAGAACTTTAAGGCAAATCATGTTGAAAAGACTGAAATGGTTTACTGCGAGAGTAGTGCGCAAATATTGGATATGATAAAGGAACTGCGCCCTTCACATGTTGAATCTGTTGTGAAAAGCCACGACAATTCTATGTATCTCAGCTGGTTCTATTTCAACATTTCCTAAGATTAATCCTCCTCGGTTTACGGCGATTTGAAGGAATGGCCCGCATTCTTAAGGCTTACGATTAGGTTTGGCTTTGTTAATTTCATGACTCAATTTTGTTATCAGTTGAACATTGTATTCATGACTAAATCAGGCAGAAATCAGATTTTGTAATTCACTTGTTTTTCGGATTTCATGAAACAAAGATCTTTTCAAATATCAGTTCATGTGTAGTTTTTTCGAGTTATCCCAATTCCAAGCTGATTTAGAGTTTCAGAAAACTTCGCGAAAAAACAGGCATCATGAAATAAAAAAAAATGGGGGTAAGCGATAGGTTATGTATAGAGAGAAAAAATATATAAATACAAAAATAAGAAGAAGAGGAAAGAAAAAGCGCTGGGATTCGAGAAAACACGCTGGCATACAAAAATAAGGCAGCAAACAGACACGGAACTCAAAATACAAATAAATGACAAGTAAAGTAGGGTAAGAGGGGGAGAAAAACACCGAAGGAATAAGGGCACACAGATAAGGCTTTTCTCAAAACCACATACAAAAGAGTAAAAGGGAAGGACAAAAAGTAGAACGAAATAACAATAAAAAGAAACGAGAACCGAAGAAAAACATCAGAGGAACCAGGCAACACAAAAAAGGTTTTTTTCAAAAGAGATTGAACAAAGAAACATAAGACCTATTAGTAAATACATTAAGTCAACTATATTAATTCAATTATATTAATTTAACTATATTAATCTAACTATATATTAACTATACTACCCACCAAACACGTAACAAAAATGATATGCACCAAAAACAGAAGCAAAAAGGTTACCAATAGAAATCACCTACGACGCACAAAATGCAGAGCATAAGCCCACTAATGACACATTAGAAAAGGAAAGTTACAATAGGATTAGAAGCTTGGTGGGAAACGCGCCGCAGAGAACTGCCACCAAGAGAAAATAATAAATACATGTGCGTACCAAAACCCACACATGCAATCACAAGAATGTGATTACAGAGTGAGATGGCGGTGATCATGTAATCGGTACACGCGTGTTTCGATAGCATAGCTAGTATAGACGTAGTGAGCCTATAAATTAAAGACTAGTAAATAAATCAATGTGGTTATAAGCCCACAGAGAATGTAAGCTGAATGTTTAAGGAATAGGAAACACTTCTGATGAGTCCCGTGGCTGGGACGAAACATGTCAAGTATAGCCAAACAGGAGCCTACACCGCATTCCATTAAAAATCTGAAACCCCTGAAATTTTTGTTTTGTTTGACCATAACGAGATACGAAGGACGTATTTAATAATAGATCATATTGTAGCAGAGTGCACTGTCCTGCTTCGCGGGACAGACACATAGGAGATATGGGGAAGTAATTTAAACCAAAAAAAAAGGGACACAAACAAGGCGAAACATGGAACGCCAAATTATGTATATGTCGTAGACATTTGACGTAACTCAGCATTTCACGAAAAATCTAGACATTTCATGGAGAGTAGGCAAATAATGTAATGGTTTTGACTTAGCCCTTTTTTACATTATGTGTCTGAAATTTTTAGTCACTTCATCAAGTGCTAAAAGTGTTTACGCCGATACTGTAATACCACCCTATATAACCAAATACTAGTAGTGGGAGAAGGGTGGTGGAGGGGGAGGTCGCACCCAGGCCAGTGACACGTACACCCATACGCCACACATACACACACATATCCACACATACACACATATACACGCGCGGCGCACATAACGTAAAAAGTGGCTAAGTCAAAACCATTACATTATTTGCCTACTCTCCATGAAGTGTCTAGACTTCGTGAAACGCTGAGTTCCGTCAAATGTCTACGACATATATATATTTTGGCTGAATTGGATATATTTTTTTACTGAGTTGTATGTTTTTATACGTTGAGTTATATATAAAAATCTGTTATATTTTTTTGCTTAACTATATAGGATATATGTATTTGTGTTGAATTATATTTATATTTTTTTGCTAGATTGTATAGGTTCCTTTGCAGTGTTATATATGTATATTTTTAATAAGTTATATGACACACACGGAACAAAACATTTAACACACCAAACAAACAACACACACCAACAAGGACACAAAACAAACACATACACACAACATAGCATCCTCTTAATGAGGAAACCCTTCTAGTACCTCACGTAGGTACCACGGTGGCCAAACGAACCCACCTACGGCGGTGGACAACTGGTGCCCCATCTGCCGTACAACGCTTCGTCAGCCTGCTTTAAGGAATTTATGTCCTTAAATACAGATGACATATTACCAGCACCGGCAGTTTTTTTTGCTAATTTATATATTTTTTTTTTTTTTTGGTAATTTATATGTATTTTTTTGCTAATTTATATAGCAGTGTACTAGGTTTTGTTGGGATTAATGTTCACCGACTGTCCTGGAACTTATCCAGGCGCATAATTCCAATCTTGCGAAAACCTTCAACCAGAGCTAAGTTAGGAAAGTGACTTTAACGCAGTGCCATGCTAAATTACCTGCAGGCCGAACAGTTTAGGAGTTCCCTTTTGGAACTCTTTAACATTTTTATTACATGATAACTGAACATTTCAATTCACAGTCAATTATAACGGCACAGCGGAACCTCTCGGATATGCCTCGGTGAGGGGCCCTGCATCAAAAAGACATCTAAGTTGTTACCTGTTTTTGTCTTTTATGTAAAAGTATTTTGATTTTGTATATAAAAATGAATTATAATCACTGCCATCAGCAGGAAGAGATTAGAGTTATATTTTATAAATGGTATCAGCACTGTCAATAGATCAAAATATTTTAATTTTGTATAATTTTCGTATAACCAATAGATGCTAATCGATTAAGATATTTTTGATTTTGTTTAAATAAGTTTTGAAAATTGAAATATAAAAAATAAAATGAGGAAGTTTTTCCTGAATTAAGGTTTCGGCCTTCAGCGGTTGTTTTTAAAACTCGACGAGTGATGGTCGGAAATAAAGAATTGCGAAATAGTGAAATTAGGAAGATAAAGTGGTATTTATAGAGCAAATAGAGATTGAATAAAAGGTGTTTGTCCCAAAAACTGATTCATAAAAGGAATTTTCTCTTCACTATAAAACCTGTGAGATCTCTACTACGAGCACAGCACACAGCATACAACAAAATGTCAAAACGAAAGGATACCGCACAAAAACGATGATTTCGATCAGTACATGCAATTAAATATCGATACAAAATTTATATTGGAGTTTCAATACCAGATTACGGGAAAACTATTAGTGTTATCAATTAACTTTACTCCATCTTTTTTGTAGAGAATTTCTCGATCTTTCTTTTTCTTAAGTATAACTTATAGTCGAAAGCCCGAATATATTCGCAAAAAATTTAAAAAAGGTAATTTTTTTCACCCTTTTTGGGCTGTCACAAGTTATGCGGACAATCGAATTTCATGGTTTTTTCATACCTTATTTGGAGAGAGCTGAAATGTAAGTGTATACCAAGTTTTAGCTTGGTTGGTTCCGAATTGAAATCCTAAAGTTCTTGGACTAAAATGAAAATTCAATTAAGCAATTTGTTAAAACAATAATAGTACCTGCTTTAAAGAGTAAAGGAAAATTTAATAAAATAGAGTTGTTTTAAAATTTTGCAAGACTTCCGATTTCGCAGAAATATAAAGTTGTGTGCTCTCTATCTCAGAGCATGCCACACGATGGACAATATAAAGCTATGTTCACTTGTTTTTGCTTGAATATGTACTGCCTAATTTTTTGTAGCTATTGTCAGTAAAACTGGTCTTGTTTTAATTCAGACATTATTTCGTTAGATTCACATGCACCAAATCTAGCAGTAAAAACTTAGTCACTTCTGCTTCGAAGGCAATACAGAAAATATCTTCCAGCTGTGCAATCAATTTTTGTATCAATAAAGACTTTAGTAAAATAAGGGACACTTTGCAAAACCGTATAAAATATCAAAGCAAAACAAGTACCAAGATCTGTGGCAACTATAGAATTAGAATTAAAGAGCCACACGGGAATTTGTGTTCAGATCACTTGGTATGGCGCAAAGCACGGCAAGCAATATATCCCAGACTTTTTCAATTCGTAAATAGACGATTGTGCATTGTAGCAACGTCAGCTCTCTGAGGAAGAATATTCCCAAAGGTAGGTCAAACTATTAACAACAGAAGAAGTTGCTTATGTTCTAGTAAAACATCAACTATCTTGTTTAAATTATAATATGTGAATATGTATTTACTACACCATGAATGAAATTTTTTAGGAATATAGGTTTTTTTAAATTGTTTTTTAATGCATTCATATTTTGAGTTAATTGAACGTTATCAAGAACACATTGATTGGTTCTTACATTTTTGAACATACGCTAACAGGAGAAAGATACCTGGAGTTTTTACAAAACATACATACTGCCCGAAGATCTAGAAGATGTAATGCTAGATACTCGACGTGTAATGCTGTTTCAATATGACGGAGCGCCTCCTCACACCAGTAATGCAGTAACGCGGTGGTTGAATACTCATTATTCCAGGGGGTGGATAGGATGGTTTAGATACATCCCTGGCTAGCAAAATCTTCAGATCTAACTTCACTGGTCTGTTATGTATGGGGTTATCTTAAAAATATAGTCTATGCCACGGAGATCACAACATTGGATAAATTAAAAAGGCGTATCTCGAATGCCTTCGAACAGATTCGGGAGAACTTTCATATAAGGACATGTTTTACTAAACCAAGGCATAGCATAAAACGGAATTCTAGTACAGTAAGCCAAATGAACTAAAAGGACGGAGCAGTTCTGTGGATTTTTATATGTATCGAACCAGAAGATCCAGTACATTAAAACGAGCCTTATTGCCCTCCTCTATATAGAATATTAAAAAAAAACTCCCTTGAAAATAGCATAAGAATTTTTGCTCCATTCAATACATTACCACTGGTTAGTAAAATTACAAGAACCTAGCGGTGGCTAGCCGGCAAACAACGCGTAAAGAAATATGCACACTCTAATATATTGGTCCGTGTAATAAAGCCAAGCTACATCTGCTGGAAATGAAAAGTTCGCGTAAGATGAGAGACAGATAGTGAAGTGAATATGTAATTAACAGGAGAAAGTGTTCTAATTGGATTGCGATAATTAAAGTAGAGTTGATAAGTAATTGTTTGTGAATTTTATTAAAGTGAACAGTTAAGTGAAATAAAGAGAACTTGTGCATTATATTTGAAATAATGTAATCTCGTTCCTTTCAATAATTAAAATCATTTGTTTTAACTTAATTCTTGTAAAAGTTTGGATTAATTTCATAATACATACAACTATTATAAAATATAATATTCCGCTTGCTCAAACCGAAAATACTCTTAGTCGCTTCGTCAAGCACCTTAGGAGTGTCTCAGCTGTTTTAGATGTAAACAAATCAAGCAGCTGAACATACATTTTTCATAAGGTATCTCTTTCTTAAATATATTCTGTCCTACCTATCAGAAAAGCTACACTCATGTTCATGAATTTTATATGTAGGTTGTGGCACAACCTTCTATATTGTAACGAAGCTGTAAATAGCGCTAGACATATAGAAAACTATGAGTAAGTTTTATATAGAAAGTTTTCCTCATATAATTCACAATTGCTTTTTGAATTTATGTTATAAGTAGGGCAATGTAGATTCACCAGACAACCTTCAACCGCCTGCTCGAATTTACTACACAACATTTCTAGCAGATTGAACTGGCTTGTCCTGGAGACATAGAAAACCTTCCTCCACCTACAAACCCTGATTATTGGTGGTACGTGTAATAAACGGAAGCCTTTAATCGGTACGTGTAGAACGGAAAGCCATCCTATTAGCCAGTACGTGAAGAACGGAGAGTTATTGGTAGTACGTCAACAAACTGAGTCCAATAGTCAGTACGTGTACAACGGAAAAGCTATTCTGTCACCAGTACGTGAACAACGGAGCACTAGTTGTGGTACATGGGTAGTTACATTAGTTAGTACGTGTACAATGGAACTCTCTGCTGTCAACCCGCTCAAATTAGATTTACGTAGTACACACAAAATTTCACTAATATATACTCTTTTGAAATTGAATTCAAGTCAGCGGTTATCATTTGGACTCCACTGAAGCTACCCAGAAATTCCGTCAAGTAAAATTTTGCGTATGTGTGAAGTAGTGCTGTTTTCCCTCCATACTCTCTGATGATTATTCACTTGATTCAGGTTCAGTAGTGCTATATTCTTTGTTAATGGAGGAAACGCATTTGGAAAATGAATTAAAAACGCGTGATGTTATTTAATTGTTTTGTTTAAAAACACCTAGTTAAGGTTTTGAATAAATTTTTACAAGTTTGGAGTGAATCGGGGTTATAGTTATATAAAAAAGATATGTCTACATATCTCAATTCGTTCCGCGTGTGTTATAAATTCCTGGATACGCGTATTACAGTGAAGGTGTTATAGTGAAGTATTAATTATCTCAAACTGGTGATTTTGTATGAATTGCCATTGCAAGAAGTGATTACGTTTAATATATTTGTTCAATAGAATTCCCAGATCATTGCTCATTAAAAATCTCGTGTATTAAATTTTAATAATCGATTATTTTTAAACAGTGGGAATACAAGAGAGACCAAGGAAAAAACCAGTTGACAAGTAAAGTACTTTTTTTTATTTAAAATTAAACATTTTGGCGATGATATTTTAAAAGTATCAGGATCTTATCTTTTTATATTTTATTTTATATTTTGTTGAATATCTCATATTATCTTATATAATTTAACATAACTTAATATATTATAAATATATTTTTGTTTTATGCATCATGCCACGTAATTGTGTTGTGTCGGGTTGGAAATCAAGTTACAGGTCGACTTTAAAGAATGTTGATGCAAAACAAACGTTTCAATTTCACCGTAACGATGCCTTGAAATCTGCTTGGATACAAGCAATTCACAGAAAAGATTGGCAACCAACTTTATATTTTTCTGAATGTTATCATCATTTTGGGAGTCCGATTTCATTGATTTTACTGCTGAAATCAAATGTAAAAGACTAATTAAAAAAATGAACTTCCTTCAATTTTCCCGAGTTTACCTCACTAACTTTATATCGCATTCCACAAAGACAATGTCCTGAATTTCGCAAGGAGAAATACCTTAAACGGGCCGAGGATCTTAATGAAGAGTTTCTTCAATCTGACCATATACATACATACCCCATTTTGAGTGTTTTAAGCGCGATTTCGAAAAAAATATTAAATACGCATGGTTTCTCAGTGAAGGAACTTGAAAACTGTATAGCTTTTTTTATACTAGAGAAAGATGAGGAATTTGGGTGTACTTTCTTTGTAAGGGTAACTGTAGTAAAAGGTATGTCTGTAATGCATAGAAGGTTGCGGTATCACCAATTCCTGTTCTCTATATATTCTAAGGGTCAACATCATTCTCGTATACGGATGACTGTATGATGCTGTATAGAGAACGATATCGCCTGGGAGTGTGGAGAATTATCTTTGAAGTGGAAAGGTTCGCTACCTAGTAATCAGTCCGAGAGTTAGTCTCACTAAACGCGCCTACGCGGTCCTTTTATATATCCGCGGAGTGGAATAGCCGGAGTGAGATTGTTTGATGTGTGTTCGACTTAGAAGAGAATAAAAAGATTTTCTGCCAGGCTCACGTGCAAGGAGTATATTATGTGTCCGATTCAGTTTCTTTTCTTTCACGTACATTAAGTGAAAGTACTAGATAAGAGTGACAATTGTTTTCCGTGAGCCTTCGTGTGTTATGAAAAAAAAAGCTCTGTATGATAACAAAAAGAGCAATTTTCGCCGTTTAAATCTAAACAGAATAAGATTGTCCGGAGGGAGGGAGAAGGAGATGTGAGAGGATAGGATGTGGACTTTTGGGAGTGTTTAAGAATCAATGGTTCCTAAGTCTGAGTAAATGTGGCTGAAATGTGATTACCCACGATAGTAATCACCTTTATGGTCGTAGAAACTTATTCTACCATCATCTATCTGGTAGATGTTTCTAGCCTCGGGCTTCGTTAAGAGCAGGGGTGAGAGGTAATTAAAGTTTGCCGGTATGAGAAGGTCAGGCAGGTTGTTTATCAGTGGGTTTGGGTGGTTTGGTATTTTTTGAATTTGCTTGTTTGCAAGTTCAAATAGATACTCTTGGATTGGAGTGATGTTGGCTGCCTCATAGACTACTCTGTTGGGAAAGAATTTTCCATTGGCTCGTCTATGGAATCTCGTGCAAGC
The DNA here is from genome assembly GCA_963930735.1 of Dioctria linearis. Lineage (NCBI taxonomy): Eukaryota > Metazoa > Arthropoda > Insecta > Diptera > Asilidae > Dioctria > Dioctria linearis. The sequence goes on along the minus strand of OZ005740.1, from coordinate 272,176,335 downwards.
TCTAAGAATCTTTCTTTCAAGCTTGCTGAGTCTTTCCATATAGGTGGGAGAAATAGTATGCCAGATAGGGCAGCAGTAAGTAATAACAGGTCTAATGAGTTGTTTGTACAACAGAAGTTTGGTCTGAGTTGAGAGGCCGTCCTCTAAGCCAAGAATGGTGCCATCTACTGAATTTCGTCGGCTTTATATAGTCGCTGTAACCAGTTATGTTTCTGGTCCAAAATGTGTTGCCCTGGCAACGCTTATTACATTTGCTTCTGACTACGGCGAAATCAGCTGACTGGAATATGTCATGTGATGACATGAAAAAATTGTCAATGTTGAGTCAAGCCCTTTTGACTGTCGATGAATTTGTTGTAGTTTTCGAAGGACCGTAATTTAAAACAAAGTAGTTCAACTTTAACAAATTTTATTTGAACAATTTAACACGCTGCTCTGGTCTTGTTGAAAGCTATCGTACCAGTGTCTTTTGAATGAGTGAAGCTCACACCAATACTAATATGGTAATATAACAAATTAACAATATGTTGTATACAAATTAAGCAAATTCACAATGGAGTGAATAATTGAGCAAATCATTGAGTGAAATTACAATGTTAAATATTGATTTTAATTAAGACAAATTAAACATGACATTATGTTAAGCAAATCTTTAAATTACAAATTGAATATTAATTTTAATTGATCTACGATTGAACAGTCAATATACGGGGAGCATAGGATTTACTAAGTTCGCGATTTATAGGTTTACTGTTGATTGATAATTCTTTATTGTTTTCAGATAACGCAAACTGCATCCTGAAAGGTTCTTTTTGAAGTGAAATTTGGAACCTTTTATGTTTGGGTTGATTATTCAGGACTTCCAGTAGTCCATTAATTTAGTGACAGTGCCAACAAAAATGGTACAGATGACATACAGGAAGCAGAAATTTATGATTAGTATTCCGTGATTATTATTTTTAAGCATGGTACTTTGTGGTGCCTTTTTGTTAATTTTAGAAATTTTTTATATTGATGGAATAAGGCTGGAAGTACCTCGAAAAAAATGTCGTGGCATTTAGGTGGACACAACAGTTGCGTTCATTTTACTATATATTGGAATACATACGGGGATTGTGCTGTGATTCAGATTAATAGACAATAAGATTGTAAGTTTTCTGAATACAGGAGGAAAATATTATGGTCGCAGCGTACTGCAGGATGCAGCATGCTACGTGTATGCGCAGACGATAGCAGTAGTGCTCACATTGTGCATTGTGCGATCGTGTTGCCATTTTTCCATGTTGTACACTTGACGGCTGAAGCGGGGGATTCGATAAGAAAATTCATGAAATAAAAGAAGAAGCATCCGAAATGCTGGAATGAAAAACACATTTTTGGAAGTCGCCATGACATGGAGAAGTAAACCTTGAAATCTAAAGTCATCAAAGTAGTGTCCACAGAATTAAATTAAGTAGTGGAAATAGTGACAGAAAGTAACGAGATATAGGCAAAGGAAAGTAGGCGAGATAGTAGGAGAGAATTTCTCAAAACGGGTAGAAAGAGAGGAATCTCGAAAAATTCTAGGCAGAACGGAAGATTTTTTTGCGAAATTGATGACGGATTTCCAGGAGACGCAGGGCGTAGACACGTAAACTGGAAAACTCGGAGATAAGTGACTGCTGGAAAGGGGTGTAAAGTTATATGGTATCCAGAGAGGGCGACAAAATAAATACCATGCGGAGCTGGATGAAAAAAAACAAAGTACCCTTTGCTTAATTAGAAAATAAGTTTGCTTGAAAAAATCTAAAAATTTACCGAGGTATATTAGTTCGGCTTCTAGTTTTATATTGACGTTTCCTCTTGTTATCGATTGGCCGGATGTTCGCAGTAATATTGTGGCTATATTTGGAAATTTATTGGCGTATGTGGTTGTTGTGGAGAAATTTCATAATTCGTCGGAATACGATTTGCATGTCCATGCAGTTTTGATTTTTAGTCTTAAGTGTGATTTCAATGAATAATTTGTTTATAGTTCGTAATGTTTGTGGTGATTGTCATTTTGATTTACAGAAGGTAATTATAGGTACTATGGATCACGTTATTCTTTCTACCGAAGACGTCGCTTCTAGTACGCAGCGTCGTATGCTTATGTCATATTGCAGAAATAAATGTAAAGATATTATTATTCATTATAATTATCCTCGTTTTTTATTTGATCGATGGCCCATGTATTTATTCTACTATTTTTTGTGTCCTGATATTTTGTCTATTGGAGCAAGAGTTTGAAGGCGTATCAGCAACTCCAGGGAGCCCCTTCGAGGGTCTGACGACACGTAACCCAATTCAGCAAATTTTTATTATCATATAGTACTAAGAGCTTAAATCACATTTTTCGTATTGTCTCAGTCGTTAGTTCGTGTATGGCCAGGGTAATGTAGTCCTGTTGGTCCTGCCAATTCACAGTTAAATTTTCTTTTCACGTATGGCTATCAGGCCCCGAGATCGTATTGGAGTAAAGATAAAAGAACGATAGCCTTCAGATTTTTCGACTTCCTTTTAGTCAATTTAGCTTTCTAAGCGTTAGTGTCACTGTTATTATTGTAACCATTTATCACTTGATGCAGCAATAGGCATTAGATGGGCTAAAACTAGTAACTAATTGATCTCGTAGAATACATTTGAAAACGCAAGCAAGGAACGAATTTAACATTATTTATAAGGGCTATAGCTCCTATGTAATACATGAAACTCTTGGAATCATTAAAATTTTTCTGTTATAAGTTTTTATTTTCCTCCCTCACTCTCCCGGAGCACTCTCTCATGGCAACGGTCGACTAAATTCTCTAATTCGCTCCGCGTTTTACAGGTCATTATAGGGATACTGTAAAAATCTAATCTCGCCCACAGTATCATTGGGTGGACGGGGCAAAGGCGTAAAAGGACAGTACATCTGTGTCCCCCTTGTAAGTAAAGGTAAGTGGCGTAAGGGTCTCTTCTCGACCGGATGGTGTGCTTGTTGGTTTGTGGCAAGGTACGAATTTCAGCGGCAAGTGTTGGGTAATGCCCCTAATAATTCTCCCGCACTAGCCAAGGTGCAAGCCCTGTGATAACGCTGATCACTGAGTGAGCTATCAGCTTATGCTGACAGAATGGACTTCACGTCCAAGCATACTCATTTTGATGATTGTGTTACGAAAATTAATTAGTGTGAAATAAAAATTGTTTGATCATCGTTTCTTGTCGTTTCTTGGCGCAAAACAAAACCTTAATGGGCCCTTACACAGTCACGTTTATTGTCCAACTCGAGTAGAACAACGATGTCGTGACGCAGATTTGACCGTGTGTGTGCCTGTTTGAGGGTGTGACAGGCAGTATGTCAAGCAGCAGGGCTTCGTGTTTGACAGCTATTGTACTGTGTAGGGCAATGTTTGTCACACATTCATTCTTGAATGAACTCTCTTGAAGAAAAGATAACACGAGTTCTAGCAGCTCTTGATATGTGCTCCTGTCCTGATGTTGGACAGCATGTTTAGCAAGGGTATGGAGAAAAAGCTTTCATGTGTGTAATTTTTTTAAATAGAAAAGAAAAGTCGACGGTACATTTACCAAGGCTAGAATACATTCCGCAATTTGTTATGAGTTTGCACTCACAATGGAATTAAATACGTATGTGTAAATATGCACGCCCTACAAAAGAAGCATTTCATTTCATGTCATACGAAGTGTACAAATTGTACACTTTGTTTTTCTCACGTACCGAATTGCTGACGGGAGGATTTATTGCCCACCAGAGATAAGAAATACAATATTTCTTGCTAGAGGATATTTCCTCCGCACAGTTTTTAATAGCAAAACCAGTACGATTATTCTTCTCCGCGCAAACTTTATCGCAAAAAACGCTTAATCAGCAAAGAGACCAAGAAATGGCGTTGGTAACGGGAGATAAGTGAGGCGGCCGAGAAGGTCTGACGGGCCAGTCGCACGACAACCGGCGCGCCTTAGCGTTCTTATTAATTTACTTCTACTAATTATTTTGAACGAATAAGTATTCAATTTTATCTAAATCAACAGAACCAATAGAGTTCTTATTAATTTACTTCAATTAATCATTTTGAACGAATAAGTATTAAATAAATCTAAATTAGTCTAAATCAAACCGTACTAATAAAGTTTTATTAAATTTGAAACCGATAGTGGTTAATTGTTTTAATAAACTATCATCGGGGTTGGTGAACCTTCCTTACAAAAATCAGAAGCACTCCCAGTCCTTTGTGGTTACGATAATACAAAAAGGAAAGAGAAATAACACCATAAATTGTATTAGAAAAGTCCAGAAAAATTTGGATTCCTCGAATAAAGTGACGAGGTTGAGTATTTTGGACTGAAAGAAACGAAGGGAGGACGTCCTAAACAAAAAATTTCTGCGTTGGTTTCGTTGGCGAATGTAAAAGAAACCATCAAGCTAACCATCGTAACAACACCACTGCACTCCACATCAATAAATGGGTGATGGCAGGAGCACCCCAGGAGGCGAAGTCCAAGGTGCATAGCTCATCCAACGCTGGGCAACGAACCAAAAAAAGGGGAAGTAAACTATTTCAAGTATCAAATCCGTTACATATTGAAGGGGCGCTAGGCCTCAATTTACCAAATATTCCAATTCAAAGGCATATACTGAATTCATTATTAGTGCGAAATCATTATTAAATATCGTTAGACGTTGAAATGGCTACCTAAGACCCACTTTGAGGCTAAAGTTTAAGAAACAATGTAAAGAACATGAGGCGAAAACGAATTATTATAATTAACAAAATCCTTACTAGATACCTTCAAGTAGTGCTGGCCCTAGGCCTCATTTTGGAAACATTTTAAACTATATGTATTTGTTCATTGAGTTAGAAGGGACGACTTACTATATTCAACAAAATAATGTCCTATCAACGGAAGTAACATATTCTCACAGTATAAACACACGTTCGTCTTGTTAAATAATTAATACACTTTGCTCAACGACAGAACATGCATATTTATATAAATAAGACTGCTGGAATGTAGGGTGGTCCACGGAGAATGAGCAAATTTGTCCACCGTAATATACGATGATGCAAGCAGAATTAATTCGATAGAACGAATACAGTACGATTTAAAGCTGCTATTATATGAAAGATATGAATAGCTATAGAATTTTTTTACTATTTAGATAATTTAACGTAAACATTAGTATAAACTTACATGTTCCGACCATCGGAAGAATTGTATAAGAAGAGTCCCGATCAGAAATGGTTTCGATTTGTTTACATTTAATTACAGGTAGGTACACTGGAACTCTCCAGAAGGCCTTAGTGGAGGATCCTGTACAAATGATTAATGTGTAAGGTAATTTATCTACTCGGTCGGGGATTTTCTGGCTGAGCTCTTAGCTAACTTGAGTTATTAAATGCATATTATAGTTAATTCTAACTAGTGTCAATAAGTTTTTTCATAGATTAAGGCCGTATTTGAAATTATTAGGGCCATTTTAAATTCAATATAACTATAGGCTCAACAAACTGCATAGAATCAGTTAGAGCTACATTAAGAGTAAATCCTACAGTCCTACGGGGTTAAATGTAATTTGGATATTTACCTAAGTTTTTTTGTGAAAGAAATTGTTACCGCGGAGGAAGGTCAATTGCCTTGCTTATAATGTAATCCGGCACTGAACTTTTAGTTTCTCCTCATTCACTCTCCCGGAGCCCTGTTCGCTTGGCATGGTTGATTAGGTCCGCTACTCCTTCTCTTTCGGATCATCAATAGGGACACTGAGAATAATTTGCTGCCCTCAGTGTCGTATGGGCGGATGGGGCAAGGCAGCTGAAGGCATACCACCTGCGCCTTCAAGTGGGTAATGGTAAGTGCTCCGTACGTGTACGGAAATTTTGAACTGAAAACGGAAGGCGGAAATCACACCTTTCCGTACGGAAAGGTTCAATTTTTGAGCAAAAGTATGTTATATTTCATATACTTAATCTATGACGTTCTTCTGTAATATCAGTCCCATCAAACATGTTTAGTGTAATACCTGGGTCCGATGGATACCGACATTAGACAAATGCGTTTCTAAGCCCTTGTTAACATTCAAGCTAAATGCGACTTTGCTGAATTGACTGAAAAAATTTCAAACGTGACTTGCATTCCATATCGGAAATAGCTAAGATCAAATATATTTTGTATTTGTTTTAAATGTTGTACCCCAGCGCAGTCGCACAAACTTTATTGTATTTTCTTATCACGTACATTCTATCCTGACTTCTTAGTACATACATACTAAAGCGAGTTCGAAACTGATTTATTTAATTACAACGCCTACTTAGGATCTTTATATTATTTACTTGTATTATCTTGCAGTTTTATATATTATGGCTCATACTTCTTCATCTTCTGATTCTAATTCGGAACAAGGTTATTGTTATCAAACACCTCCAAAAAAGAAATTGACCAACCGGCGGACAAGAATTCAAAAAATTCGAAAGAATTGGTTGTTTCAATCAGACTTCAAGAACAGGAATACTGTTCCATCCAATAAATTCAAAGCAATGTATGTAATGCTGAATTTTCTGCGGAAAGGACAATAATAGAGAGACATGGGTCCGGATATCGTCTCAAGGAAAAAATTAAAGCATCGACAGAATCTACTTCAAAAACCATCACACATTTTTTTCGTCAAAAGAAGGAAGACATTTGTATAATTTAAAGCAAAAAATAACAAATGCTGAAATAAAACTTTGTGCATTTTTCGCGGAACACAATGTGTCCTTTTTGACTGCTGATCATCTAACAGAACTTTTTAAAAAGTGCTTTACCGATTCTGAAATTGCAAAAGATGTTAAACTTAAAAGAACCAAAGCAGTTGCCATTTCAAAAAACGTTTTAGGTAAAAATTTTACGGAAAATGTAACATTCAGATTACAGTCAACAAAATTTAGTATTCTAATTGATGAGGCCACGGATATTTCAATGAAAAAGACTTTGTGCGTTTTAGTCAGGTTATTTGATTTGGAAACTAAGGCCGTGAAAACAAAATGTTCTGAGTGTATAGAAGTTCCTATTCCAGAAGAAAATGTTACAGCAAGCAAAACCTGTTTTGATTATCTTATTAATCTATTTACTCGTAACAGCATTCCTGTCGAAAATATTATAGGATTTGGAAGCGATGACTGTAACTTTATGATGGGACTGCACAATTTAGTCTCTTCCAACTTTAAAGACGTCTGCCAGACATCAAAATTTTCAAATGTATATGCCATTCTTTACATTTATGTGCCAGTTCAGCTTGCGCCTCTTTACCTGATAAATGCAAAAGTTTTGCTAGAAGAACTTATAACTATTTTAAAAGTAGCAAGAGGCAGGCTATATTCGTCCAATTTCAGAGTTACTTACAGCTAGATCCGCACAAAAATTTGCATCCAGCTCAAACACGCTGGCTGTCATTAAGTCCCGTAGTAAATAGATTGCTGGAAAAGTGTCAGGTTTATTACTATTTTTTACAGATCAATGTGCTTATGCAAATTCATCGAATGCTGAAGAACTGTTTGAAGGTTTTTCTGATCCATTTTTGAAGTGTTATTTCTTATCTCTGGATTGGATATTATCAAAATTTAATAACATAAATGCATACTTTCAATCTAGCAAAGTGCTATTATCTGAAGTATATGGGAAATTATCATCTCTTTGCAAAGAGCTTCTTCATATGTTCATACAACACAGATACAAAATAGAGATCCGACAATTCTGAACACACTTATCAAAGTTATTGACCAATTGCAATATATTGAGTCGTCGGGAATAGAGAACTATGAAACCAGAAAACAGGAACTTAAACAAAATTGTAAACATTTCTATCGTGTAAGCTGTAGTAATATTAAGAAGAGATTTGCTTTTGAAGATCCGGTGTTATCGAAAATTCATATCCTATCACCGCTAATTGCTGTCGATTATAGAACCCGCGAGGGATATCCAAGTTTGCTAAATTTGCACCAAAGTCTACCTAGAATATCAAAAAATATTTCTTCTCAAGACTCGGACGACGAGTGGAGAAAATTACCTGCATATAATTTTCCTAAAGAACTAACTAATTCAGATAAATCGCCCGATGAGTTCTTTTATAAATTATCCTTAATATTAAATGAAAATAATTATCCAGAATTCAAAAATCTTTCGCAATTTGCGTTAGATATTTTCTGCCTTCCTCATTTTTTCAAAGGTATTCCTCATTAAAACGAAACATATGAAAAATTTGAATACCGACACAGTAAATGCAAAAATTCTTATTACAGAAGGTATTAGAGAAACTGGGTGTGTCAATTTTAAACCCACCGAAGATATGTATTTGAAAATACATAAATATAAGTGAAGAATAATATTATGTGAAATATGAATCCTTTTTGATTTCTGATTTTTTTGAAATTTAAGAATGTAAAATATCGACTCGATCAAATCAAATCGATCACATCAAAATAAAATCCTTGCAATTAAAGAATGTTCCTATATGTTTTTAAATGTATATCTTGAAGTTATTTTTTTATTGAAATGCAAATTGCTTTAATTTTTAGTTTTTATTAACGAAATGAAGATTTATACTTATTGTAATAAATTATTTATATGAAACATATAATGGTATATAATTAAATAATTCAAAAATGTTTAAAAACCGTGTTATATTTTCACGGAAAATCAGATCAAAAAACGGAAATTTTCGTACTCATATCCGGAAACTTCATTTTCAAATTCTGGCAACATTGAACCGAGGTGAGCTAGCGTGCCGCCCTGCACTTCCACGCTGTCCGCCGAGTGATCTGTCAGTTAATGCTGGCAGTTAGGACATCACGTCCAACGGTAGTAACTCCATAGTTCCATAACAGAACAAGTCAAGAGTAAATACGTTTGTATACATCAGTAGATCAAAATCCGCTAGATGCAATACTAACAGCAACTGCGTTCATACATAGCAGCCCGTCGCCGTGGTGAAGTACAGTTATCATTACATATCCTTGCTTTAATAGAAAATTAGTCAATTGCTAAAAACTCTTTAAAGTGACAAGGTGTCGACAAAGGTAGTGAAAGCATGTGCGGAATGGAACGACACAACGGACGCGACGGCGGGTTGGCTACACTAATAAGGAATCATGATGAGCTCGTTCCTGTTTACAAATTCTCAGAAGTGGAACATTATCTTTCCACAATTGCTTTATAGGTACTAACAATTAAAAGTTAAAAATTTAGAAACGAGGCCATCCCCACGAAATAAAATATTAAATGTCTAGAGACACTTGCAAGGTTCCTACACTCAGGATGCATATATTTCTTTTAGCAAATTTCGGATTTGGTTGTTTAGCAGCGTCTAGTCATTAAAGAGGTATTTTATGACACATTGGTTTAAAGTATTATTTTTTGGTCGCATTACCTTTGCTGCAGGACTTTTGCAGAATGGTTTATTTTATTGCCTTCAAATGCAACTAATCGCTTATGGTGATGCCTGAAAATATATTATTTTCTCCTTCTTGATCCGCAGGAATATTTTTAAAAACTTTATTTTACATTCTTTGTTGTCTGTCTCTGTCTGTCACAATTAGATTTAATTGAGCTAGAGCTTTGAAATTTTACACGCGTGTATAAGTCCCCTGACAATACAATATAGTATATTTAATTCGTTCTAAATCCAATATGCGGATGGGAAAGGAAGAAAAAGTTTTTCTGTTTGTCATCCATTTTGTTAAGAGGAAGGAAAACGATGAACCTAAAAACAAAATTTTAAAATCGTGAAAAGTTTAAACATCCGAAAACGGTTGATAGTTTGAAATGAACGTAAGCGAATAAATTAAAAGTATAAAGCGTCGCGAAGAAATTTTAGTTCAATATGGTACGGGCTTCTTTGGAAGTGCAAGTGGCACAACGCTCCTCTTCGTCGATGACTCCCTCACATACACCCAATCTCGTAGTCCGCTCTTGGCGGTCAATAAAGTCAACCTACATCTCAACAAGCTCGACTCATATCACAAAAAATGGGGGATCAAAATTAACGTCCAAAAGTCCGAACTTCGGAAACCTAGAACCGGGCGAAACCGCCAAGGCACTAAATCCAAAAGAATTACGGCCGTCTACAATGGGGGAATAATAAAGCCCACACAAAAAGCGAAATATCTAGGGGTAGATTTCCATGAACTCCTACTTTAGCATAGCCAATTTCGCATGCAGCCTTATAAGACCTATAATCAATGTCACGGACGGACTCACAACCCACACAAAACTACTAATGTACAAGCAACTAATAAGGCTTTTTATAACTTATTGCTTTCCCATATGGCGCAAACAATTTCCCCCACTTATATGGACCGCCTATAAAAGGGCAGTTTGGAAAACAAATCTTTACATCATATATTTTCATATTCATATTTTCATAAGCTAACCATGCTCAAAACATTCCAGTTTCACAAAGGTACGTAACATTAGCAAGATCGAAAGAAAGATTTTTAGAGCTTGCACAGGACTCTATATAGAAGAAAGAGCCAACGGAAAATACTATTGCAACGAAGTTTTGTACGAGGCAGCCAAACCGTCAGTCAAACCGAAAGAAAGTCGAGAGAATCCATATACACTCAAACCCACTCATAAACAACTTGCCGGATCTTGTAATACCGCCAAATTTAAAATACCTGTCACCCTTGCTCTTGGTTCAGCTGGATGCTAGAAACATCTACCTCCACGAAAGTAGAATAAATTTCTATGATACTAAAAGGGATTACTACAGGGGGTTATTCCCAATAAACCCATCAAGAACCCGGGAATGTCTCTGATAAAATCTGCCAGTATAGGAACTTTCCAGTCCTTAACCTCCTAAGGATCCCAAAACATATCCAATCCTTACTCCCTCTCAAATTTAATTACAAACTCTTGCGAGAAATTCATTTATTACAGCTGATGTGGCGCAACAACTGTAGGAAAAAGAACCAACAACAACACGAGAAGTGATAAAAAACTAAACCAAGGATCAAAAAGAAGAAAAGAGAAGACATCGAATCGAACTGAGGGCCAAAGATAAGCCCTAACGCCCTAAATAAGATAAATCCGAAGGATGTGAAAAATCATCAAAATAAATCCAAAGAAGGATGACAAAGAACAATTTTGAAAGGTGCAAAAAGCACTTGACTTGACATGTTAAAAATCATTGGAAATCTTTGGGCGTATCGAACCCACATAAAAAATGAATTATTATATTTCAATAATTCATACTAAAAAAGACAGATCAGTAGCAGTGACACCGAAAAAATCTATCTATTATTAAAATTTTTGTTTTCAGCTTATTTCTTGCCGGCAGGTCTTTGAATTCCGTTAAAAAAATTTATATAGGCAGCAGTGAGGCCTATTAAATTTTTTGTGTTTTACATAAACCAAAACTAAAAAGAGAAAACTAAATACCACAGAAGACATTTGGCAAGAAATGAAACGGACTAATGATTTAATTGAAGTCGATTGAAAAGAGACTAAAGCATTATTAAAAAGAGCAAACGAGCTGGATGAAGATGACAGAGAATTTTATAACTAGAAAAAATTTTATACAAGAAAAAATTCTGGAAAGAAATTTTCAAAAATGATAACTGTCATCTGTCAAATCGAATTACCACGCCAAGATATTGTCGTATACTTACGTAATTGGATCCATAATTATTCTAGCACATCGTGTGCCTAGGGTATTATAGTAAGGGTTGCATAGGTTCACTCTTCCAAAAAATTTTTAGATTATTTAGACCATGTCAGAGGAAGGATTGGGAAGGCACAGTGAAGATCAATAATATCTGATCCTCGCCCAGCGCAAAGGTAACTGGTGTCAGGACTCTCCAGGACTCAAGTTGTTTTGTTTTAAATTCTTTCTAATGACCAAGCTTTTGAAAAAGGTTAAGTGGGCCTTACAGGCTCCGGATATTGAATGTTATGGTTGGGTAGATTCCACGATTGTTCTGGCTGAAAATGTGTAAATAGTTTTGTTTTTGTATTATTTTTATAAAAAATTGATCTTAATCTTGCTGTGGTTGTGTGTTTTTGTTAATGATTAGCTTTTTAGCTTTAATTTTTTTACCAATCCGAACAATTATTACCATCACAATTACCGCAAATAGAAAATATGAAATGAAGTAGTGGTAAATGTTGTGTATGGTCACGGTAGGGAAGCTCAAATTTTCATTTTGCTTAAGCTGACTTCACTTATTGAATCAAATCTTTGCTGTCGTGGAAAGTATTTGAGCTAAACCGGTTCTGGCCCACCTTTTCAATACAAAAAGTGTCCCGATTTCTCCAACTCATTTTACATCTTCTTCTTCCTCTGGAGGTACGGTGAACAATTTTGAGGAGGATCGGGAACACTTTTTGGTACATATATATATATATATATATATATATATATATATATATATAGATATATATATATATATATATATATATATATATATATATATATATATATATATATATATATATATGTATATATATATATATATATGTATATATATATATATATATATATGTGTGTGTGTGTGTGTGTGTGTGTGTGTGTGTGTGTGTGTGTGTGTGTGTGTGTGTGTGTGTGTGTGTGTGTGTGTGTGTGTGTGTGTGTGTGTGTGTGTGTGTGTGTGTGTGTGTGTGTGTGTGTGTGTGTGTGTGTGTGTGTGTGTGTGTGTGTGTGTGTGTGTGTGTGTGTGTGTGTGTGTGTGTGTGTGTGTGTGTGTGTGTGTGTGTGTGTGTGTGTGTGTGTGTGTGTGTGTGTGTGTGTGTGTGTGTGTGTGTGTGTGTGTGTGTGTGTGTGTGTGTGTGTGTGTGTGTGTGTGTGTGTGTGTGTGTGTGTGTGTGTGTGTGTGTGTGTGTGTGTGTGTGTGTGTGTGTGTGTGTGTGTGTGTGTGTGTGTGTGTGTGTGTATGTGTGTGTGTGCGTGCGTGTGTGTGTGTGTGTGTGTGTGTGTGTGTGTGTGTGTGTGTGTGTAATGGATCCATATCTACCTCTGACAGATTAGCTGACTGAAATGTCAAGGATTTGGTTCGATGTTTTGTGTTTTGTTCACTGGGTATGGATTCTTCCAGCTCAATTAGTTTTAATTTGTCACGTAATATGGCAAGAGGAATCAAAACTGCTTCGCCTGTTGGCGTAATTGGATAACTACTTAAAACCGTGCCAGTTCAAAAAGGTTTGAGCAAACTGTCCTCAGCACTTCGAATGAACATAGCCAAATGAATTGATCGCCGTGTAGGAATTATGAACGAAATTGTCCAAGGAATTCATGTTATAAGGATGTATGCGTAGGAAATAGCTTTTTTTAATCTGTCATAGCAGAAGCTAGACGTCCTAAAAATAAGCAGATCCGATATGCGCAGATTTCATCCAGTGACATGGTTCTTCTGAGGGTATACCCAAGATAACGCAAGGTGAGTGGTTCTGTAACAATATTATATACATATATATTAATAATATTAATAATAATTAGTTTTACAAAATATCAATGATAATGGTAATAATAATAAAGGAAACTTGATGTTGATTGTTGTTTTATTTCTTTATCCAAACTAATTTTCTCTAGAAAATTGATAGTAGAAATGGAATGCAAGCGATAAAATTTCAATTAATGCATATGGCAACCATAATAGCATTCGAAATTAATTCATGTGAAATTTTCCCAAGAAATCTGGACAAATGTCTCAAGTTATCCAATTTATCATTGAAATCATAGCATGTTTGCATGTCTATTCGTTTTCATCTCTGTCTCCATGATTACCATCATTTTAAGATTCGATTCAATCGAAAATTTGCCATCCTTGAAACCTCAGCTAAAACGACAATACTTATTGAGAATAAATTCGTAATGACTGCATAGGTGAAATAGGTTAATAACCAAAATAATAATGGACTAAGATTAAAAAAATTGAATCCAGTTTTTTTCCATTGTTATCATTATGAAGCGACATTGCTAATAAAGTTTTTATTGCTTACTCACAGCTCCTACACAACTTCATAACACAGCCTTCTTTCATCAAAGCTTTTAAAAAAATAGTTACCTTAACTTGAGTTATTATAATATGATTACACTTGAAAAGGTAAGATCGCTAATTTCTCGAAAACCATAGCCCACACACACATTTGTGTTAGAGGGAGACAAATAATGCGTTAGAGCAAGATAGTAATTTTCTGTACAAAAAGTGGTCCAGATCCTCCTCAAAATTGTTCATCGTACCTGCAGAGGAAGAAGAAGATGTAAAATGAGTTGGAGAAAACGAGACACATTTTGTATGGAAAAAATGGGCCAGAACCGGCATAGCTCAACTACTGTGAAATTCATTTATATTCACCTGGGCATTAATGGAATTATTTTTTTTCGGTCCGTGATAAATTGAAGGTTAGATTTAAATATAGGAGATAGTGGTTACTAAGTTCCGATGTTTTCGGATTATGTGCTTGTATAATTAAGTCTTGAGTACGTAGATGACATCCCGTGGATAAGTTAACAATCCCTGGATTTTTCGTAGGAATGTTATTTCCACAAATAACGTCGACTACAGTAATTTTTCGTATGGAAAAGAGCTACTAATAAGGTTCAGATAGTTGCATCCGAAAATCCATTTTGGGAACGGGATTGATATCACAAGAAAATTATATTTCGTGGTTATGTTTGAGAAGTTGTACTTCGCATTGCTTATTTACGGATTGGGTGTTAAATAGGGCATATATGATACGGCACAGGAAATGTAAGAGATTTATAGTTTGGCAACTTGGTAGCTCGTTTTTCCTTATAAGTTCATGCTGAATTGTCATAGAGTGAAAACTTTTTCATTCAGTAAATTTACATCTTTCCTTATTATTATGAATTCATGTCCCCCATACAAAAATCAGAGAAATGAGGTTAGGTACATGCATTTTTTTTTCTTAAATCCGTTTTTCGATAGAAGCATATGAAAAGGAATGTTGTGTAATGTTTTAGGTAATATAAAGAACTTATGTGGTAAATTTTTATGACTCAATATATGTCCTGTTAATTTCAGAGAGGTGATGAAACATATTTTTTATAACGGGTTTCGCTCGACTGCGAGTCATTACTATGATTGATTTTGAAACCGTAATCACAGGTTGCTCAGTTTTGATTCAGCTTAAAGCATCACCATTTGCATTTAGTTCACTTGGCTTATTTGTTGTAGTATAATAAAATTCCTATAGCTTTATTCTTTATCTCATAAGTCGAGAATTTCAGTTTTTCAAACTCATGAGCCGCACGAAGGGTTTGTGATCAGTGACTATATTGAATCCATTGGCCGAGTTCAAAGTATGTAAAGTATTTGGATCGACCTAACCGATCCAAGATATCCGTTATATTCGGTAATGGATAGGCGTCTCCCAGAGTGACTTCATTTCAGCGCCTAAAATCCTCTACGACTTGCCAACGGTTTTGTCCTGTTTCATCTGGCTTCTTTGGTACCAGTAGCAAAGGAGAATTCCTCGGGCTAATGATATTCTGATCTATAATGTCGGTATGGCTTGACATAAATGGGCGGCGCCGCATTTGATTTAACCGGAATTGTACACTGAAAAAAATTTTCATTGTACATTTTCTTATTAATATTGTACTGCATTTAAAGACACTTCACCCATATATTATTGGCAGTATTCAAATCAAACACTTGAATGAGCTATAACTATAGTACATTTTCATAGGCAGGTCTTGATTTTATAGGATTTAATTCAAATAGTTTTTTCCCATAAATTTATCTGCATTTTTCCCATGAACATCGTAATAATTTCCTTATGCATGGCAATACCCTTTTTCTTTTCGGAAATTCTCCTAAAAATATGGTGAGTTTGCTACGAAAATGGTACATGATAGAAATGGATTACATTTCACTGTATTGCATTTGAACATTTGTTTGCTATATGTTGACATGAGGAGTGCAACATCTTAGAACATATAAAAGAAACAGGAATGCTTATAATCCAAATTAAGTGAAGCTTCGCCAATGTTTGTATTGAGTTCAAGTGTTCTAGTATGAGAGTACAGTGTAGGTATAAACAGTTAGCAAAATTAAGACATTGTAATAAAAGTGAAATTTTGTTGACATTTCTACACACTGCCATTACTTTAATGTCGATAATTTCAGTTGTTACTTGTTTTTCTTTGTGTTTGCATCTCATTTGCTCTAATATTCCGTCCTTCATTAAAGCTTACCACTTCGAGATATATGTGAGTGTGAGAGCTTGTCGGCTTCATTCATGTACACGATTTTTTTACAATAGCCCCATGCCAGTGTGACATATGTTCTATGCTAGTGCAACATACGGCTAATGGCTTGTTGAGTGTTACGCAAGAGTCATTAACCAGTTATTCGCCGTTCGGTACAGCCGCATATTATAACCAATTGTGCAAGTTTATTATTTATGGTACTTATATTAAATATAATCGTAGAGTAGAATGTGTTTTGTGACGGAAAAACTTATAGAGTGGGGATTTGAAAATCTCATTGGATATTTTAAAATATTCAATGCCGACTACTATACGTGTACCCTATATATTCAGTTGTATGCTGTATGTGTGTTTACTCATTGCGTATTTTACCTTTGTTGTAATTATCTGTGGATGAGCTGAAAAACTTGTCTCACCAAGACCTGATGCGGTTCATTAAGAAGACAGGAAGCTTTTTGGTGAATAGCAGGACAGCACAATGGGATAGGGCCATCTGTCCCCCTGCCTTCAATTACAAAAATAAAAAAAAACAGTAATACACATGCGGTTCATATATGCTAAAGTTAGTCTTTGAGGAGCTAACATGCAATATAGCCTTCGCAAATTATGCCTATTATCACAGAAAGATATTTAGTTAAGTAATAACGGAGAATCAATATTCAGGTTTAAGAGTTGATCGACTTAAGTTACATCGGCAACCATGCGACGTTTCTCAAGCGAGTGCATATTTAAAAGCTTCAAGCGCAGAATTAATGAATTAATGACTCGAAATGGTCGATGTGTGTGCCGTAAAATGGAGACCAGACCTGGCTAGCGTATTTAAGAAGTGGTCTCACAAAGCAAGTGTACAAACGCAATGTTATGGTATGATTAGAAAACTCTGGGACCAACGTTTTATAAAATCCAGCATAGAACTACTCTTTGATACCAAATAGTTTATATGGGAGATAAAATTTAATCTGTGGTCACATTTGACACCCCGAATAGTCATAATCATAAGTAATTGTTGGTACTGTCAGATGAATCGTTCTGAAAATAGCGGCGAAGAATCACTTAAGTGCAAACTTGCACAGATATTTTTTATTTTTTAGTGCAATTTATTTATTTCAACAGTTTTATTAATATATTTTATTTCAGTTTTCATTTATCTCGTTTTGTCGACTGAAAATATAATTGAATTCGGCAGTCCTGTTCAGTTTTGTTAGTTTTCGGGGATTTATAAATTTATTACATTTTGATAAAAAAAAATTGTTTTTGTTTTTGTAATTTTGCCCCCCCCCCCCAAAAACTTTTACAAATTTAAAATTTTACATTTCAAAAATATTTCTATAGTTCAAGAAATTGATAAGCGTGTTTTCGAACAACTTTCTTACAACTTACTGAAGGACATTGTTCCAACGGCTGGCCCACGATATAAATTTGCGATCAGATATCATCATTTTATAAAAACGAGGTGTGTTTCTTATTTTTTTTTATTTGCTGATAACAACAGTAAAATAGGTAAATATTTGCTGATAAAATCAGGGTCACGCTTACTCATTGAAAGTAAACATTTCGGTTTTGTTAGGGCGGAAATAAAATATATTTAACTGTCGTCAAATTTCCTAAGCAATCAGTAAATGTTTTTGTTCGCATAAAATAATGTTTAATATTTCCGGTTGCCTGTAAATTTATTTTCTATAACTTTAAAAACTTGTTTATGATAGGATGTTCCTTCAATACAGAAAATTTCGACTGAGGAAGGTCCAGTGTCTTCATTATCTACAATTACCTCAATTAAAACTGTAGAAATTGACAATACACATAACGATTTCATTTTCAAGGCGGTAATACTCTTAACTTACTATTGTAAATAAAAAACCTACTAATACACCAAATTATTTACTCAGTTTTTTGAAAATCAATCCCCAAATCATACCTTTGAAATAACGACTAACGACATCTTACTTCCGATAGGTGATCAAGTTTCAGATTACCTGAATTGCGCAAATGGCCGAATTGTTAAAAACGTCTTCGAGAAATACAACTTTAAAAAATACGCAAAGAAATCTTTTGTGAAATTTCATAATACAGAAGGAATTCGAGCAATTTAAGGAAAAAAACTACTAAAGAAATGTTTCTTGAACTAGTAGACAAATCATTGAAATATATCCCAATGAGCAACCTGGGCTGTGTTCAACTTTTGGCTAGAGCCGGCTAGAGCTGGCTATAGCCAGAATGAGGTCGTTCAGTTGTTGGCTATAGCCAATTTTGAGCCAAAAATAACAGCAATAAATGATGAAAAATCATATATGTATATGTTAGCTCAATTGTCAGAATTTATTGTTCAACTCTTGGCTGTAGCCGGCTATAGCCAAATTGGTTAGTGCTCTGGAGGTGAAGCCAAAGTAGCTTGACGTTTGTTTATTTAGTTATTTATGTCAAGTAAACAGAAAAAATGTCTCAATTTTATTATTGTGTGGATACCAAAGGTGAAATTATATACGAAAATAATGTGCCATTATTAGCAGACAAGGACGGTAATGTTGAACATTTGCGCTGTGATTAAATTATTTATAAATATAAGTTTCACTTATTTTATAGGAAATCTTTTTATAGAGGAAAGCGAGCAACGAGGAGATGATGCACCGATAGCCGCTCCAGTTCCAACTTCAACAGATACTAATTGTCGAGAAGTGGATACTAGGGGTAATAGTATAATTATTTAAGCTGATATTTAACATTAATTTGTCTAATTGCAGTAGAAAATACAGCTACAGCAGAAGTTGCTTCTTGTAGTAAAGCAAGCTGTTCTAAATTGTCGTGGACCCGCAGCAACACATTGTTGTTATTAGAGTCATACATAAAATTCCGGAAAGATTTGACGAGCGACATAATAAAGCGAGATGAAGCGTGGAACAGTGTCGCTTCAGAGTTGTCGGCAAATGGATTTGCAGTGCCCGGCGAGCGGTGCAAGTGGAAATTTAATAAGCTCAAAGCGAAATATATAAAAAAAAGACAATAAAGGTCCAGGCTGCAGTGGTGCATCGCGGTTCGATTTTGAATATTTCGAAGAGATGGATGAGATTTTTCATAATAGCCCTGCTGTGCAACCAGTGGAAATATGTGGTAACAGAAGAGCACCAGCCTTACCTGAAGTAAATATAGCCGCAACTAGTGATATTGTGGAATGCCATTCCGATGTTGAAGAGGAACTACCAGTGTCACCTCCAAGGAAAAAAAAACAATAAGGGACAGTTTAATTGATCACCATGAACGAATGGAAATTTTAAAAAAGAAAGAAATGTCAGAGACTTAGAAATTCCGTTCGCGAATGTTGTCAAGCGTGGAGAATCTTACGGAATGTAAATATAGTGACAAGTTCTCAAATTTACTAGAAAAAATTATTGACGAAATGTTAATGTGTTGCCCTTGCTCCAATGTTTTTTGACCTGTTTTAATTAGAATAACCTTATTTAGGAGCTCATATAGTCTTAGTTTTTGTTTTAGTTTTAATTTCACTTGCAACTGTGATGTCAATAATCAACCTGAATTTAACTTTTTTATAAGTTGTTTTGTAATACCTACCATGTAGCTATTTTTAGTGATCTAATTAATAAATGTTTAATTAAAAACTGCCAAATATTTGAGAAGGTTTTTTTATTTATGTTCAGATTAAAAGAAGTTCTTTTGACTTGTTATATTTGTTTATTACAATTACTTTATTCAGAATGTCTGTTATTAATTTCCATTGGTTCCATTGGATATCCGTATGGAAATTTCCTCAGCAATTTGGTCTCTTAAATTTAGAGCTTGTGTGGAATTTTCTTCAGCGCTCCCAACGAAATAATCGCCTCTGTCATCCCCCGAATGCACGTAATCAACGCCAACGTAGGACAAATCATCTGGAAAATCCAAACAAATGTTGTGAAGAACGCAACCTGCAATTACTGTGCGCGGTATATATTTCTGAGATTTCATCGACAAATGTTTTAGCCGACGAAATCTTCCGAAGAGTAAAGCAAACGCTCTTTCGATGGTTTGTCTCGCCTTGGAATGATACGAGTTAAAATTCTTTTTCACAGATGTCAGCCTTCCATTGTTCTTATAAGGAACCAAACAGCACATCATCTGCGGATAAGCCTTATCTCCTAATAAATATCTGCCTCCTGAAAAAAATTCATCCATGTTTTGGATCACGTCGGTGTACAAATCAGAATTGCGGAAGATCCTGCAGTCGTGCACTGAACTGGGATATCCGACGAAACAATCCGTGAATTTTAATTTTGGTCGCACACAGCCTATAGTGTTATAGAATGATAACCTTTTCTAGTTATGTATTGCTCAGGCCAATCCTTTGGAGCATCTATTTTTACATATGTCCCGTCGATAGCTCCGATAATTTTTTTGATGTGACATTTGTTCTCAAAAACATTTTGTATTTCTTCCATTTCTGTAAGTGTTGGCCACTTTATGACATCCCTCGATATTACATTCAAAATATCCACAGTTCTAAAAAAACCATACGATAGCGAAGACTTTGCGAGGTCGAATTGATCTAAAATATAGATAACATAACAGAATATATTACAACTTAATAATGCAACAATTTACCTAAATGAATCAGGTGTGGCTAGTATCCATATTGTCGACAGAAGGTCTTTTTCAACATTCCTAGGTTTTTGGCTGCTCTCTAATAGCTTTAAACTAACTACCTTTAACAGTTTTTCATATGCCTCGCGTGGCATACGGAAATGCTGTTTAAATTCCAAACCAGTATACCCAGGAATATTTCTTTGCACGTAATTTTTTATGCGCACTGGTCGTACATCCCTGCTCAGTAGAGCTGGATCACAATCACAAATATCATCTTGATATTCCGAAGAAATGCTTGCCTAGAAAAAATGAGCCAATTTATATTCCGCAGTTCTTGTAATAGAGACGCGGTTTTACTTACTATGTGAAGTATTATTTCTTGTGCCATTCGATTTCTTAATTCAATCCATTCTTTAATTATAGTTGCTATTGCAACTAATTTACTTTTATTACTCGACATAATTTTTACAATGAAATTCAAACAATTTATGGAAGTTTGACATTTACTCACACAAATAAGAGCCCTAGCTTGAACACAGCCCTGGTACATATTCCATACCCTACAATAAAATATCAAAAAAATTGGCCAGGGGTATTACAACTGTTTTAATAACCGGCTTAAAGAAAATAATCCAAAGTCTTCAACAACAAACTGTAGTAGTTAATGTTCCTGACGATTTGAAAGAAAAAATTGCTTTTTTAAAAGGTAGTTTTGAGCGTTGGGAAAAAGTTAGAACTTATTGGAAAGACACTGCTCTCACAGACTTGATTCATTACAATTTTCTGAAAATTTAACTAACAAATATTTCAATGAGTAAGGTGTACTAAGAGGATCACAGGGTTACAATGTGCTGCTCGAAGATTTTGATTATTCATATGGAACTCATTCAGACAAACTTTTCTCAAAGTGGCCAGAGTTTAATCAGAAATTAATTCAAGAACCCGCCACTAGAAAAAACAAGGAAGCGCTAGAGATTATAGAGCAATACAAATATGACATTGTAGGCTTCTCATTGTTGCCATTTATACTTTTTACTAATTATACAAAAGAAGGGCATTAAAGAAAGCATATCAGATATACTAAATTAGAGGTTTTGGAATATTTTATTCTTCATATAATTATGACCTCAAATTTTTAATTTGACATTTGTCAAATTTTATTGAAAAGATCAACTATGCTGGATGACAGGTATCAGTGTTTCAAGAGATGCTTAAAAACGATCAGGTTACTTTACTGCTTTTATATTTGGTTATTGACAACGTTTTCTACACATTTCTTTCAAATGTTTTACGGCCCTTCACGCATCTTATTCTACAGCGTGTCAAATAATCTGCTTATTCATTAAAAAAAATGTATATGGAACTAAAATTTAATGGGACTGAAATTCTACAGATGCAAGTTCACTTATTTCTGGACTATGTAATAAATTGCTTTTTCTACATAACAGCGGGAGTAACAATTGTAGTGCATACATACTACGCTCATACAAAATATCAGAAAACCCAACATAAAGATAAACCCAAGAGAAGCAATAAAAATTACATCACTTAAACAGCAGTGAAAATATCTGAAATTACTTCACTATAACAACCGCGAAAAATATCAAAGAAATTGCGCCACTATAACACTTCCGCCGAAGCATTCAAAATCATAAACACAATATGTGCAATTCATTCTTACCTTTACGTTCTTTTGCCGGCGCCAATAAACTTCTTATATTTCGTAAAGTGTACAGAATTTTTTGAATTTTTGTTTTTTTAGAGATAATATGTAATTAGTAAAGGCCGTCTGAAGGCGGACCTGGGCTATTAGACGGTTTTTTTTTTGTGTTTATTGATAGTTTGATTTATTTGTTATTTCTTCATCGGTAGTCATGTCACATCGTAAATCTCACTACAATCTCTCCAAAATGTCGGACGAGCAGATTTGTTCGTTAATGGAGGTTATTCCGACCGACGCGACGATGAAGAAACTGGTAGTGAAGGTGGAGGTGAAGATTTCAGTAGTGACGACGATGAAGAAACTGGTAGTGAAGGTGGAAGCGAAGATTTCAGTAGTGACGACGATGTTGCTGACCTCGGTTTGAAGAGATCCGTCGCAGATAATTCTGCAATAATTCCAATAGGTGAACCTGACTACGATCGGTTGTATAAAGTACGGCCGCTCATAAAACACATCAATGAACGATTTATTTCCGTTCCAATGCGCCAACGGCTCTGTGTTGACGAACAAATGTGTTCCACAAAAATGAAAGTTAATCCAAACCGGTTCTTCGTATTCTTTCGAAATTTATTCTGGAGCCGGCGATAAAGTAATTTACAAGAATGGACCGGATCTTGAAGCTGCTTCGAATATCGTTGTTCGTTTGTCGAAGCACATTCCCGATGATATGAACCTTTACTTCGATAATTTTTATAAATCTCTGGGCTTGCTGGTTTATCTAAGAAGCCGTGGAATTTATAGTCTGGGAACAGTGCGAGCAAATCGAGTACCAAATAGCAAACTATCTACAGAAATAGAGCTTACAAAGAAAAAAGTTGAGCGTGGCTATTCCGAAGAATACGTTGGCACAGCTAATGGGGTAGACATAAGTAAAGTTTTATGGCGGGATACGAAAACTGTTCGTCTGTTACGTTGGCTCCAAACTCTTTGTCTCTCGAAATGTGGGCAAACAACCTCAGAAGGCCATACGATGGGACCAAAAATGTAAACAGAACGTGGAAATCGATTGTCCAACCATCATAAAAGAATACAACAAGCACATGGGTGGTGTCGAACTAATGGATAGCCTTATCGGTCGCTACCACATCCGCATGAAGACCACAAAATGGACAAATCGCATATTTTTTCACTTGCTGGATCTGGCTATGGTAAATGCCTATATATTATACCATAGGTTGCACGAAGAAAAGCCCAGGAACGATCTTCCTAACTTTCGAACTGAGGTGGCAGATCCTCTGTGCGCAATGGACTCTGTTCAACCTGTGAAACGTGGTCGCCCATCAACATCAGCGTCGTCAATGCCACCTCCAGCGAAACTAAAAAAGGCATATCTGCTTCCAGACAATGTTCGATTTGACCAAGTAGGTCACTGGTGCGTAGTTTTATATAGAAGAGGTAAAAAAATGTGCAAAATGCCGAAATGCACATCAGAAACACAAGCATTTTATAAAAAAATTAATTTAAACTTATGCAATTCAACTACAACGAATTGCTTTTTTGCTTTTCATAATCGTGGACAATAGCTAATTTCACTTTCATACCATTTTGTTTGAAGAAAAATTAGTTTCAATTTATAAATGCATTTTTTATTCATAAAAACGAAAAAAACACCTGAGCTTTTTTTTCACCATGCGACCCAAGTCCGCCTCGAGGCTGGGCTCTTTTTATTCATCTGTAGTGATGAGCGATGCATCAAATCGAGTTTCTGACATTGGATTTATGTTTCTCATGCCAAAAGTATACCCCTTTGATTTTATTGACTCAAAAAAAAAAAAATGTGGCATTAGAGGGTTAAATAATAATAAAATTATTAAAGTACTCTGTTCAAGTAATTAGTGTTTTTATCTTATAATAAATTGGACATTCATTACGGGGCTGGTGTACTTTCCAGTAATAAAACTGAAGCACTCCCCCTCCTTTGTGGCAGTATTAGAAACACCACATGTACTACAAATCAATATATAAAACCTAAAACATTAACTAACCTCAATGGGTTTCAACTGGACGATCCTCATTACACAAACCCTGGACATATTTCATATTTCATAATTTACCTCCATTCTCATAATCTGAATCTTACAGCCTAATCAGAGAATGTTACAGCCTGAAGAAGAACTTTGTGAAAACTTTTATGAAAAAACTAATTATAGACGGCCTGATGGTCGTTACGTAGTGTTTTTAAGCTTTAAGACTGAAACGTCACCATAACTATAAAATATTTTGATAAAATTGTTCCAATGACATTGACAGTTTTCGATTATATTTCTAATCGAATTGTCTAGATATTGTCAAATTAATGAAAGGTATATACTTACAAAAAAGAATGCTATAAAATATAAATATCATTTCTAATTTTTAAGGAATTTTATTTCACTAGCAAGCCAAAAACTAGAGGGAAATTTTACAACAAATACAGGTCCTTGTCAGCATCGTTTGAAAAATCGGGATCTTGCACAAGTCAAAATAGGAAGAATAATAAATCTCTGTCTACTTCACCAAGTAATATTTTCAAATCGATTGACGTATTAATTTTATAATTATTTAATTATTTTAACAAAATATATAAGGAAAACGAATAAAAGGAAAAATTACTTGAATATAGAAAGATATTTGAAAGCCAATATGATGACAAAAATTGGCGAAAAAACTAGAAGTAGTCCTTGGGATGCCATGGAATTGAAGTGGAAAAATTGTTTTCAAATAAGACGAAATGATATTTTAACAGCCGCTTTGTAATTAGTTCTCATCATTTTCCATTCCATAAATACAGACATTTATTTTGATTTAATTTTTCCGGGAAAATCAAATATTTTCTTCACTAATTGGACCTCAATTGAAGACAAATTTATTTCCGTTTGCAAAAATTTTGTCAAATTTCCACCTGCTATCAATTTACTGGAAACACTTTCCGTTAACGTAGCTAAGTGATTAAGTGCATATTACTAACTATATTTTAACAAATGTATCTATGAAAATACAGGTTAGCGATAAATAATATTCGTTAAAAATCTAAACAAAAGCTTATATAAATGTGCCCATATTTTTAATTAAATTTGTTTTCTTTTCCATGGAAATGATTGCTACTATAATTATAATCCACCAACTTCATTTTTTTGCATAGCAAATTAATATTGATCAATTTTTTTTCATTTAGTTGTAAAAAGCAAATTTAATGCCAACGTAAGCTATATTGCGTTGCAAGATATTTAATGTTAACGTAATCAATTTCAATTTATTAAGGCAATGACACTGTATGAATGATAAAGAATTTTGTATATATAAACAGAGGAAGAACAAACAAAAATATGTATTGTTTTATAAGTGAATGAAGACTTTAATTTTATACCCGTAGTGACTCTGGTCAAGAGTGATGTCTGTCAAGATGGAAAGAGTTTTGTAAAAAAAAGCGCGGATTTAGATTGAGTTTAATTTTTCAAGTATTCGTATTTAAAAAAGAAAAGATTTGGGAAAGGAAAATCCTAAGAACCAGGAATCGAAGATAGTAAGGACGAGGGATAGGTAGACACGCAGTCTAGTGACTAAGATTCATATTAATTAAAATTCCCGAAACTTCTATTATTAGTGTAGAAACAAACAGTAATAATACACAGTTAGAGATAAAGCATAAAAAAAAACTTAGTTAGCAAATGAAGAGAAATCCAATGAGTTTCGGTTTCAAAAGCTCTAATAGAACGTTGTACTAAGGAAAACAAATTAAATACAGACGTCCTATCGTGCGGGCCCAGAGCCTTATTTTTAAAGAGAAAGAAAAGTAAATTTAATTATATATTTTACGCATAGATAGGAATATCGATCCAAAGGACCAATATACGCCGCTCAACGATTTGATATTTAGGCATAGGGCCTCTCAAGACGAAAAGTTTATATACCGGCGAGGGGAGTGAATTGGTTCAACGCTGATCTGATAAGTTGATGGAAATTGTTCTTCCTGTTAAGGAAGTAGAGTATCATCTAAAGATGCTATTAGGATTACGGAACATATATATATACTAGATATTCTCGTTTTGACAAAATTTTATAAATATCCTTTTTATATAGTGTTATGAGATTGTGCATGTTAATTCTCGGGATATTGTTGTAAGTGAAATCCCTGGTAGAAATTTGTTCCGCGGTATATTGTTTTACTTACAGGTATGCAGACACTCTCCAGAAAGCCTACATAGAGGAATAGGTGCAACTAATCCGAACAAGGTAATTTTGTTATTCGGGCCGGGATTTCCTACCTGAGAACATACGTACGTTTATAGACGGTATGCATTACCGAAATAGGATTAATAGCAGTGAACTACTAGAAATTAATTTCAGTATTTGTGCATAGGTTTTATACCATTGTACCATTAACACAAGTACAGGTATTTGAACCTAGCCTTCTTAATTATATGCGAGGTATACGAACCTACTAAGGCGGCAAATTAACAATTCTTTGTCGCAGTAAAAACAGCCACTTGCCATTTTCTTGAAAAATTATTTCAGTCGTCTTTCGAATTATGAAGCTTAGTTAGATCTTTACGTTCAGCTACACTTTTTTTATTTTTATTTTATCCGTTTTTTGAACAGTTACCTTTGTAAAATAAAACAGAGGAATCGTAAACGACAGTCATTTAAGTATTCTCAAAATTTGAACAAATGCAATTTTCATAATTTTCCTTCTGAACATTTATTCAGATATTGACCAAAAAAATTACAGCCTAACAAAACTTGATTTTTCTGCGTCTGTTATTTTCATGCAAAATATTTCGAAAAAGTGATAAAATCAAAATTGAAAAAGTGTAGAACTATATTCAACTTATAATTATATTTGAAAAATTGTATTTTTAGACAGAGTTTAATAATAGAAAACTTAGGTAATCAAAAACATTTTCATTATTTCATAATTACGTAATTTTGAACTTATTCAAGTTTTGCAAGCCGTTGTGGAACCGAAATCTCGGAAAAAAGTTGAAAATAAAATTTGGAAAGTCAGAATTAGTGACGCATCGAAATGACTTGCTGTAAAGACAAAAACAGTAGCTGATATTAATAAACGACAACAGTTTGTAACGCTGGATATTGGAATCCAACTATTTCCACCAATACCTAACCCTTTGCACATATAAATCTATAAGATTTAAAAAAATCTTAAACTGAAATAAAAACAAATAAACTAAATAAATAATAATAAATAATAGCTAAATAAATCCTGAAATGAAACAAACAACTAGACGATAATCTGTGTGGCAGTACAACTACTGAACGAAGTCAACGATGATTATTATGTGGAAGACAGCCGGGTTGTTCTGACGTCTCGGCCATTTTTGTGTTCGTTTGGGCGGCGAGTTTTCTTCAGTGGTGGGCTGTTGGCGCGATTGCTGAGAAGCGGAGTTGAGTAATAAAATTGAGAAACAAGAGTATTTTTTTTTGGGTTCAAGAAGCATCAACTATTTTCACGGAGACCTGAGTTCCGGAAAATAAATGATGAGATCAAAAAGTTAATAAAAGGGACCGAAGTAAAGGTAATCCAGCGCGAGGAGCAGCAAGATTACGTATAAACCACGAGGGAACCCAATAACAGGATTAATTATTCAGGGAAGTAAAACGCCTTATGAGCCCTAACGATTCACCCTACTAACCTTAATTTAAAATAAAATAAAATAATTAAAGGAAGCTAAACTAACCTCTACTAATCCATAGCTAATTTTCTTATTGTAAGTAGGACGGCCAATTAGGGAAAGTACTTACCGTTATAAATGTACAAAGGAAGGTGAAACCAAGGGCATGAGTTCAATATTATAAAATTTAAACCTATTTAAAATCTTTTCTTTGCTAATTACCAAACGCAACCTGGAATTAGTTTCAACCTTACAAGTTTTGTATTGAAAAAAAAACTTTTCAACCGTTTTTAATAGTGGCAGGGAATCCGAAAGAAAGCCTGCTATTTGCTTTAGTTGCGAATGATATAATATATTTTTATAAAAACTATGTGCAAGCATTTGACTCTTATTTTAAGATATTTTTTATATTAGATTTTGAGTATTCGTTCGAAAAGCAACAATTTTGGTTCTTTGTGCAAAACTTTTTTTATTCTATTGACCACAGAATTTCACATCCGCCAATTTAACCCATTTATAAATGCTCTAAAGCAATAAATTTAAAAATGTTTAACTGCTTTGATTGTAGTTCTAATTCAAAGTAACAAGTAAAAGACAGTGTAACAAAGTAAGGAAAAGGTATATTAAATCATTTGTGAAAAAGCCTGACTGTATCAGGACATCTTCTATTGTCTAGACGACATTTTTATATATTTAACTAATAAATTTGTATCCTCAGAAACCGTTTTTTTGATTGAATTGTGTTATACTTGTCTTTATGTTTCTTTGGTTATACTAAGGAGGGTATAATGACAACAACACAAAAAAAAAAGTAACACAAGTAATAATAATATTATTGGCATCTTGCCACTATACATATTGTCAGAAGAGGGATAATTCCATGTTCATGCGACGAATTTCGACGCGAAATCATTTTTAAAAGTGAAAGGAAGAGAATCGCCGCGGAGAAATAAACAAAATAAACGAAATATATACTTTGGTGATTGGTGCGTTATTAGGCAAATTGAGTTTATTTTTACTGTCTAATTTTACTTGTGGAATTTAAGAAAAAAAAAGTGATCCGACAAACTAGAAGGCAAGTTTGGTAAAAGAATAATTTTTCAAAGGAAGAAGGAAAAGAAGTTGTATTACTTGTTTTGTAAATCATAATTATTAAAATGAAACGACGAAATTCAAGGCGAAAAGATGGCGGAATTGGCAATACACAAACAGTTATAAACGAAATTACGGCTCCTATTGCCTCTTCTACACCGGAAGGTCAAAATAGTCTTTTACTAAGCCAGATCAATCTCCTAAAAAGAGAAAACGAAGTTTTACGTTGGGAGTGGGAGTTGCTGCGTATCACTATGCTCACCTCAGTTGCGTTGGTAGAGAGGGAACATGATTCAACACAATCGCAGGCGTGGCCATCTTGTATGAGTTTGCATGAAGCTAGCAGCATCATACCGGAATTCTGTGGTGGAATGGGACAGGGAAAATTGTCGGTTCTGCAGTGGATTAAAGTAGGCGAGAACTAGAGAGATGCATCAATATGTATGGGATGACAAAGCATTTAAATTAAACTTCCAACAAATTCTTAACTCTAAGTTACATTTCAATCTCAACTGTCTAGAAACTACTTTAAAACTTTAGTTCTTTGGTAAATGTACCTACCGTACATGTAAAAAACAACTAGTGCCCCGTAATTTTTGTAATTAATTTAAGCCTAACCTCTAAGATTGTTATTAACTACTAAGGCAATAAATACTTGTTTCAAAGCATTAATCCCGTATGCAAGGTGCTACCAGATTATGGTAAGAAGTTCAGACTTTTGGAACGTGGGATGAGTTCAAAAATAAAATTCTAGTGGCATTTCCTCCCGCAGTGGATGAATTCAGTGTGCTTGCTGAATTAATGTCTCGTGGCAGGGGAAAAGGAGAAGAGATAGAGAAATATTTTTACGAGATGGTAGGTAGCTCTTGCCAGAAGGAGTAATTTGAGCGAAGCAAGCATAATTAACTACATAATATTGGGTTTAGTTGAACGAGAGCTTGTAAATATATTAGTGGCTGCAAAGTGTGAAAAATTGCCAGATCTCTTGAAACAAATAAAAAATTATGAAGCTATAGGGAAAATTTTAACGCAACTAATTCAAAAAAAGATGTCTACGATGCAAAATTCGAGCGGCCACAAAACAAAAGAATGAGGTTCGTCGAATAAAATAGCGCTTATCCCAACCAAAATTACCGAAACAATTCTTATCATCAACTTGATAAAGTTGAAGCGACGACAAAACGAATGTTACCCCTTATATGCTACGAATGCCATAAGGATAGAAGAATAAAAAAAAATCTGGAGGATAAATGCGATCCAAATAGCGAATGAATTCCATCAAATTGTTAAGTTTGACGGTATTCCATTGCTTGCTTTTCTGGATTTAGGCAGTTCTTTTACTACTATCCGATGACAAGATGCACATTGCTTTAGAGACTTCTTCGAAGAAGCCAACACTTCACTATTAGGTTTTGCTGGTGGAAGTTGCAGGGCGATTGCGCAATTCTTTCACTTTTGCGATGCTGTAAGCGTGGTAGTGTGTAAGACAAACGGAACTCGAGAATTCGTCGTACGGTGCCGATGGCCACAGAGGCGCACTTTCCATCATTAAGAGTAAAGACAACGAATGAAATGAAAATAGTGACGGCTTATCGACAGGAATTAAAATATGTTGACCTTAACGTTGCACAAAATCTATCAAAAGAACAGGAACTAAGGCTTATAGATCTCTTAAATCTATGTTGTGGGGAAATAGCGTTGATTAGTAATGAGTTGAGATCCACTCGTTTATGTACAATGGAAATTAAATTAAAATCATTGGAAATCGTTCGCTACAAGTCGTACCGCGTGAGTTATGGTCAGCGAGAGGAACTTCAACGTATTATTGATAATTTGCTGGAGAATGATATTATCGAACCTTCCACTTCAGAGTATTCGAGTCCGGTAGTTGTATAGAAGAAGGAGCGCGAGAACTTTCCAACCCCCAATATTGAAGAGCAGCTGAACAGTTTAAACGGAAAGACAGGTTTTACCACAATGGTTCTTCTCAATGGATACCATCAAGTATTCATTGGTTAGTCTTCATGACATATTACCTCCTTCGTTACACTTGAAGGCCGGTGGTATTCATGTGTCAAAAGGCATAAACTTATTGAAAAATATTAGCTTTTGCTATATGTATTACAAATGTTTTATACATCGAGTAGGAAATAATAATATATTGTCACAAAACCACTCACCTGGCCTAACTTTTAGGAGCATATGCATACAAATTTTCCCTGGCCATCCATCCGGGTTTTCAAGAGATATTGGCATACCAGCAACCATTTCTCCAAAAGTTTCCGCATATCTGTTTGGGTAACTAAACATACCCGAAATACCTTGTCCAATTCTAAAATGTTTTGATGATGGCTCCATTGCCTCGTAAAAATATTGTTCACAACCAAAAATAACAAATGCACAGCAACGTCCATAGGGAAGCCTTAGGAAACTCTCAAAGAAGGCTGTACACTTTTCCCAATTCTAAAGATAATTCACTTTATAATTTAAACAGGCAAAAAACAATAGTGCAGTGTTTCTTAGTGGATTGGCTATTGGATTGTTGGTTATGCTATTTTGAATGGAAAACGCAACCGAATAAATTTCTAGCTGCAAGTGTCAATGTCAAATGTAGAAACAGTAAAGGCTGAAACACAGTGCTGGCTTTTCCAACCTGGCCGGCCTCACCAACTTTGACAGTTCTCTAGAATATATGAGATCAGGTTATCAAGCTCCCAATGGCAAAGTTGGTGAGGCCAGCCAGGTTGAGGTTGAGCTCGAGTAGGTCTACTTTCTACTCTGTTGAAACTTTGTCAGTTTTGACAGCTAATTTTTGTTATCATTTGATGTGAACATTGTTAAGGAAAGCGTCATATTCTTAAAATTTGGAGAAAACAGTTGAAGAAAATGTCGTTCGAAGAGAGGTTAATAAATTTGGTGCGTGATAGGGAGATTTTATTTTATTTGAAAAGTCGGCATTATAGAAATGCCAATAAAAAGGAGGAAGTATGGAAAAATATTTCCGAGAAATTAAAAGTTCCAAGTAAGTTATGGTTTGTTAATATAAATTAATGAATGTGAGCAATAAAAATAAAAATAGTTTCAGATTGCAAGCAGAGATGGAAA
Source organism: Dioctria linearis (assembly GCA_963930735.1). NCBI lineage: Eukaryota > Metazoa > Arthropoda > Insecta > Diptera > Asilidae > Dioctria > Dioctria linearis. The sequence continues at coordinate 272,144,003 of OZ005740.1, read as the reverse complement.
AGCCTTCGCGATAGATTTCGGAAGGAATGTGCACATAATGATATGCCATCAGGAAGCGCGCGTAACGACCGCAGAGAGTGGGAGCATTTTCAAAGTTTATGTTTTCTGAAGCATTCAATGAAACCCGGAAAGTGAGTTCAAAGTATTTTGTTAAATATAAAAATGTGTTTAATTTGAATATTCCTTAGGACCTGTGGAAACTACAGCACAGAAGATACGTTTAATGATGAATGCTTGTCAAGCGACACTTCATTGCTTTCGCCTCCTACTAACATGACACCATCACCCGCAACGACATTTGCTATTGTTGATGTGAATGAAGTGACACGCGAAATCATGACGCCACCCACTCCAGTGAGCAGCAATCTAGGAAGAGATTCCTCGTCATCCATTCAGGGAATATCTGCAGAAATGCCACCTACTCCCTCTCCTCATGTTTTCAGGAAGCGGAAGACTTCAAATGACGACAGTATTGAGAGATCATTTGCGAGTTTCTTAGAAGTAATAAGGAACGTTGTAAACGTGGACCAATCTTCATTGCCCGTAGCAGAAAGCTTTTCGGAGAATGAGCTGTTCATGAAATTGGCATCGAGGAAGCTGGATATGTTACCGGAGAACATTAAAAATGAAACACAGATGGAAATACTTAAGCTAATTACAGATAAAATTCAAATGTATGGCACTTAAGTAGCCATAAACATCGCGTAGTATTAATATTGTGGTTTTTTTTTTAGATTAGATTTTAGGATAAGTTGGTTATGGGTTAGATTAAGTTTAATAGTAATGTGTGAGTTTTTTTACTGTAATATTTTAGGATCAGTTGGTAATGGGTTAGTTTTAATTTATACAATAATTAGAACAAGTTTTTTTTTAATATATTTATTCCAAAAGCAAACAAGCTTATCTACTTAATTCCTCATCTACTTATTTTATTATTAAATAAATATTCCTTTAAAGCATCTCTCATTTCAACTGCGTTTCTGGCAGGAAAGTTTGAAGAAAAACGCCGGCAATCTGGGAGCGTTTTTACCTCTTGTCGCCAAAGTCCCTCTACTATGGTTCCATCTTCTTCGTGGTCAACGAACTCGCGTGGGCAGTAATTGCTGTTGTGAATTTTCACGAAGTTATGAAGAAGAACGGCGGCCTTAACAATTTTTTCAGCATTGAATGGTAGCATATGTAATTTGTTCACAAGAACACGCCACCTCGCAGTTAAAATACCAAATGCGTTTTCAATTACTCGTCGTGCCCTTGATAGCCTGTAATTGTAGTGGGTCCGTTTTTCACTTAAAAGCTTTCCAGGGTAAGGCCTCAAAAGAAAAGGTTTTAGCGGGAAAGCTGCATCTCCAATAAAGTAGTGAGGGCAAACGAAATTTGAATTCTTGAGTACGGTTGACCCAGGTAAATACAATGTACCACTGAGGAGCTGCTTTCCAAAAGATGAATGGGCAAATATTCCGCCATCGCTTTGGCTGCCATAAGCACCAATGTCCACCACCGTAAAAGTATAGTTGGCATCACATGCAGCAAGTAGGACTATACTGTGTGGACCTTCATAATTGAAGAACTCGGATCCTGCACTGGGAGGACACTGTATGTTGATATGCTTGCCATCAATACTGGAAACACAATTTGCCAAGTTCCAAATATTTTCAAAATCCTCAGCAATTTTTCTCCACTCGTATGTATTGGGTGGTGACATATAGATAGTCCACAAGCAATCCCAAAATATGTCACAAGTTTCATATACCATTTTTTGTACCGTAAACACACCCATTTTAAACATCCAAAAAAGCACTTTCATTGGAACCACATGCGATAAAAACCTGAAAGAAAGGAATGCTGATTAAAATATATATACATGGTGAAATAAAAACTGCATACTTACATTAGTGTTACGAGTTTTTAATTTTTCATATGATTGGGCAAAATAACCATCCGTATCCCTCGTTAAATTTAACTCTCTGACCCACAATCGCCTTTTTCTGATCTTTTTGCATTTTATTGCCAGTTTCGCAGCCTTAAAAACCATATAACTCAATATTAAAAGCTTTGCAATTTCTTCCGTCTCATTTTAAAATTTTTCTCGCGGAATGTTATTCCTGCAGTAGTAAATGATTACAAAATTAATGAAATTTGTCCGCCAATATCCCAGTTAATAACTGTCAATTTGAAGCTGTTGACGTTCGCATTGTGAGCTGCAAAAGTTTGCAAGGCTCATCAGGTTGAGGTTCTTAAAGTTATTCTGAGGTCGAGGTTGGAAAAGGCAGCACTGTGTATCGGCCTTCTATAAATGGGCTTTGACATTTAACCAGTTAGGAAAGTCATTAGACTTAGCGACTGGAAGGAACAAGTTGTGACATATATCACACACCGTTAACTAGATAAGGAAAATAACCTCAAAATTAAAACGTGTAGTAAGAGAAAAAATTTATTGAATTTGTCACCTAGAGTAAAATTTCAAATTAGCTAAAACCTGTAATAAGTATAAAGAATAATGGAAAGGAATTTGTCACTTTAAGTCAACCTTAAAGTTAGTTAAAACTTGCAAAAAGAATAGAAACAATTAAAATGACCTTTTTAAGACTAGCCTTAAAAAAGAAAAAATATATAAGTCATACTTGGAAACATAGATGTCGCTAGATAAGTAGGAGTAAAATAAGACAGAGTGAAAATAGACTAAGTTGAATGAATCTGTCATTATTTGTATTTGGGTTAGAAAAAAACAGGAATGTTCCAGTCTGTCGAAGGAAGTGGAATATAGCTGACCAAGACCCGAAGTCTTCTTAAAATTTTTGAAAAAGTCAGCGAGAACCAGAATCGAGAAAATAAAAGTGTGTTGTTTTGCAAGTAAGCGAGCTGTATTTTTGTTTTATGTAGAAAAGACGATAATCGTAATAAATAAAAGGAAACAAAAGGAAGACGTTCACCCAACACAAATTGCAAGGTCTTGTCCGTCCAGCTGAGATTATTATCACCAGGGGCTCACAATTCATTAAAGTTCATTTGGAAATGTAATTTGGGAGTTTCCAGAACCATAGGAGTCCTCCAGCCTAACCTCATCACACAGGAGACCACTCGGCCAGGTGGTCAGGTAATTTCATTACAAAAAGAAACCGTACGAAATACAAAAATCCCGTAAGGGGGATCTCTAACAATATATAGGAAAATTCATTTTTTACCTAGTTAATACTCTCATTCATATTTTCGTATCTTGCGGTATTTATAGGAGACGTGAATATTTCCTGTAACAATATATCTAGCAATGTCTAGGTCATTGTGCTATGATATGTATATGTAAATGTGCACAATTAAAAACTACTTTATATTAGACCGACAACTTTTTGAAGGCCCTATTAGTTTGACCTTTCAAATTTATTTTATATTCAACTTGGAATATCCAAAGGAATGCGAAGAGACGTTGAATTTCATTCAAGAGTATTTTTATGAAATACCTATAACAGATAAAAAACCTAATGCAGTATCATCCTTAAATTCCACAATCTAATCTAAAATTTCTATACATATGAATTAAGAAAATTGTTTAACGCAGGCTTTTTCTTCTTCTTTCATTATATATTCTAGCGTATCCCCATACGCTACCTTTTCTTTTCATCTAGAGAAAAGTAAACTCACTTGTTTAGTATTGTGATTGCATATAACTATGCATACTTATCAGTGAATATTCCCTATTTTAGTGAGTAAGTATAATGCTGTTGTCGATGTTGAGTTTGGACTGCCAATGGAAGCAGACGTGTGCCGTACTATGCGTCAATTATTGCGCCTTATACTAACCTCGCCGTGAGTTTTGAGTGTTCGGATTAGTGCTGTGACCGCCAAGGGGAAGGACTTTTATACCTTATATTTCATTCTGTCAAGAACCTCTGAACAGAGCGCATCAAGTATTAGTAGTGCGTATGTTTATACCCGGTAAAGTGGTTAATAATTAATTTACTCGAACGAAACAAGTTACAATTGAAAGACAAAGTGTCAGTGATATATTTGGCATCTTTTAAAAAGGAGCAAGACAATCAGTGCACCGGATGTTTAAGGATTTGCAAATTGCATTTTCTTCGCAGCCACATTGCTGCTAGTAAAGCGCACATCCAAACACGTGCCGCTCTGAGAGGATCCCGAATTGAGAGATCCGATCTAGAGGGCTTTTTCCACACACAGGTGGCACCACCGTCAACTCTCCGAAAAGCAGTTCTTGTAGCTGGGGCGCACACCCAACGCGCCAACGAGTATAATTGGAACTAAAAAACTGGAAGTGACCTAAAAAAGTGAACGGACGAACCTTATTGCTGGACCAGTACTGATCACAAGGTGATCCGGCAAAGTACATTTGAAGGATGAGCTAAGAAGTCGCAACTTCAGCAAAACTTTTCCAGCAAAGCAACTTTATCCAGCCACCGTATCAATATCCAACTGAAGAGGAAATACCAAGGTTTTTTCTACTACTTTTGATTTTTCTAAATTTGGTTTAGCTAGATTTACTCACTAACCACTTAGCATAGTCTTATCATATATTCTACTAACTTTATTCCTTACATTATATAAGTTAAGTTAATTCTTCCCTCATTTATACCAACTAGTTTTCTTTAGGTTAGGTAAATGTTTTCTTTGATACAACGTATATACACTTATCTTTAAGTAGCTAGGGAAAGCTTCCTTAAGCAGCACCTAGCCAATTCAACCTTAATTTGTAACAAGAAACGGGCTAATCGGGAAAGGCCGCAACATAAACGGTGCCAAGGCGAACAGATAAGCGGGGCACAAAGTGGTCCGAATTCCCACTGTTGGAGGAATCACTTGGTGATACCTTCAAGGGACCGGACCCCAAATATATCCTAATCTCACTAGCCGACACGTCGAAATTGATCACGGACCTCAACCCATTCATTGTGACCAAACACATAGAACACTGCTCTCCTTCAATACGCTCATGTAAACCGCTGAGGGATGGTAAATATCTTGCCTTCTTCCCCTCCAAGGCCGCGGCCGAAAAACTCATTAGGACTTTTACTAAAATCGAAGGCTATGACACAAAGGTGGAATATCACCAGAGGCTAAACAGCTTCAAAGGCATTGCCTTTGCTCCGAACCTGAAGTCCCTTACAGAAGAACAAATCCTTGAAGGTCTGAGAGAGAAGAATAAAACAGTGACTGAGGTGAGGAAACTCACACGTCAGAAGGACAACATCCGAACATCATCCGGCGCTCTTCAGATCACATTTGATCGCTTCACTCCACCCTCAAATATTGTCTGCTGCCTGGAGAACCTTCCGGTTCGTAGGTGGTACCCTGCACCACTCCGCTGCAGATCCTGCTTGGCATCGGGCATCATGAGTCCTCGTGCAAGGAGACTCCGGCATGCGAATTCTGTGGTGGCTCCAAGCCCAAGGATGAAACGACGCACGCCAACTGTAACAAAATATATTGTATTGGCTGCCAAGTAGCTGATAACCACACCACATTGTCCAGCTCCTGCCCCACTTTCCAAAAGGAAAAAGAGATTGTAAAGCTACAAGTAGACAACCACATCACGCGATACGAGGCCAGGAGGAAATGGCATGCCTTAAATGGCAACCTTGCCCCTGTTACGGAGAGCCGAAGCAGGACTATGCCAGGGCTATCCTTCGCTGGCGCATTTAAGAACACCCCTACCACCCAACAAGACAATAAAACAAAAACAAACCCTCTCGAAACAAAAATTAGCACCCAGATCACAACACCTGCATTAACAAACACAAACACAAGCAAAAGTGCAAACACCAGCACAAACACAAACACAAAAACAAACACAAACATAAAAGCACACAAAGACACACTCACACCTAAAACGCAAGCACATCCCCCCAGCAGTTCTAACAAACACACACATGATTAAACATCCGCTCAAATAAGCAACGAAACTACACCAAAGAAAACAAAAACCACCGAAATTGCCCAACGCAAACAGGACAATTCTCCATATAGAAATATGGACATCGAACAGATAAGCATAACCGACTCCCTCTCCGAAAGATCCCCAGCAAAAGGAGAATACATCTCAATCATAGAAACTTCAGCCCCAGCAAACCTCAGCATAACGGCCAAAACAGGGCCCTCTACCGATAATATCTCCCTTCTGGTAGGCACGAATTTTACCCTCGGAGCGGTAACTCCCGAGGACGCAAATAAACTTCTTTCACTCTCACCTGCCACTTACAAAAACCTCACGGCCCCATACTTTGAACACTCCCAAACACCTATAACACCTATAACACCTCCTAATACATTGCGTTATGACACCGACCTACCCACATTACCTGTCTCTGAAGACGAAATGATTTAAACGACTTTAAGAATTCCAATATCCTCTCTAGTTTACATGCCTAAGGTATTTCAGATTTTGCTCTAGCTTTTATCCTTCCCTTCCCATATGACCCATTCTAATAAAGGAGCCCAGAGCAACTCTGAGGATTGCACCATCCTTCAGTGGAATATCTGCGGCTTTTATAATAATTTGAACAGCCTTCAGCTGCTAATATCCCAACTTTCACCTTCCATCCTTGCCATCCAGGAAACACACCTCCCATCCGTATCCCCTCCCATACATCTCCGAAACTTCACCCCGTACACCTACAATACTGCGAACACCCGTCGTGGAGGTGTTGCTATATTGATAAGGGAAGACATCCCCTCCACCCCCATTTCAATTAATACTCCTTTAACTGCAGTCGCAGTTAAGGTCTATATGCGTTGCCACTTCAACATCGTGTCCATCTACGTGGGGGCCGGGGACGTGGTGGACAGCGGACTTCTCAGTTCCCTTGTGGAACAGATATCAGGTCCTACCTTCCTACTGGGTGACTTCAACGCGCATCATCCGTTATGGGGATCGCCGCGGATTGACCCAAGAGGAAATAAGATCGCGGGCTGGCTCGACCGATCGGACCTCGTCCTCTTGAATGACGGTTCACCTACCATTCTGAACACCCGTAACACATTAACGCATATAGGCCTTTCCTTTGCCCCTCCCTCTCTCTCTCACCTAACGCACTGGAGGGTGGTCGACAACCCCAGGGGAAGCGACCACTTCCCAATTGTTATCACCATGTCTGGATCTCTTCCGGGCAAAGTGCATATACCCAGGTACATCGAACGTCGAACCGATTGGGAGAAGTTCCAAGCTGGTGTAGTTGAATACCTGCACAATCATCCTCCCAGCGAGATAGTCGAACAAGAAGCAGCAACTTTAACCAAAGCTATACGCTTCGCTGCAAACAGCAGCATCCCGCTCAGCAAACACTCCACCAAAACACAGCCCCCGTGGCTCACGGCGCACGTTCAAGACTACATTCAACGTAAGGACTCGGCCTGGAAGAGATTTAAACGTCAACCTGGTACCGCAAATGCCATTGCATACCGCAGGGCAAACGCACAGATGCGCAGGGAGATTAGGCTGGCCAAAAAGCAGTCATGGCTGGATTTTGCGAATAGCATTAGTGCGGAAACTCCTATGAGCGATAACTGGCGGAAAGTCCAGGCTATTTGTGGGCATCCTTCTAAGGCAGGCATCACGGGCCTTAAAATAGGTGACCAAATAGTCCAAGACCCTAAACAGATAGCCGAAAGTCTAGCAAGCTTTTACATTAGTTATTCGAACACAGGTGACCCCTACTCCCATGACCTTTAAACGATTGTGCGAGAAGAAAAGCAACATGATAGAAGACATCCCCCTTCCCAATCCCTTAGAAGATCCTTTTTCCCTCCAGGAGGTTAAGGAAACACTTAACTCCTTCCATGGCACCACTCCAGGTCCAGACCTGAAGATAACAGATAACATCACATTCGGTATGCTGAAACAGGCTCCTTCAGCCTGGCTAGATAGAGCTAGAGGACTTTACAACCTAATCCTTAAACTCGGCAGATTTCCACAAGCTTGAAAGACTGCTGAGATAAGATCTATACCGAAAAGCTCAAAGAAAATCCCGTGCCCCTCCGATACCAGACCTATCTCCCTCCTACCCACAATCTCCAAAATCCTCGAGAAGCTGATGGCCAACAGACTGTCTTGGCTATTGGATGAGAAGCTGCTGCCACCCGTCGCAACTACAGGCCTGGTAGGGGGACTCAGTCCCTCCTCCAGGAACTGGAGCATAACCTGGCATGCGCACTTTCCAAGGGCGGGCACTCTGTTGTACTGTCAATTGACCTTGAGAAGGCGTTCGACAGAACACCTAAGAGCTCCATTCTGAGACAGCTTGAACTCTGGAACATGGGGAAGAGATTCGTAGATACAGTTAACTCCTTCCTAACAGAGAGAAGAATTAAAGTAAGAGTTGGAGGACACTTCTCCACCACGCATAAAATCCTAAACGGACTCCCGCAAGGGTCCCCACTCTCCGTCCAACTCTTCAGGGTGTGCATCCACTCTCTTTGTGAAAAACTTGATGAGGTGAAGTCCCGTTTGTAAAGCACGTGCTCAACAGGGCTTTGAGAACAATCTCGGTCTGGGCCGACACAAACGGGGCTAAAATCGCCTACAACAAGTTAGAAGCACTTCACGTCTGTCCCAGACGTAAATGTGTAGAGAACGCCTTCGAGAGCGATATAGCTTCTGTTCCCCTCGTAAAAAGTCTCAAAATTCTGGGGCTTGTCTTCGCGCACAATCTCAACTGGTCTAAACAGGCTGAGCTAGTAGCAGACGCTGTGAAAAGCAGGAACAACCTACTGTAAATAATATGTAGAAGAAACTCTGGTCCACCTTTAGAGACAGCTATTAGAATAGCTAAACAACTTATCATAGGCAAAGTTGACTATGGCCTCACCATCTACGGCTACACAAACAAAAGAAACATTCGCAGAATCCAGACATCCCTGAATGCCACGGCTAGACTGGCTCTCGGTGCGCTGCGCACCACGCCGATTCCAAGTCTGCTAGTGGAATCGGGATTCCCTACCCTTCCCCAGAGAAGAGAAGAACTCGCCAGCAACCTATTCCTTAAGACCGTACACAATCCCAAATCCCCACTCTACCTCCTAACCCTGTATATCCTAACCTTAAACCCCATTCCCACCAGACGCACCTGTGCCGGCTTGACACGTGCGATTGCAAGCATCCCATACACTCTCCGAACCATTCCTTCTGATCCAGATCAATTAAACCCTGTTTATAACCTCCCTCCATGGAGGATGCCTACCAGGAAAATCTTAACAGACCAACGAAAGTACGAGCACCTAGAGAATTTAAATAAAAGACTACTCCATACAGAAACATACAGGCACTTAAACGCAAATAGAAATATCTATACGGATGCCTCTAAAACTGGGGAAGAAGTCGGAATTGCTGTCTGGTCAGACAACGAAAACGACAATCTCTCCCTCACCTATGCTCTACCATCCTGGACAAACGTCTTCTCGGCTGAACTTACAGCGATTTGGGAGGCTGTAAGGTGGGCTGTAAAGCAAGACGGAACTTGCGCAATATTCTCGGACAGTTTTTCCTTCTTGAAGGCCATCCAAAATATTAAAAACAGAGATCCCCTGACATCTAACATCAGAAAGTCCCTCCATTCCGTCAAAATCACCTTGGCATGGTGTCCAGCCCATGTTGGCATTCCTGGCAACGAAAAAGCTGACACGCTTGCCAAGAGCGCGTCGAGTTGCGACAGCGAAACAATCATGCCGCCGAGTTACAAAGCTGCCAGGGCGCATGCACGTTGCCTTCAGCACAGCATCAGGAACGCTACCTGGAGCTGATCGCGTACATTCCTTGCCTCCCACCATAAAACATCCGATAAACTCCCAATGCCTGACGCCTCCAGGGGCAAAATGATATCGATAGCGAGATTGAGACTAGGTCACATCCCTCCGACCAAAAAGCATATTTTTACCAAGGAACCTGCCCCTGCCTGCCCCTACTGCCGTAACACCTCTCTAACTACGGCACACATCATTCAGCAATGCACCGAATTACAGAGACTAATTAACGAACGTGGAACAAGCAAAACCCCGACTGAACTCCTTACATACTGTAAGGAGGATACTGACATACTCCTCGGTGCATTGAGGACATACCTACAAGACGGACGCCTACATACCAGAATCTAACTACAGACATACATTTTAAGACAAGTTTTTATAAAAAAAAAAATACATATATATAAAAAAAAAAAACAAATATTTTTACATTTTTAAATTTTAAAAAATTTAAGAATTGAATTCTAGACGAATGAAGTATCCCTTTTTCCTGACATTACATAAGGCCTTAGGTTAGAAATAAATAAATAAATGAATTCATACTCAAAATTAGATAATAGTAATTCTATCCTATATTTTAAAATTAGTTACATTGTTAAATTAGGTTATAAAAATGAACTCTCACTTAAGATTAGACAATAGTATTTCCAACCTACAAGTTAAAGAATCTTTTTTGTTACATTGTAAATACTTAGCATAAAAGGGCTAGAGCCCTTGCAATCTAACTGTGATTCTTAATCTAGAATTTATATACTACTGCTGCAATGGAATCATAATAGCGTAGCTAGGATCTTTCATAATGATTATCCTTCTAGTATCAATGGTCTTTCATCCAACTCATTGTAAGGTCTGCCAAATTGTATTACAGACCCTTTCCTAGAAAATAAGATCAAGCATTACATTGTATTAAAATAGACGTACAACCATACTTAAAAACTTGTATTAGATAGAGTCAATACCCTGCCTCTCTCCGAACCAAACAGGCTTGCATCTCGCAGCAGACAGTCTTAGATGAACTAAGCAGAAGATGTACACCTAAAATAATTTAAAAAAGAAAGAATTAGAAACTGTTTAATTAAACGGGCATTTGAAATGATGGGTTTAAAAAGTGAATTGTTAGCTGTAAGTTAATTTAATTTGCCCAAAACACTGTTAGCTGCCCAGATGGCCTAGTAGCCGTGGGCCCATTACATTAGTTGATAGTTAAGATAGGTTTAAGGTTTTGATCTATGTAATTACAACTAATGACAATAAATAAATAAATAAATAAATAAATAAATACCTTATATTTTACTGCACAGCCGAGGTTCCATTTCTTTTTATCTATATCAAGTAGTGTAATTGCACATCTTTGAATGTTACTAATAGATACCCACTACGAAGCATCTTAATTTTCATTTTCGAATGTAGCAGACATAAGACTTGGTAGCAAGAATGTTGAGCCTTCATTATCGTTAGTAAATGTAAAGAATTTATTGAATTGTATAATATATATTTCATTTTCTATTTAGACGGAATATCAGCAACTGTAACTCATTGGATAAAAGATCCATGGATTTAACAAGTGAAGAAAGAAAAAACCAAAAAGTACGAACAAAAATATATGAAGAAGTGGAAGATTGCGTACCCTTGGCTGATTTCTTTCGATAAAAACCGAGAAGCCTTTAGCAACGTTTGTTATAAGGTACTTAGTAAAAAAAAAAAAACTTTTTAAAAGACATCAGGAATCATCAAATCATGTTACGAGGTTAAGAGATTTAAAGAATTGTATAACTGTTGAGAATTGTGTTCAAAACCCCTCGAATAACCATAAACTATGTTCAGAACTTACGGTTGTAATGTATTCTATTCAGCATTATTTATCGTTTTCAATAATGGATACCTCTTCCTTTGTTATTTAAAACCATTTTTATGGATTCTAATAAGGCAAAAGAAATCCAATGTGGGAGAACAAAAGTGGCTGCAATTATACATATTAATTGCATTACAGGACCATTTTCATTAAATGAAATTGGTAAATGCTTACAAGACAATCCTTTTTCACTTATATTAGATGAAACGACGGATTTATCTACTAGCAAAAATTTGGTGATAATTGCTTGTCATTTTAATTTTGAAAGAAAAAAGGTAGAGTACAGTTTTATTGGATTAAAACAGTTGGAGAAAATTTAACTTCAGAAGACATTTTTGAAATCACTAAGGAATTGTTGGAAGATTTAAATATGCCAATTGTTCAGCCACACCTGAAAATAAAAAACAAGATGTAAAATCGGTCTGCATAAAGGTCAACTATAATAATCATGTACCTGGACCTGGGAAAAGCATCAGGTCAATCCATGCCATGCAAAAGGCTGAAATGAAGACAATCAAATATTAGCTTGTAGATATTTTAATAAAAATTATTAAAACAAACAACACATTGAACTTTGAACTAACTAAATATCACCTTTATGCTATGCTACCTAATTTTTACATTTAATCACGTTCCCGTGAGCTGCTCAGGTAATCAGGAAATCGCAGGCAAGATCGCCTGTTGACAGCTACCGCGAAGTGGGTGATTAATTATAGAAATTGGTAAATTATAGCAATTTACCTCAATCTCATATACATAAGGCACGTCAAAGGTGTCAGTGGACATGTTAAATTTCTATTAGTTGCAATTTAGTAATGAAATTCAACATAAATAAAGAAAAACATGTCCACTTGACATAACCCCAATTCTTACATTTTTGATGAGAACTTTTACAAAATTGAGCAGTTCATCACAGGAAAAACATAAACTTACAAGAACCTAATACACCAATCACATTTAATACGTACTCACCTGGAATTTGCACCTGAAACAATACGAAAATCGCGACGTAAACAACCCGCGAAAACGTATCCACAAAAACCGCGAGTTGACATTTCTCCAATTGCTGTCAACATACGAAACACGAAATTGGGGTGTTTTTTCCCGAGGAATACACTGGTGGTAATAAAAACTAGCAAAACCACCCCCATTAAAAGATATTAGATAAATAATAATTTATCATATATTCCATTAGCGAAAAAGAGAAGAAGGGGAAGAAAGAGATCGGTAGCATTTCAAGTTTCATATTACGAAAGAGCCATAAATAGTTACCACCAGAGTCAGTTTGCGCAAGCGATATTAATAAATGAATTTGCACACTATTTTCACCAGGAAGAAATTAACAAATTCACAAAGTGATGTAAAGGAGAATGCTTCAGGTAAATTCCATGATAAATTTACAATGATCAGTCTCTGAGGTAATGAATTTTACAATTTTGTCACAAATCATCACTGTGGAACATAGAATCAATATGGTGGAGCTGCCTATAAAAGAGTGCTGCTCCTAAGCATCAAACTCTTTCAAGTTCGACAAGCAATCAAGCAAGAAGTAGTGATCAGCAGTATAAGTGGAAATTTTTCAAGTGCAATTTAATCATTGGGATTCTGAATTTATTCCAAATCATCTCTGGTGAAATAAAGGTTGAGTGCCAACTATGTAAAGTGAAAGGTGAGCTAGTTTAGTTTTTGTGCAATCCACATTTAAAGTATTGTGAGCAAAAATTTTAATTTTTCTACGCCAAACAATCTACATTGAGACACAAGATACCAAGAAAGGCATCGTGTCTCAACATGTGATTGCAGCAAACGAAGGGGAGCATTTAGATGGCATCGTGTCTCAACATGTGATTGCAGCAAACGAAGGGGAGCATTTAGATTTGCAGCAAAGGAGATCAAATAATGAAAACCTAAATTAAACCATCTTTCTAAGCGATTTTTATATATAGTTTTTCTTTCTTTCTTTGTAATTTATGCTCGCATCCGAAAGAATTTATAATATATTTTTCAGTGAAAATTAGTAGTAAAGTTTGTAGTCTGTCTTGCAATTTACAGATAATTGGCAGACATTGCAGTAAATTTTGTCTTACGCATGATTAAACCTAGATTGTTGCAGTTTGTACTGTAGTAGTAAATCATTTTTTTTCTTTTTGACGCAATAAAAACAAAGGTGAAGTAGCGCTCGCATTTATTCATTACTGTACCTGCATTCCTTCCAATTTCCGCTACACATACCGCTACAGTCATATCGACACTTTAAATCTTGAAATTGATTTTTTTTGTTGAATTGATTCCTTTTTTGTTGGAACACAAATTAAAAATATAATAGGAGTGGCTTCAGACAATGCTTCAGTAATGGTCGGCCATGTGTCAGAGGTGTTAGAGTTCTTTTTCGGAAGATTAATGCAAATATCATTTTCGTGAATTGTACTTGTCATACATAGCATTAATTTGTGCGCATCGGATGCAGCCAAGATTCTTCCTACAACTTTAGAAAAAAAATGTATTTGCTCACTTCGCACATAGTCCCAAGAGACTTGGAGTATACCTACAAGTAGTTTCAAGAATATTTTGAATTAAAGAAACATAAAATTCGTACAGATGCTTGGCTCTCGATGGAAGAAGTAGTTAATCGTACTCTTGAATAGTGGGACACACTTCTACATTATTTTCAATTATATTGCTTCGAGGAATCTGACTCGAAATGTAATGGTGTTAGAGAAATTTTAGAATTCCTAATGGATAACAAAAACAAAATGTATATGATATTTCTCTCTTAAGTTTTAAAATTATGCAATAATGCAAAAAAGATTTTCCAATCAGAGACAACTCAAATCCATGCATTACAAGAAACGATGTCAAGACTTTATAGAAATATTCTAAAAAACTTCATAAAGGTTGAAAACCTTGGTGAAGAAATAAATATTCAAGACTCGTCAAAGCATTTGCCTCCTAGATCTATGTTTTTTGGAACTAAATATGAGCAATTTAAGACAACATGTGGGATAGAAGAAAAAGAAAAGGAAACATTGGAAAAATATTTTTATAGTCTCTATGTTGAGTTGTGTATGCACGTTTCCATTTTTTAATGTAAATGAAGAGGAATTTGACAATCAATGGTGATGTTTAATTTATTGGAGAAAAAGAATTTGTTTCAAGTATTTATGAAGAAAATGTTGTAAATGTGTGGTTAAAACCTAAGAATAAGAAAAGTTTGGTTGGTGAATTTAAATTTGAACGACTTTCTCATGAAATGTGGGGATTGTGTGCTTTACCACATAGCAGTGCTTCTGCAGAACGAAAATTTTTCTGAAGTAAACCTAATAAAATATAAGAAAACAAACAAACTCGACATTAAAACGGAAGCTAATGTAATGTTATCAAAGGAACTGCTAAATAATAAAAATGAAATTTTGAAACCTACAGCAGAATTAGTGAAGTTTATATACAAAATTACAATAACAAAATGTAAGTCGCAAATAAAAATAATAATATAATTAAATTAAGATAAGATAAAAGTAATAAGGGCAACAAAAGTTTCTAATAATATCATGCTTTATACTGTTAAAATATAGCAATTTGTGGCCATACGCCTAGATATATGCAAATAGAATTAGTCTACAAAACTAGAATTTTTATACACCAAGATTAAGATTGCAAGTTTTCTTTACGCAAATAAGTTTTATCCCCATAACATTGTAGACATAGCCAAATAAGCGTAGTATGGAATAACGATTTTTTTTCATGTAATAAATAAGTGAACAAGTTTAAATAACGCCTAATTATCCACCTTTTTATATACAAAATACTAGAATGTAACTAAGTCTAAGTAACGCATAATTGCCTACCTTTTTATACATAGAACGTAATTAAATCAAATTTGTAATAAAGGCAAACAAACGCCAATAGGTTAAGAAGCGTCTTCTCTGATTAAATAGCAAGCAATAAGAAACGCATTCGCTCTGTTTTTTTTTTATTTTCGAAAATTCCCTGAATTTTCTTTTCCTAGGGGGATGGTGTAATGAGTGGCGGCTCCAAAACCCCAAAAACACCCATTTTTTGCACACTTTTGCATACTTATGGCATCTAGAACATTTCAGCCACTCATTACTTTCCCTAGAAAAGATAAAATATACTTTCCCTAAAAAATATGGAAAAAGAGACATAAAAACCAGCACGCAAGACATGTGATAATCAAGCCAAGCCAGTAATACACATTACAAAAGGCGGCCGTGAGAATTTCCTAATAATCGTTGCTGCGAAGCAACCAAAATAAAAATCTAAATGTGCCATATGTGCCGTGAAGCAACTAAAGAAAAACTCAATTGTTTTACTTCCTCAAACATGAGGAAATAGCAACGCTCAATTGCTAACAATCGAGCGTATCAAATTGCATAACAAATGAGTGCAGTAAACAATTTCTCTTCCTCAGTCAAAAACCCCAACATATGGTCAGCTGGGCCACTGAGATACTATGTACATACATGAAATTGTTTACATGAGAATATTTCAAGCATTCTCGGAGGGGAATGTCTTAAGAAAGCAACGAAAGCATTAAGTACTCAAGAACTTTTTTTTCAAACGTTCTCAGTGGGGAAAGCTTGAAAACTGATAGGAACAAACATAAATTAAGAACGAGTATCGAAGAGATACTCGCTAATTCCTATAAGAATTCCCCGGAGGGGAAAACTCAAAATGTCTTGTTGCGTCTGCAATTCGCCAGAGACTTAACGTAAAGGGGGCGTGGTCTCTAGTAAATAGGAATTCTAGCAGTTGATCATAAGAAGATGGCGCAATCTGTAAGTATAAATTCTCGATCGATTTGTATGATCGGGGCAGTATTTTTCAATCGATTTTTAAAAGAACAACTGCTAAGATTCCCCCGACCAACGGTAAGGAATCTTAACAGTCAGATAAAAAAAGTAAAGAATAAACATTGAGAAGTTGTAAATTATCAAATAGAACAAATTTAGTGAAGTTAAGTTATAAGTTATCAAATAAAGCAAACATTGTGAAATTTTAAGTTGGGAAGCTGCGAATAAAAATCGAAAGCCTACACCAAAGGAGCATTTTTAATAAAGAAAACCCAATCGCTAAGAAAAAGGGCAGGTGATCTTCCTCAAATATAGAGAAGCACTCCCTCGTCCTGTTGCCTACAGACAGCGCGACACATGTGCGCCAATATTACTCCGTCCAGTTTTCGCTCTGGCTGGATTATGAGATGTATCTGACGGCTTTAGGTGAGTTGTGTGGATTTCATTTATGGTTGGCGTAGAGAATAATCATGTTCTCCTTTTCTTTACAGGGGCTTCACTTGTATTGACGGGGAGTTCTTTTTTTCCACGAACTTTGATCCAGTGGAACACCATCTACCGTTGGCGATCTCTAAATACCAGTTTCATCGAAATCAACGACATTTAAATTTTTATTTACAATTCTCTGCTTCTGTTAAGAGCATTACTGTTCGAGAATCAATCTTTAGTTATTAGAGCATATCATGTATTACTGTACTTTACACTAATATTTCTACCTAGAATTATATAGAAGCAATACCCCTATACTTGTACAGTGATTACACACACAAGGTAGTACTAGTTAACATGATACAGAATTTTAAATACCGTTTACTTCATAAAGTTGTTATCAGTTTTTTGAGCTCTCCAGCTAGGGCGAGCAAGTTAATTGTCTAGTCCAGTCAGTCAGCATTCATCTATGTACCGAACAATTGCTAATAAAAATTATAACGTATAATCTCAAGGTCTTTTGATCAACCTCACAAACTCTCTCTCACAAACATTTTGGTGCCAAAACCCGGGAACTGATAAACTTAAAAAAAAAAAAAATTGTGAACAGCGTAGTGGAATTTCTTAGTGAAGCTTACAGTTAAAGTAATGAGTGAAAGTGGAATAAGACATTCCGAGTTAAGGAACATATCATCACGGATTCAATCATCGGACAACAACAAATCACCTGAACCTATGGAATAAGACAAAAGATAAATACAATTTCATTATTTCCACTAACAAAGACAAGCAAATTGCATGCAATCGCTTTCTACTAATGAAATTAATTGTAACAGTATGTTTTACAACTGATCAAACTGATTGATATCATCTCTAGCTGCTAAGATTGCAGTCAAATCAGGATTTATTCAATCGACACAGCAATTAAATGATATTTACGTATAATTATTTGCTACAGAATGCGAACAATTTAAATTTGGTAATGTGGTAAACAGTTATAATCTGTTTTATGCACATACACATAAAGACATATGATATTATTGAACGAGATATTTACAACTACACAAACTTTCTGGAATTTTAGCAAGTATAATCTCGGTAACTGTGCGGTTTTTCTTGCGTTTAATAATTTTAAATACATAAAGTTGCAGAACATTATTGCAAGCTATGCGTGAACAATTGTAAGTGTATACACGTATCCATATGCCATATTATTGACATGTGCCGAGACTCGGATTCAAATAATTTGAATTACCAGGATTATTCTTAGTATATACATATATTTACATTTATATACAGTGAACAGTTTGAAAGTAATTGTCAAAATTCACCCTCACATGTCAATAACCACAGTGAACGAAAACCGTTTAGTTGTTAGCTGTACGGACAAATACAACTAAAGATCTAAGTTCGCGATCGTTATCGGAAATTAGAGACTAATCGGTACATAACTCATTGATATAACTTCTATCATATTGAATGAAACTAAGTACATAATATCAAATCAATTACAAATTCGGGTATTAAGCAAAGATAACATCGCGTTAGTGAATATATAGCACACATTTACTCATTAATTATGCCAACAATGGAGACCGCATTGCTTCACGTAGAACGAGGTCGAGTTAAGGGCTCCTTAACGAAATTAAAGTCTTTTGCTGACAAGATACCTGAAAATAAGACTATTGAAGATCTAGAAACTCGATTGGAAAGACTCGAGGAATTGCCTAAGGAATTTAAAGATATCGATGATTCGCTAGTTCTGCAAGATGTTGAATCTGAGTACGACTCATTTGAAGATAAATATATGGAAATAAAAGTTTCACTGCGACAAGCACTTAAGAAAAGAACAGCTAAAGTTCAAAATGACGAAAAAACTAGAGAAGAACTAAACACAACAGTCGATAAACTAGTTGGGCAACAGAAGGCATTTTTCGATGGATTCGCATCATCGTCCTCTTCCAGTCAAATAAAACGTCCAAAGACAGATATTCCTCCATTTAGCAGAGATTAGAAGGACTGGACGTGATTCAAAAACCTTTTCGAATCGTCCATCGATAATCGAGCCGACCTGCTACCTGTTCTTAAACTACAATACCTTAAAAGTCTACTTAAAGGCGAAGCGTCAATCGTTAAGCATCTCCAAATTACAGAAGGTAATTACAAGGAAGCTTGAGATAAGCTTATGAAACGATACGATAAGAAGAAACAAATCGCATCAGCATACATACAAACTTTCATCAATCAGCCCAATGTGACACACAGCTTCGCTGCAAATTTAAGGCGTTTGGCTGACACCTCATCACAACTAATTCGAGGCATAGATGTTCTCGGTGATGAAGCTTCAGATAGACATTCATGGCTGATATATTTATTATTAAGTAAAGTCGACCAAGATACTCGGAAAGCATGGGCTGAAGAAACTACTGAAACAGAATTTCCAACTTTTGACTCATTCATAGAATTTCTAAACACCCGATGCGATGCACTTGAGACATACGATCCTAGTTCCAGGAAACGATCAACGCAGCAATCTATTCGTAATCTACACATTGATACAAATGCAAAATGCATCATTTGCGCACAGTCTCACCAAATATTCAAGTGTCCTAAATTCAAGACTATGAATACTTCAGAACGACGGAAGCTGGTTGGAATGAAATCATTATGCTTCAATTGCCTTGGTACAGGGCACTCTGCCAAGAAGTGCGAGTCAAGGATTAGATGTCATCATTGTAGGCAAACACACCATTCAAGCTTACATGAGGTTGCAACGGGACCAAGTTCCTCCTCTATTGCTCAACATACTCAAGGCCCATCCGCTAGTAATCTGAATCCCACTTCGTCTGTCTTTCACGTTTCTGCAAATCGCACAGACACAGAACCAGATGTAAGCGTATACACAGTTTTCAACGACAGAAGAGGCAAGTTAGTGCTTCTTCCAACTGCCGTGGTACATGTTCAAGATGTCTCTGGAAGATTCCAGCTGTGTAGAATCCTTCTTGATTCCTGCTCGCAAGCATCATTTGCATCCGAAGAATTTGTACAACGCTTGAGACTCCACAAAACAAGGGCAAAACTACTAGTTCAAGGATTATCTTCAACTAAAGCAGGAACAACAAAAGGAAAGATCACACTGTCTTTAAGTTCACGCATTTCAAAAAATCAACATGTTGTTATAGACGTATTCATTCTTGACAAGCTTACTACACCTCAACCGTCAAGATCATTCGAGATTAATGATTGGACTTTCATCCAAGGGTATCAGTTGGCAGATCCGAAGTTTAATCAATCACGCAGGATATACCAAATTCTAGGAGCTGATCATTTCTTTCACATCCTACGAGAAGGAAGCATAAACAATCACACTCTCAGATAAATCCACTTCATTACATGCTGATCTTCTTGCACTAGACACCAAACCAGTCACTGAAGAAGAAAGGCTATGCGAGGAGCATTTTGAGTCCACACATTATGTTGATCATGACAGCAAGCGCTATGTTGTCCGACTACCATTTAAACAAGAAGATGCACCTCCATTAGGACAGTCAATCAACAGAACCTTCAGGCAAGATCCAAAATTATTCAACGAATATTCAACATTCATTAAAGAGTATGGCGATTTACATCATTTGGAATCAATACCCCCACAGAACGATTTACAGATGTCGAGCATGCATATCTACCTCACCATGCTGTCATCAAACCCGAGAGTACTACAACGAAAATTCGAGTAGTCTTCAATGGTTCAGCACTAAAGTCCAATGGTGTATCATTAAACCAAAAACTAATGGTTGGACCAAAGATTCAAAGGGACCTGATTCCAATACTTCTCACGTTTAGATCATTTAAGCTCGCTGTAGTCGCTGACATCGAGAAAATGTATCGACAAATTCTTGTTGATAGAAGAGATCGCAATTACCAACAGATCATCTGGAGATCAAGTCCTGTAGAAAATATACAACATCTGTGGTTAACTACAGTTACTTATGGCACTTCAGCCGCGCCATATTTAGCTACTAGAACACTAAAACAGCTCACAATTGATTTCCAAAGCCAATATCCACTGGCAGAAAGAGCAGTTCTCAACAACTTCTACGTTGATGATCTTCTAGGAGGAGCTGCAACTGAAGAAGAAGCAGTACAACTTTTTAATCAACTTACCTTGCTACTTTTCACTCCGGAAATGGAATTCAAATTCAGCAAGGTTTTTAAGCACAACATCTTCAGAAATTAGCAGTGAAAACGCAATGATGTTTGATGACAGGTCAGAGACACTGAAGGTACTAGGCCTCAGATGGATTCTTACCTTGGATTGCTTCACGTATGCTGTAACGCTCCCAACATGTGACATTGGAACAAAAGGAACAATATTATCAGAGTCTAGTAAGCTGTTCGATCCACTAGGCTTAGTCTCGCCAGTAACCATAACATTTAAGATTCTCCTACAACAGTTATGGCTGAAGAATTTTGACTGGGATGATCAGTGCCAACAGCTCAGCAAGGAATTCCATAAACTTCGCAACGATCTCGTGTGTCTACAAGAGCTACGGATCCCAAGATGGATTCCTACGAAATCGCATTCCATGGAATTGCACGGATTTTCGGATGGTTCTGAAGTAGCTTATGCTGCCGTCATCTATTGCAGATTTAAAGATGACATGGGTAACATAGGAGTGAATATTATTCCATCCAAAACTAAGGTATGTCCTATCAAGCAATTATCCATCCCACGACTTGAGCTATGTGCAGCAACATTACTAGCTAAGCTATTCGATTTTGTAAAACGCACATTAAACATCGAAAGGCAGCATTGCTATGCTTGGACTGATTCAACGGTAGTTTTAGCGTGGCTATCAGATCACCCACGAAAGTGGAAGTGCTTCGTTGGCAACCGGACGTCTTCCATACTATCAGTCATTCCTCGACAGCAATGGCAACAAGTTATATCATCAAATAATGCAGCTGATATCGCATCCCGCGGACTGTTATCGAGCCAACTCATCAAGTCAACATTGTGGTGGCAAGGCTCAAATTGGTTAAAGGATAATTGGAAGATAAATTGGAAGTTTGACAATCCAGCACAGAATGAAAACGCCGTCAGTGAAGAACGCAGAGAGCGTATCATCTCTAATCTTCATACACATATGGATACGGATATCTTAACGTCAGTCTTCAATAGATATTCATCACTCTCAAGGATTTTACGCATTCTAAGCCGATGTTTCCAATTCGCCAGGAATTGCAAAGACCCACCAGAGAAAAGAACTTCATGGATCCTTAGTTGAATCAAGATAGGGCACTTTATTCCTGCATACAATGGTGTCAAGCGGAAGCATTTAGTAAAGAAATCTGCTTACTAAAACAAAATAGTCCAATACAGTCATCTAGCCGCATTATTACATTAACCCCGTTCTTGGATTCAGCAGGCACGCTTCGTGTTGGCGGGCGTTTGGAGTACAGCGATCAAGCATATGATGTAAAACACCCAGTGATCCTACCAAAAACCCATATCTTTGTCAATTATCTCATTTCGCATCTCCACAACAGATATCTTCATGCCGGAACTTCTCTCGTATTGAGTACAATTCGCCGCAGGTTTTGGATACTATCATGCAGGTCATTAATAAAAGCGCACATCAACCGCTGTACAACATGTATTAGATACCGTGCAACTAGCACGAAACAACTAATGGCGAATCTCCCAGCGCACAGAGTCGGAGCATACAGAGCTTTTGCCAATACTGGAATAGATTATGCTGGCCCTATTTATATTTTGACTCGCCGAGGAAGAGGTGCGCGGACCACCAAAGCGTATATTGTGCTATTTATTTGCTTTAGTACGCGCGCTATTCATTTAGAATTGGCCGGAGATTTAACCTCCGACACATTCATCGTCAGTCTAAAACGCTTTGCTTCGAGAAGGGGAATACCAAATCACATATATACAGATAATGGTACCAATTTTGTAGGTGCCAATCGACAATTGCAAGAAATCCACAAGCTTCTTTCATCAATTTATAAAGACTCGAAAATTTCTAACTTCCTTCTCTCTAACAGAATAGAATGGCACTTCAACCCGCCTTCAGCTCCGTACTTTGGGGGTATTTGGGAGGCTGGAGTTCGCTCAGTAAAGAGTATCCTTCGCAAGGTCATTGGCAGCACGAATCTCACGTACGAGGAATTTAATACACTCCTGGTTCAAATCGAAGGGCTTCTCAACTCCAGACCGCTCACCGCAATCTCTGATGATGTTTCGAATTTGGATGTGCTAACACCAGCACATTTCCTGATTGGGCAACCGCTTACGACAATTCCAGAAACTTCTACTAATCAATGTTCTCTATCTCTATTAGGCAGGTGGCGGCTACTTCAACACATGCACCAGCATTTCTGGAAGAGGTGGCACGTTGAATATCTCTCAGCCCTCCAACATAGACCAAAATGGCAGAGAGCAGAACCTAATCTTTCAGTAGGCGATTTGGTCATCATCAAGGATGACAATCTTCCACCTTCCAAGTGGCTTTTGGGGCGAATTATCACTACCCATCCAGGCGCAGATGGTCTTGTTCGAGTTGCTACAATTCGTTCTTCCAATGGAGAGATAAGACGACCTACAGTAAAATTGGCGAAGCTTCCTGTTAATATTAGTTAAGACGCTCTTAACTGGGGGAGTATGTTCGAGAATCAATCTTTAGTTATTAGAGAATATCATGTATTAATGTACTTTACACTAATATTTCTACCTAGAATTATATAGAAGCAATACCCCTATACTTGTACAGTGATTACACACACAAGGTAGTTTTTTTATTGACTATCAGAACCAGCTTAACACAAGCTCGCTGCATGGACACGTTTAATAAATAAACGTCTCAACAATACATGCGTTTCATCATTTAGTCGGTGTTAGTACTAGTATGTTACACTAAACATACACCGAACACCGGATAAAATGACATGCAACATAGGACAACACAATTTAAAAAAGTTAATTAAAACAAAATTAAGTATTAAATAGGCGTTTTTTTAAAACATGCTTAGGGACGCAACAAAATTCTCAGCCAAATTATTGACAGTAATACACATGCGATTAATAGGTTCATACATGCTAAAGTTAGACCTTGAGGAGTTAACATTCAACAGAGGTAGCCTTCTTAAATTGTGGCTACTATCACGGAAAGAGATTTTGTTACGTAACAATAGAGAATCAATATTCGCGTTTAAGAGTTGATGCACAAATGTTACATCGGCAACCAAGCGACGTTTCTCAAGCGAGTGCATATTCAAAAGCTTCAAGCGATCCTCGTAGGATGGAAGAATTAAAGAATTATTCCAGGGTAGATGCCTGAGAGCAAATCGTAGGAAGTTCCGCTGAACAGACTCGATACGGTCGATGTGTGTACCGTAAAATGGAGACCAGACCTGGCTAGCATACTCAAGAAGTGATCTCACAAAGCAAGTGTACAATCGCAATGTTATGGTAGGATTTGAAAACTCTCGGGACCAACGTTTTATAAAGCCCAGCATAGAACTACTCTTTGAAACCATGTAGTTTATATGGGAGATAAAATTCAATCTGTGGTCACATTTGACACCCAAGTCACAGACAGAGTCCACACGGCGAACCGAGGAATCCGAGAACTCATAATCATAAGTGATTGGTTTCTGATTCCTGTGGAAAGTCATTGTTCAGCGACGAAGAAAACTGAAAAGAAACAAAGAAAAAGAATTAATGAAAATCAATCAAATTTACACTACTTAACTTAATAAGTAGCCAGGGAAGTCGACTGACATACAATGTCCTATCCTCCCACGAAGAGCAGCATATATACGTACATGTGTACCTATGGTGATATCTGAAATTAAAAGAAATAATGAATTAATTAAATGAATTATGGATTGAATTAATTAGAATAAGAACACAAATGAATATACCAAAATTATACAAAAAAAAAAAAAAACAATTTCCCCATGTAATTGAATTGTAAACAAAGTACATACAAAACAACAACAACACTATGGGAAACGAAATTTGTTATAATTAGTTTAATTTCAGTTTCTCTCAACTGAAATTTAAACCAATTATAGAAAAGGCGTCACTGAACACATTTACTGTAAAAAATAACTTTCCCGCGAACAATTTAAAGGGAAAATTCATAACTTTTCACCTTTTGACAGATGGCCAAAGGGAAATTGACTTTGTTAAAAACAAAGTTATAAAAACATTTTTTTATATATTTATGTTATAAATACAATATATATATACCACTCGATTGATTTTATACGAAAAATCAACTTCCCGCGATGTTTTTCCGGGAGAAAACAACAAAAGAAAATCTTACCTGAAGACAGGTTAAGATTGAAATTTCACAAATAAATGAATTTTCTTACAAACTAATTATACACAAACACTACACAATACACATAACACAATTTGCACAAACTTACCTGTAGTACAGCAGCACAATTTCCACTAAAAAACACACGGAAAACTCGCGATCGCGGAACTGTCACAACATATTATAAATACCGCGAAACTGTCAGACTTTATATATTGCCAACATATGGCACATGAAATTGGACTATTTTTTAACGAGGAATACGATGGCGACGTTTAAAAATTGCAAAAATATCTTCGTTAAAAGATATTTGGATATTTAAGATTTCTCATATAAGTAATGAGAAGAAAAGAGACAGCAAGTGGAAAAGAGACAGATAAAATTCGCAATCCACATGAAAATTTTCTCATTATGGATGACAGGAAGTATGTTACGCCATGTTATGGCACAATTACTAAATTTAATTTTCATGCAAAGAATTTAATAATTGAAAGAAGTTTTTAAATGAAAAAAGGTAGATGTCAAAATTCCGCATCGAATGGTATTAATTCCAGCTGATGAGAAATTAAATATCTTGAGTATTTTCCATTATGGTTGCGGGTTCCACACACCAAAATGGCGATTCAGACCCTATATAAGGCCGAGCATTTGTATGAATCTCTCTCTTACGTTTTTCAAGTTCAACCAGCAAACATCGTGGAAGTGATACAGTGTAAATTTATTCAAAGTGCAAAATTGTGTGAATCTGCTTACAAACGACTTATGGTAAGAGTAAGCGCATATGCAATTTTTTTTTGGTGAAGGATTTTTGAAAACTTGTGATTTATTTTTATTAAAAATATAAGTTGTGATAAAGTTATTTGAATTTTGTGGTGAATTTTAATAATTAAAATAATTATTTGAACTTTTCTTAGAATTTAACTAATCTAGTGATAATATATTGAGTAGTTAATTTAATCTATCTTGTACAGAACATATTCAAGATAGTCATTCCTACACTTCTCATTTTTGAGTCAAGCTGGAATAAATCTGCGAATTGTTCTTTGTTTGCTTCGCACATAATTGTATTAATAATTCAGTAGTAAGGAAGTGTAGATATTTCTTAGAAATTAACAGTAATTTCAATCTATCTTGTTCAGAACCAATTCAAGATAGTTGTTCCTACACTTCTCATTGAGTTAATCTGGAAGATATATGCGAATTGGTCTTTGTTCGCTTAATATGCAATTGTGTTAATATTTCAATATTGAAGAAGTGTAGAATATCACTAGTTGTAGTTCTAAATTTAACGAAATTTATCTAAAATAACAGTATTACATGCTTAGCTATATGTATAGAGTGATTAAGTACCTGCGAATAAATTTAAAATTAAATCGAAATGTGAATCTATTTACATTGTTCTGATTTTAACATACCGCTACACTAACATTTCCCATCAAGAACAGCAATTGGTATATAACGGCTTTGTCAAACTACTCCGTTACACACGTGCAGCAAGGCAAGGCATTAGCAATTAAGGAAATTTATATCAGCTTATTATACAAGCATATGGTATAATATTTGTGTCGCTACGCACAAGGTTGAATTCAATCAAGAATTTACGGTAACATTACAGTATTGTGATTCAATCTCAAATCACATTCAGTTCGTTATCATATTCATAGTCACTCAAGGACTATACCTTTTGCGTAAACCATCAATTGAAGATTTCATCCTGGAATCAAAACTTATATACCAATACGAAACATTTTTTAGTGGTTCCATCCAGGAGCTACCAGTTTACGGAACATTTTTTGGTGGTTCCATCCAGGAAATAGAAGCATTCGATTTAATTCAGTTTATTTGTTAGAATCTTAAGTTCACTTGACTAAAGCAAGCATTAGTTTACATAGTGGTAAGCAGTTACAGTTGCATAGATACTGTTACATAAGACATTTTTAACGGCAAGATGTCTACGCTACAAGGATTATTCAATAAGGAAACGGTGTTGAGAGACAGACTAGACAAATTTATTGAGAACGCAAAAAAAACTGCAATACCTAAACGTACTCAAGCATTCTACGAAACCAGAATTTCAGATTTAAAAAAACTCTGGGAGGATTATAGCGCAATTGACTTAGAACTTAATGAATCTTTGGTTGGGCAGGATTCAGATGAATCAAATACATTTCTGGAAGAAGATAACTATAGTAAATCAGAGTTAAAATACGCAGAATATATGAGCGAGTTAGTGGAAGGCTTACGGAAGCATTTACCTGTTATAGAGTCACAACCTAACACATCTGCTTCAATGCACTCAACCACAACAATTATTCAACAAGAATCCTCATTGCCTAGGATTGCATTACCAACATACAATGGTGATTATGATCAATGGCGATCATTTCGTGATATGTTTCTATCATTAGTTCACAATAATACTCGCCTAAAAGATGTACAAAAATTACATCATTTGAAGACATGTTTAGTTGGTGAAGCAGAGAAAGTATTAAGACATACTCCTATTACAAACCAGGACTATATGCCAGCCTGGAACAAACTAAAGGAACGGTATGAAAATAAACGGATTCTAGTCAATCACCAGCTTAAGGCATTAGTTAATCAACCCAAGCAAAACTTAGAAACAAGTAAAGGTTTAAAGGCACTAATCGACACAACAGAAGAATCTCTGCAACAATTAAAGAGTTTACAAGTAGACACAAGCTCTTGGGATGTATTATTAATACATCTTCTAGTACAAAAACTGCCATTTATTACTTTGAAATTATGGGAAGAAGAGCAAGGAGCTACACAAGAGCTGCCGAGCCTCTCACAATTCACGACATTTTTAAATAAGCGTTTAAGAATTCTGGAATCCATTACAGATGCTCTAGCAACAAACGCATCTCAACCAAGGCCAATAGCAAGGCAAACAAGGCCAACACTCAAACAGACAACACTAACTTGTTATACAGCAAAGGGTGGTAAATGTCCTGTATGTAATGGAAACCATTTTGTTCAGAAATGTCCCAAATATCTAAAGATGGATATACAAGCAAGAAGAAAATTCATAAAGATGTCTGGGCGTTGCCTCAATTGTTTTTCAAAGGATCATCTCATTAATAAATGCAGTAGCAAGTACACATGCTTTGAATGTAAGCAAAGGCATCACACCACACTACATGAAAACTTCCACAAATCACAACCAACCAAATCATCGAAAACACAGAGCAATAATATATCACAAACGGTCTCAACGTCACAAGACCAAACACAACACAACAATAGTACACAGGATTACAACATCCACACAAGGTTACAATCAGCCGACAGCGCTTCTGGGTTAAACACTACTCAAACATTTGTAACCAGGGAAAGCCACCAAGCATTACTATCGACAGCGTTAGTCATGGTAAGCTGCGAACGTGGTAAACCTATAGTTTTACGTTGTCTTATAGACAGTGGCTCTCAATCATCATTGATAACGGAGACTGCCTGTAAGAAACTATGTGCTACGCGCACCCCCACATCAGTAGCCATCAAGGGATTAAACACTAGTCCAGCTACTATATCACATAACCAAACAAGGTTAAAGCTAAGATCTTGCGGATCGAACTCGACGACAATACAAGAAGATTTTCTCATTTTGAAGAATATAACAAGTGCTCTACCAACAAGAGTAGTTTCCAAAAGAGATTATCAGCATCTAAATGGATTGCAATTGGCAGATCCTACATTTTGGAAACCTGGTAGCATAGATGCGCTACTAGGAGCAAGAATATACGCAAAAATCCTTCAAGCAGGAATCAGACGAGGCTCTGACACAGCACCAGTAGCTATAAACACTATTTTCGGCTGGATCTTACTGGGATCCACGAATGAGGCAGTCATTGGCCAGACAGAAAGTCTTACCTTCACCACAACTGAAGTTGACTTGAATACACAACTCAAACGATTTTGGGAGCTAGAAGAGCTTCCAATTCAATCCATGCTCAGCAAACGAGAGCAAGAATGTGAGAGCACGTATCAAACAACAGTTCAACGACTAAAGAATGGAAGGTATCAAGTTAACCTTCCATTCGTTGACAATGAAGTTCCTACATTGGGACAATCAAGGCCACAAGCGTTTAAAAGATTTATGAATCTACAAAAACAGTTTTCAAGAGATTCTGAATTCGAATCAGAATACAAAAACTGTCTTAATGACTACATAGAACGTGGACACATGGAGGAAGTTGAACCTCCAAGGGATGGTGAAAACCATTACTATATCCCACATCACGCAGTGTTCAAGGATAGCACTACAACTAAGCTAAGAGTGGTATTTGACGCCTCGGCAAGGACTACAGACGGAAAGTCAATTAATGATTATTTGTTGAAGGGCCCAACACTACAACCAAAGCTATTTGCTACGTTACTCAACTGGAGAAAGTACAAAATAGCAATGAACGCGGACATTGAGAAAATGTATAGGATGATTGATGTGCATCCAGATCATCGTACCTTTCAAAGAGTCATATGGCAGCATCCTATCACAACCCAAATACAGGATTATCAACTTAAGACAGTAACATTTGGTACGTCATCTGCTCCATATCTAGCTGTCCGCACACTGCAACAACTAGCAGTGGATGAAAGCTTAAACTGGCCACTAGCCTCAAGGGTTACGCTGACTGACTTCTATGTAGATGATATATTAACAGGTGCTGATAACATCATCGAAGCAAAGGAGTTGCAAATAGAGTTACTGAATATGATGAAGGCTGGCGGCTTTAATCTTAGGAAATGGGCTAGTAATGAACCAAGGGTGCTGGAAGACTTGCCAATGGACTATCGTGAAG
Organism: Dioctria linearis; assembly: GCA_963930735.1. Classification (NCBI taxonomy): domain Eukaryota; kingdom Metazoa; phylum Arthropoda; class Insecta; order Diptera; family Asilidae; genus Dioctria; species Dioctria linearis. Next base: position 272,114,002 of record OZ005740.1, on the reverse strand, counting down.
TCAAGGATATTTTAAATTTTTCCGACAATGAGTCAATTAAAACTCTAGGAATACGATGGCATCCTGCACCTGATTATTTTTCGTTTATAATTGCACCAGAGAAAAATACAATCATTACTAAAAGAACTATATTGTCAAGGGTTGCATCACTGTATGATCCACTTGGATGGCTTGCACCAATAATAGTTGTGGCAAAAATATTGATGCAAATGTTGTGGATCACAGGTTGCTCTTGGGATGATCCAATTGCGAATACCATTCACACCCAATGGGAAAACTTTCTAAGGGATTTACAACATGTGGAATCAATAAGAATTCCGAGATGGATTCAGTATTCCAGCAATACAAATATACAACTGCACGGCTTCTGCGACGCATCCGAGAGAGCATATGCAGCTGTGTTATACTTGCGGGTAGTGAATTCTGATGGCAGTATAATTGTAAATCTCCTAACAGCGAAGTCAAGAGTAGCACCCATCAAGCCAACAACGATACCACGACTAGAATTGAATGGAGCAGTCATACTAGCAAGACTGATTAAAGTCACTGTCGATGATATGAAATTACAAAACATCCCTGTATTTGCATGGACAGATTCAATGATTGTCCTTCAATGGATCAAGGATCACCCATCTAGATGGAAATCGTATGTTGCCAATCGTGTTGTGGAAATACAAGATATAATCAAGTATAACCAATGGCAACATGTGTCTACTAAGGACAATCCGGCAGACCTTGCGTCTAGGGGAAGTTCAGCTGAAATTCTGCACAAAAATAATTTGTGGTGGCATGGACCATTATGGTTAAGAAACCATCAAAATACCTGGCCCAAGTCAAAAATGGACAACAACAATCAAACAAAATTGGAAGCCAAGGGAGAAGCACCCAACAGTTTTTTCACTAACTGTGAAGATGATATCTTATTGCGATATTCATCCTTCACACGTTTGATTCGCATTGTAGCAACGCTGCTACGATTTAAGCATAATTGTAGAAATCCACAAAACAAACGAACAGATTTCTTCACGAGTACAGAATGGAGTCAAGCTAGCAATACCATTCTGAAGATTACACAACAATCAGTATTTAAAGATGACTACGATCATCTGTTGAACAATAAGCTGTTGCCAAGAAGTAGTTGCTTATTGAAACTCAATCCATTTCTGGACAACGATGGATTAATACGAGTAGGTGGAAGATTAGAGAATGCTGACATCTCATATACGAGAAAGCATCCAATCATCTTACCACAACATCATCATCTCACATCAATCATCATTGATAAGCTTCATAAGGAATCATTGCACGGTGGACCAGCATTAGTCTTGAGCATGAGTCGCAATGAATATTGGATTCTAAATGCAAGAAGATGCATTATAAGCAGGATACACAAATGTATCACGTGTGCTAGACATCGCAACTTAACTAGTACACAATTAATGGGAAACTTACCTTCTTCAAGAGTAAACTTAACCAAACCGTTTACCAAGGTAGGTATTGATTATGCAGGTCCAATCATGGTCAAGGTCTCAACACTTCGTAACGCTAAACGACAAAAGGGATATTTTTGTATTTTTGTCTGTATGGCCACAAGGGCAATACATATCGAACTAGTGTCAGAGCTGACAGCCGAAGCCTTTCTAGCAGCCTTAAGGAGGTTCGTAGCCAGAAGAGGTTTGTGTACCGACATCTTCTCAGATTGTGGTACTAACTTCGTCGGAGGCAAAACGATACTCGATAAGGACTTAAGGCAAGCCATCAAGGAAGCAGAACCAGAAGCTGCACAATACCTCGCATCCAAAACAATAAACTGGCACTTCAATCCACCAGCCACTCCACATTTCGGAGGAATCTGGGAGGCTGGTGTGAAATCGATCAAGCAACATTTACGAAGAACTTTAGGAAACGCAATATATACGTTCGAAGAATATGCCACAATACTTACGCAAATAGAGGCATGTTTAAATTCGCGTCCATTATGTCAGGTACACAATGATCCAGATGAATTATTCGCACTAACGCCTGGACATTTTTTGATTGGTCAGCCTCTCAATGCCATTCCAGAACCTGACTATTCTAAACAAAGGCCATCCTTATTGCAAAGATGGAAATATCATCAACAAATGGTCAGACAGTTTTGGGACAGATGGTCTAAGGACTATCTTAATCAGCTGCAGCACAGACCAAAATGGTCCATAAAACAAACTAACATTAAAAATGGCGACATTGTAATTATAAAAAATGAACACACGTCACCAACCAATTGGCCATTAGGCATAATTGAACAAGTTTACCCTGGAACTGACGGATTAGTACGCGTAGTTCAGGTACGAACACGGGACAACATGTTGCAGCGACCCATAACTAAAATATGTCGACTACCCATAGAAATTATAACACAGCAAGGCGGTGATAAACAAGGATGATAATCTGAAGTATACGTGTTTATTTGTGTTGTTTGTCATTTCTGTCGTGTGGTGATTGTCCCCTTTTTTTTTGCATACAAGATATTAACACAGTACAATTCTAGATGTCTAATCCAGAGAGTCATGATGATGATGTTCTGTACATCCTCGAGGACATTCGCTTTTCTCCTCCAAGGAGTCCAATGGAGAATCTATTCGTTGAACCTGGCTGTGATGTGTTGACTGGACTTCCTAAAGCAGCTCACAGCAATGCACCATCCACATCTGCATCTGTGCAAGGCGTTCATTCTAAGGAACAGCAGCGATCCAGGCAGCAACATTCAGCGAAATATGTCACAACTCCACATACAAACACAACTCCAGCCCAACCAGCTGTAGCCAATGGGATGAAATTGGACTCGCTCGAAAAGCTGAAACCCACAACAACCATAGCTGAACTCAAGATGCATGCCGAAAATACTCATCAACGGTTTATAACTCGAGAAGGGATAGACATCTACATACAGCGACACATATTGGAGCGTATAGATTTTGAGGCCATCAGTAAGGCAAAACGCAAGACGAAGACAATCAATCTTCCCGATCGTTATCAAGTGTTTCTACATGTGCGAGCTGATGGTGGAATTCTCTTCAATCGCTATCACAAAAGAGGAATAGAGAAGCTACGAAAACGGTTGAATGCTGGCATTCAACGGGGGGGAGAATGTTCAGCGACGAAGAAAACTGAAAAGAAACAAAGAAAAATAATTAATGAAAATCAATCAAATTTACACTACTTAACTTAATAAGTAGCCAGGGAAGTCGACTGACATACAATGTCCTATCCTCCCACGAAGAGCAGCATATATACGTACATGTGTACCTATGGTGATATCTGAAATTAAAAGAAATAATGAATTAATTAAATGAATTATGGATTGAATTAATTAGAATAAGAACACAAATGAATATACCAAAATTATACAAAAAAAAAAAAACAATTTCCCCATGTAATTGAATTGTAAACAAAGTACATACAAAACAACAACAACACTATGGGAAACGAAATTTGTTATAATTAGTTTAATTTCAGTTTCTCTCAACTGAAATTTAAACCAATTATAGAAAAGGCGTCACTGAACACATTTACTGTAAAAAATAACTTTCCCGCGAACAATTTAAAGGGAAAATTCATAACTTTTCACCTTTTGACAGATGGCCAAAGGGAAATTGACTTTGTTAAAAACAAAGTTATAAAAACATTTTTTTATATATTTATGTTATAAATACAATATATATATACCACTCGATTGATTTTATACGAAAAATCAACTTCCCGCGATGTTTTTCCGGGAGAAAACAACAAAAGAAAATCTTACCTGAAGACAGGTTAAGATTGAAATTTCACAAATAAATGAATTTTCTTACAAACTAATTATACACAAACACTACACAATACACATAACACAATTTGCACAAACTTACCTGTAGTACAGCAGCACAATTTCCACTAAAAAACACACGGAAAACTCGCGATCGCGGAACTGTCACAACATATTATAAATACCGCGAAACTGTCAGACTTTATATATTGCCAACATATGGCACATGAAATTGGACTATTTTTTAACGAGGAATACGATGGCGACGTTTAAAAATTGCAAAAATATCTTCGTTAAAAGATATTTGGATATTTAAGATTTCTCATATAAGTAATGAGAAGAAAAGAGACAGCAAGTGGAAAAGAGACAGATAAAATTCGCAATCCACATGAAAATTTTCTCATTATGGATGACAGGAAGTATGTTACGCCATGTTATGGCACAATTACTAAATTTAATTTTCATGCAAAGAATTTAATAATTGAAAGAAGTTTTTAAATGAAAAAAGGTAGATGTCAAAATTCCGCATCGAATGGTATTAATTCCAGCTGATGAGAAATTAAATATCTTGAGTATTTTCCATTATGGTTGCGGGTTCCACACACCAAAATGGCGATTCAGACCCTATATAAGGCCGAGCATTTGTATGAATCTCTCTCTTACGTTTTTCAAGTTCAACCAGCAAACATCGTGGAAGTGATACAGTGTAAATTTATTCAAAGTGCAAAATTGTGTGAATCTGCTTACAAACGACTTATGGTAAGAGTAAGCGCATATGCAATTTTTTTTTGGTGAAGGATTTTTGAAAACTTGTGATTTATTTTTATTAAAAATATAAGTTGTGATAAAGTTATTTGAATTTTGTGGTGAATTTTAATAATTAAAATAATTATTTGAACTTTTCTTAGAATTTAACTAATCTAGTGATAATATATTGAGTAGTTAATTTAATCTATCTTGTACAGAACATATTCAAGATAGTCATTCCTACACTTCTCATTTTTGAGTCAAGCTGGAATAAATCTGCGAATTGTTCTTTGTTTGCTTCGCACATAATTGTATTAATAATTCAGTAGTAAGGAAGTGTAGATATTTCTTAGAAATTAACAGTAATTTCAATCTATCTTGTTCAGAACCAATTCAAGATAGTTGTTCCTACACTTCTCATTGAGTTAAGCTGGAAGATATATGCGAATTGGTCTTTGTTCGCTTAATATGCAATTGTGTTAATATTTCAATATTGAAGAAGTGTAGAATATCACTAGTTGTAGTTCTAAATTTAACGAAATTTATCTAAAATAACAGTATTACATGCTTAGCTATATGTATAGAGTGATTAAGTACCTGCGAATAAATTTGAAATTAAATCGAAATGTGAATCTATTTACATTGTTCTGATTTTAACATACCGCTACACTAACATTTCCCATCAAGAACAGCAATTGGTATATAACGGCTTTGTCAAACTACTCCGTTACACACGTGCAGCAAGGCAAGGCATCAGCAATTAAGGAAATTTATATCAGCTTATTATACAAGCATATGGTATAATATTTGTGTCGCTACGCACAAGGTTGAATTCAATCAAGAATTTACGGTAACATCACAGTATTGTGATTCAATCTCAAATCACATTCAGTTCGTTATCATATTCATAGTCACTCAAGGACTATACCTTTTGCGTAAACCATCAATTGAAGATTTCATCCTGGAATCAAAACTTATATACCAATACGAAACATTTTTTAGTGGTTCCATCCAGGAGCTACCAGTTTACGGAACAGTCATAACCTCACATTTGTTGATATTGAGTACCAAATCATTGCTCTTGCACCAATTGTAAAATTTTTGAAGGTCACCCTGTACCTGTTCACAATCGTTAACAGATTTAATCTGAGCGAAAAGCTTAATATCGTCAGCATAAATCAAGACTTTACAGTACCTCACAATAGAGACAATGTCGTCAATAGACAGAATAAACAACAACGGGCCCAAGTGACTTCCTCGTGGTACGCCAGACGAAGTCTTCAATACTCTAGAGATGGAATGGCGGAATAAGATTTGGTATGTTCTGTTATCTAAATAAGACTCCGTCCATTTTAGAAATATTGGGGGAAACCCATATTTTTCCATTTTAAACAGTATCACGGAGTGAGATAACTTGTCGCACGCCTTACTAAAGTCTGTATAAATGCAATCTGTCTGATAGCCTTTTGCAAACCCGCAAATGGTATCCGAGACAAATTCCAACAAATTACTGGTTGTAGACCTGCCCGAAATAAACCCATGCTGGTTTGAAGAGAGCAAATTCTAACAGGAAGATGAAAGTTAAGAGTAAATGATAGATTCGAATAATTTGGGCATGCAAGATAATTTTGCAATAGGTCTAGAGTTAGAAATTTCATTTTTACTACCTTTTTTTGTGGATAGGTATGATAAAGGAGTTTTTCCATAGCTGCGGGAAACAACCACTATCGAGCGATTTTTGGAAAATAATTCTCAGCGGAGCTACCAGGGCGAGGCAGCATGACTTAAAAAAGGCTGGAGGGATCCCATCAGGACCAGTTGTGAAGTCATTTGGAAGCCCATTAATATGATCCAGTATATCCTCTTCTGAAATTGAAGGGATAGTGAATGAAACGTTATGGGAATCATTCATATGACTGAAGTTGCCATTTTGAGGTTGAAAATTTGATGAGGCAAAGGCATTGTCAAAAAATGAAGCAAACATATCGCAAATTTCAGACGAATCATCACTAGCAGAATCCTTGTACGTCGTGGTATTGGGGTAGTTGTCCGTTTTTTTCTTCATATTAATAAACTTAAAAAACATGCGTGGGTCACTAAATAATTTCGTACGCATCCTTTGAACATACTCATCATAAAGTGCAGAAGAAAGTTCTCTGAACTTATTAAAGGATGTGAGGAAGTTGCTGTGACTTATAATGTCCCTGTCCCTCATATAACTTTTCCATAGTTTATTCTTCCTATTTTTAAGACGTTTAAGTTCTTTATTGAACCATGGCGGTGATGTTTTATTCAACCGCTGACGCTCGCGGGGAATACAAGAAGAAAATAAATCGAAAAGAATTATGTAAAACTTAGAAACGTCTTCATCAACACTATTGTAAGACAGAAATGTGTAGAAATCAATAGAGGTAAGTCTACTGGAAAGTTCTGAAAAGTCAGCCTTTCTAAAATTGAAAAAGTATTGAGCTTCGTCACAATATGTGAGGTTTTCGGTTACATAGCAATGTATAATTTGAAGAGGGGGGTGGTATTTGTCAAGAGTAGACATTATAACTGGGCTAGGTTCAACTAATAAGTTACCCGCGTCAGTAGAAAATACCAGGTCTAACTGCCTACCCATGTCATTCTTAACATTACTGATTTGGCTGAGACCAAGAATGAAATAGTGTCAAGGAAAAGTGATTCCCTTGTTGTTAAGTTATTAAGTGGAAGATAGTCATCGTCATCATCATTAAGTACCCATTGTATATTGGGTAGGTTAAAATCACCAATAAGTAGTAATTCGTCAAGAGGTTCCATCTTACCATGGATAAAATTAGATGTTAAAATGAGTAGGTCATAAATATTCTGACCTTTGTCGTCGATGATATTTATGGAGTCTGGAGGAATATAGCAACAAAGTATGTATAAGTCATATTTTAAGAAAGACATCTTAAGAACTATAAGTTCAATGTCGAGAGTGTTGGAGAAACTGGGGAGCTCAACTTGGCTGCAATTTAAGTGGTTTTTACAGGCGAGGAGTACGCCACCGCCACGAGCAGTGCTGGATTACCCATTAGGCCGGACTAGGCCATGGCCTAGGGCCCCCGACGAGCAGGGGCCCCCGAAAATCTGATATGAATTTTTTTTAATACGATTTCCAATTTCAAGAAAAAAAAATTTGTTATTTTTTATTTCCAACCAATTTATTTATCATATTTATATGTATTCTTAAACGCAAAATATTCCAAAATGTTCATTCATTTATTCTTTCGATTGTTATTTCATATGACGATTCGAATTTCAAAGTGTGCGCTAAAAACCCGAAAGAGCGCTTACAAACTCGAGCTTGTTTATATAAACAAAAACGATCCAGTGTTTTCAACGTCACAAAACCATTTCGTGCTGGGTCGTTTTGCAAAACACATTTGGTCGGTTTTCTTGATAAAAAAGAACGTTTTTTCAATTAGTGACAAATTGAGCTGTTGTTTTATGAGAAATTGTGATATTGAGTGTAATACTCATTTTGAAAACTACGTGTTTGTTGAAAAAAGGTAGGTTCTGTTTTATATTTCATCTATACACAATAACATCGTCGATCAAATCTACTTTCCTTGTTTGTTAACCTTTTTAAGAGTAAAATGTTTCATTTTTTGAAACGATTTTGACGAAAACGCAAATTTCATTGTTTCTGAATATAAAATGATTACATTTTCAAACGTTAAAAGGCGTTAAAATTTATTTGACTACATTAACGATGAGGCTCATCATTAAGGTTCTCAAAAGCTCGAACTGTTCAAAAGTTCGGAAAGTGTGAACTGTTCAGAAGTTCGGAAAGCTCGAACAGTTCAAAGTTCGAAATGCTCGAACTGTTCAAAGTATGAAATGCTCGTACTGTTTAAAGTTCGAAATGTTTGAACTGAGAAATCGCAATTTAAATTCAACAATCATCATGTTTATAGATTACATAATGCGAAGATCTTAGCAGAGCGGGGCACAAAAAAGAAAAGTTGCGGAGGAGAAAAAAAAACAAATGGAGGCAACTCTATCAAAAGTACCGAAATTGACGTCATTCTTTCAAAGTTCTACTTCACTTGCTTTGTCATCAGCTAGTGAACAGATCGAATCTAATGAAGAAGTAAGAATCAAATCATAATTAGTTGTTAATAGAAATAAATTATAGCTTTCTTATGAAATATCAATTGCAGTATTTTTCTATTTTTTTAATTCGTACGTAATTTGGAAAACTTTTGAATTTACAATTATCAAATTTGCAGATCCAATCTGAGATAGAGCAAATCGATCATCGCAAGACCTCTGAATCTTTAGATGAAGATGACGGATCAAACACGCAGCCTGATGTTAGTCTGAACGACTGCGAAGAGTTCAGAGCCGCTGATTCGGATACTCTTGAAACTGCAGCGGAGAATGAAAATTGTTCCAGCGATCCAGGCAAGTGGGGTGATTTCACTGTCGATGACGTCAATTATTGGATCAATCGTGGTCCAAGCATGGTGCAAAATCACTCTGGACCGTTTGAGCCGTCTCGTAGGTATTACGATGCAGAATCAAGAGCAATATATTGCTCGAAAAACACGTTTTTAGGAAGAAAGGCAAATCAAGAGCAGTTTCAACGCGAATGGCTAATTTATTCTCCAAGAACTGGTTGCGTCTATTGTTTCGTGTGCTAACTTTTCACTCCCAAAGACAAACAAAACAAACTCACCAGCGATGGATTTAATGATTGGAAAAATGTTTCCCTATTACATCTACACGAGAATGGACCTCTTCACAGAGAATGTATGTTGACTTACATTCAAAGGCGACAGAACTGTGACGATGTTTCCGACAACCTTCAACTTGAGTACCAGAGAGAGAAAAATTATTTGAAAGAGGTACTGAGACGATTGATTGCTGTCATCACAACGTTGGCTGAACGAGGACTACCTTTTCGAGGAACAAACGAGCATTTTGGCGTTCCAAATAATGGAAATTACTTAGGATTACTCGAACTTGTTGCACAATTTGACCCGTTCTTGAAAAGTCACATTGAAAATTTCGCGAACCGCGGCAAGGGGAATACTTCTTATTTATCGAAAACAATTTGTGAGGAGTTGATTAACGTTATGGGAGCAAAAGTTAGATATCGAATTGTACAGGAGATTATAGCCGCGCGATATTTTGGTCTTTCAGTTGATTCAACTCCAGATATCGCTCACGTTGATCAACTCAGTATAGTTGTCCGATATGTTACCAAGAATGGAAAGCCTGTTGAAAGATTTTTGACTTTTTTGAACTTTGATGGTCATAGAGGTGTTGAGATAGCTGAACATGTTTTAGAATTTCTTGCGATTTACGGCTTAGATTTTAAATACTGCAGGGGCCAATCTTATGATAATGCCCCGAACATGTCCGGTATTTACTCAGGTATTCAAGCGATCTTATTGAATCTCAACAAATTCGCGATTTATTTACCGTGCGCAGCGCATTCGCTTAACCTAGTTGGAGAAACCGCTGTGAAGTGCTGCTTGTTCGCCGTGAATTTTTTTTCTATCGTACAATTATTGTACACTTTTTTTTCTAGCTCGACACACCGGTAGCACGTTTTAAAGAAACATATCGAAAACGAAAAGGTGTTGAAATCGTTATCCGAAACTCGTTGGGAAGCTCATGCGAACGCCACTGAGGCTGCTCTCAAATCTTTCAACGAAATCGTAGCAGCATTATATGAAATTGCTGATGATGTGACACAAAAAAGTGACTGTAGACACGAAGCTGAATGTATCGCGGAGAAAATTCAAACCTTCGAATTTGTTTTTATGCTGGTTTTGTGGAGCGATATTTTGAATAATTTCCGGGCAACAAGCAAAGCACTGCAGTCAGAAGAGATGGATCTGGAAACCTGCGCATTGATGTACTCGTCATTAGAAAATTTGTTAGATGGGATGAGAGATAAATTCGAGGTGTTTGAAAACAAAGCCAGATTAATTTTACCTGAGACGGATTATGCAAATGTTGCATCGCGAGTTCGACAAAGAAAGAGACAGCCAAACGATGGCAATGCTCCAGAAGTTGTATTAAATCCGCGACACTATTTTCGTGTCAACGGATTTCGAGTAATTATCGATACGCTCAAGATCGAAATCAACAGACGAAGTCAAGTTTACTTAGAGGTTTCGAAGAGATTTTCATAATCTTGTAGATATCGCGGTTAACGGTATTTGTTCGTTAAGTTCAAGTGATTCTAATATAAGAAATTTTGAATTATAAAATCTAGAGAATTCTGGTGAACCATTAACTAAAACTATGGCTAATACAGATATCAATCTGTTCGACCAACCTAAAAAGAAAGGAGAAATTAGATTAAAAATAAAGTTAAAAAATCTTACCAGCATCTGGGTTTCACAGATGCTTAAGGTCCCACGACGACCTAAAAGTAAACAAAAATGAATTAAAAAATGCTACTCAAACTAAAATAAAGAATTAAACACACAACTAGCTTATATAGTAAATTAAAACATGAACTTCAAAGACAATACGATAAAAATAAATGAATACACAATAAACAATAAATTATGTTTACATAACACCTTACTATGCATGCAAATAACAACAAACAAAAAAACGCAATACACTTTATGCTCAGCCACATAAAGCATACAATTACATAAAGTACTCATGCCAAGGTACATATAAAATCCCTTTTGTAAGAGATTCACGGATACCTAGATGAGCAATTAGCGACAAATTAACTCACCTTGACAGGTATCCGCGGAATTTACAAAGAAGAGATTTTACAAGAAATATTCATACAAATTAAATAAAATCACATACCAACCTGTAGTTTAATGGATAATTCCCTCGCTGAGTAATTATTCACTACACAAAACACACAATTTAAAACAAAATTCAACATTATTTTCACTCGCGCGCGGCTGACATTTCGTATAAAAATAGACAGTCAAACTCCATACTTTCGCGATGTTTGACATATCACCCCGGGGTGAAAAGAGACGTAGAATTTAATGGGCGCGTTCGCGTCGCGATATTTTTCACGAGTTACGGGTAATTCGCGATTTTATGAATTTACCTTTACACCAATGAGTGCGAAAGAGACACAAAGGTGTGAAAGGGACACGAATAAAGATGAACGAAAATGAATTCTGAGAGGAATTTAGTAAATTGAACTAAAAGATGGCGTATCGATAAGTTATGACACAGATTCGGAAAACTTATCATAACTACGTGAAATTAAAACCAATTTCTATGGGAAAGATGTCAAAAAATGCAATTTGTAATTTGGCATCAAATGACTACAATAAATTCACACATTGTAGTCAAATTAAGCTCAAAAATTGTATAATTCATTTTTATGGATATGAAATCGGAACAAAATTTTCTATAAAAAGGGGGTTCATTCTTCATTCTGTCTTCTTATTTTCAAAGTTGTCAAAGTGCGAGCATATGCAATAGCATTCCTCCCACAATTTGCAAATAGTTAAAACATCAAATAGTTCAAATCGTCATTAGGAAAGGGAAATCGAAAGTTCAGCAACAATTAGTAATTTTTTTTCAACAATCGAAGTGTCAAAGTTTATTCAAGGAAAAGCAGCAGCAGCAAGAGTTCAAGTGAATTTATTGGTTAAATTTAATAGTGACAAATTTAAATTAAATTAAAGGTAAATTTGCATATTAGTTATTATTTTCAATTTGAGTTAAAGTTCATTGTGTTTGCATGCCAGGTGTTGGTTATACACACATGTATGAATTTAACAAGAACGATTGAAATTTTTATTCTTCATCTTGTCCTTTCAGCCATTTTAACTAATTCACTCAAAGTAAATCGACATTTCTAACAATTATTTATCGTGTGAAACATATGCCATTTGGTCAGTTTTTGCACAACATAATAATTCAGAAATTGGATCTACCTTGAGTTCTAATAATTATTTCTTTCAGCTAATAGTAAATTAGTTAAGAATCATTAAAGAAAATTTATTTAGATATGCAATTGTGAAGTAGCATAAGTTTTTTTTTGAATTATTATTATTGAAAGGAAAGAGATAGATTCGAGTAAAAAATATAATTTCTTTGTACATTTGAATTTTCGTTAATTACTAAATACATAGAACATACAGTGAATCAGTGAAATTTAAGTGAAGTTTCCAAGCTTGTACGTCTAAGTTGAGGGAAGTAATATGTCATATTGATAGAATCTTGCACGTAATTAATTTTTCATAAACTTAACATTTGTTTTAGTTATTAACATTATTTGTGGCAATAAACAATTAATTGAAGAATAGAGTGACAAATTATCCTTTTTATTTAACCGCTACACTCCACCGGAATATTTTCTTTCAGCATACGTGGATTCTCGTTTACAATTGCAGTTTTCTTTCGAAAGTCAATTATAGGAATTGACAGATTTCATTAAACTGTATTTTGTGAACGCAGTCTATTTGTATTTGTCAATCAGTCGAATTGACATCAGCTGTGGGAAAACAATCAACTTTTCAATAACCTCAGAATTCCAGACGCAGTGAAAGACCTCCCGTCGTTTGATGGAAACCCTAGGGCACCTTACGATTTTATAGAAAATGTTGAAGATATTTTGGGGCTAATGCCATCAATAGATGGTACAAATTACGCTACGTTAATTCTACGAGCAATTAAAAATAAAATAATTGGACAAACGTTATTGAATTGTACACTAATCTTTACTCTGGAACTGGTGTAGAGCATAAGTGCATTGATTAAATGCACACAACATAATATGCAAAGAGAAGCATACTGATCTACACACAAATGCACAACAAATATCCAACGAAAAATATTAAAACAAAAAAAAAATTGCTTTACTACATGAATGGATCATACACATAAACAAATAAACCCATCATGAGTAAATAAGCATTATGCATGTGCAATGAACTTTGTGTAGCGGTATAAAGCTTGCTCTGCATTCTTGTATGCAATCACCGATTTCAGGTGATCAATCGTGCAAATTTAATTTTTACATGCATAATGATGAAGTAAGCGCTTTTGTTAATGTATAAAAGACCTGTAATTTGGTGAATAAAATCAGAGTATTATCAGAACTCTCAAGGTGTATTTACTATTGCGAAACTCCCTTAGCTCCTAATAATGGATACCCTTGTTGTGACTGAGGTACCTATGCCCCGAATCACAACGATAAGGTCAGTGCACCAATATATTGCCCTATGCAATACATTGATGCATTATAAAGTTGAACCTGTAAATTACTTTTAATTTTTTTTAATTCAAAATTTCATTCCATATTTCAAATGCATTTAAAAATGCATTTCAATGCTATAACAAAATGCAATTTAAGCATAAATAGCATTTTGTTATCTAGCATGCATTCCGCTCCCACGATATGTCCTGCATACTTACCTACATGCAGTTTCTTCTTTATATCCATTTTTTTATTGCGCAATATACACTTCACATACGTACAACATTATTCAATTGCTCAAATCTAATTGTATGTACATATACATATACATACGTACATACAATTACCCTCGCCCGCTTAAAAGTAATATTTTAAGACGGGCACACAAGTGCGTATCGGGTTGCAGTTTCTACATGATGCATATGCCTCTCAACATAAATAATTTGCACTTTCCCACGTACGAATTTAAAATCGTCGTGAGAAATTAATAAGAAGAAAAAGCTTTAGGAAAAGTTTTCATGGGTACCTGGAGGAAATTCGCCCAAACCTCGAGGAGTTCGCATTTTACAACCGTCGAGAAAAACACGTATCAGTACTCGGTTCCTCCGAACAGAAAAACACATAATTGTAAATCTATAATAAAGAATCAGCAAAACTAATTTGAAACCTATGTAAAGAAAAGATTATTAAATCACTGAAACCATTTATAAATCGAGAAAAAGAATACGAAAAGTTGTGGATAGATAGTGATTATCGAAATAAATTGTCTCACCGAAACCTATTACAAATTGAGAAATATACGAAAAATTTGTGAATAGTTATTATCTTATAAAAATAGTTATCATCCAAATAAATTATAAACGGAGTGAAGAATAAAATAGTTGTGAAGAAAGGGTGTTATTTCTATCAATTTTATTCTTCCAAATCGGTGACTTCTCTCTCTCTCGGAGCACGGAGAAGTCGGTAGCACAACACCCTTCCAGGTAATTAGAGCTCTCTAGCTCTCATACCTTTGCCATACTATGTATTAGAGCTCTTTAGCTCTAAGTAAATCAAGGCATCCCATGTAGAGCTGTCCTCAGCTCTATTGATTTCTATATCACTTATATTAAGACCACACTTTGAGCTTTACAGCTCTTATACGGTCGAGATACAAGTACCTAGAAGCTCGATATAGCTCTATCGCTTGTATCTCTGTTTTAATAAAAGTTTGTTCTTCTTTTATAAGATGTTCCTCAACCATTGGTAAACCATTGGTAAACGAAAAGAAGACAACTAAAGACCAACAAACTTTACACTGGTCAGGTGGCTTTACTCCTTTCACTCTCGATATGTCCTCTGTATTACGCAGTCTGCGGGCGGTAATCTATTAGGATATAGCACCGTGAGTGAAATGCTTATGCTAGGCCAAAACGGAGATTGAGTCATGACCCAAAAACTAATTAATTGCAACAAAATGCAAGTATGCATTTTTTTATCACATTTTGGAATAAGAACAATTTCTGTTAACGTCTGAGAAAACGTTATAAAATAAATAAGGTAGCAATACCTCAAAAAAACCAACAGTTTTACTTGACGAGTCCAAGCTTGAGTTTCACTATCTACTAACTGTTTAGCTGCGCCCGACGTAACATAAGAGACCTCCTTTTTCTAAAGCTTCCCCTGGAGATCTGCTTTTATAAAGCTTCTCCACTTTCGTTTTTATTATTTTCGTATACCTTACTGTCCTGCCCACAATAAACCGAAAGCGTACGGCCGTCAACTCAGTTCCGTTCCTCTCAGTCGAAGCCATTTGTTTGCGGAGATTACACGTGTGATATTATGGTTTGTTTTTACCTGTTTTTATGCATATATTGTGAGTTTAATTTCTAAGTATCCCCCCTCTTTCGTTATGGAACCTTCAAGTTCGGGTATGTAATATCATTTTAGTTAACATTATTTGCAAAAAAGTGAATGTAGTTTTAAATCATTGCTGCAACATAAAATGACCGTTGATTATTAGTTGTTTTAAATTATTATCAGAAACAAGTAGATTATTTGTTGTGTCCCGCCCCGGATCCGGTTTTGGGTTCTTGTTTTTCTAATGAACATTGATTGTATATTTCATAACCAAATTTCCTGCCTGCCCTTGATTGTCCGTTACCTGGGTATACAAGCTATTTCAAAGTTAGTCAATTTTAATAAAAATCAAATATTCCATTTTTACTTTCAGGGATGAGTCCCAATACTATGTTCATAACGCAAAAAGAGCTTTTTGATGTTATGAGAAACTCAAAGCACAATGAAATTGAGGACCAAATAATGTTTTTGAGCGAAAAGATCAAGACCAGAACAAAATGTCCCGAAGTAAATCTTAAGGATTTGAACAAAACCTTAACAGGCTTCAAATCGGATTTGAAATCTCGCCTAAGACTTAGTATACAGTACCCAGATGTTGATATTGAATAACAAATAATAGCGTATGATATCTACTGGTTGTTATTTGATGAAGAAAAATACGGTTAAAAAAATTGTGATTTTCGAAAGATTCAATTTTTTCTTAAACGAAATTTCGAATTTTAAACATATTCGGGTTTCGAAAATGCACAAGCAAACCAAATTTAATCATGCTACGGCTGAAGGTGTAAAAGTTATGAAGTGAAAACAACAAAAATTGTTTAGATTTTCCCCCTTATTTCCCCTCCAAAACAATTCAAAAATATGTAACACACTTTTGATTATAATCATTTTGTTTACCATTTGAAATCATAAAACTCGAAATTGGATTAAATTTCGATTACCGTATTCGCTTGAACTTTCGAAGTTCATATTTTCGAAAATACTCGAAATTCGAATTCGTATACCACCCTTGAAAAGAAATATTCAACTTTGAAGAGCCTCTTCCCACTGTGCGGCGGTAGTAACACCTGATCCTACAACTAGATCTCTTCTTTAAAACCAAACATTTTAAATTGGCGATGATGTGAATTTGCACATTTAAAAAAAAACCAACAAATTACAAACCAATTGAAAATGCAAGAATACACATTCTGCATTATTGCAATTATCAATTGAGCCGAAATCCATAGCTCAATTAAGCGATCACAATAAATGCGATCGATAACATTATTGCAATTAAGCAAAACATGCGTTAAACCAAATGTATGTCACAACCATAAGAAGTGACTACAATTGTTTACACGCGTTTGTTTACATGTCTTGCAAATAGCGTAATACGGGTCAAGCTAGTTGCGTCACAACTTTCTGCCGAAGTTAAGCACATAAGCACAGGAATTAACTTACTAATGCATTAATACAAAAGGAGTTTGAGCAGAAGAAAGGAGATTTTTCAGCGTTGTCTTCTTGAGAGTTTTATTAGAAACTTTTTGAAAAATCGAAAAGTATTGGTCACATACTTTTGAATACAGACTTTCAGAAATAAAGTCAGAAACCTTTAATATTCAGTAGTAACATTGTGTTTAGAGTATATAGTGAACGCAGAGGCAATGAGTTCACAACTCAATAGATGGCTCTAGATGTACCGAATCGAAGAAATTCTCTGTTGACATTAAATGTGAGAATATAAATTTACTCTTTGGTTGTTCTTCGTGCCGTGCTGCAGTACAGCTAGAATTGCGCATCGCGTCACTGTTTATTGGATATTCTTCTCGTTCGTTGCTCCCTTCCCGTACCATAGGCGCTGTTTCGTGTTTGTGTGGTGGCTTCACCCATCACTTACTTTGCATAGAATAATGGTAATTTCGAATGGAAGATCTAGATTTGCCCTTGCTCCGAAGCGTGCTTTGAACTCTGCTCTAGATATGCTTCGTTTTCTGCTCTCCGATCGGGGAAAATATAAATATGTTCGATTGTGATTGCATGCACTCTTGAAGTCTAGATGTGCCTTTGACAGAAGGGGGTAAGAAGAAGATGATTGTTGGAAAAAAATTTGTAGCAAAAATGGTAATTGAAGATATTGATGGTAAGAAATTAATACACAACTACTTATTTGCAAAACATTGATGGTAATTCTTTCGTAGATTGTTATGAATACTCCTTTCTGGCGGAAAGTCATCCGATAAAAATAAGTAAATTTATAATACGAGCTTTTAGCAATTGTGCATAAAATTTTTAAATATCCTTATTTGTTCGTAGCCTGGAATGATGTGGAAACAAAAGCGCTCCTTGATAAATACTACAACAATATAAGTGAAATTGGACCATTTAAAAGATTTAAAAATAAAAAAGATATGTGGGCAATGATTGCTGAAGACTTGGTAAAGCAATTTGCGTTATATTTTAGTCCAACACAGTGTGAAAGTATAAAACGGTGATGAAAAGAAAAAAAATTGCCATTGACAATAATAGAAAGTCTGGATCTTCTCGAGTAATAGTCCCTTTTGAAGAAGAGTTAACTCTAATTAGCTCCATTGATGATAGCATTGAACCTGAGATACAAAGAGGGATTGGTACTGTCATAAAAAAAGCAGATCAAACTAAAGATGTTTTAAAGGACTCCAAAACTGTGAAAAATGTTATAAGAGATACCTTGGTAGAGCTACATAGCAAAAAGGAAGAAGCAAAAGAGCGTAGACACAGAGAGAAAATGGAACTAATAAGAGAATTATATGGTAAAATGATTTAATAATATTTAGCAGCAGCCTTATTTTTATACTTCTCACGTACAGCGTTTGATAGAATGGATTCTTTTTCGTATAGTAAAGTTGAAAACCTTTATTTTTATATTATTCATATTTTTTTAGTTTATTAAAATGAATTCACATAAAATATGTGGATTTATTTCTATCCTAAGTTTGTGGTCTTTCGCCAAGAATTAAATTTTTTAAGTTGTTTCTTTTTATTTCCCCTTTGTTGCGCAAATGCTGGGTTCCAGAAACTGCTACTGTACTCGATACGTCTTCAACATGTGTGGTTTCAGTTTCCCGTTCAAAATTGTCTTCCCAATCATCATCATTATCTATACACAAATTATGTTGTACGCAGCAGGATAACACAAATTTTGACATACTGTCTACAGTGTGGAAATCAAGACGAATTAGTTGCCTGAATCGTTGCTTTAGTAGTGCAAATGTATTTTCAATTATAACTCTAGTTGCACAGAAACGTTTATTAAATTCTCTATGCGTTTCGTTTAAATTTGGGCTCTCTTTATATGGAGTAATTAGCCATTCCCTTAGGGAATACGCTGAATCTCCTAAAAGGTGATATTTTGTTCCACATATACGTGGTAAACATTTAGAAATAAAGGAAAGATTAAATATTCGCGAATCGTGAATTTTACTTGGAGGTCCACAGAATACATCAAAAACCTTCTTCTAGAGTCACAAATTCCTTTAAGTGTAATGGAAACCATATCATGCCTGTTGATATACGTACTCCGGATTTTATGGACTGGCGTTTTACAGGGTATATATGAACCATCTATACATCCGATCACATCAGGTATTCCAGATATCTGAAAATATCGCAACGATAGAAATAGGATCAAGTTAAAATAACTAATTACCTACTTTACCCTTTCGAATTCACGACTAACTAATGCCTTTTCTTCAGTACTTCGTGGAAATATTATAACACTGAAAGAACGTGTACCAGGACACTCATTTAATGACATCTGTGATGTAAAAGGATCATTTAAGGAGATCCAACTATAAATCAAATTGGCATTAGAGGAAATGGTTGTTATTTGTAATGCGAATCTGCACAAATTGAAGATAGGTTATGGGATATACCTTGCCTACGAACGTTGTATATAACGCTGAAATTTTGATTGTTCGGTATCATTGTATTTCTTTATTTTTGGCCACATTACGGAAGACAGTGTAACGTCGTGGTGTGCTGAACTATCAGTGGAAAATATGCTAGTCTTCTTAGAAGACGCACTTAGGATTAAGCGATAAATTGGGAAGAGGACATTTTTTTCTATCCGCTCATATTTAAAGGTAATTTGTGACTTCCGATAGTTATATTCAGAAGTTTTTTTTTTTATCAAGCACTACTTTGAACTTTCTTTGATGTAAAAGTTTTTGATCTCGTTCGAGCATAGTTGCAATTGCCGTCGGGCAATTTTTGTTCAACTCAGCTAGATGCATTGTCGTCATAAGACCTACTGAAGCGGGCCGAAGATAATTACTAATTTGATTTTTTAACCAGGTGGCGGATAATGAGGCCTCATCCTGCCGTGGAATTTACACCGTGAGTATTATTAAAATATTATGTTTTCTTTTGACATAAGCATGCTTCGGCTTCGTTAAACCTTGCTGGACATTTGACATTTTTTCTTAGTAACTATATATATATATATATATCTTTTTCAATAATAATATTTACATCACTACACAATTAATGTTACACAAAATTATATTATCATTATACGCGTTTCGCTAAGCTACCATCATCAGTAATCTTTACAACTTATGAACTTTCCCAATCAATGAAAGCGATTTTCACTGGAGTGCCGTAATAAATAAGTCTTGTATAATATTAAACTCGTTATTATCGTGAAATTAGAGAAAAAAAAGGGAAAAGAGAACTAATTTGAAATTGTCTTTAGTTAAGTATTAGATAGAAAGATAAAAGTATTTGGTTGCCGAAATATTCTCCATTCCTTCAATTAACTTTAGAACGAATTTAAAGGTTATTCAAGGACATCCGTTTTAGGTATATGAATTTCATTAAGAATGAGTAAGAAAAAAACAATAGCCTAGTGTAACTATATACATAATGAATTTTTCCAATAATACTATTTACATAACTACACAATTAGCCTAGTAGAATCTTTGTCCAGGTATAATTCTGAAAAAGATTCTTTTAGCCGACTCTATGTATCTATACCTAATGCTATACGTTGAGGTAGTTTTCGAATTCAATGATATACTTACGTATATACCCTGTCGGTACTTACTTAATGCTATACGATTATTCCTATTAATGGTATACTTACCCAAAGATCTATGTATGCACGTACTTTGACTTGAGGATAGTTCTCATCGACAATTATAACGTAGAAATGAACTCTTAAAGGTTTTATTTTCTCCTTCTTCTTCCTGGAGCCCTCTAGCATGAAGGTTGTATAGCTCCGCTATAACCTCAACAAAGGGACTTTGGACAATTGTGCCACCCAAAGTCAATGGGAGGATGGGGCTTGGCAAAGAAGGCAGACCATCTGCGCCTTCATTGGAATGTAGGTAAGTGACGTAAGGGCCCCTTCAGGACCGAGTGTGTACTGGCTTGTTGGTTGTAGGCATGAGGAATTTTTTTTGTATCATGGTTGATGACAGCGGCAGGTATTTCTGTCAGCTCATGCTGGCAGTCTGGACTTAACGTCCGATGACCAATCACTCAACATACATCCATAACAACTCGAAAATGTTTTCGGAACTAAAAGAATGCAGAAACATTAAGATAAATAATAATTTAAAAAACCGTGTACAAAACTGTACCTCTTCATTGGTGTACGAAGAAATTGTCGCCCCAAAATTACACACTTTTATTCTTTTGGTGGAGCTATTGTAATCCAAAGCTATCACGGAAAATACTTCTTCATCATCACTTGATGAAGATGAGCTTAATAGCTCGGCCAACCTTAAAGCATCCATAGCTACAGAACCAGAAATAGAAATAGTATTTCACAAGCAATTTTAAACATTCGATTTAATAACAAGGAATATGTACGTTTTACTTGTCAAAGTTTTTATAACCTAATAGAGCAACCTCAAATCTCACTTCACTTTACATAGTTGAAAAAGTGCTCTTTTCGCTCTCTCTGCGAGCAATTTTTTTTCATTCGAACACGAAATCTGACAGAGAGCAAAAGTTCTAAGGTCGAGCAATTCTAGAGCAAATAGAGCAGCCCATTCGAATTCGCTATAAGATTGGTGGGCGAAACGGGCAGGCTGCAATGATTAATTTAGCTATGCATTGATGTGGCGGATTTTTGGGATCACTGACTTTTTCATAATTATGTACATACTAAGAAAAACAGAAGAGTAAATGTACATATGTTTTCTTAGAAGGGAATATTAAACATCCTTTTGCATGCCGTTTGTTTTTGTGGATTTTAATTTCCAAGTGTTATTTGAGACCAGATAAAATTTTTGAGGCTGCATATGAATGAAGACCAAATTAATGGTTTCTTTTCTATTGAAGGAAGCTTGATAAGAAAATTTACAGCTTGTATGCAAGCCTCCCTTCCATCGCGTTTTTAAAATTGACAGAAGAAGGCAGTTCGATTGATATTTTAACAGCTTATATGGATAATCATTTAGAAAAATGGCATTGAGACAAAGTTTTATGTATGTCGGCGGAAGTCGCTTTTGCAAACTTTGATATTAGAAAAATTTCTGGAATTTAAGAAAATAATTTTTGTGTATAAAATTTTCATGAGTTACTTGAATTTCTTGTGTCAGAACAGTGTTCAATAAATTATCTATATCTATGATGCAACTACTTATACTATCAACTACACCAGCCTACCTATATGCTCGGCTCAGTTTTCAATTCCACGAAATATTTCTAGTTTACCTACATATATTTTACCAAAAAGAATATCTAAGCATGTACGTACATATATTAACAAAAAACAATAAAAATTGGAAAGCAGAATGTGAGTACGAGCAAGAACAGAGGAAAAAATTGGTATATTCATACATATATATAAATTATTCCAAGAAGGAAGTCATGGATTCTCTTCTAACGAATCAGCGTTGCAAACAAAATTAGAGCAATTCAACGGCCGACAAAATTCATCACATAATCTGACATATTATTGTTTGCCCGTCTCGTCACTATTCCATGCAAAGTAGAAAACGAAGCCACGCAAACACCGCTGACAAACGACGGTACGAGCGGAGCATGCCAGCCAGCTGGTTAGGGGACATTACAGTGAATAGGCTTGAGTCTCGGATAGTACAGCGACGTGGCGCCTCTAGCGAGCAATGTACGCAACAGCCGATTTCCATTCTTGCGTTCACTATATACTCTAAACACAATGGTAGTATATAAAACAGTATCGCATATTAAAAGGACCACAAGGACATGCACTTTTAGCAATGGACTTTGATCATTTATTTCCATCCATTTTGAATAAACTGTTTGTAAACTCGCCAACTGTTGCAGCGTTCACCTGCACACAAAACGTACAACCAAAAAGAAACAAACTGAAATTTTGGAAACAACCTAATTAAGCGAATGCTCAACAGCATTAATAAAAAGATAGTGTGCGACTTAACTAATTACGAACGTAATATATGACTCAGAGATGGCGTGAGTATTATAAATTCGATAATGTCGCTAACGCCCGCAAGTTTCAGTTTGGCGCAAGAGCACTGAGCTTAATGTCGAATTGGTTTTGTGTGGTGGGGGAATCATTATAAAACTAGCATCATGAGCATGCTTTTTTCAGATTGGTTCAAGCCGGTCTACGTGGAGTTTGCCATATTGGAATTTGCCAAAGTAGTTAAAATAGTGGAATTTGCCACAATTGACACCAGAGTGGAACTAGCCACAATATTTAATTGGTATGTACATATATTAATAAATAATTTTTCTCTTTCTCTCGCATAGATTTCTACTGAGATTTGGACTTGGGATTTCTTGGACCTTTTTGGAGTAGTGTATGAATTTAGAGATTGGGATTTACCATTCTCTCACAGGGTTAGCTTGACCGATGGGATTTACCAGAGGTCTTTAGTTTAGATATTGTTTTTTTTTTAGTGAAGTGCAACAAATTTGGATTGAATTCTGGACAAACAGCTGCACTGGACAAGAGTATTGTGTTTGACGACGACCACGGATTTGAAGTCACCACGAAATGTATTGCAATAAAGTGATTTTTATGATAAATTGAGAAATTTTTAAATTTATAAAGTGTTCGAGCCGTGACTGTTTAACGTTAGAAATTATTACATTTGTTTGTTTTTAGATTAAAGATTAAAGTATTTAATATTTTGTTTACTGTAAACTGTACTGAAAAACTGGATATATTTAATAAATCGAATTGAACTTGAAAGGATCGGCATTTGTTAATTTGTATTTACTGAATCAGTCCTATCTCTGATTCGGAAAGTTAGTGACGACTTAGCGTTGACACAGCAGCTAACTTTCTGAGCAAGTGTTTCGTATACCTGCCGAAACATTTAATGGTCCTTCGAGCCGGATTTGTATCCTTTCAGGTTCAAGCGATAATTATTCAGTTTTTATTCTAAAGTAGTCATATTTCGATCAAATTTGAACACGTTAAACAGTCAACTTTCGATTTGAGAGGTGATAGAACATTCTGCTTTCAAAATGAGCAAAAACGTGTCTGCCAAAACACAAGCTCGGCTGTTTCAGAGGCTAGAGAAAGCCATAGCAAATCATCGCAAAATCCAGAGCAGTGACAGTACCATAGCCTGCACGAAAGGTAGAGTTAAGTACATTCAACAGCTGTGGAAACAGTTTCAGGATCATGACCTGAAGCTATCTGGTATTGATGAAGAGACGGCAGACGTTTCGATTACTGAATACGTGAACAGCGATTTGTATGAAACATTTGAAGCCAAATACTTTGCCTTTCTTGGAGAATTACAACAAACGCTAGAAACTCCTACAGTAACTACTCCAGACAACGAAAGAAAGGTGCCAGTGAATTTGCCTACCATCGATATACCAAGGTTCGATGGGGAATACACATCATGGAGATCGTTTCAGGACATGTTTGTGTCACTAGTTCACAGTAACAATAAAATCGTCGAGGTACAAAAACTACATTATCTGAAGGCAAGTTTATCTGGAGAAGCAGAAAGGATGCTGAGACAATTCGACATCACTAGCTCCAATTATTCAAAGGCATGGGATACTTTAACAAAAAGGTATCAAAACCAACGAGTCCTAGTCTTCACCCAACTCAAAATGTTATTTAACCAAACGCAGGTAAAACAAGAGTCAGACAAGACTATAAGAAATTTGCTAGATAAAACTCAAGAGTGTTTACAGGAGCTAAACGCATTAGGAGTTCCAACAGATAATTGGGACCTTGTTATCTTATACATAATAACACAAAGATTACCAGATGAATCCCGAAGTTTGTGGGAACAAGAAGTGTCTAAGTCCACTACATTACCAACTACTCAACAATTATTTGAATTCTTAGAGTCTAGATACAGGACTTTAGAAGCTTTGGCGGGAACTGCGATCAATAGAATTCCTAAAACAATCAACAAAACCACTAATTATCACGTCAAGGATCAACAAGGTTGCTTGATGTGTAGAGGGAACCATACATTGCAACAATGCAAAGGGTTCCAGCGTTTAACCACTCAAGCTAAACGTACTTTCTTATCAGAACACAAAATTTGTTTCAAATGCTTGAAACAACATTTGTATGGCAAATGTCCACACACGAATTGCAATATGTGCAAGGATGGTCACTTTCTCTATAAGTGCAAACAATTTCAAAACCTCGCGATCAAAGCGAGGGGGAAATACGTGGCTAACCAGAAACTATGTTTCAACTGTTTAAGCCCTCACGACAGGGATGCATGTCCTAGCGAAAGAACTTGCTTTAAATGTGGGAAAGGACACAACACACATTTACACGAAGACACACCAGTGTCAGAAAACACTAGCAAAGGTGCGAATCATGCAATGAGTTCTACGACCAATTGTCACTATAATAGACAATCACCACAAGGATTGCTAGCAACAGCAATGGTGGTTGTAGAAGTTGATAATGGTGTATCGCTGACCCTACGAGCATTAATTGACTTAGGGTCGCAAAGTTCATTCATCACAGAAGCAGTCTAGCAGTTGCTACACAGGAGAGCCTTACCAACATCCTTACAAATTACTGGTCTAGGCTCATCTAAAGTGGCAAGATCATCAAAGGAAATTGAATTTACGCTTAAATCGCAACACGATCAAAGCTTCAATTTGCTAATGCATATGTAATAAAACGCATAACGAACATTTCGGCTCCAGAGAGATGTAAGGATATCAGGCTAGATGGTTTAGAGGGCCTGCAGCTAGCAGATCATAATTTCTTACAATCTAGTAAGATCGATCTCCTGATAGGCGTGAACGCTTATGCAAGGATTATAAAGGAAGGAATTCGTCACATATCTAACACAGGACTTGTTGCACAACAGACAAGGTTAGGATGGATTCTTTTCGGTGAAACGCCTTCAACTTACACAACACGGAAACAAGAAGTCTCATCAATGTTTTCTACCTTCACAACCAATGAAGCGTTGGACGCTGGGTTGGACACAGAGGTATGTAAATTTTGGGAAGATGAGGAGTTATTGCCGAAGCGCATCTTAACTCAAGAGGAGACTGAGTGTGAATTATTTTACTCGAGAACACATACACGCTTAGAAGACGGTAGATATCAAGTTAGACTACCATTTAAGCATGAAAGCAGTCCCCAACTAGGGGAATCCAGAAACATGGCTGTACATAGATTCTTTCAAATCGAAAAAAGGTGTGAAAGAGATCCAAACTTCAAAACACTTTATACCCAATGTATGAAAGAATACACCGAGTTAGGTCATATGGTACCAGTTAAAACGACCGATGAACGGAATGCCGTCCAGGGTATTCACCTGCGGTATTACCTTCCTCATCATGCCGTGATGAAAGAAAGCTCCACTACCAAACTGAGGGTAGTATTTGACGCATCAGCAAAGACGTCTAATGAAAGGAGCTTAAACGAGCAAATGATGACAGGTCCAGCACTTCAACCGAAACTATTTTCTACATTGATGAAGTGGCGAAAGTATAAATACGTTTTAAACGCCGATATCGAGAAAATGTATCGCATGATACGGATACATCCAGATGATCAACGATATCAAACGATTGTCTGGAGAGATACAACGTCTGCACCACGCAAAGAATACGAGATGGTGACAGTCACCTTTGGTACCACAGCAGCCCCTTATTTGGCCATAAAAACCATACAACAGCTAGCAATCAACAGTAACAAATTTCCAGTAGCATCAAAAACAGTCCTGGAAGACTTATATGTTGATGATGTCCTAACAGGAGCAGACACAATTACCGATGCCCTAAATCTACAACAGGAACTTATCGCATTGTTTAAAGGGGGTGGTTTTAATCTGCGAAAATGGGCCGCAAATCACACAAGTCTGTTGGAAAATACACCACCAGATGAAAGAGAAATCGACCTACCTGACATTTGAGGAAGGAAACGAAATTAAAGCATTAGGTATACAATGGCATCCAGCAGCAGATAAATTTTCCTTTGCATTCAAGGACCACAATGTCCAAAATATTACCAGTACGAAACGTAAAATTCTATCAGAAGTGGCTAAGCTGTTCGATTCACTCGGATGGATAGCTCCGTGCATAATTATTGCGAAAATTTTAATCCAAAAATTATGGATAACTGGATGCTCTTGGGATGAGAATGTTTCTATAAATCTTTCAAATGAATGGACTAAGTTCAAGGACGAAATGCATCACTTTGATGAGATCAAAATTCCACGATGGGTCAACCTACACCCAGGAATAACAAGTTGTCAGATACATGGTTTTTGTGATGCTTCCACTCAAGCATTTGCTGCTAGCGTATATCTGCGGACAGTAGATGCTGACGGTCAATTATACACAAATCTGGTGTTATCTAAAACACGCGTCGCTCCAATCAAACCTACTTCAATACCGAGATAGGAGTTGTGTGGAGCAGTCCTCTAAGTAGACTAGTCATGCAAGTCAAATCAGACATGCAACTATGTGACATCGAAACGGTCTCCTGGTCTGATTCCAAAATCGTACTCGCTTGGATCAAAGGCCACCCAGACAAATGGCGAACGTACGTTGCGAAAAGAATGGTGGAAATCCAAGAAAATTCAAAAAACAATGTCTGGAGGTACATACCAACAAAGGATAATCCAGCAGACATGGCTTCTCGTGGTATTATGCCATCGTTATTAGTTAACAACAAGAGTTGGTGGAATGGCCCATCTTGGTTATCACAATGTGACGAGTTCTGGCCTACGCACAATGACGTTTGTGCAACAGATTTGGAAATTAAATCATCCCAAGTATTGCTCACCACGCAGCAAGAAGATGAATTTATATTACTGAGAAAATACTCATCCTTCGACAAATTATTACGCATTACTGCGTATTGTCGCCGATTTCTCAATAACAGAGATTCCGAGCAACGAAGTTCAATGACGTATCCAAAGGTCAGAGAATTAAAGGAGGCCACAACAACAATCATTCGCTGTCTACAAAAACAAATTTTTCAAACAGAATACTGCCTGCTACAAGCCGGGAAACCAATAACGAAAAGAAGCATATCTTAAGGCTTAATCCGTTCATAGATAAAGAAGTAGTAATCCGAGTAGGTGGAAGGTTAGAGCATTCAAACCTGCCATATGATATGAAACATCCTATGATTTTGCCTAGTAAGCATCACATAACAGACATAATAATTTATAAATATCATATGACAACGTTGCATGGCGGTGCACAACTGGTTTTAAATACACTACGTATGAAGTATTGGATTATAAATGGTGCGTCCACAGTTAAAACAAAAATATCAATGTGTTACTTGCGCAAGATATCGAACCCATAGTCAAACACAGATCATGGGAAACTTGCCTACCGAGCGAGTAAATCAAGCTCGACCATTTGAAAGCACGGGACTTGACTACGCAGGTCCAATAGACTTAAAAATGTCAAAATATAGAGGAGCAAAATTATACAAAGGCTATATTTGTATTTTTGTCTGCATGGCAACTAAGGCGATTCACCTCGAAGCTGTTTCAGATTTGACATCTGAAGGCTTCCTAGCCGCCTTTAGAAGATTCACAAGTCGACGAGGTCTATGTGCAAACTTGTATTCCGACAATGGTACAACATTCATAGGAGCAGATAGGATTTTGAAAAAAAACTTAATTCAGGCTATCAGAGAGGCAACGGAACATACTGCATGCATAATGGCCACCGAAGGGGTGAATTGGCACTTCAACCCACCATTGGCTCCACACTTTGGTGGCCTTTGGGAAGCCGGAGTAAAAAGCGTTAAACACCATTTGAAAAGAACGATAGGCCTGACAGTCCTAACCTTTGAAGAACTCAGCACTTTATTGACACAGATCGAAGCAGTGTTGAATTCGCGACCATTGTGCAGTATATCAAATGACCCAACCAATATCGATGTCCTCACGCCAGGACACTTTTTAATCGGCAAGGCAATCACAACACCTGGAGAAGCTAATCTTCTTGGCGAAAATGTACATGCATTAAGAAGATGGCACGCGGTTCAACGGATTAAACAAGCGTTTTGGAAAAGATGGTCTTCTGAATACTTAAGCCAATTACAGCAACGAAAAAAGTGGAATACGCCTGAAGAAAACATAAAATAGGGTCAGGTAGTCTTGCTGAAAGAAGAAAGGCTTCCACCGGGTAAATGGGCTTTAGGTGTTGTTGAAGAAACCTATCCAGGAGACGATGGAAGAATACGAGTCGTCACAATCAGAACCCAATCTTCAACGTTCAAAAGACCCATAAACAAAGTTGCTCCTTTACCCGTTTAACTATCCTATAATCCCATAATGTCCAATGGATGGCGCATCGTCGTAGTACTTAGGGAAGTCATCCGTTCAATATTCTATTACATTTCTTAAGTTGTTATTAAATTACTAATGAACTTTCATTCTTCAGGACAGTTGAAGAACGAACAAAGATGGAAGACGTCCTGGAGATCACCACCAGTGAAGCTGATCTGGTGACCCAGCCTAATTCTTCTAAGGCTCCCCATTCTTTATCAACGCCACGTTTTTTTTTGGCGTACCTACTAAATGACATACAAGAGATTTCGCCAATAATCACGCCAGATAGAGACTTGTTTACTGCCCCTAAGAAAGCCGAGTCTGCAGACGCTAAAGCCAGGGAACATTATTCGGTACAGTGTTCACCGATAACACCAGTGCCGGCAACCGATTTGAAGACGCCATTAATTACAACTGGACTGAGCTCATCAGCTGAAGTAGAACCGCTGGCGTCCACATCAGAGTTCATTATGGAGGAATTACAGGCGTTACCTCCGAAGCGACTGGACGAAAAACGGTATGAATTGACCACTGCAGAAGGCCATCATTTCCAAATAACTTACGGACAAATGCAAACCATTCCCTGGGATGTCATTAGAAGTGGAAGACGAAAAAGATACACGGTGATTTTAGGACCAAACAGTAAGGTCCACCTGCGAATCAGGAAAAATAAAATCATTTGGTATAGCTACCATAACAAATAATCATCTATTTACATGATATATAAAAAATAAAAAAAAAGATATAAAAATGTACACGCTCATTTTATCTTGATGTCAATACATCAACGGGGTCGGAGTATGTTGCAGCGTTCACCTGCACACGAAACGTACAACCAAAAAGAAACAAACTGAAAATTTGGAAACAACCTAATTAAGCGAATGCTCAACAGCATTAATAAAAGGATAGTGTGCGACTTAACTAATTACGAACGTAATATATGACTCAGAGATGGCGTGAGTATTATAAATTCGATAATGTCGCTAACGCCCGCAAGTTTCAGTTTGGCGCAAGAGCACTGAGCTTAATGTCGAATTGGTTTTGTGTGGTGGGGGAATCATTATAAAACTAGCATCATGAGCATGCTTTTTTCAGTCATTCATTCATTCATTCTCGAGTGATTCATTGAGCATTCATCATTCAGCATTCATTGAGCATTGATTCCTATTGACGACAGTGGTAGAATTTTACTCAGGTAAAATTGCCGACGGCAATTGATAATTCTGAACGTGGTCGTGTTATTTTCCTAGTAATTGCCGACGGCTAATTCACGTACGTGTTGGAAAGAAATGTGTAGTGAGATAGGACTCATAATAATTGCATCATAAATAAGTACATACACAATAAAAATTATGAGAAAGGACTCAAGTAAAGAAAAACAATCAGTGATAGTGCGCTTAAATAAGAAATTAAAAGATAAAAAAGACAAAGAGAAAAGAAGAGTGTTGGTAAAAAAACATCGAAAACTTGGTAAGGACAAAGAAGTGAATCGTGAAAATTGGCAAAAAATGTCAGTAATTAATGAACATTTAAGCCTAGATGATAAGATTAGTTTCGACATGGAACTAAAAATTTTGTCAAGGGCCTTCGTCCGTCGTCTTAAACAGACGTGTAATGCGAAGGAGCTTTCAGAAGACGAGCTTACGAGGACAATTGAGAAAACAATTCTCAGCGAATTAAAGGTATTCAGGGACCCGGTACAGACCCAATTATTAAATGGACAACCAATCAAGGGATTTGATCCTGAAAGCCAGCAGGAAGAACCTATGAATACTGATGAGTACGTAATGGACGAGGATAAAGTTCGGGACAATGGGGATAATGATGTGGATGATGACAATGACGACCCTGGTAGTGACGAAAGCTACAAAATTGTGCTGAACAAAAGAAGACCAAAAAACCAGCTGAACTATAACGCAGAGAAAAAGGGCAAGCAGCCACAACAAGGCCGCAAAGAGGATCAAGAGGCATCTGGGAATTATTACAGACTGATCCAGCCAGCGGAGAAACCGAAGACCAGGGCAGCCAGCAGTAAGGCAGATGCAGCACCAACGGAGAAAAAGGCCACAAAGCCACCACCAATCATCTGCTACAATTTAAACGTAGCAAAATTTTTCGAAAAACTTGAGAAGCTGGAGAAGCGCCCCAAGTTCTTTTTGAAAAATAATAACAGGATGAAGTCTACATTGAAACCAGCCACTGAAGAGGACCATAAAATCATTTTTGATTTAGTGAAGGAAATCAAGGTTGATTGCTTCACCTTCACGCCCAAGGACAACAGGAAGCCAACCTTAGTGCTTAAGGGGATCCAGTGTAGCTTCGACCCAAAAGAAGTAGCAGCAGCCTTGGAGAAGGAGTTGCCAGGAATAAAGGTGGCTAAGGCGTCGCACTTGGTGACTCCCGCTATAAGGAAAAGCGGACGCCTAGTGGACTCCTTTGTGATAAGCTTCGAGGCTGA
Organism: Dioctria linearis; assembly: GCA_963930735.1. NCBI lineage: Eukaryota > Metazoa > Arthropoda > Insecta > Diptera > Asilidae > Dioctria > Dioctria linearis. The sequence goes on along the minus strand of OZ005740.1, from coordinate 272,082,266 downwards.
AACTGATGTCAACCGGGTTATCAAGGTTGACAGAATTCTGCATCAGGCCGTCCACTGGGAACGATTTCAGAGCAGTGGAATTTCGCAGTGCAAGAACTGTCAGAAATACGGCCATGTAGCCAGTAATTGCGGAACTGCGTATAGATGTGTAAAGTGCAATGTCAGTCATGGACCTGGAGCCTGCACCAGAGACACAACGATAGGTAAACCCTATTGCACTAACTGCAAGCAGGAGGGACACCCGGCAAACTTCAGAGGCTGCTCAAAGTATAAGGAGATAATTGAGAGGAAGAAAGCTGCTGTCCAGTCAAAGAAGCTGAGGGAGGAATTTGTCAGGGAATCTGCACGGAACTATGTGAAGCCCGGTAAGTCTTTTGCACAAATCCTTTCTTCTAATATTTCAGGTACGCACGTTGGAAAGAAGACCCAGGAAGCAGTCCCCAAGCCCCAGACTGCAAGCAAGCCAAAACCCTCTTCATCCATTGCCTTGGGAGCAGACACGTTCTGTAATCAGGAGGCAAAATCACTCTTTGGTTGTGATTTATTCGGTCTTATGGCCAAAATCAACGCTTTCCTTCCTAGCTATAGGAAGCTGACTTCCATTCCGGAAAGACAAAGTGCTTATCTGCAATTCGCGTTTTCGCTATGCGGAAGCAGAAATTAAGCGAACTGAAGGCGATTGCCCTCAATGTCAACTCCCTCGTGTCTCACGGGAAACGAGTCTCCCTAAACCTTTTCCTGGAGGAACACCGTCCCCATTTCATGTTTCTTTCTGAGACAAATCTAAAAGCAAGACACAGAGTGTCTTTGGAAAAATATTCTCTGCTCAGAAATGACGCAGGTGAGGGAAAGCGGGGCACCGCTATTCTCATTAAGAAAAATCTCCACTTCGAACCCACCCAGATTAACCTCTCCAACTTCGAGAGTACGTCTCTAAAGATAATCCTAGATTCTGGTGAAACTCTTCTTCTTGTTTCACTCTACATACCGTGCAAGACTCCAGCCTCCCGAGTACGTAGTGATCTGATCGCGCTGAACGCCTTTTCCCAACAATTCACATATACGATTGTTGGAGGCGATTTCAATGCTAAGCACAGCTTATGGAACGATCCCTCGACCAACTTAGCAGGAACTACCATAGCTAAATGGTTGGAAGATAATCTCCACAACCACAATTTTATTACTGTCTCCCAGGACACACCAACCTTCCCCAGAAGCGGCTCTTTTCTAGACTTTTTCCTAGTTTCGGACAGTCTCATAGACATTCTCCCCCAAATTAGAAATTTTACCTGCCAGGCCCATATTTCTGATTCTGATCATTTGGCAGTAGAATTAAAAATAGCTCTACAGAGAGAATTCTCTGCGAGCACACTAATTGCTCCAGCAATTTCGTCCCTGACCAATGTCGACTGGCCGCAGTTTCAGAATAGACTGAATAGCCTGCTCCCCAATTTCTTGCCAGATCAGCATAGAAATCTGTGTAATACAGAAATAGACTTCTATGTTGAATTGCTGACAACTGCTCTTCAGGACAATATAGCGTTTTTCTCTACTACGCACCAACCTAATAACTACAGGTACAAAAACCTTCCGCCCAGAATTCAAGAGCTGTACAAATACAGGCAAAAGCTGAAGAAAATTCTGAACAGAATTTACCGGCGAAATCTCAATTCACAGAACCCGGAATATTCATCCGTTCTTTCTCAAATTAGGTGTCTGTCGACAATCATTGACGAGCAAACTCGTAACTTCGTCAATGATCAATTTCGCGAGAGGTTGAAAGCTATTAAGCCGGGTCCGCGAGCTTTTAGCGAAATTAACAAAGTTTGTAGTAGGAAAGCCCGAGTCCCTGAAAAACTACTCGATGGCAACAACTGTTTAAATTCTCCGGAAGAGAAAAGCAGTGCCTTCGCCAACTACTTTGAGTCAACCTTCAAAAGCTCGCCTCCAACTCATCTCCCAAACTTTCATAGGCAAGTCCTAAGTGAAGTGGAAAATTTTGAGTCACAAAATACCTCACCAATGTCAGAATTCAGCCTTGAAAATCCAGCCGGAAATCCAAATGACCGGCAAATATTCACTAGCCCGCTGCATCTAGCTGCCCTTATTCGGTCACTCAACAATAAAAAGTCGAGTGGCCCAGATGGTATCCCGAACTTCATAATCCGAAAGTTACCAACGTTGGCAATCGAAATGCTAACAATAATCTTCAACAATTGTATAAACAATTGTTACTTCCCCAAAAGCTGGAAAGTGTCAAAAATAATGCCAATTCCGAAGAAGGCATCTTCTAAAAGCATCTCGGAATTCAGACCGATTTCACTAATCTCCAATTTGGGAAAGCTTCTGGAGAGATTAGTGAAGCAGCACATTGAAGACACTTGCGTGGAGAAGGAGATGGAGCAGCATCAGCAATTTGGATTCAAGGCTATGCACTCCACTCTGCATCCACTATTAAAATTTCACACTGATGTGACAAAAGCTCTTAATAAAAAGACGCATACTGTGGCCTGTTTTCTTGATGTTGAGAAGGCCTTCGACTCCATCTGGAGAGAAGGACTTATCTCCAAACTGATTGGATTTCAGTTCCCACCCTACCTCATTCAGATGATTAATAGCTTCATTTCTCAGAGACAATTCTTTGTGGAAATAAAGAATTCCATATCTGCGCATAAGGACATAAAAGCGGGTGTCCCGCAAGGCTCAGTACTAGGGCCATTCCTCTTCAATCTATTCACGTTTGACCAACCGCAGAATAATGGAGGAGTCACGACCCTTCTCTACGCGGAAGACTCATTAACGTATGCGCACTCCAAATCCCCAAAATTGGCGACAAGGAAAGTGGGTGATCATATTGCCAAGCTTTACGAGTACTATCGTAAATGGGGCATAAAGATCAACGTCCCTAAATCGAGTTTACTCTGCATCAGAACTGCACGTTCACGCAGAGGCGTATGTCAAAACGCAAGAAACATTGAAATCACTATCAATAATGAAGTGATAAAACCCACTAAGAGCGCCATATATCTAGGCATTAATTTCAATGAACGTTTTAAGTTCAACCCTCACGCAAAAGCAGTTGCTAGGAAAGCAAACTTTGCGCTCAGCATGATCAGTCCTATAATGAGATATAGGAACGGACTCATTCTGAGCACGAAACTGCTGATGTACAAGCAGCTCATTAGGCCCATCTAAACGTACTCGTTTCCCATATGGCACACCATTTCACCAACTTATATGGAAAACCTTGCGAAATTCGAGAGGAAAACGCTCCGAATCTGCACTGGACTCTACCGAAGGCCCTGTGGAAAGCATTATCGCAATCAGGTCCTGTATGAGAAAGCTGGTATTTCTCCAATACAGGACTATTTGGTTGAGATAATGAAGAAGCAGGTAGCCAAAATCCCCAATCACCCGAATCCAATTGTCCATGAACTAACCAACTTCCCCCACTTACCCACTAACAAATATTTATCGCCTTTTTGCATTTCGACTTGTATTGAAAAATATTACTGCGAAGAAATTTTTACCTTTTTCAGGGAGAAAGGAGATAGTCACCGTGGCTAGTAGAGGAAGTCAGGAGGAGGATTGCAGCCTGCAGGACGGGACTTATGCAACCTTCCACGGACAATACCCGCAACAGGGAGCTATCAAACACCACCAGGATGGGAAGGCAGATCCAACCTGAAGATTTTTATATTTTTATATTGGTTATGTAGCTAGTACTTAAGTTAGCTAAGTATTAGATTTTCGGATTACATTTAATTAATTATAACTAGGTAGCGCTAGCCGTAGTTTAGAAGTAAGTCATATGTTAGTTAGTAATTCAAGTATTTAGAAAATAAGAAAATTTAGCTAGATTAATTGAACTCAGGGCCAAAGAAAAGCCCGTAGGAATTATAATCAGGGATTAGTTTAGATAAGAAAAATATTGTTAGGTTAAGTGTACAAATTTTTAGCGTAAATAAAAAACTTGAACTTGAACTTGCTTTTTTCAGATTGGTTTAAGCCGGTCTACGTGGAGTTTGCCATATTGGAATTTGCCAAAGTAGTTAAAATAGTGGAATTTGCCACAATTGACACCAGAGTGGAATTAGCCACAATATTTAATTGGTATGTACATATATTAATAAATAATTTTTCTCTTTCTCTCGCATAGATTTCTACTGAGATTTGGACTTGGGATTTCTTGGACCTTTTTGGAGTAGTGTATGAATTTAGAGATTGGGATTTACCATTCTCTCACAGGGTTAGCTTGACCGATGGGATTTACCAGAGTTCTTTAGTTTAGATATTGTTTTTTTTTAGTGAAGTGCAACAAATTTGGATTGAATTCTGGACAAACAGCTGCACTGGACAAGAGTATTGTGTTTGACGACGACCACGGATTTGAAGTCACCACGAAATATATTGCAATAAAGTGATTTTTATGATAAATTGAGAAATTTTTAAATTTATAAAGTGTTCGAGCCGTGACTGTTTAACGGTAGAAATTATTACATTTGTTTGTTGTTAGATTAAAGATTAAAGTATTTAATATTTTGTTTACTGTAAACTGTACTGAAGAACTGGATATATTTAATAAATCGAATTGAACTTGAAAGGATCGGCATTTGTTAATTTGTATTTACTGAATCAGTCCTATCCCTGATTCGGAAAGTTAGTGACGACTTAGCGTTGACACAGCAGCTAACTTTCTGAGCAAGTGTTTCGTATACCTACCGAAACACCAACCTTTAATAACAAAATTATAAAACTAGCTAGTACCAAAAAATTTTTGGCACAAAACAAAGACGTCGAACGAATAATTGATGTTCAAAATGGATGGAACTGGATTTTTGTTGTTACTGCATTTATTTTCTAAATCGACGTACAAGAGAGGAATTACTAAGTGAATAAATTCAGTGCGGATGAAATAGCAAGGAATTTTTTTAAAATTATATCCTTTTAAAATGTGAGTTAGATCCTCAATTAAGTGCTCCACCCTATGTTATTGTAATAAGTAACAATTAGTGTATATAATATGAATTACTATTATGAATATATTATTTCAGGAAGTACAAATAAATCTAAGAGCAGCAATATAATTTTGAAGTATACATTTTAACATTTTAAAGTACTCGTTTCCTTATTTACCGAAATATGGAAGTCCAAATTTGCATATCACCAACATTTTTATAAGTTTGAAATTAAGAAGTTATAAATGAATTTTTTTATTATTAAAGAAAAAGATCGCTGTGCATTTGAAACACTTTTGAACGCCAAATGCATCAATATAAATAATCGCAGAAATTTAACTTCTTAACCGTAGAAGGCAGGATAATTTGCCTTTCAAAGTCTGAAAATGGTGAAGTGCTTTAATATATTTAACTCTAAAAAAAAATTTCAGTTATACAATAATTATAAATCTTTACAGAAAAACAAAAATATTGCATAAATTTAAGAGTGGCTGTAATCTTGGTGATTTTTAAATGTTCACTTCCATTTCTTATTATTTGGGAACACTACATATGTAGTAAATCGTTATAATTAAGTATTTAAAGGTTAAAATCTACACTTTCCTACATTTTCTACATCATACTTTATCACTATACATTTTTGTTAACTGTTTACAAGCAAACATTTATCTATTTTTCTCTTTTAATTCGAAGAATTGAAATTTTAATTTTCTAGACGGTAATTTAGTGACGGAAGAGTTAAATGTAATTCGATCAAATTTGCCGAAACAGAAAACATTTCAATCGATAGTTGTTGTTGCTGGCGACATTTTAGGTAGATTTTTTAAAATTCTTATCATTGGACTCCTATCTAAAGGATTTATTTTTAGATATAACTGCCGTTTATATTGCAATAGATGACGCTATTTATGGCATTAACATGTTAGCATCTGAGCTAAGTACACGTCTACGTTGACCCGTAGCAGCATGAGGTGGGCGCGGACTGTTTCCTTAATGGATGGAGAACTATACGCGCCGAACGCACTCGAAAAGATGAAAAAGAAAAAAGAAGAAGAAGAGTTTTTGAGAGGGAAGAAGGACAAGACGCTCTGTGCTGAGAAAGAAAAAATCGACAGATATCAGTAGGAAAAAGTCCAAAAGTGCATCGAGGTTTATTTTTGTTTATTTTTATACGGAAAACATGCAAACAGTCGTACTATAAAGAGTTGCTGAAGAAGTTGATTCCCGATCACCAAATTCGGACCTCGAATAATCGAAGCGAAGATTGTGTTTTTCGCGCGGAAGGGAGTTTTTTCAGTGTACACTGGACACAGCCAGTTCGCCTCAAAAAGGAAATTTAAATATATTGATCATGTTTGGTGTGGCTGTGGAGAAAAAGTTACATAGCGAGGCCACAGACACGCATGCATGGTGAAAACGTCACTTAATTTCTTATCCAACCAAAACTATATTTGTACCTGCATAAAAAAAAATTGTTGGATATTCTGACAAGTCCGAACTGCGTTCAAATCAACTCAACCTTTGGAGGAGTTATATGCCCATTGTACCAAGCAGTGAAAGTCAGGAAGGTACGGCGTTGTGAAAAGAGAGACTTCCAAGACATCCGTCCACCGCGTCTACAAATCCTAGTGCTGCCAATGCCAGAGCGGCTAATCAACCGAAGCTCAACATTGTTCACTAGTTGTTCCGGAGATATTTTCCAGAATGGGAACTCGCTTAAATCACTGAACTCTACATATGTTTTGGTCGTAACGTGTTATTATATAGAATACACTAGTAATTTTTATATTCTAGTTTAGATAAAGGATAAATAGCAGCATTACGAAGGATAGGTTCCTAGGCCAAATGCCATAATGAACTGTTTATAAATAGTAATGAGTAAAGAAAGAGAGCAAGAGAGAAATAGTGTCAAACCTGAACCAGTCAAATATTTAACCATTGATTTCAGGACACCAAACAAATACCTCCAGGGAGCTCCTTCGAGGGACCGGATTACGAGTGAGTAAACTTTTGGTACATTGTTCTTCTAGATTAATTCGCTGGTTAATTATATCAACTAAATTGAACGTATAGTGATAAGGAAGATCGCGATAATCGAGCCGCGATGTACGATTATATAATTTATATAGTACGTGGAAATGTTTCTTAGCAAGGCTATCAGAATTTTTTTAAAGAAATTTAGTTTTTCATTGATTCCAATACGAATAAAGTTTGAATTCAGGAGAAAGACATAGTAGTTATGGCATTAATCCTAGATATATAGATAAATATGAACATTTTTCAAATTGTTTAAGTGAACAGTATAAAGTTTTCATATACATCTGTGTATAAGATGTATAGATAGCACGTTTCTGTTTGGATTATCTCGACTTTGAATCGGAACAATTTTTTTTTTAATGAACTGATAAACTGTTCCTATATACATACTTGTGTAGCTATATATATACATATATATATAGGAAGAGATCCTGTAAAGCGTTTTGTATGTTCTATCCTCACTTCGATCTAAGATAATTATATCAAATCTTACAACGTAATGATTTCTAAATATTTTTCATTTCTCCTTACACTCTCCTGGAGCCATCTCAATGTAGGAGTTCACAAGGTCCTCTCCTCTACTCTCTTTTTCATGTCGTCACAGGGATACTGTATTATCTAACCCGCAGTATCGCAGGGTGGTTGCAGAAATGGCTTTGGAAGCAGAACACCTGCGCTTCCAATTGAGTAAATGGTAAGTAGTGTAAAGGTCTCTTCAGGACTGAGTGCGTGCAACGGCCTTTGGTTTGTAGGCACGAATTTTTTTTTTTGTATATGGCTGGTGGCACAGCAGCAGGTTTTCGTGGAGCCTCCCCACACTCTCCGCCAATACCCGAGGCGAGCTAGCTTGCCACTCTGCAGTCAACGCTGTCCACCGAGTGATCTGTCAGCTCATGCTGGCAGTCTAGACTTCACGTCCAAGTACATCACTCTATATAGTTCCATAACAAACAGCTTGGTTAATGCAATAAACAACTGCTTCAAAAGATTTTTTGAAATAAATGCAAAATACCCTCAATATCCTGCAGGCATCTGGACTGGACATTTATCCAAAGAGCAGTTTTTCACACTGAGACTAAAGAAGACAAACTGTCAACTAACATTAGTAATCTTATTGCCGATTTGCAGTAAGCTACACATATTTTTAACATTAGGAACCGGTATACTGCTTTATACCTTTTCAAAGACAGTTTAATTTAAAATTGTTGAAATAAACAAACGAGACATACATAACTGGTTACAGCGGCCATATAAAGCTGACGAGCCGCAACAGAAAATCATTTTTGGCTGAGAGTTCATCTGATTCGAAGACTAATCCGAGTAACAAGAATACTATTTCCAACCTCCATTAGAGAAGATTAATTCTATATTTCAGAGATTAATCTGAAAATTCTTATCACCTCCCACGCCTAAGCAGAAGAATAATTCTGCGCAGAGATTGAACTGTTACCCTCCTGCCCAGACCTAAGCAGAAGAATAATTTTGCGCGGAGATTAATCTGCTACTCTTTTGCCCACACTCAATCAGACGATTAATTCTATATTTCAGATATTAATTTGAAAAATTTCCTATCATTTCCAACTCTTCTGCCCACACCTAAGCAGAAGAGTAATTCTGATGCAGAGACTAATCGGCAGCTCTCCTGCCCACACCCAAACAGAAGATTAATTCTGCCACAGAGACTAATCTGCAACTCTTCTACCCACATCTAAACAGAAGAATAATTCTGGTCAGAGATTAATCTGAAATTATTCCTTTCGTTAAACAAAGGAATAATTCTGATGCAGATATTAACCTACGTTACTCTTTATAGAAGCATATTGCTACCTTTCTGCGTGCACGCACAAATCTGAATAATTTCTTTATAGAAGCATACTGCTGCCCTTCTGCGTACACGCAGAATAATTCTATGTTCAGGGAGTAATCTGACTTCTGCCAGCGTACACGCTGCAGCACTTCTCCTACTCATTTCACAGAAGTGCATTCTGTTCATAAACGAGTAATTTCATTCATCTTCTTCCTTTTCAGATGTAAAGGAGTGGCCACCAGCTAAGGGGCTGAAATACGCAGAATACATCGCGTTTATAATTTTTTTTCTTTAAAAACTTTAAAAAATAACAACAATACCATGAAATAAGACAAACCTAACTTTTGTCTACAAATGTAATTCATATCCTGACGCTATATATCACTCTAAGTGACAACGATAATAAGGGTTCGAAGAAAAATGTCATGTCACACCGTTCGACAACGAGAGTGAAGTGAGAGTGACTGCGGAGCTTGTCACTTCGGTGAGTCGACAACTATAATAAGGGTGAGTGAGTAAGTAACGAAAAATTGAGTCAAACCTTAAGTAGTGAGTGCTGGGCGTGATGAGGGTTCGACAGATCAGTCATTCGATCAATTATTGAGTTAGTGTTATACAATAAAATAAAATCTTGTTTTAAAAAAATGTTTGCTCATTTATATACTAAATATTAGCAAAATCACATAGACCGTCGTTGAATAGTCTTTAATTTGTAAAAATAACTCTTAAATTTAACTAAACATATTTATTAGATCGAAGAGAATTTGTTATGAATAAATTACAACTAGAAGATAATTAATTTCGAGTGTCAAAAAACATTGTCTATGATTTATAGAACCAAGAGTTTATAAAAATTATATAATTGAAATTAAGTAAGTATAATCATCCAACAACTGATTTCTACGACATGAATGAAAATATTTGTATGAATCATTTCAAATTTTCTACAAATTTTCCACAATTTTTTTTCTTTGTGTAACATATAAAATTCATCAAGTTCGCAATATACTTTACGCTAAAGAATGCAACCAGGTATGAACTTTTTTGGGGAATGTATTTATGGTATCAAAGTGTAAGCTCAAAGCGTAGTTCAGCTTAAAGTCTGAGTCACATCGCCGCGATAGCGAAACGACATCGATAGATCGCTACACATACCTATGTAGTCTTAAATGTTGTGAATGCTTACATGACCAGCGTTTCAAATGCATATCGCAGCATGCACAGTTTTAGTCGTCAATCGCGAGCTGTGAATACAAAATGGCAAATTCAAGTGAAGTCATTATTGACGTTGAAAAATTCTGAAAAATTATAAAGGAATATTGAATTTTATATAATCTTAATTTAAAATATTACAAAAATATTAAAAAAAAAATGATTAAGTGTGGAATGATATTTCCAAGGAGATGAATACAAGTGGTAAGTAATAATAAAATCAATATAAATGAATTTTACATATTATTAAAGTAAGTACAGAAATGTTTTCGAATTTGGAAAACTTCTTTTGTTGGTCGTCAGCCACTGACTTCAAAATTTATTTCAACGTAATTGATTTGATGTAGCAACACTAACAATTGCGCATATTGTAGATCTTTGTATGGCTTGGCAGTATTGTAGGCAAAGCAAAGGATACGAAATCCCTGTCTCCTTGTACTAACACATCTGCGATAGAACGTCCGCAGCTAGCTTGGATGGGGTACACGTACGGCAGGCAGAACGTCGGTTCGCCAGTTAGTGACTCGTATAAGGGCATCCGAGCTAGTTCACGCTTTAAGGAAAAACTTGAAAACGAGGTGAACATTTCTTTTTATCTTACATTTCAGAAGTATTCCAGGTTAATTTTTGTTGGTGTATGTACAAAAGGAAAGTGAAAAAAATATAGTTTTGTTTTCCACGTTAAAATAAAACTGTGGTTCTTGGTTCTATATAAACTTGTATTTTGTGTGAGAGTGAATAAAAGAAAAAGAACATTTAAGTGCAAAATTGGCAAATTGTGCAAAGTGTTTATTGGGTAGTCCGAATTGGGCGGAAAAACTTCAAAATTCGACCAAAGGTATGTGGTTATTTTAATTAGTTGCTCCTATTCTTAATACTTAATACCTATATATACGATATCTGAAAAGAAAAAAAATACGTGATCGGTCGACTCATAGATCCTGCAGGCAAAATGAGTTCAAAGCGTGTTCGTATTAGTCGGCGTCAAGAAGTACAAACAGGTTCAGATTCAGATTCTACGAATCCGTTGGTTCGTGGAAAATCTGCGGTTGTTACCTCTACACCAAAACCCGCAACAGGTAAAGGCAACGGTAGAAATTCTCTTCTTGCAAAGGAAAATGCTCTTCTTAAACGAGAACTTGATCTTCTTAAAAAGAGAATAAACTCAGTCTCCGTGATTCTGCTATGAATAGACAAAATTTCAGTGTAACAGGTAGTGATGCTACTCTTCGCATTAGTGCAAATGAAGCTAGCTGTATAATTTCTCGTTATAGTGGGGGCAACAGCTCTGCGATAGAATGGGTGAGAATTGTTGAAGACTTTTGTGCAGTGTATTGGGTGCGATGATCGGGCGACGTTATTTTATGCTACCTCTCAACTCGATGCTGCAGCAAAATTTTGCCGTAAAAGCCAGCAATTCGTAAATTGGGAAGACTTTAAGGGGAAATTGCTTGTTGTATTTCCTTTTGTGGTGGATGAATCGGCCATACATCTTGAACTCATGACACGTTGTCGAAACAAAGGTGAATGTGTAGAATCATATTTTTATCATATGGTAGCGATTGCAAAAAAGGCATCACTTAATGAATCTGCCATTATAAAGTATATCATCTCAGGTCTAAATGATAGAAATTTAATTAATGTTGTTGTTGCGACAAATTGTACTATGCTTTCACAATTACTTATCCAAATAAAAAATTTTGAGTGTATTACCGCGCAGGAAAAATGCCGGAGAGTCTTACATTTCGGAAATCTCAAACCACTAATCTCAAATACATACTGTAAACTTGGTCGGGGGAGGGGAGCAAAACCCTTGTACTGAAAATAAGAAACGTTTTGTTGATTTGGAATCTACGACGCAGGCAAAATATCGCAGCCCAAATCCAAACACGCTTCCACAAAATGTAAATAAATCAACATGGGGTAATTGCTATAGGTGCGGACAAAAAGGGCATGAGGCAGCTCAATGCCACAAACAAATATGTCTTTTAAGCAAACAGGGGAAACGTTTGCTGCGCATACGAAGAGAAATGATAGTTATGGACATTCTGGGCGTATAAATATTATTTCTACGAATAAAGAGTATACTAAATATGTTGTTTTATACGGCTTTCGGATTTTAGCATTATTAGATTTAGGTAGTGTTTTGACAATTATCCGCGAAAGTGATGTGGTTGTATTTGAAAAGTTCTTCGATCCTGCCGTACACATGTTCAATTCAGAAAACCACTAAAAATTGATGGTATCGCGGTTGAATTAAATGTATTAGTTGTACCAGGAAACACCAATGATAGTTGGACAGTATTTAAGGATGCAAAAGGTGTTTTGGTGACTAAACGCAACGGGAAATTCGAAGTAACGCGCAAAGTTGTTTTTACGGACAATTCTTCTTTCGTTTACGAAAAAGATTATGCTGTAAGCTAGATGGTCACAAAGCAAAAAATTTCAAACGTTATTAGTGATTTCATGCAGCAACACTAACTATTGCTCATATTATAGATCTTTGTATGGCTTGGCAGTATTGCAGGCAAAGCAAAGGAGACGAAATCCCTGTCTCCTTGTATTAAAACGTCTGCGATAGAATGTGCGCAGCTAGCTTGGATGAAGTACGGCAGGCAGAACGTATAAGGGCATCCGAGCTAGTTTACGCTTTAAGGAAAAACTTGAAAACGAGGTGAAAATTTCTTTTTGTCTTACACAAGGCAGTATTGTTGCTTTCAAGTATGCATTCCCAACCGCATGTACGTGATAACGATACGAAAAAATCAGAAATAAAACACTTTTATAACGATAGAAAGTCAGGAGTGGACACGATGGACCACCAAACGTAGAAGAAATAGATGGACAATATCAGTTTTTTTTCAACATAATGTTGTGACTCAGGTGCCCAATGCCCCGAATCACAACCATAATACCGATACATCAATATATCGTCCAATACGATATATTGATGTACCACTAATTGACCCTGAAAAATTATTTCATTTTTAAATTTCAATAAAAAATTCAAAATGCATTCAGAAATGCATTCCCACATTATAACAAAATGCAATTTAGCATAAATTGCATTTTGTTATCAGACACACATTCCACTCACACGGTATGCACACTTACCTACATACAGTGTCTTCTTACTTTTTTTCACATGTACACTCTACATACGTACAATACCTATTTTTTCAATCTAATTGTATGTACATACATACATACAATTATCACAATTATTCGCGCCCTCTTAAAATTAATAATTCAAGACGGGCGCACAAGTGCATATCAGATTACAGATTTGCATAGATGCATAAGCTTGCATCAAAACTTTTGTGCATTTTCTCACGTACGATTTTTCATCGTCGTGAGAAAGCAAAAAGAAAAAAAGCTTTTAAAAAAAGTGATCATGGGTACCTGGGGCCGGCAAGCCCAAAACTCGAGGAGTTCTTTCTTTGACAGCCGATTAGAAAAGTCCGGGAGTTGGCTTATCAAAAGTATTAACTAGTTCAAAATTATTAAAGAAGATTGTGTTAACCTATTTGTTAATTACCAAAGGAATAAATAATGCAAAGTGCAAAATTATTAAACAAGATTTGTCTAACCTATTCGTTAATTACAAAAGGAATAAATATTTGGAAGGTTCAAAACTACTAAAGAATATTGTGTCAGCCAACTGACTAAAGGAACATTATAAAAATCTAAAAGTAAAAAAAATATTGTGTCAGCCTACTAGCTAATCACAGTTGCGTGTTCTCTGCTAAGAGCACGACACGTAACCCCAGCAATAATAGATATTCCATTTTTAGCACCGTATATCATATATTCGGAACATTTTCCCAACTGGATGCAACGAACAGAGCGCCGGTGCTTATTTCTCAAGGACTTGGAAAAGAATTTGTGCCTGTTGTCAGTCTTAAACAGGGCAAAAATTCAGTCCTGGGAAATAGGCACAGGAATTACAGTATCTACCTAAGGACGCATCAGGTAGGACTAAGTATACAGGTGTATGTCATCGATGCCTTTCAGACAACAATAGGCGCCGCAAGACTAGAAAATAAAATGTTGCACTAAGGGAGACCGCACACTGCCACGTCAATTGATAGTCCAGTCAGCGATTGGTCTTTGACTTATCACCGACTGATTGATTGTAAATCGTTCCTGAGTGACTATCATTGGATGTGCGCATATTGCTTCATCTTCTGTCAGATTAGTAATCGAATCAAAGACGTTGAGTTTGAGTGGTGTTTCGATTATTGTTAAAATTTCACAGTGCTGTTTAGCACTAGTTAACCGGATTTAAAAATTGTAATAAGAAATATAGATCTTGTAGTCATTTACTGGTGGCTGAGGAGAAAGAGAGGAAGAAGGATTTCAAGAAAAAGGATGTGGAATCTTAGATATGAATGTATTTAGATTCTAATAAAATAAACTGAACTTAACTTAAAAGTTGAAAATTTCATCAAAGCTATAAGATTCTTAAATTCTTGGTTGCTTCGAGGAAATTCACAAATAATACGATTTTTTTTTCACTTTCAATTTTTAGGATGTTCTCTTCAGAAAAGCAATAAGATCTCACCCCGTAAATATTATGCGATAAATATTATATATAAATACGTTTTTTTAAATGTTAATACAAATATGTATGCACTTCAGTCAGTACAAACTTTATTAAGATTTAACAAAAGAAAAAACTTTAATTATGGCGGCTGCAACCAACAACAGTCAACTGATTGATATTAAGGTTGCTGGCCGGTTCGATTCAGTCGGTCTAAAATAGACTAGTTTGCGGTACCGAACGCTGTTGCGTGTAACGAGCAAAGTCAACTGACTTTTTCTTCACCGATTACAGTCGGTGATTGTGCAGTGTGCGGCCTGCCTAATTGTAAACAACCTATGTATATGCAATCAGCATATAAAAACCGCGCCAACTGCCTCTGTTGACTGCGGCGATTCTACATTAGACAGTCCAAAAAAACTAAATTTTATGTTATTAGGCATTATTTAAATAAATAATTAGTTATTAATGATTTATTGTGTTTCATTTTATACGAAAAGTACGGAGATATACAGAAGGTACCTGGTACCTCTCTTGTGTGATAGAAGTATAGTTTTTAGAAATGAAAAAAAAAAACATATTTCGAAAACTCAATTTGTATTGAAAATATTCGGTAATTCTTTAGAAGGGTTTTTTAGGAGCGTGCCTCTAGGAGCGACGGTAATTAGTATATTTAGCACCGTTTATAAATTTCTAGAGGTAAGTAAGTTGTAATTCACCTCCTGATAATTATAGTGGAAATTGCGATATTTTAACAATAATGAAGTGCCTCAATTGCGAAAATAGAATGTTTGTTAAATTGAAGGATTACCACCATCACCTTTACACCCATCGATTTAAAAATAATGGAAGATTTAAGTATGTGTATTGTGGTATAATTTTTTTGGTATTCAGTGCTTATCAAAGTCATGTTAATAGAGAAACTAAAAAAATAAAATAGGGACTCGTCTCGATGTACTGCCTCTGGTTGCAAGTACACTGCACCTGAATTCAAACTAATTTGTTCAAATGCTCAAAAGCATATGAACGACGACGATTTTAGTGTTAAATGCTCAAAAATAGTCATAACAATCTGAAAAAAGCATAAAATAAAAATATGGATTCAGTAAAACTTTCATATAAAACACGATAAGCTTATCATACTTATGATCAAAAATAAACGGGAATTTGGCAAAAAAAAAAACGCAATTTTAATTTTCAATAAATTTCTTTATTATCCCCTTCAAAATATTCGCCATCTGCGACGATACATTGATGCCAACGCTTAATCCAATTGTCCATGCACTTTTCATAGGCCTGCAAAGGTATGGCCTTTAGCTCTCGCAGCGAATTCTCTTTTATGGCACCAATCGTCTCAAAGCGTGTTCCTCTTAATGGCAATTTGAGTCTCGGGAAGAGGAAAAAGTCACACGGGGCCTGGTCTGGAGAATACGGTGCTTGGCTGATGACATTAGTCGATGTTTTGGACAAAAACTCCGAAACAATCAACGCTGTATGAGATGGCGCTTATCGTGGTGAAAAATCCACGAATTGTCCTTCCACAAATCAGGCCTTTTCCTAAGAATTGCTTCACGCAGACGGCTTATAACGGCTAAATAGTATTCTTTATTGACCGTTTGACCGTCTGGAAGGAATTAGTAGTGCACTACACCACGAATATCGAAGAACACAGTCAACAAAACTTTAATTTTCGAGCGACTTTGACGTGGTTTTTTTGGAAGATTGTTGTTCGGTCGGCATATCAAACTCGTAAACCCACGTCTCGTCACCAGTTATGATGCGTTTGATGAATGTGGGGTCACAATCTGCGTTGGAAATCATATCTTTAGCCACAGCAACTCGACGCTGTTTTTGGATAAAATTCATTGCTTTAGGGACGAGGCGGGCAGCGACGCGTTTCATGCCCAAAACATCTGTCAAAATGTGTTCTGCCGATCCATATGAGATGTCCAATAACACAGCAAGCTCTCGGATTGGAACACATCGATTTTCCAACACGATTTGCTTTGCCGATTCGATGTTTTCTTCGGTAACTGACGTTGTTGGGCGTCCAGTATGTTCATCATCATCCAAGCATTCACGACCGTCTTTGAACCTCTTATACCATTCGTATGCCCGTGTTTTCGACATGCACGATTCCCCAAAGGCTTTTCTCAACATTTTCAGTGATTCGTTACACGAAATTTCATTTGCAACACAAAATTTTAGGCACGCTCGTTGTTCCAATTTTTTATACATGGTAAAAATCGCCACACAACAATTTTTCGACTCACTCAAACAGACACTGACAGAATACTGAACATCCGTCAAACTTTGACAGATTCTCAAAACAGTGCTGCCAACGTGCCTGCAACAATTTTTTACCGATTGGTGCAGCGTGGGCATTTCAAATTAGAAGTTCCCGTTTATTTTTTGTCATAACAAATGGACAAAGAAATTGCGTCAACAATTTTTCCACATTCCTTTCGATTAAATTTCCCACAAAACATAAGATTTCAGTTTTCATGCATGACGCAACAAGAAATATATTGTACGCATACGGGCAACAATGTAATGCCCCCCGCAAATTTAAACGACAAGATGGTGGCCAATGTATACAAAAGCATCAAGTTATATTTTGCTAAGCCACCGTCCATTGAAAAATATTCTGGACAAGTTTAAACACATCCAGAATAAATGTAAAAAATTTCTCAGGGTAAGAAGATGCAATTAAGCATTTTCTGACCTGAACGACGGGACTTGATCACGATAATGTGATCACGAGGGGAGTTGATTTTTGGAGTTTGGTTCGGCGCGGTCTCGGTCGGAGTAAAGTAAAAGAAAGAAAAGTTTTAATAGTGAACAGAAAAGTAGAAAAGTATTAATATTAGAAAGGACAGTTTTTAGGAAAAGTTATTGAGAGTAGAAAGAATACTGTCTACCCTAAGAAAAGTGTCGATTAGAGTTAAAGGTTTTGAAAGTAAAACCACGGACTGTAACAGGTAAAAATAAAAAAAGAAAAACGTTTAAGTGCGGTGTTTCAATTAAAGGACAACCACAGGGGATATCAGTGAACATGCAGAGGAGTGAAAGCTGTGAGTACCCACCCTTTCGACGTGTTACGAAAAAATATAACAATCAGCGCAGCCGGTAGGATAGAGGAAGCCTGCTTTCCACTACAACAAAAGTATAAGCGCTTGAAAACCCTCTATCTGCCAACGAACAACAAATGGGCTAATTAGATTAGTCCTGTTTGGTCTAATCGCCTCCAACCGCTCGGGTAGTTCAGTTAAGCTTGCCTCTGCCTACTAGCAACCAGACACCCCCTC
The DNA here is from genome assembly GCA_963930735.1 of Dioctria linearis. Lineage (NCBI taxonomy): Eukaryota > Metazoa > Arthropoda > Insecta > Diptera > Asilidae > Dioctria > Dioctria linearis. Next base: position 272,064,401 of record OZ005740.1, on the reverse strand, counting down.
ATTAAAGTATAAAAGTGCTAACGTGGGACAATAGCGGGAATAGGGAAATTCCAACCCTACACGTGAAGGAAGGAAGCTTAGTCACTAACAACAATCTTCAGTCTGCGATCCGGAGCTGAAAGGGACTTCGAAGCAGGCAACGAGCCCCTTTTTCAGCTATTATCCTGTGGAATTTAAGAAGGCCAAGGCCCCCCCGGCAGCACAGAACTTCAACGAACCAAAAGACGACAAGAATCCTGATTTGAAAGGGACTTCGAAGCAGGCAAACCCCCCTCTGAAATACAACCAAGGAAATTAAGACGGCAAATCATCAATCCGGTGGTAAATGAGCGAAGAAAGCTCCCACCAAGAAACGCCGAACACCAACACATCAACTCCACAGCAATCTTCCTTGCCGGGTGACGTACAGGAAGCTCCACCCCGGTACACAGGAGGCATCACGGGCGCAACATCCGAAACAGAGCATGCTCAGTAAACACCATTAACAGGCTCAACAAGTAAAGGTGTTTCACTTAGGAGTGGGACAATCCTTACAGGTCCTCAACAAGTAAGAGATAAAAATGTAGATTTAGTAAACTATTTAAAATTATTAGAAGAGAGGGTGGGAGAATCTGCCAAGATTTCGATGCCTCAGTGTGACGAGATCGATAAACAGCTGTTCCGGTCTCGTGAGAAGAGACTCGCCCAGTTGCACAATTTAAAGAAAACACAGAAAAATTCAATTCAATTCCGGCTTATGCGTTTTTATTGTGCCATAGATGCGAGGTGGTATAGTATATGTGTAAGTGTGGGATCCTTTACGTCGGATTTTGTAATGTATTTTTTAGTATGCATTTCGGTGACCAATTCATTGTTTTGCCGGGTAAGAACTTTAATCATGTTTGCTTTAACGTTATGCATAATCTCATATGTGTCTCTATCGCCCAAATGCTCGAGCATTTTTTGGTTATATTGATGCTTATCTATTATAATAGTTCGGTTACCTTTGTCGCTATTTCTAATTAGTGTGTCTTTATTTTCATTTAGGAACGTTCTTGTTATTTTTAGTGATTAATATGTCTATCATAATTATTGAAGTGTGGTGGTTTGTTAATATGTTTTGTTAGGGTGTGTGCGATGCCGTTCCTAGTATTTGACCAATCCTCATCATTAAGTGTTTATATATATTTAATTTATTACTTACATGTTTTACTAGTTTTTTTTTGTATAATTCATTACAAGTGACTGTCCAGTTTTTCTCTTTTTCTTTCAACTTTTTTAATATTTTAATTTTTAATTCTTAATTTAAATTATCGATGAAAGGCTAAGGATAGCCTCGACACAGCTACATCTTAAAATCACTATGATACGATAATCCAAAGGTAAATAACTTTTATTACAACGAATGTTTGCATAATTATTGTTACATTATATTCACATATAGCTCCTGGAGAATGGTCACAACCCATGACCGAAATATATCGGATACTTAAAAATAACAAGTGTTTAACTCACACAACCCGGGTCATATATTCCCAAAAATCCAATGCTTGATATTCACGAAAGACCCATTATAAAACAACTATCATAAAGCTTTTGGGATAAAATCTCTCTTGTATGAAAGATGCATTAGGCGAAAATCGCTTTAAAGAATTAAAGCACATTTATTTTTAATTTACTAAGTTTGCCATATAGTTCCGCAGCGGTTGAGAGAATTTTTTTACAACTAGCACTTTGTAAAACGAAAATCAGAAATAAACTAGAAATTAAAACACGAAACAATATATTGGCGGCAAAAGAGCTTATAACAAATAAAACAAATGTAGTATGTACACCTAATTTTTAACAAATAAAAATCTCATTCCCGTAAAAATTAATATTACATGTGTATGTAATTTGAAAATATTGTTATGTTTATATTTTTTTATTATTTTAATAATATATTTATATTCCACGTTTAGCCCAAATATAAGCTCAAAGTTTTTAGTTTTCGTCCCCTTCCTGTCCTTTTTATCTGAAATTCGTGTCCTATATTATTTCCTTCAGCTTCAGCGGTAACCCTAGTCGTATGGCTTCATCGGTTTGCATAGAGATCGGGTATTACGCGCTGACCTGCAAAATTTGAGTTTTACTACAGATGCAGGGAAAGTACGTATATAAACATTTTCGTAGTGTGTTTTGTAACTAGCGGATTTCAGTGGCATTGAAATTTGTAATTTGGTCAAGTTGAGCAGTATAGCGCATATTTCTTGTGGTATCGCATCGAATGAAAAACTTAATTTTGTATGTTTGTATAAATATTACACGTATTTTTTCTTAAAGTGCTTATATTGCGATTGAGGTCATTTTATACCAATTGGCAAAAAGTGAAAGTATTTTTAAAATGGCGGAAAATCAACAAATTGAAGATTTACTAAAAGAATGGGAATGTGCGGAATTATCCCAGGATTTTAAAGGTAAATAAATCTTTCGATTATATATTAGACGGTGAATTATTCATTTGAAGACGGGATATTCCCATTTATTTAGATCATTTTACAAAATAACTAAGAAAATATAGGTATATAGTGATATTTTACGTTTAATCTTCTGCCAGCTTCGCTAACAATAAGGAAGCTTAAATTATCCCTTTTAGATAATGACGCAGTAATTATGCACAATTGTGTTGTTGACTTTACTTTTAAAAATGAACTAAATGGGCATAACTAAAAAAACCCACTTTGTTTTGAATCAACCTAAAGCCTCTAAATGATACACTCTGTGATGTTGTTTTAAAATTACTAGATACAGATAGGCAATCGCTGGAACTTTCCAATGGCTTATAGATTTTTATCCTCCTTCTTTCCGCTTCATATCTTAATTCAACAAAAACTAAGTTTTGCATTTTTAACTGAAATTTTGTGGGGTATTTGCACTTATTTAATTACATCCATCTAAAAATTTCAGTAAATACCTAAGGGTATAGGCAACGACTTCTGTGAATGAACTTTTTAAGTTTATTTCGCTGAATATGCTAAAAGGGTGCAAAAAGCCCAGAAAATTGTTATTTTCAAGAAGAAAAGGTGGCCTGCTATCAAATATTATAGTTTTCTCCATCAATTTCGGGCACCAGTTTAGTATTGTGAATGTATATGCAAGTGGCTAGGGTGATATTTCTAGGCCCACTTCAAATTGCAAGCACTGTTACAGAATTTGTTCCGAAACGTGATTGTTTTCATCCAATCTATATTTCCTACAAGTGTTTTAATGAAGGTGACTATGATCAAGGGGTTCTTTCTAAAATTCGTGTTATGTAACGGATTGCGCATACTATAGGTCCTACAATTATTTCAGTTTTCAGACTTTGGTGCGGACATGGATGTCCTAAATTAGATTGGAGACGATGACATACACGATATAATTCAGCGCGAGAAAATTGGTTTGCGCGTGAGATTAGAAAATATAATTTACTTGTATTATTTTATAAAAGAACACAAGTTCAAGCATTTTTGTTGGGGTTTTATAAACAATACTATTGCCTCAGCTGAAACAGTTTCCATTACTAGCAGCGTAAATTCTTGGGTTCGACAGAGTTGCTCACATAATGTTCCAACTATAAGCACACTCAAAAAAATAATTTGGAAATGCCTAGGTTACGCTAACTATATTCGGTAGCTTTGTCCATAGTAAAACTCGTTTGGTTGTTCTGTCTATACAAAAAAGCAGTTTCTTGAAAAATAGTTTCAGGAACCATACTTCTAATGTAATTTGGTTATAGTAAACAAATATCAGTTTGGATATGTCTTCCAAAGAAAAACTGACTATAGTTACTGTAACCAAATTGCAGGTTGACACAACCAAAAGGCGTTGACGTTGTTCGTTGCAACCATAAATATAGACAGGTGCACCATATTTGGCTGCCCTATCTATACAACGCCAAACAAATTCTTTGGTCAGACAATTTGGTCCGTATCAGTTTAGCGTTACTGTTAGAAGCATCTACACATATGTTAATGAGTGCAGTGAGTTTTAAGTAAAGTGACTTAATATTTGTGCAAAATTTTTATTTCCAGCAAATTAAACTAACCACAGGAATGTAATATTTGTTGTTTACATAGTTGACATTTTTGTTAAGTGCTTATTGGATATTATAATGTATTTATCTCCGGTACTAATACAGAGAGCAAAATTAATATGGAGAAAAATAATTTAATTTATTTTGTTCGTTTTTTATTAAAACAAGAAAAGAAAGACAATACTAAAGCTGGCTGACTTAAGGCTGAAATACACCGACGTGGTGGATGTGACGGTAGAGGTAGCGATACAAATGTACATTTTGTTTTTACAAAAACAAAATGTATGTACCGCTACCGCGTGGTGTGTTTCACCCCTTAGCCTATTTAAATATTTACACATTTACGCCTTATTTTTTTTCTAACGTATCTACATAATTGGTTTCTGTTTTTTTCTCAATTAAAGTGTTCGGGCCTAGTAATCTTTTTTATAAAAATGAGCAAACTATTTCTAACAGTAGAAATAAACCAACAGTTAAAGTTACTCAAGTTTAATTACATACAAAATTTAACTTATGAAGATGTAGAAAGATCATTGAAAGAAACCGTCGGCGAGGATGAAGAATTTATTTTCTCCAATGATCATGGACTCCAAATTTCCAATGAAGAATCGTTGACTTTATACTTCAATATAAAACAGATCCAATATTTATTTTAAGGGTTAAATCAAGTACGTACCTACTGCTTCATGTTTCTTTTCAATTTATACATTTATTTCTAAAGACTGTCATTTATGAAAGAATGTCTTAAACATTAATGCATAATAGTCAAGCACAATCTTTTATTTGGGTTAAGATTATTCACTAAGTAATTTTCTATTTTGATAATAGTCACCACAAATGGAAACAGCAAAGAACCCACACACATTTCAGGGGTAATTGATACAAATAATACTATAATTATCGACAATATTCAAAACGCTTTCGGCTGTTTTGGAGTTTGTAAATATTGATGCTGGATCATCTACCAAAAGTTTTTGTGAGCTAAAAAAAATACTTGTCACAACGAATTTGACTTTGTTGAGAGTCTACTCAACTCAAGCGACGGTACACTAATTTCTAAAGTTTTTAATCAGTTGGATACAAAGGAGGAATTAGACCAGTTTCTCCAATTACATGGAAAAGTATATTGTATGACATATACAAAAAAGCAAAAATTTACCAATCAAGAAAGAATTAGTCTAGCGAAGCTAATAATAAAGCATCTCTTAAATATCAATCCAGAAAAATCGTAAGTGTAGTGAATTCCGACAGGACTATTAATGTAATTCGTTTCATATACAATTTTTTTTTATATTAGCCTCAACCGATTTGATTTTACTAACTTAAGCCGAAATTTAATAAAGCTTTTTCCGAACGAACTGGAGTCAACCTTTTATACAAGGTACGATAGCAAGCAGAAAAAATTACCTTCTGGAAAATTGTATGATGCTTATACGAGCTACAGAAAAGTCTTATTTTCTGCAGATATTATAAGACCTCGTCATAGATCTCGATCTGGGACTCCATCTTCCACCACTACACAATCATCAAGTGAGATCTTGGAAATTACACCATTAGGAACACAAATTTCTGACGATATTACTGATCTTGGTATAGTTTTCCTTCTCCTTCTACATTTTTTCTATAATAATATAAAATTTGCACTATTTGTAGACACAACCTCGCCACGGAAACAAAAAGATTTGGAAGAGTTGCTTGAAATTCAGAATGACTGTGAGGAAATCCTTGAAAAATGGGAGAATACTTTTAATGCAAGACGAGAGCTTTTGAATACTGACATAAAAACAAGCGATTACATTGAAAAATTTCAATTCATTAAGGAATCGACAGGACACCAATGGGTGATTTTTTTTAAAAATATTATATATGTACTTAGGTGTATTTACGTAAAACGTGAAAACTTACAGATAATTTTCGATGCCGAGAAAATTTGCGGGAAAAAAATTGAGTTTAATCTTCCTGATATTGTACTCAAAAATATAATTAAAGCCGGTATAAAAAATAAGCATTCAAGAGTTAATGACATTTTATCTCTACTAGAAAAGGAAATAAATGGTAATCACAATAAAAATATATAAATTGTACTGTTTTTACATTTACGTCATTTCTGTTTAGAAAATAAAAACGTTTCTCTGCTCCTGTTACCATATATTTTGCCGAATCCCCACAAAGAAAAGGAAAACTAAGCAGAAAAAGGCTTACAAAGATTGAAATCCAGGAGTCATTTATAAGTCATTACGAGGTGTGTTACTAAACATATGTTTATTATTTATAGTAGTTACTTAATAATTCCTAAATAACTTTACAGACTCTAGCAGATGCAGATACGATCGAAAGAGAATTTCTTGCGAAGGCCTATGAAATAAAATCACTAGTTCAACCAAAATTAATTCTGATCGGATCACCAATTACTTTAATATACGTCGTAGTGGCACAGCTAAAGTATCTTTTTACTGATCTCAGAAAAGCTTTGGAAGTGTGCATGGCTGTATTTTTCGAATTCAATGTAAAATACCCGGAGGAAAGTAAAAGAGTTTGAACGCTTTTACAAAAATATATATTTGCATTAAAAACTGATGATATCAGTGAAGATCCTATTATAGATACTCTGTGGAATGATATTTGTAAGTAATATTAAGCACAATGAACATTTTACAGCAATATCGTTGCTTCGATTGCAATGAACTTTTTGATTGCTTAGGACTATTTACAAATCATTTTAAATATAAACATAAAACATTAAACATATACCGATGCACAGAATGTAAGAGGATTTTTGACAATTTATACTATTTTAAAATTCACATAAGAAACACACACTTAAGGCAGGATACAGAAACTTCAATCAGTAAGTGTCTAGAAGAATTGGATGATACTCTTTCTGAAGATATACAGTATGAACTTAAAAATAATATTAAATATAAGGATGAAAATAAGCGCTTGACGAACATAGATGACTTTAATGATAATTTGATGAATTTTATTTTAAAATATTACTCTAAAAGTGAAATACCTAGAAAATATTCAGTACAAATAATTAAAGATTCTTTGAACTTTGTACAAAATTTCTTGTGTAATGAAGTTAAAAGACATCAAATTTTTGAGGATAAGGAGTTTTTACAAAGAATCTTTGAAACATTTAATCATTGTAAAGTACCTAAAAGCGATTACAAGCTTCTTAAATATTTAAAAGATCGGAAGGTGTACGTGGAACTGTATACACATAATATTCATACTGCATTAGAAGAATTCGTTAACCATAAAAATATTGCCACACTAAAGAACATCAGCCATTCTTCCAAAATTGTTCCAATGATGGAATTATTTTACATTATGTTCAATGAAACTTGCATTTTAAATGATATCCAGTCCTATCTTGATGGAATTAAAACGCAAAATCAGTACTACATTTTCAATTTATATCTCTCTGAATTTTTTCAAAACAAGCTGCAGAAAATATCTCTAGATAAATTTTGCCTGTATCTTCCTCTGATTATTTATTTTGATGATTTTGAACCGAATAATGCATTAGGCTCACACGCTAACAACCAAAAGGTAGGTGGGGTGTATCTCAACATTCTTTGCTTACCACACCGTATTCAGTCAAAAATATCAACAATTTTTTTAGGAATGCTTTTTTTCTCTGAGGATCGAAAAAAATTCGGGAATTTAAGAATATTCAAACCATTTATTGAGGAAGTAAATAAGCTATTTGATATAGGTATTAATGTAACTTTCAAACATTATAAAAAGGTCAAGTTAATTCCAACATTAATAGTAGGTGATAATTTAGGACTAAACTCGTGCCTTGGGTTCTGTGAATCTTTCAGTGCAAATTATTTTTGCAGATTTTGCACCGAGCCGAAGGCAAATACATCTACGTCTTAAACTTAGATTTATTTCATCACAAAAAATTCAAATTCTCTGCCTCCGAAATGTTATGTTTCGCAAAAAATTTATCGTTTTTAATAGGCGATTTAATTCCTGAAGAATGCTATGAATGGCAACTTTATGTTCTACTACGAAAAATAATTTTAATCTGTTTTAGTGATTTTGTTCACAAGAATTTGGTCCAGAAATAATAATTTGTACTTAGAGTTAACACAAAAGACATTTCCTCCTAAATTTCATATTTTACTACATTACCATTTGGTAATGCGAAAAGTTGGTCCTTTGTACAAAATTTCATCGATGCGTTTCGAAAGCTACCATCAAAATCTCAAAAAGACAGCGCAAAGCACGAAATGTAAAAAAAATCTTATCGAAACAATGAGTATAAAGAATTCTATACATCTAGCTAATTTAATCATAAACTATGAAGATATGACCACGTTTCCCCTCAAGACAGGAAAGTTAAAAATCATTGACACTGAATATTCTGGAAGATATAATTAAGCAGCAAGCTTACTCAACAAGTTACATCAGTATTGATGGTCTCATATTAAAACCAGAAATGGTCATAAGGATGCAGCCAGAAACGTTTGCTAAAGTTGAGGTTATTTTGAAATATAATGGGAATATATTCCTTTGTATATCTATTTTAAGAACGTTAGAATTTAATGAGCATTTTTTTGGTTATGAAATTGAAAATGAATATGCTTACAAAACTGTATCTTTAGAAAGTGTGGATTTGAGTTTTGTATCTTATATATCTGTTGTATCGGACAAACAATTCATTCCTTATGATTTCATAGAATATAATTCCAAATATTATAATTTTCTTTGAAACTACCATGTATCATATTAAATTATATTAAATGGAACACCTATGTATATATATATTTTGTTTTACTTCTATGTGAATATCCAGTTTTGATTTGAGGACATAGATAAAAATGTATGACGATTATTTTAACGTAAAACATAAATAATTAATCTTCTTAAAGTTTAAAAAATAATAGTTTCTCTCTAGTCATAAAAATAATAATAATTGTACACCAATCATTATGCTGTTACATTAAAATAGTATAATGATTGGATCGCCTTTAGTTCTTTCAACCCTCTTATGAGTTGATGCGTGATGATGCTGTTGATGTCTCTCGTTATATCAGCCCTCTTATGAGTTGATACATGCGCTGCTTATAAAGTTCCTCCTATAAAGAATAGACCTCGAGTTAGTGATTGGCGAGCAAGCTCGGCCTATATCTCTCACTATGAGAATCTGGCGTCTACGACAGCCTAAAATGTACCTGGAGTAAGATGTACCGGTTTAAATTAAAAGAGTTAACTTCTCCCTTGGTAGGTCAAAACTCAACTGTCTTTATTCATTAAACGTAATTCTATTTATACAAAAGTTCTTCCTTATACATCATAATTTCAATGTACCTATACCTAAAAATTACGTGAAGCACTATTTCACAAAAATAACTTACGCAAAACATAAACATATTACACACTGGGCGCCTTGCCCTCTTTGTTTACAAAAACATTTCTTTGCACACATCAATGACCCATATCAGCAAGCAGATTTATTGCAGGTCAGTACATCGTAAAAAAAATGTAAGAATCAGCTGGCTGACTTGTATGGTGCTTGAATGCATTGAATTGCTCAATGCATTGTTTATGATTTATTTTGGCTCTTCATGCTTCATGCATGGGAATCAATTATTCAAGTCATAAGCCATATGTGCTGACACGAGGAAGTGAAAGTGTGGAAATCATTTGAACCAAATTTGTTCATACTTTTGTACTTCCCGTTCTATGCTAATTCTACCTGCATGATATGCGTGCTTTTCATATGGTATTTTAGTTATGTTGCAATGCATGCAATTATATTTTATTTGTTTCTTTTTTGAATCTGATCTTGCAATGCATCTATTTATTAGGTTGATTGATATATCTTATTGTCTCATAATAGATGCATTACAATAGTTACCCAAAAAGCATAACCATCATCCATGTTTTTAGCTTATGCATCTATATTTTTTGGGGTATAATTTGCATTACTAAATCAGTATGGAGGCTCTAGCCAAAAAAGGTTTAAATTATTTAAATCCAGCATTCAAAATTGTGTGTACGGAACTATATTCTTCAGGGGCATTTGGTTTCAAAAACTATAGTTTTTATTAGATTTACCAAGCGTTTAGTGGAACTAACGAAAAAGAGATTAACATATTTGTTTCCTAAGACTAAATTTTGGTTGACAAAACTAAATTTTTGGAGGAGGGAACCCATAGATGAATTTATTTTGTTAGTATTTATTAACCAAAAATAATGGAATTATGGATTCTAGATCCATATAGTTTAGTTATAGGTCACAAAAATTATTTAAACGCTTGGATGCCTCATCTAAAATTATATTAACAGCATTGTAAAATTATTTAGAAGACGGTACCATAGCTCATGTAACACAGTTGTGACATCCAAGTGATTTGGTTCTTTAAAAATCGGGTTGAGAGTGCCATATTATTTTTTTCAGTGAGCGAGAACAAAGGCTATGTAATTTTCTTCAAAGAATAATAAATATCTCTGAGCCAAACAAAGATAGCCATATGAACTACTGCGTGCCAGTTGCCACTCTGCATTGTGAATGCGGCATAAAGTTTGAGAAAAAGCTATAATCGATATAAGAAGATTTGAAGTGGAAGGCATAATGGTACCTGATTTCCGCAGGTACTTCGGAAGTGTTTTATTTCTTAGGTGATAATATGGCAGCCCAACAAGTGGGTGGCTTTTTAGAAAATTTTAGTTCAAACGAGTGGATTGTAGATTTTGTTATATAACAAAACACGACTTGGATAGCTTTGATCTTTCGCAGAAAAATACAAGAACAAAAGACACATACGAAGAAGATTTATTGCAAATAAATATTTCGACTTCTAATTGTTACCACGGTTTAAATATTTAACTCTGCATTGAACAACTTACAACATTTCTATGTGTCCTCACCTGGTCTTGCACATGATTTATTTGAAGGCATTATCCCTCATGATTTACAGATTCTTATTAAACTATTTGTGCAAAGTAATGTTTTAGGTTTATCAGCTGTAATGGTAAGATTTAATAATATTCAGCGCAAAATGCATTCAAATTAATGCATACATTACAATCGATGAAAAAATGTTTAAAATTAAAGGAATTACCCATGATATATGGCACTTTTTGATAATCTTGCCTCTTTGTTTTTTAAATGCTTTCGTAGATTATGATTCTTTTGAGTGGCGTATGCTTTTGTCTCTTGTAGAAGTTTGCCGAGTTACATGTGTAGCATAATTACCTTTAGCCTAATAAATCATTTACCATAGTCGCAGTTATCAAAATCTTAGTCAACAGAAACTTCAATATTGTACACATTAGAAAAGTTCATCGTTATAATTTACTTGCACACCTGAGTTCAATTCCCTGTAAAATGCTTAGGTAATGTCTGCAAATAAAAAAGGGTCTTATTTTAGAAAACTTGAAGTAAATGTAATTGCTAGCAGAGGTCAGTCTATTCCGTTCGCTGATTGTATTAAAACGTTCTTAGTACCAATTAAGTTCATTTTTAAAAAGTAAAAGTTTATTTTTTTGTATTACAGTACAGAAGGCAGAGGTCGAGAACAAAGTCGAACAGTGAAGTTTTTTTTTTACAAAACTTGAAATTGTTTTTTCTAAAGTTCTTTCTTTGTAAAGTTTTTTTTCTCTTGGTCGGTAATTTGCACAAGTTTCACCGAATTATTGTAATAAAAAAAATTGTAATAAAGCAGATAACACTAAAAAAAACGGCGTAAAACATCTTGCCCCATAGAAATTAGGAAGATTACAGCATCTGTCCGAGGAACGGGACCGGATACCCAGAGGAATTTGGGATAAGTAGCGCTGCATATTACTTTTTTTTGAGTGGGTTTATTTCCTTTACGAAATTTTATTTATATTGCCTATTGTTTTATCAAATTCTACCATCCTTATTAAAATCTAAAATTACATTTAATTTCAACATTTAGATCCGATACGGTATTTGTACTGTGAAAACTCTTTGTCTCACAAAGTGCGCATCGAATTCTCAAAGTGATATAATTCATTCCATCGAATCATTGCATTACAGTCTCAGTACGCATTAATTGTCTCATAAACTACGCATAGAACTCTGAAAGCGATATAATTTATTCCGTCGAATCATTGCATTACAATCTCAGTACGCATAAAATCTTAAAATTACATCGAATTCCAGAATAGAGATAAGTTGTAGTACATGTACACTGTTACGGGGAGGACTCGTTGTTTTCATAGATCACTTATCTGGCTCTAAAATTAGTATAAGTTATTCAATTCAATCACTACATTTTAACAATCGCACGTATTGCAGTTTACAGCTACATTGAACTCCTAAAATTAGTATCTAGAGGGCTGTCTGTGAAGATGCCCAAATAGTTCATATAAGAAAAAAAACAATTAGTCAGACTAGAGAGATGGAGAAGTGGTGGAAAGGAGGATAGCTCTGTAAATAAAAAAGAAAATTCCATTTATGCTTTCTATTATACCTACATTCGCAAATTACACTAATTATTTTTTATCCAAGTTAGAAAACATTTTTTCTAGTTTTGTTGTTTAACGCAAAATATAAAAAAAGGAGGATTAAATTATTGCATCCCTCAGTTGTGAAAGTTTTGATTAAGTTAGAATCAGAAGGATTGGTTATACAAACCGAAAATGCGCCTACCCGTTTATATTTTTTTCTTGCTCTTATATTAGGCGATAATTAATTATATTATGAATTTTTCTGGTTCATTTTCAGCAAATTACTTTTGTAGGTTTGTAGGCTCATAAATCGAAAACTGAAAATTATATATGTACATGAAACTTACTGAGAAATCAAAAAAATTATGAAGCAGACATATTAATAAATGACTTTAGTTCAACTGGGTATAACTGGTGTCGGAAAATTTCTGTACAGAGAGCACGATTTATTCTAAGGCGTGTACAGATACGATATGGCCAAAATAATATGCTACTATATAGATAACCGACTTTTAAGTAGTAGATTAACAATCTTTTATAAACAAGTCTGAACATGCTATGATATTCGATATCTAAAAATAGATCACGCCTGTTTGGGATGTTAAGAAACACGAAGTAATGGAAATTAAGGCCTTATCAGAAAATTTTCGATGTAGGGGTGTGTGTGTATTGAAAAGTATTAGGTTTTATGAAAAATTGTTTTTTTAATTTCAATAAAATTTCTTTTTGGGCGGTTTAAATTTAAAGCTTTGATGAGCTATGATATCAATGTGGGATGCTACTAATATAGTATGATATGTTGGCTTAGATGAGTAGTGAAAGGTGTATAGGTACAGTAAAGGACTGCTCATCAATATTTTGGTCATAAGGTGTAATGTCCACACGAAATCTTTCTAGAGTGGTTTGAGCAGCCACATTTGAAAAAATTACATATTATGATTAAGAAAGCTTCATGATATATATCAAAAGTGATACCAATGGATTACATAAGGAAAGTAGGTTCACTTAATCTACAAACAACAATATTGACTGAAAGCGACACACGATGTGAGGAGTAATCAATTCAATTGTCAATCTTAAGCGACTTGTGCTGCAGAAAATATATTAAAGCTAGTCTAAAATATGGATTGTAAATAAAAATTGTATTATGGTTATAATGCCATTTATTGAAATAATTTGTTTTAATTGTATTTTATAGTCTAAATCTTAGCCTAAGATATATATTGTAAATAAAGAATATATTATAAATAGTTATAGTTTCATATGTTTTAATTACATTATAGCTTAAATTCAGGAAAGCCAAGATTTCATAGATGTTGACTGGTCCTTATAATGAATTTTTCTTATATCTTTAGACCACATGGCCTTAGAAAGTTTTGTTGTGAACCATTTTCAAAATAACATCTCTCCATCTTTACTTTTTGCGATCTTTGTAGGAATATCCTTTTCGAGCTGTTTGTAGGGGACAGTCGACACTTTTTTCCTGGGCGATTTGTGACCAATCTGCTGTACATTTACATTCAAGTAAATTGGTGAAAGTGCATCTCACAATGCTTGGAACGTCTCCAAAATTCCGTTCACCACAATAGAGACTCCCATTTTAAATTTAAGAGCCAAGATTTGCCGTGGAGCTCTTATGGAGCCAAATACCTGAAATAAAGTTATCATTAATTTTTTATCTTATGAAATAAATGTACTGATATACATACATTAAAATTAATGCCCATCTGCACTCCGGTTCTATTGGTTTTGTCGTGACCCAATATAGAGTTGGTGGAATTATGACATCACGACTCGAGCTAACAGCAGGTGTACGGGAAACTAAGCGATTTTAAATAACTAAGCATTTCACTTCGCATAGTGAAATGCTTGGCGATTGCGAATTTTTTACTTGAAAACTGTCGCATCCGCTGCTCTTTGTAATTCGGCATTGAGTCATGGTTAAGTAATTCACTTCGCATAGTGGAATACTCAGCTGGGCTTTCTGTTTGTATACATAAAGCATTGTGACATCCAGCTGACGGCGATTGTTGACGTAATATTTTGTATTTATAATTGCAAGGTATTGCGTTGGTCACTAGGTCAAAGTCGCTTCGGTATGATTGAATATTGTGGAGCAATGCTGATTCGGTAAATCAGGTTGTTTAGTTCAACAGTGCGTTTCAAAAGGTGCTACCCACTCCTATCCTAAATGTCTGCCTAAAGATCTCAGGTTTGGACGATTTAACTTCTTTAAAAAAAACATCATGCTCCCTCTTATGCATGTAAATGTCACGAACCCATAAACGTCTTTTTTCTTTTCTTTGTAATGATTTTAACAGCAAGCGATCGTAACTAGCTATCGCAACTAAACTTAACAGTTGAATCCGTTTTTTATTATTCATTTTATTTAATTATATTGAATTCTCTTTGTATTTAAAGGCGATGGCGATTACACAACGATTTAACTACTTCTCTACAAATCTTCGAAACCACCATTTTGTCTGGCCTCGATTTCAACGATTTGATAAGAGGCGGCTCTGGTTTTGAATCCAGAGTAAGAGCCGGAGCCACTATTGTGTCATGGCCTTAAGAAATAGGAATTAAAGATAACATGTGAAATTCTGTTAAGAAGACGGACAATTTGCTAAAATAATATTTGTTTAAAAAGGATGATTGAAGATGATTATTTATTTAGAAATTTTTGTGGATGGTGTAGAGCTTTTGTTAATTTAGTTATGATTGGTCTACTATTCGGTTGGAAAAATGTGAAAAGAACACTTAGCACATCGACACTGATAAGAAAATAACTTTAAAAGTGTTTGCTAGTGAAATTTGCAGAACACTTGAGGGCATACCAAGCTAGCAAAAGTAAATGAAGTGGAAGGTATGATAGAAACCGCAGTTTTTGGGAGTCAAGTTCAGGATATTCCAATCATAATCGGTCAAAATTAGACAAATCGTCCGGAAGTTAGAATAGTTAAAAGATGGAAACAATTGAGAATTTTGGTGGATCACTCTGATGGTGAAGAAGAACTCCTTTCGGCAGCAAGCAGAGTACATGATTGTAGGCAGGTAAATAGAATCCCGAGACCAATCTTTACAGTTTATGTCGAAATAGGAAAGCATTCGCCAACAGAAACTAAAAATTTGTATCGAGACTATTTTACTCTTGATATATTAGGGTACGTACACAACGAGGCAAGGCTAGGCTAGGCACTTAGCCAGGCAAGGTGAAGATACACCTCGAGGTGTAGTGTTCACAACAAGGCGTTCAGTTTCTTGGTAAATCGTGAAGTGAGAGCATAAGTTATGTCATCAGATTCTGAAGAAGAAATTTTTTGTTTGTCAAGTAATGCAACTAGATTGCATTTTTAACACAAGTGTATTTTTCGCTGTTCTACTTAACTTGCCACCCGATACATACGAAACGTTTGGAATTTGGTAAATTTCATCATTTATATGATGATCTATGTACTTATCCTGATAAATTCTTCCAGTATATGAGAATGAGTTAAGAACCCTATAACCTATACGAATATGCCACTTATCAAAATTAGTTGCACCTCGAGGTATCTCGCCATATCTCGCGCTGACATAGCGTTTTTATGAACACCCTCATAGTACAGCATGCAATCATTTTATTTCATCAACTCCTGATATAGCCTCGCCTCGCCTCGTTGTGCAAGTACCCCAATAGGAAGTAGGAAAAACAAATTTTGTTGAAATGAAGATTGAGCTCACGGGAAAGAATGTAATTCATTTTGACGTGGTCCGATACCCAATTGTATGGTGTTGTCATATCATGACCTCAGCTAGCAGCATGTGTACGACTAATTAAGTAATTTGCAATATCTAAGCATTTTACTTTGCACAGTTAAATGCTTGGCGATTCCGAATTGTTTACTAAAAAAACTGTCGCTTTCACTGCAAGAGAAATACTCAGCTGGGCTTACTGTTTGTTTACTAACAGTATTGGGGTCTCAGCTGGCAGCAGTGACTCATGTAATGCATTGTGATTAATTGCAAGGTATTGTACTGGTCAGAGTCGCTTCCGACTGTAATGATTCTAACAGAGGCCCGACCTTGCGAATGGATCGGGTTCCTCAGTTGTGAGTATCAGTTGTGAGTTAGGTGTTACCCGTTAACAAGTTAAAATTGTGTTCTTGTTAGAAGCTTTTATATGTGTTTTAGGAATGTTTTTTTTACTGGGGACACGACAATTTTAAACCATATTGTGCCTAAAGGAATTAAGTGGTACCTATATTATAAGACCTTCACATGACATCCTGGGTCACTTAGCATTAGAGTGAGCGTTATTACATACTCGCAAGACATATTAGCTCTCTATGATGAATGGCTTCGCAAAGAAATACATCGATCGAACTTGTGCATACAATATGTGTTTTCAAAACGGCACTTATTCCGTTTCACACCATCCATATGGATCACTTGGAACATTATCTAAGGAATAGTATAGGGCCAGCTGATTGGTATCATAGACACTTTTAAGAAGTTGGTAATATTGCGACCAGTAAGAAAAACTTCAACAACGAATTATGTAGTAAGAGTTTTAGAAAAACTGTCACAGTTATTTTGATCACCCACTCGGATAATAACAGACAGGGCAACTGCTTTCACGTCTAAAATTCTGGACAAATATTGTCAAAATAATCACATCTTTCACAGCAAAATAGCTGTCCAAACTCCCAGAGAAAATAAGCAAATAGAGCGTTATTTCAGAACAGTTTCAGCGGCAATTTCTGCCACAACTTCTCAATTGATGGGCGACATTGGGACGTCCACTTAGAATACATGCAATGGGGTCTCAAATTTCTATAACATGGAGTTACTGGTCAAAGTCCCCAAAAACTACTCTTTGGATATGAGCCCCAATGAATGTTCGATACTCAGCTGACGGCCGCTTTACAAGATGACGATGACAAACATCAAAGTTAAGAGCTACCACTTCAAGAACTAGACGTTTAGCAGAGAAAATAAATTTAAATTAAATAATTAAACGTAAAGGTTCAACAGTAACCGTAGAATACAACGCAAATATTTCGAAGGAGTACTTATTCTTTTTATAAGAAGCAAAGTTTTACAGGCCCTAACAAAAACAAATATATTCCGAAATACAAAGGACCTTATATTGTCGAAAAAGCATGGGAGGACAGGTAATTAATTAAGGATTCACCTGGAAAACAACTTATGAGCAGCCCGTTTACATAAATTTATACTGCCAACCGTATGAAAGCTTGCTACAACTTGGAGAAGATGGAACTAAATGAAGAAGGATATGAAAATGAAAACAAAAAAAAACAAAAATTCGACCAACAATTCTTGAGCCTATATAATTATATGACCCGTTTATTTTGAAAGTGGTACAATTCATTCAAATAAATTTATAAATATTTATAGGAGTGAACTTTTGTGTGTTTTGAAGTTAAAAATAGTAATTTATTGAGCAAATAGATTTATTAAAGAAGTCTGAAGAAAATAGAAATACTATACCCAAATTGATTTGCACCACTTTCAACATAAAAGGCTCATTACCATAATATTGGTGTGTAGTCTCAGATAATCCTGAGCGAATCAAAATTTGCACATAATTCGTGTGTAACTACCACCATTATATCAAATAGCACAAAATCGAACATGTGTCAAAGATTCTGTCAATATAGCCAATAGTATTTGCCAAACTACCATGAAGTTACAAGTTACGTATATAGCGCTTTTATTAGACTACCACACCAACCTCGATGGGCTTAACCCCTGTTTATTGACGGCTACTGTCACTGACATCGCAGCAAAGCAATCACCATTCACTACACTTGACATATCACCGACACTTAAGTAAATATAAATAATTCTTGTTCTTTTCTTCTGTTATTCAATAGATTAGCTAACTTTTACTAACTTTTATACTTTCTCGCGGTCTTCTTGATTCTTCAAATGCCACGGACCTCAACAGGGACTCTAATATATATATTCCAGGAAAAACGTGTATTTTACAACGGCCGAAATTTCTCCATTTGTATCAAAGATAACATTTTATTGAGTTCTTCTTTTTTTTATGTTTATTGATTTATTATATATCTTAAACGTGGTGAGGACGCATAACGAATTCACGTCGCTCTAAGCTGTTGTTGTTATGAAGATGTAGCGTTCCCTAAAACACCTCGCCTAAAACTTCGTATAGGTGACGTGGTGTTTACCTCCTTTGTTCGCAAGTGAAGTATGGTTAGCGTCAACTCACCTTAAAATTTTATAAAAACTGACATGGAGCTTCGCCCCAATCGAAATTTCGGCACAAACTGATTAACTAACTGATGGTCGGTGCGTTATTTAGAGCCTGGAGTCCCGCTAGATCCGCGGCAAAGGCCCAGTTTTCAAAAATCCCCGCCGACAGGGACAAGGAAATTCAACTTGTTTATTTTAGCAGAAAGTGTAAAAGAAGTGATAATTGAATTGGTCAGTGATGTCAAAAGTGCAGTGAAGAGAATTTTTTAAATCAAATTTGAAATCTTAATGGCGGATGGTAGTCCTGTAAATTTGCTCACGTGGCCAGTATTTTGAATTAGTCGAAAATCTCAATTTTCAAAAATTAGTGTTAGTTTTTAAAATAATAATTATAGTAAATCCGTGAAGCATAAGATTAGAAATCCTGTGATCAACGGAATTTCCTCGAGAAAATGTTAGTTTGCGCGACAAAAGTCGCCGAAAATAGAAAGTGACAGTTTTTGACACATGACACATTTACTTACATGATTTTTCACGATTTCGCACAATAAAAATCTTTTGGCGTTTGAACATTTGTTTTCGAAGTGGCAAGCACATTCCATAGTATTTATTGAGATTTCGTGTCAGGTGTGCATGGAATCTAGTTTCTCGTGAATTATTTCCATCAAACAGTGTTATAAGTCCACTCCTAGAAAAAATCGCTCGAGACTATTGATTTCTTACAATTAGGGTTTATAAATTTTCTTAAGCCTTAAGACGCAAACTGGTGCACATATGGTGGGAAAGTGTAATCTATTTGTTCTTAGTAATATTGAAGTGATTGGCTGTTTATTACTCCAATACGAGCTGTTGTTGTTCCGGTGTACCAATCGGTGTTTTCCTTATTAGTTGAGTGGTGCAGGAGATTAAAACACATACCATGTTTTTTATAAACATATATGATACTATGCAATGAGATGGTTCATTACTTTCCTGTCTGCATATAGTTTTTTCGGGTAAGGTGCGGCGACAGTTAAACCAGACCTAAATTATAGTGCTATGTTGAATTTGGGTCTGATGTGCTGGCGAATGATCAAGCATCATCAAGTGCTATGGTTGAGTTTGTTCAAAATCTAATGAGTTTGTTGCTATTTGAGTGCTAATAGAGAAGAATAATGGAATTTAAGAACTGGAGTAATGTCCTATCCGAGGGTCATTTCTCAAATATAATGCTTCCTCTAGCACCTAAGTAAAACTTATAGCTTCCATTCTTTAGAACAGATGTTCTTGTGGAATGAGGTTTTGTATTGTGTATGGAATTGGGGAGCCCAATTAATTCTTAATGATTCCTATCATTCTCTGTTTTAGGTTACAGAATCTATCTAATGGGTTGGCTATTTAATAACCGCTTCAATCCTATCCCTTCAATATCTATTGTTAGGAATGGATAGCCAAGGGTTCCTATTCCCGAATTATTATTGTATTTTATAAAAGAAAGACACTACCAATCACATTTCAAAAGAGAATTTGTTGTTAGCGTATGTTGCTTAAATTATTAAAGTCTGTATTGAAAAACGATAAGTGGAATAATTTAGTGCAACAGAATTCAGAAAAAGCATATAGTTTGCTAACCTGATCACTTTTCAATAGAACACTTATCACTTACTCGTTTTCTGTTTTGTGCAACAGTAAGCTGAGAACTTCTCACTTTTCAACACTCAAATGAGTTCTTTTCAAATTTCTCTTTGCTGCAACAGAAATTAATCAGAAATTTTGATAAGTTGCTAAGTGATAACTGATAAGTTGTTGGTGCAATAGGGCTTAAATTAGAAGATTATTGGCGGAAAACCTGTCACGTTAGAAAGCGATCGAACTTTCTTTTAAAAGGCTAGGCACTCCAACCTTCAGTAACGGACATACTCTAGTAAGATTTAAGTAGCAACTTTGAAAGTTTCCACGATTTGTTTGCAATTTGATATAGATTTTGAGAATATTTTCAAAGGAAAGCCATTTAACTTACTATAAGAAAGGAACACGATTGTTACAAATACATTCCTCTTATTGCAAAATAAAATTATGGACAAAGAAATTAAAACTATCTTAGCTGAAAACGTTGGGGAAATTAGTGAAGGTAATTAAAATATAGTAGCTCTATAATAGCCTAAATCTTTACAATTATAGAATATAGAAACATCATAAATGCACTGGCACTGCACGTTGTTCTTCCTCCATCAACACGGCTAAATTTAAAGAGGGCAGAGAGATGATAAACGAGACGAGTTTGCAAATCAAGTATCAGAGACTAACAGGACTCATTCTTATACTTGGGAATTGATGACGCAAAACTAAGAGAAATAAAGGAGAACAAACGCAATAAGTGTAGGCTCACTCCCTAGCCTTTTATTATTATAATAGGAGAATCTTTTAAGAATTTTGAATTTTATGAGGAAATAATGTACAAATTTCAATCATTACCTAAAGCGATAGACATTTGTTTTAAGATATTCCAAATATTTAACTTAGAATATACGAAGGAGCCTGAATGGGCTTGATTGAATAAGTCAATCAATTGGTTACACTATATCAATACTCAGGATAAAAACAACAATTGGTTGGACTATATCAATACTCAGGATAAAAACAACAATTGGTTGCACTCATCAGTACCTACTTAGTACAAAAAAAAACCCCTCGAAGCTCTTTAATTCTGGCAGGAGTCCTAAAAAAGAAAAAAAAAGGCTAGCATCAATAAAATAGTACAAAAAAACATATTAGTATCAGTGATAGAATCATAAATTGCTTACCTTTGAAGATCACTTTAACCGCCATACAGCAGCCTATATATGCTGCACAAGTAATCCAGCGGCTCAAAGGAATACAAGAGTTAATTCAATAAAACTCATTAAAATAAATTAAAGAAACAACTAACATACAAAATAATAACAAAAAAAAAGCATTTTTACACAAAAAAAAATAACACCTGTCACACACTCGAATTAAATCGCGATTTGTCATTTAAGTTTGACATTTGACATAACATAAACCACTTAATCGATGGGGTTTTTTTACGGCGCGTTCGATGATTAGATCGATTTTTTTTGTATTTTCACGAATTAAAAAATGATCGAGAGTTTTTTAATTTTTCATTTACGCCCGTGAGTGGGAAAGAGATAAAAATGGAAGTAGGACAAACAATGATGGGGAATTTTAAAATAGAGTGTCTGGAGGGATCAATCGCTCTTTTTCAATTTGGCAGTTTAAGTAACAAAGTTGGGTTTTCGGTAGATTTCATCATTCGGTTTGCATTAATTTAGTTAGTTTTTCTTTCGGTATTCGGATTCGGCAATATTCTTTTCGGTCCATTATCAGATAAAACTTCTATATACTTCGGCACAGTGGCGTAACTAAGGATGTATGGGACCTCCGGCAAATTAACATATTTGCGCAGGAAATTTTAATCTTTTGTGTCAATTGTAAGGAAATATTTTCTGAACTTTGAATGTATGATGTTTCCCATAATTTTGTACGGGGAGAGGAAATTAGTCTCTTCACCCTTTTTAAGTTTTTTCAGGCCAGAAATTCCCACAATATCCGAGAATTCCCACGATCTCCCAATAGTGCAATCAATCCACTCAATCCAAGCTAGATTCGAGCAAAAACATAATACGAGCAGTGTTGCCAAGATCTAGATTTACTTCGTGCTCTACATTTATCATTAAACCTGTTAAAAAACCACTGCTCCCGAAAGCACATTAAAAGAAAAACCGATGAGTATCTGAGACAAATGCTTAAAGAAGCCAAAGCGAAAGGGAAAAGCTTCCCTCCCACATAAGCAGCCGGAAATATCCGATTTCTTAAAGCAAGAGGCCGAATCTACTTATCACTTCATACAACAGTGTTGGGAGCTTGAGGGAATTTCAAAACTTTTCAACGTGAAATATTTGATCTTATACATATTTTTTATTGTCGTTTTCTGCTTATTTATTTAATATTCTAAAATTAAAGTAATACATTTGTGTATAGAACTAAATAGTGATTGCGAAAATACTTCCTTGTTATAATGTCAGATGGCTTCAATCCACTTGTAACATTTTGAACAGTTTTGCTCACACTCAGTCGCTAAAAGTGTGGCAACTAAAGTATTTACAAGGGGTTCAAGGGATAAACCGTAAGAGCATAGACAAAGTTGTTCAGTCCACATTCTGAACTCGAATCCCTCGATGAAATATCCCTCATACAAAAGATAAAAAAAACGCACAAAGAATTTAAATCTTATAACAAATCAATAAAAAAAAAAACTTATCTGATGCTAGAGAAATAAATGCCTTTGGCCCACCGACGTTTCAACTTCACTCCAAACACATTTATTTCCTGAAATATACAAAAACATTATTACTTCAAATAAAAAATACATAAAATATCGCAAACTTACCCAAATCCCATTTTCCTCCTGCATGTTTACAATTCGTAATATTATTAAAAGACATTACGTCACATCACATGGTCTTTGCTATACTCCCAGTAGGAATTTACTCCTCCTGCTGCGGAAATTTACTTTTGCTTTACCTTTATCCAACACCTAAGCAGGAATCTACTACTCCTGCAGAAATTTACTTATGCTTCATTTCTATCATATACTTAAGCAGGAATTTACTCCTGCTGCAGAAATTTACGTCTGCCTAACTATTTCATTTTGCTACTGCTGCCATGTTTACACGTGCGTCACAGACAGAAACTTAAATTATTTTTCGGCAGTGTACTTCAACTCTGTGAGATTTAACTTTGATCTCATCCTGGAGCTTTACACACTACAGCTACAAGCTGCAGCGCCGTCAACTTAGACGTAGGAGAATACTTCCGAAAATTCCATTCTGTCAATTCATGAATTTAACGGTGATCTCTTTTTTTATTACAGCAACAAAGGGAGCAAAACACAGTGGCGGCACTGGAAGAATTTGTTGAACTATTGAATTTTGTTTGTTTGTAAATATCGTAGTAAGCTACCTAGCTTACTTAGTTTTTACTTTAGTTTTAAGAATTGAAGTTGGTGATAGTAGTTTCAAGCAATAATACCTTAAATAATATTTTATATTTGAATTAGAAGGCTTAAGCACAGATCTCACAAAAGTAAAAACATACAATGGGAAATAGATCAACGAGTAACGCTTCGCTCCAATATAAAATCAACGATGTCTCGATCTCATCTGTTTAGTCGTCATCGGGAATGTTATGTTTTTGAGGTTAAGAACATTAGAATAGTAGAATAGATGATGTTCCATCAGAATTTTGTAGCCGATCCACTGGATGCAAAGCTGAAACCACTGCTCAGGCAAAACAGGTTTCGGCATTATTCTTTACATTAACGCAAGCTTTCTTATATTCAATTTGCTTGGGTAATTCAATGTATGAAGATCCTAGTTGTAATGTATATTTGTTATTCAAGTTTATAATTTCTGATAATGTCCAACCGCTATCTTTTTTTTTAAATTCCTCCCACTTTTTCAGGATTTTATCTTGAATGTTTTCTTTAAACTAAGCATACAGGGTGTTTCCCACTACGAGGTCAGTAGAGCGGGAGGTGATAGTACTCACTTGGACGAACCAAAAATTGTAAGGCTGGGGGGGGGGGGGGGGGGGGCATATCGACTGTTTAGGAGTTATAGGGTGATTAAGAAAAAAAGCCAGTTTTTCACAAAACACTCTGCATCTTATAAACTACAGGGTGTACGGTCACGCTTAAGGGCTCATTGTATGCAGAACTTCATGGCCTTTCCAACGACTGCTCAACCACCTCCACACCCCTCTCCAATCATGAATTATGGTTGTCTAAACTAAAAAATTCGGATTTTCTTACCTTTTTTTTTAGATGGAGAAATAAGAATTTTAAGAACTTTTTATTTTTAATGATTCTAAATCAAATTTATAAATACAAGAAGAAAAAACAACCGCCTCGTCCGGGATTTGAAACCGGGACCTTCCGCTTGCCGGGCGACTGCTCTTACCACTGAGCTAACGAGACAGATGATTTTCCCTCTTGCATTTATCAAATTTGTAACTAGCCTACTAAGCCAAGTTTTGCTTTCAGCTGGCATTAACCAGTAACGATGAAAGCGCACAAATAAATTGTAAATTCAATTTTATTTATTTTTCCCGCGGACGGGAATCGAACCTACACTTGTTAGAATCGGTCAATGATGGAGAAATAAGAATTTTAAGAACTTTTTATTTTTATAAATTTGATTTAGAATCATTAACATAGCCAACCAGGATCTTCAGCATGATCTTCAGCTTAACACATCGACCCAAAATGCTCCGATGTGGTGGAGAAAGATTGATGACGACTTGCAGAAGTTCGAGCCATAAACGTGTGTAAGAATTTGCAAGTGATTTGCAAGGAATTCGGCCCGATTGCCTGACGCGTTCTTATTGGGACGGATTTGCGGTCCTCATGTATTGAGATGATTTGCTGAAATAATTGAATGGAATCAATTTCGGGATGGTTTGACGGGCCAAATCCAAGCGAGGCTATCCAAACAAGTGGAATCCAGTATAGAAAACGTCATCCCAACAACAGCAATGTCGTAACCCAATATTCAATTGGTAGAATTGTGACATCACGACTCGAGCCAGCAGCAGGTTGTTACAAACCCGAATTCTATATTACCCAAATGCAAGAGTGACGTTCTATATTAGATATCTGTATGCATGTCGTCCCCATAATTACTTGTTAAGTTTGTACTGCTTTGGTTTGCTTATCTCCGTAGGTCGTCGAGAGCTGTGAGGCGAATCATTTTAGCAAGCGTCAGCGGCGGCGCGTTGGATACGCCACGGGAAAGCCAACCGCGGACGCGGAAGGAAGGATCAACTTGATCCAGCACTTAAAAGTGAAGTGAAGACCCTCACCAATGCATCACAATGAATAGATTTAAGAGAAATGAAATGTAATTTATAGATGAGTTTGTGTCAAAGCTAGGTGTCTAGGTGCTTTCTCCCAAAGAAAACCTTCCAACCTTAAGAGTGAGTGTGAACGCAACGTCAAGCTCTACGCCACGGTCGAATACACGATATGTTCGAGACTCGCCACGAAGGATGACGTTTTGATAATTTCCGACAGGGCATACTTATAAAAGGGGACTGAGAGTGACAGGTCGGCAAATGACGGAGGTTGAAGTTCTTTTTTTCTGAGTATCGAGTTTTGTGGATCTAAATCATTTTTTTATCTTGCGCAGATCGACCCTGGATAAGTTGCGAGTTACGTTTTACTGGAATCCTGGTTAAAGTTGTGGCTTAGGAGCCTCATGTTTCGAATGTTCGATTCTGTGTATTGCTGCCATTGTAAAAGTCGAAGGAACGTTTTCTTGGAGGAGATTTGCTTTTTTAACACAAATTAATATGGCACAAGTAAGTTCATAGGTTCATCATTTTAAATACCTGTACGGTTGGTACGAGTATAAAGGCAAAACCAATTTATTGAATTATCTAGGTTATGTGAAAACTGTAATAAGAGTGAAATTATACCGTTTTGTCCCAAATTGTACGAGCTGTAATCTTTTCTAGTGGAGAGCATAAGTGCATTGATCAAATGCACACAACATAATATGCAAAGAGAAGCATACTGATCTACACACAAATGCACATAACAAATATCCAACGAAAAATATAAAAAAAAATTGCTTTACTGCATGAATGGATCATACACATAAACAAATAAACCCATCATGAGTAAATAAGCAATATGCATGTGCAATGAACTTTGTGTAGCGGTATAAAGCTTACTCTGCATTCTTGTATGCAATCACCGATTTTGTTCTTCTTTTCATAAGATATTCCGCAACCATTGGTAAACGAAAAGAAGACGAGTAAAAACCAACAAACTTCACATGGCGACCCTGCCTAACCAAACGTGGGATCACAGCAAACTGTCGAGCAGCTACTTAACCCATGGCAGGAGCTTAAAAAGTCATTAGAGGAGGCGTTAAAAAATCCGACGGCGGGACCGCGTCCGATTACTTTGGATGACTTTAGAAAGAGAGCAAAACCCACGGTGCAGCAAGTGGAAAAGCAAGAAGCAACAAAGAAGAAAAGAGCTGGTTTCGAAGTCAAAATAAGGGCGGAGATCAAAGATTACCATCGTCTACAAGAGAACAGCGCGATTTATTTTTAAGAAAAATAAAAGAACTAAAAATAAAAAGAAAAGAGTATAAGAAAAATAAAATTAAAAATAGAAATGGAATGAATAAATACCAATAAAACAAACTTTACATAAAATAAATAAATAAATAAATAGCAATAAAACTGGCTTCTTTATAAAGTTTCGTCTTTTCTATTAGCTTTGAAAGAATTTCATTTTTTTTCTACTGTTCGTGTCTTCCAAATTTTCAGCTAGTTTTGGGAATTCTTCTTTTTTTTAGCATTGTCTTCACGACAGCATTCTTGCAATACCATTCCCAGGTCGGTCAAAGAAAAATATCAATATGGGTAAGAAAACCTCAAAATTACAAACAGAGGAAATACTCATTAATAATAATGCAGGTACTTCAACTAATAATATCACTGAATGCACTTATGCTCTACACTAGTTTCTCGGTTGATCTACAAAACCAAGTGGCACCCAAAATTCCTACCTAAGGGAACCCGGCCTGTCTCCACTGAGCGGTACGAATGAAGAAGGGCGGAGCCCTATTTAATGTGTGACGTTTTACAAATTGTAGGACGTAACAAGATTAAACGATTTGCAATAACTAAGCATTTTACTTCGAACAGTGAAATGCCTGGCGATCGCGAATTGTTTACTTGAAAACTGTCGCATCCACTGCTGTAACTAGTCATGGTTAAGTAATTCACTTCGCATAGTGAAATTCTCAGCTGGGCCCACTGTTTGTTTACCTGCAGTATTGGGGGCTCCCGCTGTCAGCAGTGATTAGCGTAATATTTTGTAATTATGATTGCAAGGTATTGCGCTGGTCACTGGGTCAAAGTCGCTTCCGCCTGGTTGTATCGAGGTGAGCACGGCCGATTCGGTAGATCAGGTTACTCAGTTAGAAGTTGGATTTCCTTTGAGATAGCGGTTCGGTGTCAATTTAAGAAGACTTAATTCGAAAGTTAAATTGCAGATATTGGTTATCGAGTAGTAATTTGTGTTCTTAAATAAAGTTTTTATATGTGGTTGACGTGCGTGTTTTTACTGGGGACACTACAGCTAGATGAGAATTTAACAATATTGCTAAAATTTGTGGTTTAAGAATTTTTCTGAAATGATTTATTAGAATAGTTTTACTGAAAATTTGACTAGAATAAAAATCGAACTAAATTTGCCAGGATTAAATTTTGCTAAATGAATATTTGTCTAAAGTAAAGTAAATATTTAAACAGTGACATGGCGGAAAACTAACGGAGGCGCCTCTGCCGTGGACCCTAACCCGAACATGCAAGTGTTTTTTTTTAATTTTTATAGATTTATAAGCAGCATTACAATCCTTACAGTACATTTGTATATACGCCGTTTCATTTTGTATTTCCGCGAAAGAAAAAGAATATAAATAAGATAAGAAAAACAGGGTTTAATGTAAACGATGAATAATTATTAATATAAAAGGAATTAGCACTACTAGTAGTTACGTACTTAGCTCAGTGGAGAGTATTTCTGAAAAGGGTTTGCTCTGTGCCATGTCATACTCACGAATGGGATACGTTCCCTGTAAGAGAATTATCTGATTGTACATTAGACTATGGTGATTAAGACAATGTAAAAGTTCCGCTTGACAATGGTTGATTATGTCCTCGCCTCCGCTCATTTACAGGTGTTCTTTAGGAACATTGTGAAATTTTGCCCATAATGTCGTAGGGTGGATGGGGCAATGGTCTGAAGACGCAGTAGCATCTTCGTCTTCAATATAAATAAAGGTAAGTGGGTAACGGCTTTAACCTTTTTTCGAAAGTAAACAATATTTATTTTTCCTCTTGGGGCACCATGGCATATTTAACCCTCATTAGTCAGATCCATCCCAAACCCAGTCTCTAGTAAAATAATTTAATTAAAGGAAATGAGTTTCTTTTCAAAGTATACAGAAAAAAACAACTTTTACAAGGTAAAAGTCAATAAATTGAGTCCAAGCGGAAATTAAGCGCGAGAGACTCAATGCAATAAACCGCATACCAAACGTTTTTTTTTAAAGCAAAACAACAAAACTGTAATGCACTTGAGAACTTTTCCATCGTTGGGGGAATCGTACTTTGTGTCGATCGGGGTGGACAGATTGTTGCCTGTTCGTTAATCGGAAAGTAACTGCGAGTAAAATCGGAGTTCCGGGAATAATACTAAACAGTGGTTACATAGTTCATACGAATTTATTTCAGAACAGAGAACGAAAGTTATTTGTAGAAAGTTCCTTCTTTTGTGGGTGGTACCCTAAGTCAATAGATTACTAGGGACACCAAGTGGTAGCTTGAATGGGTTTAATATATATACAAGGTGCGGAAAGATTACGCTCAAATTGTAAGAAGTGATTTTACAAGTATTTTCCTCTTATCAAGGTGACAGAGTTCGGATTCGGGCTGTGGGCGGTACACGCCCGACTTTAATGAATAAGGTAAAGGAAAGGGAGAACAAAAAAAAAATCGCCAGTAATCTGCAGCTTCCTGGATAGAGAATACCTGTTGGTTATGATGTTGTGAATAAAGATCAATCAATTTTTGTTCTGAATATATATAACCAATTAATCTATGTATGTGAAACAAGAATTGGTTGACATCGCTTCTTGACTAGGTCATTGTTGTGTGGCGAAAAGCAAGACTTTACACAATAAATGCAAACAGGTCTTGCCTAACTGGTGGCACTTTTAAAAGTTGCAGTGTATCGCATTTCATAACAAACTCAGAATTATTGGGTTTGTTGTGAAAGCGTGTCACTGCGAAATATGCAGGTGACTTCACAGCGGTGACCTGGTTTATCAAATAAAAAATAAAGAAAAACAAAGAATGTGCGGTGACATGGTAGCTGAAAATGCTGAAAGAGTTGTCTTTTGGATTCGATGAGAGGTATCAAGTTACGGTTTATTATACACGAGATGTAAAGATATAAATAATTTATATATATGAATAAAGTTAAAAGTTTCACAGTTCGAATTTAAACTCAGGATTAGTTAAACTCAGTTCGTAGTTTAAACTGAGTTTAAACCAAAATGAGTGTTGAATATCACATACCATATAAATTAGTAGATAATAGAAATAAAAGTATCAATTCTCCATAAAAACAAACAGATGAATGTATGTATATAACATTCATCATAATTGCTAAATTTCACAGCTCTTACAGCAAAGTTTGTTGACTAGACATTTCCCACATTCTTGTCGCCACAAAATCGTCTGGCAATGAAATAAGAATCCGTCAAAGGTATTGCAATTAATTAGAATCCGACAAAAATATTTTGTGGTGATAAGGTGTGGGAAATTATGAAATAATAAATTTTCACGTTGCTTAGATTTTAGCGTTTACGAAAGTGTCAAATAAGCATCTTTTTATTATAAAAATGTAATTTTGTGTAAAATAAAATATAGTACAGTTTTTACTTTTATCGAAGCAGGTGTTTATATTTTACCCAGTTCTCGTCAAATCGTCGCACTAGTTTTGTACTAGGGTGACACGCAAGGTTGCATAGGTATTGTACTTAGGCAACGTTCTTCTACATCGGGCGGCAATTAAGCCATTTGAATTGTCGCGGTACAAAAAACATTTGGTGACCCCGACGTGATTCTCTATTAAGAGAATTGCACTACTGCTTCCATAGCGAGGAAGGCCACAGACATCAGCATCAAAGGTGAATTTATAACAGCAGCCTATTACTGCTGCACATCATAAAGGATCATTACAAAGGCTAAAATCAAGAAGTTTTATTCTGTTTCGAACCATGGCTGATGCAGAAGTTGAACGGATGCTGCAAGAACAGGATGCTATTGGTAGTAAACTAGAAAAGCTACTAATAAATTTCGGCAAAGATCCATTAGACCGTAAAACTGAAGATTACATCGCAAAGAGAATACAGTTATCAGACAAATACTGGCGTGCAATTCAATCAAACCACAAAAAACTCACTCCATTCCAGGAGCGGCTTGCCAGTTCACACAACTTCAAGAAAGAGTACTTCAAAGAGCTAGAACAGGTGTATCTTACACTAAACAGTTTATTATTGGAACATCAAGCGAAGATCGTGTCCACAGCTCCCACTACAGAAGGTAATCATGGAGCGACAAGCTCAGCAGGCGCTGCATCCAGCAGCAACTATAAGCAGGCAGATGAAAACAGTGGTAACTTAGATGATGAGGAAGGTAGTGGCGACGACGACAGCGATGACAATGTTAAACAAAATAACAACGGACGAAAACCTTCCTTAATTTCGGAACTATATGAAGACAAAACTATGGATGTGGTCGCTTGCAAGCTAATACGCAAACAGAAAGCCCTAATGAGACTCACAACACACCAAATAAGAGATATTGAGTCAAGGCAGGATCAACAGCATCCAAGCCAATATTTCAAGCTAAAAATTGACATACTTAAACAATATCAGAGAGGGATGGTTGACAATGACCAACAAATTTGGGAAATTGCCAATGAAGACAATCCACTGGGCTATAAATCAGATCTGTTCTACGACCTCGATGGCTGGACGCAAGATACTATCATTTCACTCGAACAGCAAGTATCAATTCTTGAAGATAAATCCACTGAGCAGCCTGCACCTTCATGACCACAAGAAGGCTTGATTAAATTGCCAAAGATTTCTATTTACAGTGGACACAGTTCCGTGATCAGTATGTCCAGCTAATACACAACCAAACTATAAGCAACACTCAGAAGATGTTCTATCTAAAAACCAATCTGAGCGGAGAAGCAAGGGCGTTAATTCAACATCTACAAATTTCTAATGGGAATTACGACGATGCATGGGGTATCCTGAATAACTGATATAATAATAAGCGGTTACTTGTTACGGCGATATTAAGTCGATTGCTGTCACAACCAACAATTCAAGCTGAATCAGCTGCAGCTATTAAGAGCCTGCACGACACAACCAATGAATGTCTGTATGGACTGAAAAATTTAGGATTGCCCACAAAAACTTGGGATCCTTTGATAATACATATAGTAATCAAAAAATTAGACAAAACTACACATGGCTTATACGAGCAATCACTAGAAGCACCAAGAGAACTAGACACAATTGGGAACTTCCTGAAATTTCTAGAAACTCGATTTCAGTCCCTAGAACCTCTTGGAGGCCGAACTTCATGCAACGTAAGAAATAGCCCGAAACTTACAAATCAGTCGAAATCATCCGCATTCATGGCAACCTCAATGAACAGCAAGTGTATCATCTGTAAGCAGAGTCACCCATTATATTCTTGCAAAGACTTCCTTTCCAAGAGCCCATCAAACAGGCTTGACATAGTTAGAAAACATAATCTATGTGTAAACTGCATGAAGGGGAGCCATTCCGCTAAGAATTGCTCTCTTAGAGGTTGTAAAATGTGTTCATCAAAACATAACACCTTATTACATCTTGAAAGAGAAGCTAAAAATCAATACAGCACAAGAGGAGGAGTTCTACAGAAGACACAAGAATCAACCCGGCCGTATCAACCGACGGGTCAACAGAACTCACACCTTTCGCCAATCAGCTCATCTTCTCAAAACCCAACCACTTTAGCTGCACAAGTAACGAAGGCGCAAAGGAGTTATGTTTTGTTAAGTACTGTAATTGTGAAGTTACGAAACAACGAGGGATTGGAAGTGGAGTGCAGGGCAATACTAGATTCAGGCTCTCAATTGAATTTTGTCACAGAGCATCTGGCGAAGAAACTGTCGTTAAGAGAAACATTTGACCCATTGCAAATTCAAGGCATTGATCAAAGCCCACAGAGGGCAAACAAGAGGATCAATGTAGAACTGTGATCAAGAACATGTAGCTTCTCAACCAGAATTGAAGCGCATGTTCTGCCAGAAATAACAACACATCAACCATCTCAGTCTTTGGATATCACAAACTAGTCCATACCACGGAACATTGATCTAGCAGACCTGGGATTCAATCGTCCAGGAAAAATCGACCTACAGACCTGCAGACACCTTTTTCCAGCTACTCCTAGCTGGACAGATTAAACTACAAGATGGCCTTCCCATCTTGCAAAACACTAAATTAGGCTAGATAGTCAGTGGAAAAACGTCGAACGCATCCGCTACCAATGTCTTGTGTGGTATTTGCTCCGAAGAACAAGAAGCCAAACTAAATGAACAAGTTGAACGGTTTTGGAAACAAGAAGAAGTTGACTCTACTAACCCAACCTTGTCGGCATCACAAATTAAGTGTGAATCACACTTCAACCAAAACGTGAGAATGGACGAAACAGGTCGCTTTGTGGTAAGGCTGCCCTTCGCAAATGAAGCAACGAACCTAGGAGAGTCGACACACATCGCGCTTAATAGATTTTATTCGTTAGAATGAAAGCTGACTAGAAATCCTGATATAAAGACGCAGTACATTGACTTCCTTAACGAATATAAGAATCTTGGGCATATGGAAGAGATCAGTTTAAAGGAAATCTCAGGCCCATATTACTTCCTTCCACATCACTGCGTGACTAAGCCAGATAGCACCACCACGAAGCTTCGGGTAGTTTTCGATGTATCAATGAAAACGTCATCGAACGATTCATTGAACGACATCTTATACACTGGGCCCACTATTCAAGCTGAGCTCTTCTCCATATTACTACGATTTCGGCTACCACGGTATGTATGTAATGAATGAATCATTACCTGCATTCTGTAATGAATGAATCATTACCTGCATTCATCATTATCTCATTAGCGCCACAATATCCCGATCAGTTCAACTAACGTACATACATCATACATATGTACATATGCATATATCTATAATAACGACTCATTATCATAATAAGAATCTTGTTACGTACAAGATTACAAATATACATACGTACATACACTATAACGTACTTCTTGAAGCTAGCAAGCAAAACATACACGCATATGTACATACATATAACGTACAAACATATAATGAATTGACAAACGCGAGTACGCGCATCAAATTGCATTCCAAGCAATTTCGCGGTGATTCCACCGTCAATTTATTTATAAATTTTTACGTCACATATGGTTCATATGGTTAACCAATTCTATTTTCCTTTTATGAAACAACTTTCTCCGTTGTTCTTTTAAAACGATAAATTCTTGGTTGCGTCAACCTTTTTGCGGCAAAACGCCGGCTCTTTGTATACAAAAATACAAACACGGCATGAGACCAATTTCATGCATTATAATGGCACTAGGTTAACCCTGACCTAACCCACAGTCATTACATGCCGTTTATTTTTTTCCTCACACAAAGTTAAGAAACTTCATGTGTGATATTTTTACTTTTTACTTGTACATAATTGGGAAATCCCTTGTGTAAAGTGAAATGGAAACTGACCAACTTATTGGGCAATAGTGCTGAGTTTTTTGTAACATTGGTTTCTTCCGTATATATATGGTTGACCAATGGTTGCAAAGGAATTTTTGAATGAAGGGGAAATATTCTTGTGAAACTACAACATATTGAGGAATATGCATAATTGGCTATTACCAATATATTGAGAGGGCGTTCCCGATATATTCGATTTCTGGAATTCCTATATGGAATTTCCTAACTAGTTACCCCCATACCTATTTTTATCAATTTTGCTGAGCAATGCCAAAATCCACCTAAATAAAAAGCCGATGCATCTCAGGGACAGGACAGTAAGATTTTCCAAGTATCACTAATAGGTTGACCCCCCACCAGAGGTAAGGCAACCTACTAGTAAATTATTAAACTAAGTATACCTTTATGAGAAACAATAATAAAAGTCAAAGTGAACCAAAAGGTTTGTGTTATTTTTTGAAGTTTGAAGTTGTGTTTTCTAAGAAGTTATATCGTAATTAAATTGGGCTGATGAACTTCGGTCTTTCCAAGCACTCCCAGTCCATGTTACGAGAAGAAAGTCAAGGCTCGTAACAAAAAATTGGTGGCAGCGGTGGGATCCTTTATGTCCGAGCTACCACACGAGAAAAGCATAAAAACTAAAAAGTACGAAGGTAACCTAAGCCAGGCGCTTAAGGGTATACCCAGCGTTGTTATAAGCCAGGCGCTCAGAGATCGTGAAAATACCAATCAAGAAAATCATTTTTTTCATACAAC
The DNA here is from genome assembly GCA_963930735.1 of Dioctria linearis. NCBI lineage: Eukaryota > Metazoa > Arthropoda > Insecta > Diptera > Asilidae > Dioctria > Dioctria linearis. Next base: position 272,029,490 of record OZ005740.1, on the reverse strand, counting down.
AACAATGGACCAAACGGGTCCCAGACGGGAAAACAAAATCAACAAGATTCAGGAGCAGATTGTAGAGTAGAGCCGACCAGCGGAATCCGATGAACACTTCCAAGAGTTTCAAAGGATTGTCAAAAGGCAACAACGGTTAAGCAGCCTCAGGAAGTAAGAAGCTAAGTCCAAGTCTATTATATGTTATAAAACATTAAGAATATTATATATATTATAATTCAAAATCAAATCTTATTTTCTATATATTATACATGTTATACACTACTCAACATATATATTAAATATATCACATTCGTGAAAAGAAAAAAAAAATAAGTAATAAGTTAGAAAACTATCAATTAACACAAAGTGCAAACTGATTAATCGTATACATATTTTGGGGTTAAATTTTCTTGTGGTTGACATTTTTTTTTGCTAAAAGTGATTAAGTGATATGGAATTTTTCCAGCAAATTCATTGTTTTGAAATGACTCTGGGTTTGTTTTTTTTTTCTCTTTGAAAATATTAAATTCGCTCGACGGCCTATTATTGAAGTTTTTCTTCGTTTCGTGCTTTTAGAAGTGTTGTGTTTCCCTAACTTCTTCATATATTTTTATATACCGCTCGAAAGTGTAAAAACGTGTTAGCAAGATAGTCGCTACACGTTTTCGCGATTATTCAGCCCAGGCCGGGAATAGCCATAAACGTACGGTTGCCCAACTAGCTCGCGCTTCTCGTTTATTACGTGCCTCTAATCGAGTCAAAATGACTCAACCTCCACCTACTGGTACTAATTCGGGGTTATCGGACCTCAGAATAACATTAACGGATGCACGGAATATGATCCCAGAGTTCGATGGAAACTCAGGTGACCTGCATCGGTACCTCGCGTGCTGCGAAATGTTATTCACGACATCCAAGAGCGACGCCGACAAGAAAATACTGCTTAGCATTTTAAAAACAAAGCTAACTGGCCCGGCATATGACATCTTTAAATATAAAGAAGTCTCAAACTGGGATGAATTAAAAGCAGAACTCGTTGAGCAATTCCAAGAGCATAGACCATGTGTGGCTATACATGGAGAATTGCTGCGACTCAAACAAACTTCACGGGAAAGCATATATGATTTTGCTTGACGCCTATCAAAACCGCTAGCTGATTTGAATAGCGCCACGGTTAATGAGGCCACAGAATCTTCTGCAAGAGCATCTCAGAGAATGAGAAAAATGCCATTAGAGCATTTGAAGACGGCCTTAAAAGCGAACAACTTAAGGTCATCGTTAAGGCACGTTCAGAGACCTCACTAAGGAAGCTCATAACTTTTGCTTCCGAACATGCTCAACGCATTGAGGAAACTCAACCCCATACTCAAAAAACAGCGCCTAATGTGCTAGTATGCGACTATTGCTCAAAAAGAGGCCACACTAAAGAGAACTGTTTCAAGAGGAAGCAGTTGCCCTTAATAAATTCTTACCCAAACATAAAAAGGGAAATAAATAGAATTACATGATGATGAACGCCGCACTCAGTACCCAACGAATAGGCAAGCTCAATTTGGGGCTCCTCCAAGAGCTTACCAACCTCCAAATTTGCCTAATGCCGAAAATAATGGCAGAGGACAACCTCGCCACATGAAGCAAGTAAGGTGGACAACTCCAGAAAATTTTGCCTTGGGAAACGATTGCAGGCGGGTGTATTCAGACGGCGAAACCTCCCGCGAGAGAGATATTCAAGCCGTAGTCCATCAACCACCCAATTAAGCATCCTAATAAAGATGCATAAAAGCGCCCTAGTGGTTACTCTCCATATCGATATCTCCCAGAAAACAAAAGCGAACTTTATACAAAAAACAATGAGTTTCACAGTGTTCGACCTTTTTTAATATGGCAACACTATGGAATTGTGAACTAACAAGCTATTTTCTGTACAATTGTGATCTAGCAAACTATTGTGAGTCATTTACTGTCAAAATATTGCCGGCCAAATCGTTGTGACAATAAAATAAATTAATTAAACCTACGAAAATAAGTAAAGATGCTTTGAAACGCACGACGAACTTTTCATCAAGAGAAACAAAATTATTAATGAAATTTGTTGAAAGGCATAAAAATATCATCGAATGTAAAAGGACTGCGTGCACGCAGACGAGAAACAGAAATCATGTTATGAAATCCTTCTCGTCCCACTCATCAAAACAATTTGGTTGACTTCTCATAGTCTTTTGTCGTCTGGATGTTATAGTTAACATGATTGAAATTTCTTCATTGCTAATATCTTCCTGGTCTGAATTCATCACACAAATTGTATAATTACACAAATGTTGTCTAAAATCCAATCTAATTGAGCAAGTGTCAAATCGAAATGTCACTTCATTCACATTTAAAAATAAACTGAATTTAAACGCTCAATATTGGTGGTTTAAACTAAGTTTAAACTAGGTTTAACTTACCACTGTGAAACTGTGTTGAAGAACTTGAACTGTGAAAGTGGCCCTAAGTGATGTGTTTTTGTGACCTGCTCAACTCAGCCCAATATACGTGAGATGATAGCATTGGAATCTGTAGTGGAGATCTCAACACTGACTTAACTTAAATGCGTCATAGGAAAGCGGAAAAAACTTTCTTAAAAAGAGGAAAAAAGGCAATATAGTCAGGGAAACTAGTTGGAAAAGAAACAGGAGGAGAAAAACAAATATTGTTTTTTCTTTGGTTTTTCGTCTACACAGGTTAATCGACAGGTCGCTGAAGCGCTTCATAGCCGGGATTAACATGTAAGTACATCTGTTTTTTTTTTACTTTTTTTTCTTTCGTTCTGGTGTTGACTGAGCAATAGTTGCAAGGTAGTTCGATTTTCCTTCTTCTGCGTATATTTTGCTGACAGTTATATACCTAAATGTACAGTCTTCTTTATTAGCTACATATCTAAGTATTATATATTATATATATATTATATATTATATATATATACTTACACATTTCAATTAAATGATAGCATAGTTCGAGCCTTTATCAATGAACTTTTAAAGATGTTCACGTGATAATCATACGTGTAGATATATATATACTTTATGCCCAGTTTCACAGTCGAGTTTAAGCCACGGTTTAGTTTGAACCATCATCCACGTTTAAACGCAGTTTAAACCAACTGGAGTTTCACAGTGCATTTTTTAGTGACGTTTGTAGTACTGATTAAATTGTGAACTAAATTAGTTATCGCCGCCATTGTGAATCAATTTTTCTATCTATCAATCAGTCTGTCAATCGGAAAAAGTGAACAGACCAGAACGCAAAAAAAAAAATATGTAGTTATATTGACTAATTTTAAATATGCCACCATCCAAAAGGGCTGCAAATTATAGTAGAAGTGTAGTTGATCTATTGATTTCCCTAGTATATAAAAAAAGACATACATAGTAGAGTGCAAGAAAACGGACAAGTATAGATTCGAAGACCAAGTGACAAATTTCTTTATTTAAACGAAATCTAGCGTAAAAATCAACGTCGCACATTTCATTAAAATGATTTGGCCGATTTCGAATTACTCTCACTCGTCGACAGAGTATTAAATTTAAAAAAGACCTCTTCATCGCTAAAAATGTCTAATTCTGAATCCATGATAAAATTATTTTCTTGATACCAATAAACAATGCTACTGTCAAAATAAAATGTCACAGCTTTTATCTTGAGTTTAAACCGCAGGATGACAGGGTTTAAGCTATAGTTTAAACCGGAGCTTAAACCAAACTGTGAAACATATTCGCCGAGTTTAAACTAAATATTTGGTTTAAACTCAGACTGTGAAACTGGCCATTAGTGTCATATGTCGATGAATTTTGTTCGTAGCTATAGACGCATGTATATTACATATATTTTTCTTGTTCTTAGCTTTAAACAGATATAATGATCCTTTTTTTTTAATTAGGCACATACCTACTACATAATTAATCAAATACTTACCTAGTTTTAGTGTTTTCAATGAACTTTGCCATAGTATCTACATGCATATTCTAATTTTGAATAGATAAGAAAAACATGGCCATGGGCTAATCATCTTTTTAACGTTTGGAATCGGGTTTGGTTAAGGTTTTGGGAAGGTCGAGATGCGGGGAGGATAAAATAACTGGCAGGTTTACCTAGGAGTATGGTGAAGAGGGCAGGGGTGGGTGATGCAGGTAACCCAGTGGGGTCCACCATGCTGAGTGGTGTCCCCTTTCTTATCTTTAAGCCTTTTCGTTTTGTATTTTATTTTTGTTCATTTCTTTCCGTCTTCCAAAGGTACAGCAATAGGTGGTTGAATGGAGACCAAAGAACCTACCCAAGCCCTGAGCTTGAGCCGGCAAAAATCTGAACCGGGCTCATCTAAAGGTCAACTCCCATTGTCCTTAAATACCAACCAAGGGGGGGGGGGGGGGATTCGAATGTCGAGAAGCGGCCACGCTCAGAGGTGAACATGACTAGCTAGCCGGTTACAAATAGTGTAAGGGTCTCTTCAGGGTTGGCTGTGTGCTTGTGTCAACGCTGCTGATCACGGAGTTCATGCTGATAGTATGGACTTCACGTCCAATAGTACTCACTCGAATTACTTCCATAACAACTGTATGAAATAGAAGTCAATACCAATCTTTCGACAGCAGATTGAAATAAATAAAATACTTGTAGCATGCATTGTAAAAAATCGAAGTAATTTTACATGAATTTAGTAAACGAAAAGTACTGTAAAATTGCACCTTTTGTGGAAAATTACCGAATTAAGAGAAAAAAAGGAGTACTTTTAATGGTTTCAAGAAAAATTACTTTACAAATGTAATTTTACATAAAAAGTGCTGAAATAAGTAAATCACTTTTCAACACACTAAAATCAGTTTTCCATATGGCTTGGATATGTAGCATATGTACATATGTATATGCATGACTATGACTGTGTAAAATTACGACATTTGTAGTGAAAGTGATGCAGTTGATTCTACAAAACTCCCCACGGGGATAGTAATATTGCAATAAATTTTTAAATTTGCTTTGAAAAATGAACTCCATATACATATTCAAGAGGTATTTTGATTACTCATCATCTTCTGCAATTTTGGATGCTGTTTGTTGCTCTGTTGTGCATAGATATGTTTGTGTATCAATTTTTTTCAGAGATCAGGTGTTTTTAGTTTTATGATTATGACGGCATACATTTTTTGTTTAAACTGCTGTGTCACTCCTTCTTTCCATCCTTTAATCTATATTTAAATTAAACTGGCTCTAGCCAATCTATTGTTTCTTGTCATGTATTCCTGTTTGAGTTGTAGTGATTCTTTTGAATCAAAGGCAAAATATGAACAGCATGTAATAAAACATAAGTTTTTGAAAGTAGGAAGGTTTTGTTGCTACTGTTATGACGCAAACCCAAACCCCGTGCAGCACGTTAATAGCCATGTGTTATGCGATCACATTTCTGGCATATATTCTCGAAATAACCCTCGTCATCTCAATCGTTTTCTAAGTGGACAACGATCCCACAAATTTCTGTTAAGTAAACAGGTTACATTAACGTAGAGTCAAAAATATTATTTTATTGGTTCAACATGCTAACATTTTCTTTGCCTTATCGCGTTGTGTAAAATTTCACTTTCGACTTTAGCATGTTTTCTGATGATCATGCGGTTTCTATGTGTGAGAACGGTGCTGTACAGAGGCTTGGGGTTGAGTCTACAAACTTGGAATACACTTCAATCCGCCCAACGGGTAATACGTCGAAATTTCTTGTAAAGTCCTATGTATTTAGTTTCAATTGTAATTTCTTGTAAAGTCCTGTATAATCAAGTGAAATAAAATCAATAAATGTATTTTAATTAACGGGTTTACATAGTGGAATTGTTTTTATTCAATTAATCAACCAGTGATTACCAAGAAGTGTGCCCCTGCTCGCTTGAAGTAGGCGGGCATAACACTACGACTGAGAGGAAATGTTTTCTAAATATTCTAGTTTTGTCTCGTACAGGTACAGAAAACATAAAAACATAGTAGTAAAAATCTGCGATGAAAACAAATATTCTTGTAATATAAAAATTTGTGCCTTTCGATGTACAGACCAAGTAGTTTTTGTTCGTCATTTGCTTATACATTCCAAAAATGGGGATAAGGTGAAATGTCCATGGGTTGAAAATGGGGAAAATTGCTTCAACGAACATATGCCAAAAAACATTTTAACAAACTTATTGACAATCTAAATTTCAACGCGGTAATACAGTTTGAAAAGTATAGCGACGCAATCATCGCTTTCTCGAAAAGCCTAAAGACGATTTCGGTAAAAGAAATTGTCGAGAAAGAAAGCGATAAAAATTACGCGATCTTAAAGATTATATCAATTTATTTTGCGGAGGATATTGAAGTGTTAATTAAACGATATCCAATAAGTAATATTTTTTAATATAACCGTATAAAGTGTGTTTGAAATGTACGTTCATTTTTCAGATGGGAACAGACATAAACTCAACTGATTTGAATCAAGTACCTTTGCCTCGAATCTCAACCATAATACCGACACATCAATATATTGTCCAATACGATAAATTGATGTACCATTTATTTGACCCTGAAAAACCATTTTAATATAAATTTCATTTAAATCTTCAATTGCATTTCAAAATGAATTTTCACGTCATAACAAAATGCAATTAAGCATAAATTGCATTTTGTTATCACAGACACATGACACCCACACGGTATACTTACCTACATGCGGTGTATATCAGATATCATTTTTCGTCGTGCAAATTGAGTGCACATAAAATAATTTGCATATTCTCACGTACGATCAAAAAGCTAAAAAAAAACGCTTTTATTTTTTAGACATCATCAAATCTGATCATTTTGGTAATGTTGTATATGTATAAGACCGAGATATGCATAGAAATATATAAATTTTTAGACAACGTCATTAGCTCATTTTGGTTTACGGTATAAGAATCTGGCGATGGGGTGAGGTACATATATACATACTGCAGTTTCAATAAATAAATTAATTATTATTAATTTTTTTTTTCGTTTTTTTTTTTAGTCATCAGATCTGATTAGGTAATTTTTACTATGGTATGAATGCAAAGAAGGAGATATGATGAGAAATGGGGGACGGTACATAGATACATAGTTAGTATGCCGGATCAATACATTAAATGTTTTTTTTTTTCAGACATGAGAATGACAAATATATATCGGGAGTCGGATATATGGGTACATATATACAGTCTGTCGTTAACTTAGGAAAAATTCGTAATAATTAAAAAAAATTCGAAAGAATTAAAAAAAAATCACAATAATTGGAAAAATTTTAAACATCAGAGCTGATTAGATCATTTTGGTTTGGTCTGTCTGAATGCAAATTATTTTAAATTAATTAAATTCGTCGTTCTGAAATTGAATCAAGATTGAAGGATGATTGAAATGTGGGAGGAAGAAGTTGTCAACGGGGGGAGGTACACATATACATACTGCCGTATCAATAAATTAATTAATTAAATTTTTTTTTTTTTAGAAAAAATTGAAAACAAAAAAAAACTAAAAACTGGGGTGGAATTCTTTCGATCCTCGGGAAGTCATTTTTTAAGTCCGCCGAGTAATGTTCGGACTCAAAGAATATATCCAATAGAATTAAATTGAAGAAGTACGTTCTTACTAATAAATAATCAAAGTGAAATTTATTAATAAAACGAGTTTTGTTAAAGAATCAATAGACTAGGAATAAATAAAAGAAAATTTAATAACAGAATTCGAAAAGAGCCTTTTTCTTAACTATAAAAGCTGTGTGCTCTCCACGAAGAGAACGACACACACTTACATAAAACAGAATAAGTCTAGAGAAAATACATTTGTTAATGCTTGTTGGCAATATTTAGAGCGACCATAAGTATATTAAACCCGAAAACGGCTACAATAACAATAACAACAATAACTTTCTTTTATATTACGAATTTATTGTTTTGTTATACGTCTTGTTAAATTTATTCAAAACTGTAAATTTTTTTTAATCAAATATATATTGTTCGAGTTGCAAGAAATAATTTTCTCACAATTAAATAAATGTACGCACGAATTCCACTGGAAAAGTGGAATCTGATATGCAGCTTGTGCATAGAATTTGCCTGATATGCTGCTTGCGGGTAGAATTATCGCGACAAATTCAATGGTAAAGAATGAGAAATTGGATATGCAGCTTGTGCATAGCCATGCTTATCAGTAACCGAAAGCAAGAAATAAGAAAATTTGTCGGTACTCTGAACGACAGTGGAATTCGTGGGTACGATAAGTACTTACTCGCACATAATAAAAATGTAAAAAAATTAGCTAGTAAGCAGTTTTAATGTATAAATTTAATTCAAATATGCAATATAGAGTTGGTTGATCAAGAGAAGTTTTTTAAGCCACACGTTTAACCCACTACGAAGTTCTGTTTTGTCCCCTACCCAAGGTAAGGCAACTAGAACAAATCACGAATCAACTACTCAAGAGTCTTGGTACAAGCACCAACGACTTTCACAACAAAGTCTTGGACCTACCTTTGACTCGAACAAAAGTAAATTGACAAAGGCAAAAGAGCTTTTAAAATATAAATTTTATTAAATTTAACGGATAAGCCTCTACAACTAATAATATGTACGTATGTTGTAAATATTTTGTCGCGAAAATTATTGGTTTTGATGCCTAGAATTGAATAGATTTTAATTTTAGTTGTCAGTTTGTCGAAGGAATAGTTACATTAATATAAAAAAAATTAGGGATTACTCTAAAGACTTTTTACCGGGGCAAGCTTATATTTGTTTAAGAAGGCATTTTTTTGCATTCTCCGGTATATAGGTAATATTAAAGCAGGGATAGAATGTATTATTTTTATGTTGTTTTTTTTTGCATTACATGTGCATATAGGTACATGTAAATATACTAATGAACTTAATTACTTCCACTTTATTAAAGGCAGGGGGCGAGATCCCAAGTAGGAGGCCAAGGCGGCCTGGGCTAAACTGCTAAAACCCTCTCACCCAAATTTTCCTGCGTATCAAGTCTGGGTCTACTTTCCTACACCTAAAGTTTTTGTTAAGTTATTTATACATTTAGATATCCCTACATATTTTAACAAAAATATAAAATATAATAAATCATAAATTAAATATCATTCCAAGATTCCTTTTTTATGACTTTCTTAACTTTCTTTACTATAGCCGTTTTTTGAAGCAAAAATACACAGCACGGTACAAACTTTGTTCTGATTAATTGTAAAATTACTTTATAAGTGGTAGTATAATAGGTATGCGATTGATTACCAAATAACGCGTTTATTGGGAATGGTGCACAACACAACAGTAAAGGTTACATTGAATGCTTGCAAAATAGGCGTTTCTTGAAGAAAAAGTACTTTATTTAGTGACAAAGTCTGTCTATAGAACGTTAATTAATGACTTCAAATTGACCCAAAAATTTAACGTCCTATGTACGACATATTAAGATCTAAATCTATATTTTTGTGGTTTTACTTTACTTTCATAAATTTGTTTTCATTACACCATCTCTCGGTTCATTTTTTGGACATTCGGTTTAAATAGTCGGTCTATAAAACGTCAATATATGACTTCAAATTGACTGCAACAGGAAACGTCATTTCGGCGTCTTATATAGGTCATTTCATTATCTCATTCTCTATCATTGTGGTGAAACTTTAGTCAATTTCAGACGAACTACAGATTGTCGTCATATTCACGTCATTTTTGTCGTGATTTAGACACACAGAGAGACTTCTAGAAATTTGACGGCGTTGGAACGTCTTTCGGATAATTTATGGGCGTTTTGTTTAAATATACAGTTAGGACAGAAAACAGAATTTCGTGCATTGATTGTGTCCATAAGCAGTGGCATTTGGAATTTTATATTGTGCAGTTGTGTTGTTTAGGTGCGAAGCTATTTATTGTTTATAAGAAAATTTTAAATAATTGTGTGTTAAGAATTAAAAGGAGGAATATAACTTAAAAAAAAAATGCCAAAAGTCTCTATGAAGCGGTACAAAAAATTAAGTGAATTAAATAAAAAGCATTTGAAAAGGAAAATAATAACAATGCTAAAAGAAAATAGCTACGAAGGTGTCATACGTGAACAGACCGCAGAAAAAATGTTTCTTAATCATACGTCAATAGCTTCAAAAAAATATAGTTCATCCAGTGATGAAGTAGGTGGGAAAGGCCTTCATGAAATAGAAGATAGTAGTCATGCTGAATCAGGCCTTGATATTGAATCTTCAAATGAAACTACGTTATTAAATGAATGTGAAAGTAGTAATATATCGGAATTTTCTTTTAAATTGTCAACGTGGTGCGTACAAAACAAAATAACTCAAACTCAAATTGCTATGAACGATTTGTTAAAATTATTACGAGAAGACCTTCATCTAAATTTGTTGCCTAAAGATACACGAACTCTTTTGCAAACTCCTACCATGTTGAGTGTAATTGAATGTCATCCAGGGAAATACATCCACATTGGATTAGAAAGGGGCATAAAATACCTTTTACATACTTTATATTCTTTTCTAACAGGTAACAAGATATATATCGATATTAATGTAGACGGATTACCAATTAGTAGAAGTTCTTATAGCCAATTTTGGCCTGTTATTGGTCTTATTCGAAACAGGATAAATAATAAACTGCTTCCTCCTGTAATTATTGGAATTTATCATGGTTATTCAAAACCTTCAAATACTTCATTTTTAGATTCATTTGTAAGTGAAATAAAGAATTCAATTCAAAACGGTATTGAATTAGGAGATAAAAAGTTTCAATTAGAAATCAGGGCTTTTATATTAGATACCCCAGCACGCTCCTTCATAACTGCCACGAGTGGACATACAGCAGCGATAGGTTGTGGTAAATTTACGACTATATTTTGTCCAGAACATGTTTTCCTAGGCTCGACAAATGTATTAAACGTACAAATGAAAGCTTTAGAGAAAAGCGGCAAGATTGGACTATTGCACTTAGTGTGCTTGAGTGTTACCAAGAAATTACTATTTCTGTGGCTAAAAGGGCCTCTTAAATGTAGATTGCCCAAGCAAACACTGGACAGTATATCAGTTGGATTAAAGAAGGCTTCACTTTCTCAACCAAAGGAATTCAACAGAAAATTAAGACCATTGCAGTACGTTGGTAACTATAAAGGATCGGAGTTTAGAACCTTCCTGCTCTGTGGTGGAGCAGTGGTGTTAAAAGACAATTTATGTGCAAGCCGATATGAAAACTTTATAGCCCTACACTGCGCTATTCGTATTTTATGCGACGAAGATTTTCACATTTCCTTAAATCCATGTGCAGAGAATTTGCTAGAGTACTTCGTTAAATCTTTTAGGGACTTATATGGTCCCCACTTCATCAGTTATAATGTACACAACTTGCTTCATTTAGCATCAGATGCTCTTTCCTTTGGCACACTGGACAATTTCAGTGCATTTCCGTTCGAGTCATATAAAGGATTTTCCAATAAGAGGTATTATTTTAATTAGTCCGGTATTTCGGTAGATGTCACTTTTGGAGCTGTCATTTTTTGACATTTGACAAGTAGAAACTACGCTATTCATAAAAATGGAACGATACACGATTCAACAACGCATTGAAATTATTAAAATTCACTATAAAAATGGTGAAAATGTGGCAGAGACGGTTCGTAAAACTCTAACATTTTTGGGTCGTCGTGAAGCACCTTGTCGGACCGCAATACAGAAATTGGTAGACAAATTCGAGCTGTCGGGACAAGTTAGTGATGTGAAGAATAAAACCCGTGCACGTCGCTCAAGAACAGCCGAGAATATTGCTGATGTAGCCGAAAGTGTTGAAGAAAACCCAGGTTTATCCATTCCTCGTCGTTCTTTGGAATTATGCATTCCACAAACGTCATTACACCGTATTTTGAATAAAGATTTGGGTCTTAAGGCTTATAAAGTTCAGTTAACACAAGAACTCAAGCCGGCCGATCATCAACAACGTCGAGTCTTTGATGATTGGGTCCTTGAAATGCATGAAAATGATCCGGAATTCCATTTTCACCTCGATGGCTTCATCAACAAGCAAAATTGTCGCATCTGGGGCTCGGAAAACCCAAGAGTTATTGTTGAAAAGCCTCTCTATCCTCAACGTGTGACTGTTTGTTGCGGTTTATGGTCCCGCGGGGTCATTGGACCTTACTTTTTCGAAAATGAGGCTGGAGCAACAGTTACGGTGAATGGATTGCGCTATCGACAGATGATTAATGATTTTTTATGGCCGGAATTGGATGGTATTGATCTGGCCAACGTTTACTTTCAACAAGACGGCGCTATGTGCCATACAAGCAACGAAACCATTGATCTTTTACGGGAAAAGTTTCCGGACCGTGTTATCTCTCGAAGAGGTGATCACAATTGGCCACCGAGATCTTGAGACTTAACACCTTGCGACTTCTTCCTTTGGGGCCACGTGAAAGAGAAGGTCTACGCCAACAAGATGGAATTCGTGAGGCTATCGAGGACATAGGGCAGCCAGTTTGCGATTTGGTTATGAAAAATTTCATGAAAAGGATATGGTCCTGTAGGCGTGGTCGTGGTGGTCATTTGGCTGATGTTATTTTTCATTATTAACGGCATACCTTCCTCTTTATAATGAAATAAAGATCCGATCATTTATCTCAAAAAAATGGCATTTTTCTTTGAATATCAAAATAACACCTCTTATTGGAAAACCCTGTATTATTGCGAAGTACTTTGCTACTATTGTTAGACATGAAAGAATAATTTTTTTCCCAATGATTAAAACAGATCCTAAATAATAAAATACAAATCTTTTTTTTTATATATATAAATAGTGTAAGAAGTGAAACAAACTAAGAAATATGTCATACTTTGTAGTAGAAACAAGAGAAGATGATGAATTTTTGTGCGTCGCAGTCCCTAATTGTTGGATTATAGAAAAGAATAAGTTGAAATGGCCTGGAAGGCTGAATTATCTTAAGTATTTGAAGATATCAAAAGAGCCAGAAAATGAATGGGAGGAATATCCGGTATCCCAAATATTATCACACTCAATTAGTAAGTATATAAAAATGAATATATATATATATATATAATTTGTCTTAAATCCTGAATGGTATTTAGAAGAACACATGCTATGAGTGACAGGACCATTTGTTGGGCATTTAAGAAATAAAATATTTTCACCAATGCCTGCATAAAATACGTTCCTGCATTTTAATTAAATCATTTAACTCAAAACTAAGTATGTATGTATGTATTTTCAGTGGGCATTAACCAAAATGTATTTTTTCTCAAATGCAAATGGACTTATAATATCATTTGGCTTTTCATGTTCGATACAGAAATACTACATTTGTATTAATTATAATTCATTTAGACGATATACCTGAACCGAGAAACAAAAATTACGCTAACGTAAGCCACAATGATGTTATTATGCCCTTATCAACCATTGGATCTAATAATAATGGTAAATAATTATTAGAGTGACATTCCTAATTTTTTTATTCAATAAGTTCATTTATACTTTTAGAACAACGATATATGATTAATGTTGGAAATACATCTGGTACAACGATATGTAAGTACTTAAATCGAAATCAAGTTAATACCTTCGAAATTACTTCTTGACTTTCCATCTAAAGCTGCAGCTATATTGCAAAGTATATTGGGAAGCATTAAGCTTTTGAATGAGGCAGTCCAAGGCCTTTTTAATGAAATAAAACATATCAAGCGTCAGTTAAACAATAAGGACCAGTTTTCATTTGATTTGTTGCCAACATTGCCTTTAATGCTGCTAGATGATATAAATAGCCTCGAAAAGGATTTTCTTCAAAGCGCATTGCTTAAAAAACAGATGGTAATTTTAAATCAATTCGTAAGTATTCATAGAAAATAATAATATATTTTATTTCAGACTGAAAAATTTCGACAAGTTGGGGGAAAAGGTGCCTGAAAACCCTTGGGACTGATGAACTTTTTGAGCAATTTTCTTGGGTCGGATTCAAGGACAATTCAAAATTTTCTGAGCTCATTAATATCTTGGACACAATTTATGATTCCATTATACAAAATAATCAGGAAGCTGCCCAGGTAGAAATTAATAATAATATTAAAAGCTGGCTTAAACACTCCAAAGAACGAATCATTACAAGAAGTAGAACTGGCGCATAACATTTTTTATTAAAAGTATTACCTTTTTAATACTATTAAATGTACTATTACAATTTAAAAGAAAACTATTGACTTTTTATGGATAAGCTTTTTTTTCAATAATTTAAAGTAAAGGTCAAAAATATGTAACGTAGTACAAATGAATAATTTTTTTTTAATTTTTTTTAATAAAAAGTATTACCTTTTTTTAATACTATTAAATGTAGTATTATAAAATATAAAAAAAACTATTGACTGTTTATGGATAACGTTTTTTTTTATTAGTTTAAAACAAAGTTCAAAAATATATGTAACTATATATAGTACAAATGAATAAATTTTTTTTAAATTTTTTTAATGTGGATTGTATTAAAAAAATATATCTTGCTGTTATCGAAAAAGACGTTTCATGTACGTCATAAAAGTACATACATAGGACGTCTCACAGCCTTACATAACGACGGCTGTTTTGAACACCCTTGATGGTTTTTAAGTGGAACATTGTCGTCATCAGAACGACCAACTGACGACCTTTAGACGCCTTTTTGACTCTGATTTCTTTTTCCCTGATGCACGAATGACGTTTTATTGATCATCCTTTGGACCTTAAAAAAGACGTTTCATGTACGTCATAAAAGTACATATACATAGGACGTCTTATCGCTGTTGTGATCCCAAAAGCACAATCATATACATATTGCCTACCTCATGTGCATTTTCCTAGAATCAATAAATATATTCATATTGTGGTCTCAAAATACCACACCATATGCCTCAAATGCAATCACAAATCTTTTATTCATATTACTTACCTCCCATGAACTTTCCTAAAAGGCATATATAAGTATGCACAAATATCTACAATTGCATACCAGGCATATTCATAATTACTTACCCTCGTAATTCTTTTAAGAAGTTTGAAAATGCACAAAATGTACAAATATTTTTTCCTCCATAAATTACTTAGCGTAGCATAAATAGCCCACTTATGAAAATGAACAAAACGCTTGCTCGACATTTTCGTATCCACATAACTCACGGAGTTAATGTACTGCATATTGCGCCTCGGTCAAAATTTCAAGAGCAAGATCGAATTACAAGACCCAAGTCAAGAATGTCTTGCTGATTCTTATTTTTTTCCGGCTTTCTGTTTACTCTTTCGTGTAATTGGTCAGTTAAGTGAACCAATCATAAAAAGTACTATATACTTTCATATACTTTTATATACTTTTGCTGACGCGAGGGCGTCGACTAATTTCACTAATAAAATTATGTGACATCGTTAACTAAGTCGAAGTTCAGGATCGGGATTCGAATATACAA
The DNA here is from genome assembly GCA_963930735.1 of Dioctria linearis. NCBI lineage: Eukaryota > Metazoa > Arthropoda > Insecta > Diptera > Asilidae > Dioctria > Dioctria linearis. The sequence goes on along the minus strand of OZ005740.1, from coordinate 272,014,006 downwards.
CACGTCGGTCGAGAAGTCATGTGTAACATAGTTTTGAGTGTGCAACTAAGTTTAATCATTTTACATTTCATTTACAAACGATTTGATTAAGAAAATATTCAAAGTGTGTTTAATCGTTTAATAATATAAATTCTTTTACGTGCAAATAAATTTGGTTTTAAATACGTAACAACATAAAGGTGTTATTTTCTCCTATCCTGAACGTCCCCCTGTGTCGCTCTTCTCGGTAACGAAAGCACGGTGGTAAACGGGGTTACTACATCGCCTTACATAACGACGACAGCTTTGACCGCCTTTTGATGGTTTTTAAGTGGAACATTGTCGTCATCAGAACGACCACCTGACGACCTTTAGACGCGTTTTTGACTCTGATTTCTTTTTCCCTGATGCACGAATGACGTTTTATTGATCATCCTTTTGACCTTAAAAAAGATGTTTCATGCACGTCATAAAAGTACATACATAGGACGTCTTATCGCCTTACATAACGACGACAGCTTTGACCGCCTTTTGATGGTTTTTAAGTGGAACATTGTCTTCATCAGAATGACCAACTGTCGACTTTTGCACTCCTTTTTTACTCTGACGTCTTTTCGCTGGATGGACTAATGACGGTTCATGGATCGTCCTTTTGACCTTAAAATGTTTGCTGGGTAAGCTTCAGCAGGAAACTAAGTGTAAACATAGATAAACTTTCATAGGAAGCTAAACATAAACATATGTAGTAAATGCGAACTTCCCTTCCCTATAGGGTATAGTGGGAGATGTGTTCCAAGGTTCCAAGTGTTACGGTCTTGGTCATCACTACAACATCACGAAACCATGTAACCCCATTTCACTTATTGTGACATAATAAATCTAACCTGCATCGATACTGTTGTGTATACGCACACACCCAAAGGCATAAATACGCTCAGAATTTTCATAAACTAACAATGCTGAAAAATATGGTTGGCTTATTGGAAGGGTATGCGAAGAAAACAGCGTCAGCAGATCCTTCAGAAGTTTCAAATAATAAAGAAAAAGAAATACAAAACTAAAAGAGGAAACAATTCGAAAGACAATTCTTACCTTCAGTAAGGGATACTGTATCATATCGCCCAGTATCGCAGGGTGGTTGGGGCAATGGCGGTAGAAACAGAACACCTGCGCTTCCAATTAGGTAAGTGGTAGGTAGTGTAAAGGTCCCTTCAGGACTGAAAGTGTGCTACGGCCTTTGGTTTGGCAGGCACGATTTTTTTTGTATATGGCTGGTGGCACAGCGGCAGGTTTTCATGGAACCCCCCACACTCTCCGCCAATAACCGAGTCGAGCTAGCGTGCCGCCCTGCAACGCTGTCCACCGAGTCATCTGTCAGCTCATGCTGGCAGTCTGGACTTCACGTCCAAGTCAATCACTCTGACATAGTTCCATAACAGCATTTTCTACCCTGAACGACGGGACTTGATCACGAAAATAGTGATCAAGAAGAGAGTTCGTTCTTGAGTTTCTAGAGGACAACTCGCGGTGAAATTTTGGCGGTGTGGATAAATAAATAAAATAGAAGAAAGAGAGATTGTTTCTGTTAAAGAGAAGACAAGGTGATTTACAACCGATAGAAAGTTTTTGTTTAAGAAAAGTTGAGAAGAAAATTAAAAAGAAGAAAAAGTGTTTTGATTAGTTGTTAATTAAAATTGATTGGAAAATTGTAGAAGGTTAAAACGGAATATAACTTGTAAGTGGAAGTGATAGTTTCTAACAAAAAATCTGTCAACTAGCTATTAGGTATGTGTTATGAATCTACTGCAGGCTCATTGCCTATTAGTGCCCTAAGGATCTCTCTCTGGCATTAAGTATATTAATCTTGGATGATTTCGGCCTTTTAAATATCACTGAAAGATAATTCATATGTTAACGGAAATTTCATATACTGAGGGACATTCCACATGGGCCGTAAATTTACAATGCACTAATGGTATATTCAAGAGCACAATATTTCTTTTAACAAATACTTGACCAGGCAAAAATTTCAAAATATTTTCCCAAAGGAAATAGCAAGAAACCCAATACAAATTTTACTTGACCAGGCACAAATTTCAAAATATTTTTCCCAAAGGAAATGGCAAGAAACCCAATACAAATTTTCCGGCAAATCAATAGAATCAACATGTAACTAAACGATAATTTTTGCCTCAAACGCATTTCTCATGATAAAAACACATTTTTTCTTTGGCCTTCAACTCGCATTCAAGTGGACGAAACACGAGCCACTTCCAAACCATGATCTACCCCAATAAACCCTTACCGCCAAGTATATATTTATGTACCCATTCGAACATGTACATACGGATCTGTCATATTTTCCCCTATCTTGCCAACATTGCAGACGGTCAACCATACAGGTATGTACTTATGCAAATTCAGTGCCTCTCTATATGATATGCCGTGTTTCCCCTCCAAATAGCTTTCACATTGAAGAGCTTCAGCTAATAGCTAATTCACGGATGATACATATCTACGAGTTAAAGAAAGTCTTTTCATTTCCCCTCGCCGTGAATTATGGACGATTTTCAGCCAATGACCGGCGCTTGTCTATGTACGTAATCACTGACGCATTTCGTTAATGTCTGATCATGAAAAACGTTCGATACGTTTTCCCATGCTACCCCTCCTTAACAATGTATGAAAACTTTCCACCAATCAACATGCGGGGTAATAATTAACCAAAATTTGGAAATTGATAAAAAACACGATGGGGAACCAAAAAGGGGAGCAGTAATCAGTTGGTGGAGTTGGATTGATGTAAAAAGATTATCACTTAAGTTCGAGCAGTCTTTGTATTTATTTAGTTGGTCAGTTTTTGTGTTTGGTCTGAGAAAACCTTACTTAACATATTTTTTTTTACTTTAATCAACGTTTGATCAGTTTTTGTGCTTTGTGTAAGAAACTTCAATTTAAATATTTTTAAAATTAAATCAACGTGCCTTGTAAAGCTTAACATTAAATAAAAAAAAAACTTAACTAACGTTTGAATAGTTTTTGTAAAACCCTAACCAAATAACACGAAGGGTACTAGTGATCTTCGCTGCGATAGCAAGCACTCCTAGTTTCCCGTTGTGTAAAAAAAAACAAAACCCAAACAAAACATATGTACTATTGTTGTCTTGTGATAAAAGAAAAACAAAAAAATAAAAAAATAGTGGAATCCCGACAGAATTGTATATTGAATTAATAAAAGGCCTCAACACTCTCCGCACAGGTGTTGTGCATACATTTCAGTTGGATTTCGTCAACAAGGTAAGAGAAAAATATAACAATACCAGAAGTGGTTCAAAGTGAAATATAGAAAATGAAATTTAATTGATTTTTTGTTTAATTACAAAATGAATTAATGAGGTGATGACGATGTGTAGCAATTTGTTTATTTTTGTAGAATAAGAATTTTTTTATGATATACATACATACATATGTGTGTAATAAGCTTGGAGCTGAGTTGAGCTTCAGTTAGCAGTTAGTAAATGAGTCGGTTGAGTTTGATCTAGTGAGTAAGTTTAAAAAATTTGGATCGAGACAAGAAGTAATAGCGGTCAGTAATAAATAATTATTTTATAGGAAAAACATTGAAAAAAAGAACAAGTCATCGAGAAGTACATACTATATATATCTAAAGAAGAACACATAAAAACAAGTTATCGACTACATATTATATATACATTTTTAAAGAAGAATAAATAAAGTAAAGTGTTTGTTGTGAAAATGCTTACTGTTTGTGTATGATTGATGGTGTTATTCACATTGGTAAGGTACAGTTAGACAAATCGTGAGAACGTTATACAGGCGCCTTAACAGTAAAATCTTAGAATTAAAGTTTAACAAATAAAACTGAACTCGAAATAACTAATAATAATTACCCCTAAAAGTGTCAATAAAATAAATCCTAATAATAGCAATTCAAATAAGAATAACAATCCGAATAATAATACCAATGGTTACGTAAAACAAAAGTCCACTAAAACGTTATCAAGTAATAGTACAGTGCATATAAATAATAACAACTGAATTAAAGGGTTAAAAATAAATATAATAGTGCAAGCTAAACAGAATAATGAATCTTAGTAAACATTATTAATAACCATACATAAATAACTCGTAGTAAGACTGCCCGACTAAATAAATTTCAGTGTAAATACCCGACAAAATAAATATCTAAATTTCAATCGACCTACAATAAACTTTATTAAAATATGAATATTAAAAAAAAAATTACACCCTCTAGTCTATCAGTATTCGATTGGGCAATGTCCAGCCCGAACCAGTATAAGAGACTGCCACGCCAAATCGACAAAAGTGTCCTCAACTAGAAAACACACGCCGGGCGAGAGATGGACGAAAGTACGAAAAGCAAGCCGATAGGAAAGGAGCCGAGCAACTATTTCGTGCTTCTGTGAGCGACATCCAAAAGGATGGGCGTGCTGCAAATATAAAGAAAAAAATAAAGATATAAAAGTTCAAAAGTACAGTCAGTCATAAAATGAGAACATAACTTTCAAAGAAAAATCAATCCACTCCGGTTACGTGTCACTGTAAATTGATTACACAAACATAAGAAGGAAGGAAGCAGCTAAAGGTGCCTGGAAGTACCTGCTTTTAAGTATGTGGTGTATGCAACAGCTATACGCTATATGTATGCCTCATGTTATTATAATGAATTATACACATACACTTGCAGGATTAGCATTAACTGAGTAGCCCTAGCCACTAAACGGATTATAGAATAACTGCTGAGTCTCTTATTGTAACCTCTAGCATTAAGTTCGTATCAATAAATGAATAGTGTAACGCCACCAATGGCTTTACGACACCACTGGAGAATGTTCACCACTATACCTAAGAACCGTTAACTTGGTTATGTACCTTTTGTACATAACATTCATTTATTGGTTCCCCCACCTAATTTCATTCTAATATGTAATCTAAATCTATAAATATAAATTCAATCCATTGTACTGGACTTGTTGAGTTTGAACCTTTAAGCAATAAAGTTGTCTACTAATAATATTGTGTTTTTTTGTTAAATAAAAAGTAGTTGTTACAATAGTGAATTATATGAAGACACGTGTTCTAATTAAAATACCAACTATACTATACAACTAGTCGTAGGGAAGCAACTGGAGAAAAGAAACGTTATAAGAGGAATAGAGGTTCGCAGTGCCAAAGTTAAGTATGATTTCTTTTTGACTATCGCCAAGGTCAAAAGTTTTCTTATATATTCTTCTAGTATACATATATATATTTTCCTCATATTATCTATTATATATATAGAAGAATATTAGCATATAATGCGCGGCTGATTGGTGGAGGCGAATATCTTTTCACGTTTTTTTGTGCTTGGTTTGAAGATTTTTTTTTATACAGATGCCGACGGGCTATTGGCCTGTTATAGAATCATAATTTAATCTGAAAATGTTCTAAATAAAGAGGATACCACTATAATCGAAAAATAGGTATTTGTTAGGCAATTTGTTTTCAGGTTTCGTCCGTATAATAGATCACGTGGCACCCAATCAGCGTAAGATAATTTATCCTCGCATTCAGACGTACCGCGCCACCAGGGCTAGCAGATACGCAACGTGGAACGCGTAACAAAGGAAATTACTTTGACAACAAGCCTTTAAGGTAATTTACAATAAATGTGTTTTTTGTAATCGACAGAAGCCAATATTTTTCCGCACACAACTAAAGCAAAACGTTACTATCGTTATAATAACAAACTGAAGCGTTTAATACAGACATGTCTTTTTCCAAAACCGTGAACAACAAAGAAGCATAAAGCAGTAATGAAGTTAATATAATTTAGCGGCATGAACTTTTCTAATTAGTTTTTTTTATAGGGAGTCAAATAGATACAGATAAGAATTTCATACACACGTCATGTACTGATGATTGGTCCGCTTGCTTAGTTAGATGAAATCGAACATATAAGAAGCATACAATTTTCATTATATTAACTGAATATACGAACATTTCTCCAATTCTTAAACATTGGGCATTTTATCGCCACAATCTGGGACACACTTTAGTAAGCTCTTTGTAGTAAAATTTTTATATCTTTTTAAGTACATACTCATAATGTTGATTATAGATTAACAGAGATTTTGAAACACGATTTGGAGAAGATGTCTTAATGGGCTTGATGAATAAAAAAACTTTCTTGACAACATTAAGGATGTTTATCCAAGATTTGATTGATCAGTTTTCAAAATCGGATGCATTAGATGGTACGTTTAGAATTTTTACAGCATTTAAGAATATTGAAGTAGCTTTAATTTTACACGTGATGCTGACGCCATTACGATATCTAACGATAAAATTAAAGGACGAAAATATCACTGGAAACCAGTTATTCAAGTTTCTGAAGACAGATTTTTCATTTTAGTAGTAAACGTTGATGTTTTAGCAACAATTGAGTAAATATCTAAGTTTTATTGTGATTTAAGAATAAGTTGCCAACTTTATATAATAGGTGCTGAATCCTCTGTCCGTTCAAGAGGTAACTGACTTCTTTGTTGTACTTGATAACATATTTTATAAATTCAAAGACTTCTTAAAATGTATAGATATTACCTTTTTAATTTACAATACGCCCGAGAAAGTGGGCAAGTTTGGATTTTTATTGAAAAATATTTTTACAATTTGCTGTTCACGGAGAACTTAACTACTTCTGTAAATTGTTTCATTAGGCTTAACTAAAAATTATGCATCCATTGTTGTTTCCATTGTAAAGATCTCTTACATTCGTGTGATTGATTAGTTAATCATTTAAAATATGTTCGCAATATTAATTCAAGCTCTATATGTGTACTAGCACGTGTGCAAAACTGTCGTCAAACTTTTCGAAGACATCCAAATTGAATTACAATACCTTCCACCCAAAATTCAAGTTATGTATTAGAAAAGTATAGAGAACCATGTTATTTTAGTGAAACGCAATTAGACAAGCTATGCAAATGAACAATCAAGTGCTATTTTAAAACATTCTATATCAAATAATGAATCGAACAAAGCACTCTTCACTTTTTTTAATAAAATTAGATGGAAAAAGTAATTTGTACAGAAAAACGGTTACGGAAATAATTAGCGATATAAAATAGTTGTACTCACCCCTTATTTTTAAACCTCTGATTATAATACAAAGATTGTTGTAGTCCTACCGTACTGCACGGAATATGCTACGTGTACGCCGCTCTGCCATCTGTGACTGGACGACACGAGTGAAACCTGGCTGGGACAAAACACGAAAAAGTGAGCACTGAAAAAGAAGAAGAGTCGGGGGGACAAAAGACAGAAGTGAGGAAGAGGACAGACGTTTCTTTGGTCTGACACATAAGTTGGATCATCGGAATACAGAAAAAGGTATTAAAGTTTATTAAAGTTAAAAGAATAAATACTTCAAGTGAATTGTTAAAGCCCGCCGTACACTTTGGCCCAAAACGGAGCGCGGAGCCATGCATAGCTCACAAAAGTAATTAAGACAGCATCGATAGCTGCGGCAGGCAGGGGAAACCAGTGAATCCCCCCCCCCCCCCCAGCTAAAGAGCAGCCAGGCTGCTGTATCAAAATAACCATCATTAGTCCTACCACGGTGAACGAAAATATTGAAAACTGAGTCAAACCGTACTACCAAACAAGTTGGGGGAGTAAAGTAACCTACCGCCTTCTTAGACTAAGCACGATAAGTCTCAGCACGGAAATTACGACAACCCGTCAGACAGGACATTATTCTGCGTAGACCTCCCTGTATTAATTATGTATCATGACTTCTTATAGATTTCCCATACCAATGTAAAAATCATAATGTATTAGGCTAACGTAAAATTATGTTTCAGATACGAAAAAGATTAGAGAAGAAGCTTCCAACATAGATGAACTTTATCGGTGCTAAGTGCCTTAAAACTGACATTCCAGATTGACTGGGATATGATTCCTACACTACGCAAAAGGACATAATGTCTGAACTAAAATCCTCGGTTATAGGTAGTCGCCCAAGGTAAAATTCTAAATCATCTACGCCTACCTAACGTATAAGGCGCCTGACATACAGGTAACTAGCACATAGTTCACATGGCAGTAGGGCCGAGTTTGATGCCTTATGCATACCAGTTAGAACCAGGTGGTAGGCACATAATAAAGAAATTTAAAACCGCGTGGATTCAACGACGGAAGGAAACAATAACTTTTATTTAATAGTGAATTGCAGGACATCTCGGAGGATGGTGAGTACCGGACATACGGGGCATTCAATTTTCGCGTGCCCACAAACTTTTCTTCTGATCACACATATTTCAAGATATTTAGTACCTTAAGTGTCTCGACTTTTAGATATTACTGTGCCCTATGCACAGATTTGACTATAGTGACGGCTCTTTATACGTTCAGAAGTTCAATACCTAGGATTTATTAAATTAACGTTCCTCTCATTTCAAACCTGTTATATACTCTCAATACTTATTTTGTTAATCTACCGCCTCACTCAATCGATACTTCATTTGAGTCTATGGTGGATCCCTGTTAAAGTGCGAAAGGATCGGTAGAGCTTTAGTTGTCTTGGAAAACATGTTCGCCTATCCGGCTAACAAAATCAAATATCAAGATTAATGTGAATGGAGCTGTAGAGTTTTAATAGTTTTCCCTCCTTCTCCTGGAGCCCACCATAAGATGAAGGTCGTATAGGTTGACTCCTCCGCTATTTTCAGGACACAATAGGGACATTGGAGGATATGGCCCAGATAGGGCACGGCAAATAAGGCATAATATAGGCACCTTCGGGTAGGTTAAGGTAAGTAGTGTAATGGCCCCTTCAAGGCTGGATGTGTGCTTTGTTTGTTTGTGACATGCAGGAAATTTGTTGTATTATGGTTCGTGAACGGCGGCAGGTTTTGGTGACCCCCCTATAACTCTCCTGCACTGGTCGAGCTGCTAGCGTGCCGCCCTGTGCTATCGCCGATCACGAGAGTGAGCTGTCAGCTCATGCTGACGGAGTGAGTGAGCATCCGACTAGGCAGTAGGTAAACATGCAATAAGTATTTAAATAAAGTGAATTAAATTATATGGAAAATTGGTTTTTCATTTTATTACGGCAAAGTTAGTTTCTGAAAGTTCGACAGAATTATATTAAATATGTAATAGAAGTCATAATTGTATCAAAACATAATGTGTATCTACTTTGTTACAAAATACCGACTATCTATAACGATCACTATTCATCGTATGAAGTTCTTTCTCGTATAAATGACTTAAAAAATTTTTGCCTATCATAATCATATGTTTAGACAGACCACCAGTTAATTCGCAAAAGGTTCCAAATGGAAAAGTTATGATCAGACCAAAGGTCTATTTCAACAATACACAATACAATACACATAAAACAATATTTTGAATTTAGTAAACAATTACTACAGCTACATAATTTATTATCTCTGAAATTCAGCGATATTTAACATATGAAGATCTAAATAAATAAAGTTTCACCACAAAATCGTTGATTACGATACAAAATGGAGCAGCAATCGAGTCAAAATAAAATTTTAATTGGAAGACTAAATGAAATTATAATTACTGAAACTGGAAGTTTATTGACAAACTTATCATCGCAGGAACAAATTGAGCAAGACATCCCAACCTTTACACCTGAATCTTCAATAATTAGATCGCAAGCACAGCAAGACGGAATCAACAATTTAGCATCTCTTTTAAAAAAATTGAATCTCTACGAAGATCTGTTTACACTTTTAAGAATTAAGTTTAGAGTTTAGGTCAATGTTTTAGCAAATGGAATTTCTAATCAACGTACACCTAGAAGCACGCAGCGGAAGCATTTTGCTAGACTCGTGCCTAGACGGATAACCACAATAATTGCGCAAATGAATTGTTTTGACATTTTTTGAATTTTAAAATGCACCAGATTGACAAATATAGGAGAATAAAATCAATAAATCAGTTTTGACATTCATTAAACTTTTAAAACCATCTGGAAAGATATCAAAAAAATAATTAGAACCAATTTTGACAGATGTTTAACTGAGAATAGATGACAGATTTGTATCAGAGCTAGAAATCAGTAAAAGAGAATTCTAACAAGTGTGAATTAAAAAAGTCGGTACGACATTTGTGTTAAAAATGAAAAATAATTCGAACCAACATTGACAGATGTCGAGCTAGAAGTAGATAAAAAGCTTGTATAAAGAATAAGACAATAGATTGGAAATAATTTTGACAGATAGTAAAGTAGAAATACAGGAAGTAAATAAAGGTGACATGTATTAAGTAAAAGTAACTTAAAATTAGTTTAGATACCTGTGAATTAAAATTAAAACGGAGCTTTAAAATAGTATACACTTGTAAACTTAGATGTCTTTGTAAAGAATGAAATTTTGTCTTTTTGCAATAGAGTAATTTTAGAGTGGACCAAGTCAGAAAAAAGAAGGAAACATTTTGTGAATAAGGGCCAAGTTTGTTTTAAAAATAAAAATATAAAACCAAAGACAAAGGAAGGGAAAAGTTAAAAATAAAACCGAAGTACACCAAGTAATGGTTGTTGTTATTTAAAAGAATAAGAAAACACCCAGTAAACAATAACAGAGAAGCAAAACGGAGTAGGTGAATTACATGAATAAGCACCCCAATAGGGCTCTCCGTGGAAAGCAAAGCTCCGCTCCGGGCTCCATCGTAGAGCCCCCACGTTGGGCAGAGACAAGCAGTATCCAAGGTAAAAAAAAATCAAATAATTATACATCTTGTCGTGCACCACATGTGATGAACCTAACCTCACCACTCTGGTCACCGCTCGGTCAGGTGACGACCTTAGCGGTATTCGGCATGGAAACAAACAGTACGTTACAGAAGAAAAATGCTAGACGCTGACACAGAAAAAACATTTCAAAAAATGTTGCTAGTTTGGCCGCTATATAAAAACGTCCAAGCGTCTCAGTTGGTAATATTCTATTATTCTTTCATATTTTTTACTATTAGTTTTATAATATTAATTCTACATTTATTTATAATTTGATATTACATAGTTGTGTTGTTTCGTGTCGCTCTAACAACAATCGCGATTAAACTAAAATTTTCGTCAATGCACAGCCGTTCGCCCGACATTGTTTGCCAACATCGAGGGAAGGACATTTAATTAGGTAAAATGTTTATAATGTAAAATTAAGGTTGATGCTTTGTGGTCCTTTCTTTTTATTTCAGGGTTAATGCCTCTTGTTTTGAACAATCTCGATTTCCAAAACGAGTTCAATGGAACAACTTTTGACGCTATGAGAATGCACTAGTAGCTCATATTCGTGTAATTTGTGCAGTGTGAGAATTTTATCCCGAGCTTTATGGAGTACCTGTCCTGCTCTGATGCAGGATAAAACCAAAAAGGGAAATTCGGTTGCTACATTTGTAGCTTTGCTTAATGGGGTCTGCAGTTTGCAATTATTGATACTAACATGTTAAATACATGTGCCTACACCCATTAGGTAAGTTAATCTCTTCTAATTTTTGTGTAGAGTTGATCTTTGTGGTCTTCTTTCATGATAGAGACACTGAGGCCAGCATAGACTGCTGTCACTGGGTTCGATCCTGAACAGATACCCTGCAGTGCTCTACAGAACCCATTAGATTGCTAAGTGAATTAATTTGTAGGGTGCATAGATGTAAAAGAGGTTTTAAAAGTATAGAGAAAATAGTAAAATTACAAAGACTTGAATCTTCGCAAAATGTCAAAATAGAGCTCGATAAATTGGGACATTCAACTTCATTATTATTAGAATTATATATATCCTTTTTATTAAAAATATTACAAAAATGTTCAATTTTGTAGATTGATATTGATTACGATTTTATCACAGATAAACCCGGATGTCCAGACCTTATGGGGATCAGTGACGTTTAGTCAACAACTGAAATAGAAAGCACATTGTTTCGAAAAAGAGCTTTGAAGCTTTTGCGAGAGATTCTATGCGAGAAACATGTCTCTTTGAGATTATTCCGGGGCAACGCTTACGATACAGCGCCTCAATGGTTACATGTTTCTCCCTGCAACACTGTACCACAGATAAACAGATATTTTACTTATTTGTGACTGTACCGTACGATCGCTGTTTAAACTTGATTGTTTTTGAACTCTCTCACAGCCCTCCGCTTTTGTATTCAATTTTATCTTTACATCTCTCACGAAAAATGAGAGTTTGGTAGATGGCTTGTGAGAGAAAAGCTTTAAGCACATGTTTGTCGTTAGACGTTGTCGGTTAGATGCAATAATTGGTGTCAGTTTTAAGTACGGTGTGATGGTTATCTGTATTTTACTTATTGTGATTTTATGTATCTTGGATAAAATCTCTCATATATCTAAGTGGGAGAGAAATAGATATTCTTAGTGACTGTATTTGAATTCATTTTTGTGTTTTTTATTGTATTATATTCTTTTGTAATTAATTATTAGTTTTCAAAACTTTTGTATACATTTGAAAACTTAATAATATAATAGCGAGCTTAATGCTATGATTATTTGAATTTAACAAAATATTTTTTTACTTATAAAAGAGAAATTTGTTATGAATCTACAGATCATAACCTTACCCTATATACAATTCATAAGACTCACCAACCACATGAATTCATTATCGGCTCACCAAATACTTATCGCAATGATAATCAAATTTCTCATAACTACCTTTCTAAAAACAAAAACGACAAACTTATGTACATCGTACATACATAAATTTCAATCACCTTTTCCTCAGTCACAAAAATGACAAACATATGTACATCGCTACATATATACATTTTCAGGTGCATCTCTTTACGCCACAAAAATGACAAACATATGTACATCGCTACATATATACATTTTTCAGGTGCATTTCTTTACGTCACAAAAATTTTATAAATATGTACATTCTTACATATAAAATTTCTCGATCGCACCAAACAAAAGATATAATTGGCCACCCGCAAGAAATCAACCTTTGTACTTCTTGACGTGTGTCCAAATATCAAGAATTATTGCATCTCTTGCAATTTGATGCCTATACGGGCGGCGGCTTGGAATTGCGATCGATTATGATCAAAGTCCATCGTGTGACCCATGGAAATTCCAAATTTCACAAGGCAATAAACTTTGATTTTTATGTGCTTACCTATGTGGGTACTCAGTTATTGATATTGATCAATAATAGCAAAGAAATGAAAACTAAGCATTTCTGATCAATACCGATTAATTGCAAGCCAAAATATATTACCTTTGCCCCAAATAAATTATTTGCCTACCCTGGGAAAATCGATTTATGTGGAAGGGAGTATCATCCCATGTTAAAATTTTTGAATAAAAGACGAGTATCGGGATAGGAAAAATCAGAAGTATTATTACATCTGGAGAAGTAATTCCTACATTAAAAGAAGTATTTTAACTCTAAAAGCATTCCTAGAGCGTCCCCCTACCAAAGGTAAGGCCTCTAGTTAAATAATTAAAAGTAATAAAATTGTGAGTTAACGCAAGAGAATATATAAAGAAAAAGTAAATAAACAGTTAGTTTCCTAAGTGAAAGTGTTTTTTTGTACAAAAGGTCCCGATAGTCTGTTAGGGACTATCTCTAGAACCCTTGTTGTACAGGCGAGGTAGAAGTCTCTGCAGAATACTTACAGACTTGAGTTGAGAAAAATGCGGACTACTCCGCCTGGAAGTGGAGCGGTGAATATACCTAAATGAAAATATTTTGATCTCCTAAATTTTGTGGATGCACATCTAGCCCCAATGTAGTGAAAAAATAATATTAATTTTGTTTAATATGAAAATATAATATCTTGCTTTTCTAGAAAAACTCTTAGCAACTACCAAGCGGAAGTGGGGCTAGATGGCGCAGAATACATCTGAGCTGGAAATGCAGACGAAACGCGTTTGTTATCATCAACTGTAATAGAGGACTCGACGATCTCCGCGATAGAAGCAACGGAAGTTCTTTCAGGTGAAGTACCGCCTGCTCTAATTAAAGTAATCCCTGCAAGAAAAAGAGCAGCTTGTGAAAGGAATTCTGGCCCATCGAACGCAATCGATAGGCAATATTCGAACTTTTTGGACGGGGAATAAGTTTTTGAAGACAACGGAGCCGTCACCTACTGAGATCATTATGCAGTCTATTGCCAAAAAAATTTATCTAACCGAACTCTCAGTGAACGAGTTAGACGAGATACAAGAGGGAGTTTTATATTATGTTAATAAAAAAATCCGATTATTTCGAGAGAAACAAAAAATAAATAAAATATAAAACTTAACTCATTTTGTTTTTATTAATCTACGAAAATCTTTTATTACAAACGTATTGGCATAGTTGATCTCGCAATGCAAATGCCGAAGCATGATTTGATCTCCCAAAAGGAGATGTCGCCATTGTCGTTCTTGGATTGACTCACCCGTATCACGGTCTGCGAAATTCGGTGCGATATATTCAACGCATTCCTTACGTAAGTAGTTGTGCAAGACCACTATTGCGGCAACAATTTTTCTTACATTTTTTGGGTGGCTATATATGTCATGCAGTAAAACTCTCCACCGAAAGACATTAGACCGAAAGCATTTTCAATTGTTCTTCTGGTCTCGATAATCGACGATTGAAATATTTTTGCTAATCCCTTAAATTTCGCCCTGGAAACGGTCCCATAAAATTTGTCCTAAGAGGGAATGCCGCATCACCCACAAAATAATGTGGTATCTTCAGCGTACTTTTTGTTGTTAAGACTTTCTCCGGAGGCAAATCCAAAGTATTTCTTAAATGACGCTCTCCGAAACTACTTACTTTAAACACACCGCTGTTGCTTCTGCTGCCAGGGGCCTCAATATCGATGGCGGTAAATTGATATTTGGCGGCACATACTGCTATTAGTACAATACTATGCCGGTATTTATATATATTTATATATATTATGTGAGTAATGAATTTATATTATTCAATGTTTACAAACACTAATAAAAAAGAAAACAAAATCGAACTAAAATCATTTTGAAAACTGCTTTGTTTACCTGTGGAACGGAATGGACACAGGTAAACGCAACCCCTGTCACCAACCAAATGGGCTGCATGCCTATTGGTGACGTTGCTAGCTCTCGTAAATATAGGGTAATGAGTGACGCGAGGTCGAGCGCAGCGAGGCCGAGCTGCGTATAATTTGTATTTTAAGTGAAAACATGACTAAGAAAATTGTAGTCAAATCACTTTTGTTAAACGATTTTCTACATTTATTAATATTTTCTTTTCAAATTAATTTTATATGAATCGCTACTAAATGATGGGGTTCCGATGGGTCAAAACTAATTTTGGAGGGGATGGGGGGGGGGGACATGAATTCGCTGTAATTTGGTATACGTGTTCAGTTTGACGAGCTGCATCTTTTGGTCAATTTTTTTTTGAGCGGGGGGCTTGCTCTCGGTGGGGAGGGAGGGGTAAAGTTCGACTTTTTTTCTTCTAATATCTCCGGAACCAGGCGCCGTAGCGGGGTGTTTGATGTCTTAAATGAAAGCTGCGTCCGAGCTCACCGAATGGTGAAAATTTCAAGTTTGGCGGGGGGAAGGGACACAATCTACGGGGGGGCCTAGCATCGCTGATTTTCGCTCCATACAAACTGCAAAATTTCTAAAATTTCCACTAAATCCTTGAGCCCTCTAGCTCCTACATAAAGCAACCGATCCGATTGTGTTCAAAAACGTTTGTTGTAGAAATAAATTCTATGTGCATTAGGGTACCACGTTTTTCGATTTTTTGTGTGGTGGAGGGGGGGGGGGGGGGGGTTAGGGGGGGCGCCTTTTTGCATTTTCAGCCTATTTAAGATCCCCAGTATAGGCATGTGGGTACTCAAACTTCTTAGAAAAAATTATAAATTAAAAAATGTAATAGATTACCCATATTGTACTAGAGAAAAATTTCTTAAAAGCCCTCCCGTTCCGTTATTTGGCCTTTTTTCCACTTTCTACCAACTACAAAAATACTCCCCGTCCTACTCCTCTATCGATCCTCATTCTTACTTTTTTATTAATTCGCCTCTTTTACGTTTCAGGAAAAACGTACTAGACTTTTTCACAGAAAATTGGCCGTAACTCGGTAGGGTCAAGTCCGATCGGAAAACGGATTTCACCGTTCAATTCACCCTAATTACCAGCTACAATTCGAGCACAAATTTTTTTTTATAAGGGTACTATAAGGGTTGGGGGGGGCTCCAATTCGGCATGTTATATATCAAATTAAAGGTCTCGCCGAGTACTATACGACTGTGCACTTTTTTCCCGATTCCGAAAACTTCATTGAGACGTTTTTCACGCTCAAATCCAAATCCCATGCATTTACATACATCTACGTCACATATACCCCATTTTCTACATTCGCACATATTTCCAATTTTTTCTTTTACACGCATTAGTGACCTGTTATGAACTTTTTTCCCTAGGAACTTATTTTCTTAGAATCCAACAACACACCGTAATAGTGAAAGGAAAAACTATCAACATTATCACATAAAAAATCATCATTTCTCACGTTAAAAACGATGCTTTTTTTTCTTTTCTAATTGTTTGACAACTATAAAACTCACGACAAAACTAATTAGATATCCGATTAGGGCACAAAATGTAGATGCGATTTCATCCTACAAACATCCTTTTCCGTTTATATTTAAAAATTTTATAGCATCTCTCCTTTGGTGGAAGACGACCAAATCGGCATTTTTTTGGTCATTTTAGAAAAATTTCAAACTACCTTCATAAACAAAAATCGATATTTCTCGAGAAGTATGAGATGGATTTCCATTATTGTTTTTATAAACTATAGCCAGGACATGCACCAACACGACAAATATACTCTTGACGGATTTGCCCCCACGGGTGGGGAAGGGGGGTCAAGAACGGCAAAAAATTTCGATTTTTTTATTGAAAATTTCATTTCCAACCAATTTTTTAGTAATGAAATTAACATTGACGGCTAATGTGGGTGGGGATGTTTTCAACCCTTATTAGTTCTTAAAATAATACTTTCACAAAATCCATTTCGACTGTAATTAACGAATTTGGGGTGATTTTACTACAACACTACCCAAATTTTTTAATTAGATTACATGCAACGCCACCATACGGGTCTATTTTGCAACATTAAGGCACTTTTTTCCTACTATTACTTTCTTTAATCTCTTAGCTTTCATCTTAAAAAACCCCAACTGATTATCTTTATTACTTTAGGAGCTACTTACACAAATACATTGCGAGGTATGCTAAATTAGATACAATCTAATTAACTCCCATACATAGGTGTGGGTGTTAATATCTCGGCCAAATTCGAACGGATTTTCATAATTCTTTTTACTAAATTCATTGTAAGGATTTTTTTGTGATTTTTTGAGACTATTGCGAGGTATGTGGGGCCGCGGGTTACAGAGTTATAATGGTGTGTTATATATATATTATATATTAAAATAAAAAAAATACTAAAATTATTTACGTGGGGTGGGGGTAATTATTTTATATTCTACCATTTACGTACATTATTCGTACAAAACTTCATTTAAATAGCTGTTTAAATTTAAGGTCAAATGACCATTCATATTGGTACATAAGACAAATTTCCTCATTTATTGATTTCAGCTGCTCTGAGGGGGTGGGGTAAAGGGGCTTTTCAGACAAATGCTGTATGAAATAGAAAGCTACTACTATCCTCTTACTACGTGTGAACTACATATTTCTATTAAATTGAATTTAACTACCAGAAGTTAACTGTAACTGAAACCTTACGATCATTATTTTTCACCCAGTAAATGGTGTCCGTCAGAACCGAGCATCATATAATTACCTGAATAATTAACTTTTTTCAATTTTTTTTTCACAATTAAATACTACATAAAATGCATAATATAACTTCTTTTGGCAGTAAGACTCCATAAGGACAATTTGTAGAACAAAAAAATTTTTCAAATTAATTCATTGATATAGAGATATTAGTTCAAATTTCTCATATCACGATTTGAAGTGTTCTGAGGGGGGTGGAGTAAATGGGCCCAGGGGACAAATGATGTATGGAATTTAAAGCTGATGTTGCCCTCTACCCTCCTGAGTAATGGACATTTTTTGGCGGACTTAATTTAATGACTATAACCTAAGTGTAACTTACACCTACTTTTCCCGAATTATGGGGTGTCGCTGAGAAGATGTCCTTATACCGGCGCTTCCTTGAAATATCTACACTTCCAGTATAGGAGAAAATTATAGCCACTTATGTTCTCTAATTACTACAATTTATTTGAATTCATTAGCTCTTATGGTTCAGGAGATATTCAATTTCCAAACTCCTAAGTTAAACTATAAATAGGAAATTTTATTCGTGTTTGTGTGTACGTATATATGTTCTTTATGGAAAATGGTTTTTCGTAGATAACTCTGTAGAGTTAAGTCCTATTTTTCATCCGATGTTAGCATATGAACACTCATTGGCTAAGTACATTGTGAATATGCAAAAATATTTTACCCCCACCATATCATCAAGTTAGTTTTTTTAAAGTGAAGTTTATTTAACCTGCAAATCATGAATATAGTTTTCTAATCAATGACAACATCAAATGCATAATAATTAAACTTATCAATTAAATGTAATAATTAATAATAATTAATAATTACATTCATTTGTTTGTTAGACTTTATAAAAACAATCATTTTAAGCTTTTGACCATCAAATTGACATTCTCTAATTTTGAAAAATAAAAACAGGGTACTCCTCGAATTGCAGCGAAAGCTTTTGTTCGACGAACCTGAAAAGAAAAAGGGGGAATTCGTCAAGGTAGAATAAAAAATTATGCAACGCAAATTACCGGCACCTGAGTATGCCACAGGTGAAAAAAATCCCTCGATGATCTGAAATAAGAAAAGGAAACAAATGAATTACATATCAAATTTGAACTATTAATATATACAAAGGAACAAATAAACATTGAAAAAAAGGAAAAAAAATAAAAAAACTAAATAATTACATATCAAGGTGTTTTTATTGATATTCAAACATATTAAAACATACAACACAAGAGCAATTAGTGGACATTTCAGGTGAGAAAAACCACCCAAAACAATCTCACCTGTACAGGTGCCCACTAATGGTAAAACTCAGGAAAACTTATAATAATTCACCAAAGTTTTATAATTACCTGTACTATATGACATCCCACGATGAAAACACTAGAAAAACACTACACAAAACCACTATTAAATTAATAAATTAATAAAAACAAATCGGGCGCGTTTGACACATCGAATTAAAAATTACACGGGGAACTTCAATCTCCCATGACATACGATATGTCAAATTGGGTAGAATCTTCGCGCGATTCTAATGGTCGCGTTCGTTTCGCGGTATTTTTCGCGGGATTCGCGTAAATTCGCGATATTTACAATTATAATTGGCACTAATGAGTGCGAAAGAGAAGTACCGTGCGAACAAGACAAAACAGCAAAAGTCATGAAAGGAATTAGTTGGAATGAACTAAAAATGGTGCGTCGATAAAGTAGACCAGAAATTCGTAAAAATTAATAAAAATCAAGAAAATTAAGATTAAATTCTTATGGTAAACATGCCAAAAAATGTAAAAATTCATTTTGGCATATACCAATAATAATCAAAAGTCTTAATTTATATACAAAAGGGCAAT